>OY978033.1:7640613-8322327 GCA_963854515.1 Pandemis heparana
GTGCAGCGCGGGGGGGGGCAGCGCCGCGCCATCTAGTGGGCACTTACCCGGTAGTAGTCCCACGGCTGGTGCAGGCAGCGCGCGGCGGCGTGCAGCGCGGGGGGGGGCAGCGCCGCGCCATCTAGTGGGCACTTACCCGGTAGTAGTCCCACGGCTGGTGCAGGCAGCGCGCGGCGGCGTGCAGCGCGGGGGGGGGCAGCGCCGCGCCATCTAGTGGGCACTTACCCGGTAGTAGTCCCACGGCTGGTGCAGGCAGCGCGCGGCGGCGTGCAGCGCGGGGGGGGGCAGCGCCGCGCCATCTAGTGGGCACTTACCCGGTAGTAGTCCCACGGCTGGTGCAGGCAGCGCGCGGCGGCGTGCAGCGCGGGGGGGGGCAGCGCCGCGCCATCTAGTGGGCACTTACCCGGTAGTAGTCCCACGGCTGGTGCAGGCAGCGCGCGGCGGCGTGCAGCGCGGGGGGGGGCAGCGCCGCGCCATCTAGTGGGCACTTACCCGGTAGTAGTCCCACGGCTGGTGCAGGCAGCGCGCGGCGGCGTGCAGCGCGGGGGGGGGCAGCGCCGCGCCATCTAGTGGGCACTTACCCGGTAGTAGTCCCACGGCTGGTGCAGGCAGCGCGCGGCGGCGTGCAGCGCGGGGGGGGGCAGCGCCGCGCCATCTAGTGGGCACTTACCCGGTAGTAGTCCCACGGCTGGTGCAGGCAGCGCGCGGCGGCGTGCAGCGCGGGGGGGGGCAGCGCCGCGCCATCTAGTGGGCACTTACCCGGTAGTAGTCCCACGGCTGGTGCAGGCAGCGCGCGGCGGCGTGCAGCGCGGGGGGGGGCAGCGCCGCGCCATCTAGTGGGCACTTACCCGGTAGTAGTCCCACGGCTGGTGCAGGCAGCGCGCGGCGGCGTGCAGCGCGGGGGGGGGCAGCGCCGCGCCATCTAGTGGGCACTTACCCGGTAGTAGTCCCACGGCTGGTGCAGGCAGCGCGCGGCGGCGTGCAGCGCGGGGGGGGGCAGCGCCGCGCCATCTAGTGGGCACTTACCCGGTAGTAGTCCCACGGCTGGTGCAGGCAGCGCGCGGCGGCGTGCAGCGCGGGGGGGGGCAGCGCCGCGCCATCTAGTGGGCACTTACCCGGTAGTAGTCCCACGGCTGGTGCAGGCAGCGCGCGGCGGCGTGCAGCGCGGGGGGGGGCAGCGCCGCGCCATCTAGTGGGCACTTACCCGGTAGTAGTCCCACGGCTGGTGCAGGCAGCGCGCGGCGGCGTGCAGCGCGGGGGGGGGCAGCGCCGGCGCCGCGCGCAGCACGCGCCACGCGCCCGCCGCGCCGCGCCATCTAGCGGACACAAACGACTACTGATACAACGCCATCTACTTTTAGATTTAGCTACTTAGTTGGCATGAAATCTCTCAACAGATGGCGTTAAGTATGCGATAAACATGCGACCAGAGGCTTTTTTTTATCACCGCCCGAGGTGTGTAAGTACACAATTTTACGTCTTCCCCTAGCCAGGAAGTAGAATTTGCTATATACAAACACAAAAATCGAGAAGTAAAGTTCTAATTTTGTAGTATAGCATTAGCATACGTAGAATTTTGCACTCTTGATGAGACTCCTCCAAACGTTGCATTTGCTCTCGGTTATCATGAGCCAATATTCACAATAATTAATTGTTCTAATGTTTTAACACTACGACCGACGGCGACTCGCGCGGCTCCGTATATGGCAGGGTCGCCATGTACGGAGTGAACTGGGAGCGAAGTGAAACCCGCTCGTCTTGAAGAATGATGCTTTAATACTGGCAAGATTACATAGGATTGGGATTATGTACTTAGAATCTACGTATGCTAATGCTACGCTACAATTTTATAAGATTCTAGCTGTTACCAGCGACTTCCTCTGCAAAGAATTCGTTTATCGCTATCCCACGCGAAGTACGCAATTTTCCGGGATAAAAAGTAGCCTATGTGCTATTCCAGACTTTTCTCTATCTATGTGCCGAATTTCATCCAGATCCGTTGGGCTGTTCTGGCGTGATTGAGTAACAAACAAATATCCATCCATCCATCCATCCATCCATCCATACTTTCGCATTTATAATATTAGTTACACTATTTACCTGCAAGAGGCAGCCGTGAGGGCGGTGGCCCACAGCTTCCACTCGCGACTTCGCTGCGCCTCGTTTGACAGCGCCGTGAACGCGAACCTGAATATAACATAACATAACACAAACGGATAACTCAAGTATAAAAGTTTCAGACAGACATGACAGACATGTTTTGAACTAGTTCGTAGTCCTCTTGGAGTGCTCGCTCCGGCGGCCAAAGAGAATATAATCACTACCGTTTTAAGAGACGGGAGTGCCTTACAAAAAGCGTGAACTCGTATTAGTATGAAACGCAGGCGAAAACAATATAACCCGCCTGAATTCGAATACCGTTATTTATCTACTGCTTTGTAGGTTTTCAACGTTCTTTCAAACTTAGATCGATTAGATCGCCTTCGTTTCATATCGTCGGTCGATCGTTTTTATCTTGAGAGTTGCGCGAGGCTGCCGGCGGCAGCGAAACGTACAACGACGAGTGTTTCGGTGCCACCGAGGCGAGCGCTCCAAGAGGAAGGGCTACGTACTAGTCCTAAAATTCACCTGATTAATAAATGAACACGGTTCAAGGCTCGCTGTAATTTTAGAGTCCAAAAACTTCTGTGTTAGAAATAATACAAGAAGGTTGTAATATATTCATTAAAACATTGCCTTAGATCTCATCCATTTATTGGAATCGTCAAAAGATACGTCAAAATTCAAACTTGACAATCTACCATAGAGAAATATATAACAGGTCTCCGCCCTAAAATCCTGAAGATTCTGCTAGTTTCCCGCACCTATTGACGTCTGCAGCATCTGGTCAACGTGACGCTTGCAGGTCAGACCGTCATCTGTCTCCACAAGATAGTGAACCGGCCCCAGTACTCGTAATACAGTTCCAAATTCCCATTTTCTGGCCTTGTCGGCGTAGCTTCGGATCTGTACTCTTTGGCCCTGTACGAACGATCTGGTCTGCGGGTGTTGACGGACATTATAGGTGTGGTCTGTAACGGCGCTTCTGAATCGCACATGTAGAGAAGTCCTCACCTCCCTCCCGAACATGAGTTCATACGGGCTCTTGCCTGTACTGGAGCTGGGCGTCCTCCTCAAGCGCTCTTTGATACCAAGTAATTTATCGTGTAGGGTACCTGGATCAGCGCTCACGGCCTGCAAAGCTCTCTTGACGACCTGTACGGTCCTTTCCGCTTGCCCGTTTGTAGCCGGGTGGAACGGCGCTGACGTTTTGTGGACTATTCCGTTTCTTTTAAGGAATGTTTCGAACTCTTGTGATACGAACTGTCTGCCATTATCTGATACAATTATTTCTGGGTATCCAAAAGTTACAAACAATTCTTTCAATTTCGAGATACACCATGAGCTAGTTGTAGTCTTAGTGGGAATGACCTCTATCCACTTTGAAAAAGCATCCACGATGATGAACAGGGAATGGCCGTGGATTGGGCCAGCAAAATCCACGTGGAGTCGCTGCCAGGGGGCCGCCGGTGTCTCCCAAGGGTGATGCGGCGCCCGTGCGGGCTGGTTCTGGCTCAGCCTACATTCGCGGCACCCTCTGACAAGTTCTTCAATATCTTTATCAATGTTCCTCCAGTAGACAAATCCCCGTGCCAAGAGTTTCATTTTTACAATACCTAGGTGGCCTGTATGTAAATCCTCGAGAACGGCCTGTCGTAAGGTAGTTGGAATCATGACTCTAGTACCTTTCAAGATGCATTCGTCCTGTAATGTCAGTTCGTTGTCATTGTGCCCTAGTCGCGTAACACTCGTTCCTGAGCGCAAGGCCTGTAGTACGTTTTTGTATTCTGAATCTTTTTGAGTCTCCTCCGCAATCTTATGTCTGTCAATCGAAATGTTGTTAATTTGTTGAAGCTGAAACGCGCAATGAACATCAATAATATTTGAGGCAATAGTGTCAACTGGAAATCTGGATAAGTAGTCAGCGTTACTGTTTTCTGCTGATGTTCTGTACTCTATAGTGTAGTCGAAGCCGGACAGGAAGTGTGCGTAGTGAAAGAGTCTCATAGTGCTCATCGCCGGTAGCGTTTTGTGTGGATTAAATATCGTGGTCAAGGGTTTGTGATCCGTGATCAGTATGAACTTCCTGCCATAACAGTAATGAAAAAATTTCTTAAGCCCCCAGAAAATTGATGTTGCTTCCTTGTCAATCTGGCTATATTTCTTTTCGCTAGTTGTGAGCGAGCGCGATGCGAAGGCAATAGGCTTGTCCGAGCCGTCCGCCAACCTGTGCGAGAGCACCGCCCCCAGCCCGCTGCACGACGCGTCCGTGGCGAGCACTAAGGGCTTATTCGGGTCAAAATGGATCAAAACCCGTTCGCTCAAAATTTCTTGTTTGATCTTATCGAATGCCTCTTGACATTTTGATGACCATATGAAATCTTCGTTTTTCTTTAATAAATTGTTAAGTGGGCTTGAAATCGATGCTAGGTTGGGTATAAACTTATTGTAGTAGTTAGCCATACCTAAAAATGTGCGCAATTCATTAATATTGTTAGGATTTTTCGTGTCGAGGATTGCCTTGACCTTATCTGCAGTTTTGTGTAGGCCGTCCTTATCGATAGTGTGTCCGAGGTACTTGATACTTTTTTCCATGAAATTACATTTCTCTTTGTTAAGTTTTAAATTGCTTTCTTTCAATTTTTGTAATACAATTCTGAGTCGAGAAAGCAACTGTCCCTCTGATGACCCTTGTATGATCACGTCATCAAAGAAACACTTGACTCCAGTGATGCCCTGAAGCAATCTGTCCATGAACTTCTGCCAAAGGTTGGGTGCTATCTTGACGCCGAACATGAGGCGGTTGACTCTGTATGTGCCCTTGTGCGTGCTCAGCGTCTGCATCATGGCGCTCTGCTCATCCATGAGCATATGTAGATAGGCCTGGCTGATGTCCAACGTGCAGAACACTTCACCACCGTTCATTTCCGCAAGGATGTCCTCGATGATGGGAATCGGGTACTGTTCATCTTTAATGTGCCTGTTCAGGGTTACCTTGTAGTCGGCGCAGAGCCGGATGCTGCCGTTCGGTTTCACAATCGGCACCACCGGCGTGCCCCAGTCGGAATTATCTACTTTTGTAATGACTCCTTGTTGACAGAGCCGTTCTATTTCGTCATCAACTTTTTCTTTTAAAGCGTAGGGCATACGCCTCGGCTTGACGAAGATAGGCGTCGTGTTATCTTTCAAAGCGATGTGTCCTCTGTAATCAGGAATGCAGCCTAAAGTGCCGTCAAAAACACATGCGTACTCCTTCAAGAGATCTTCAAGCTGGGGCTGCGTGTTCTCCTTGACAGTGTTGATGTCAGCCAGGTTCAATTTTATTGAACGTATCCATGCTCGACCAAAAATAGGATCTACGTCTTGTTTAATTATGTACAGTTTTCCATCAAAACATTGGTTCTTGTATTTGCAGGTGACGTAAGCAACACCGAGAGGTTTAATTATTTCTCCCGTGTAAGTCCGCATCGTAATATCAGTTTTGAATATTTTCCGTCCCGATTGAATTTTGTTGAAATCTTTAAGTGACATTGAAGACAGTGCAGCCCCTGTATCCACTTCCATTTGTGATCGGATACCGTTAATGTATATATTTATCATGTACTTATCCGTGTTGTTGGATCGGATAATGTTAGTGTTCCAGGGTGTATCATCGTTGACGGTATCTTGTGTGCATGGTTCTTGCTCGACGACCATTGGTAAATTTTCCAGTTCAATTTGGTGGTTAGATTTCGTAGATTGTAAACATACTCGTGCAATGTGTCCTTTACGCTGGCATTTATTACAGACTTCGTTAATGCATTTACAGTCGTTTGCGCGATGATCGGCGCTTCCGCAGCGAAAGCATTTACCCCGTAAATCTCGTATAGATATAGGTGCTTTGAAGTTTGTCATCGGGTTCTTAGGCCGTGTGTATACTTGAAATGTGCTTTTAGAGCAATGTGATGGTTGTGCTATGAAATCGCAATCTGATTTTGCCATTTCGATTGCAGTTGCGGTACGAACGAGGCCGGCAAAATCAGTTTTAGTTTGCTGCTCCAAAATTTTCGTTTTTATATCGTTGTCACGTAGTCCTCGGATGAATTGTAATGTTAAGAAGTTATTACAAATAGACTTCTTGCAGCTGTCGCATGTAAATTCACAATCTTGAGCCAAACGCTTCAATTCAGATGTGTATGTCATTACCGATTCATCGACTTCTTGCATTCGTGAAATGAATTTGTGTTGGCACGCCCAAATGCTTGGTTTAGGGTCTAAATATTCTGCTAAAGTCTTGACCAGTACCTCGTACTCCTGTTCACGAGGGTCATACGGTGAACAGAGGTCGTACGCCTTCTGATGTAACTCCGGTGGTAAAGAGGATAACAGCATCAGAGTTTTGGTTCGCAGGTCGTTGTAGTTATTTAACTGTAAGTACATTTCTAATCGATTCACAAAATTTTTAAATGTTTCTTTTTCTTGAAATGGTTGTAAATTAATTTTGGGTGGAGTTGAGGATGAGGCGGCGGCGTCGGGCCCGGCGTCGCTGCGCGCGGTGACGAACGTGGAGGGCGCGGCGGCGGCCGGCGCGGGCCGTAGCGCTTGTAGTTTCAGTTTCAGTTGTACAATTTGCTCTTGTGTACTGTACCTCTGTTCGATTTCAGCTTCGAAATCTTCATTTTGACATTCGATGTCTGTCTGTACCTGATCGAATTTCTTTTCATAATTTTCTAGGTTTGCGAGTCGTATGTTGGATTCATATTCCGTAAAAGTGTCACTGATTTGTGTAAGTTGGTTTTCCAGCTTCGTCAGCTGGCCGCGTATCGATGCACGTGTCCTATGTAGTCGCGTGAGTTCGTCCATCGTCGCCAATTTGTAATATATTCATTAAAACATTGCCTTAGATCTCATCCATTTATTGGAATCGTCAAAAGATACGTCAAAATTCAAACTTGACAATCTACCATAGAGAAATATATAACAAAGGTATTCTTAGAACATTGTATAATATAGTAGTAGGTATACCATGCTCGCAGGACCGATGGCCGTTGGGGTCAGAAGGTTCTCGAATGGCGTCCGCGGACCGGGAGACGAGCTGTCGGTAGGCCTCCAACAAGATGGAGCGACGACCTGTAGGTTTATTGTCTAACTCGCTCGCAATCGCCATCGTGTTCATTTTGACAGTTCATGTATGGGCTGACAATTGGCATCGGAATCAGCTAGCTGTCACATTCATACAAGAACTGTCAAAATGAACACGTTGGCGATTGCGAGCGAGTTAGACAATAAGCCTACTGATCAGGATCGCGGGATCGCGGTGGATGCGGAAGGCACAGGACCGGTCCGAGTGCAGAGCCGCGGGGGAGGCCTACGTTCAGCAGTGGACGTCTTGGGGCTGATATGATGATGATACATTGCAAAATTAAGGGTTAATGGGTGAGTCTATCAGTTATCTCACCTGTAGAACAGCCAGTCGTCCCGTGGCGCTGCCAGTGCGGCCAGCAACGCCCGGTGGCTGTGTATGGGGCGCGGCGCGGCGTACGAGGCCGTCAGCGCGCGCCAGCACGCCTGCCAGCCCGACATGCCGTAAGTGCGGACGCCTGCTGTGAACGCGGCCTGCCAAACAGATAGATAGATAGATAAAAACTTTATTTTCTCACAACACAGGTACATTACATAATATGTATTGAGTTCACATATTTAGATGGGAAATACAACACAACATAAGTACCTACTATTACAACAACTCAAGAACAAAAGAAGTAATAAAGAAAAATAAACAACTAAGTATGTTGTGAAAAAAAAGGTGCTGACACAGCATAAAACTGCGGAAACCGCAGCACTGATATTCTACCAGAACCGTATGAGCTAAATCTGTGGAATACGCACAAGAAGACGAATCTTTTAGGAAAGTCGACAAGTGTTGAACAGGAGCAAGCTTATTGTCTAACTCGCTCACAATCGCCATCGTGTTCACTTTGACAGTGCATGTATGGGCTGACGATTGGCATCGGAATCAGCTAGCTGTCACATTCATACATGAACTGTCAAAATGAACACGATGGCGATTGCAAGCGAGCAATAAGCTTCCAGTTCCGAATTGAGAGAGAACTTAAAATATAACACACACATACACAAATCACGTCTCTATCCCAGGGTAGACAGAGCAACAGTGTTCGTTTCGCTGCCGAGCATTCCATGAAGAAGGGCTACGGATTACTCCGAAACATATGTCGAGCATTACTCGCATAGATATATATTACTTCGTAAATATAGGCCTAACGCTTGCAAGTAATTTGTCAAATGCGGTGGTCCTAAAAGACCACCGTGGCTTAGTCTGTGACAGGTCGCCGTATCGTTCGCTTATTGTCTAACTCGCTCGCAATCGCCATCGTGTTCATTTTGACAGTTCATGTATGGGCTGACAATTAGCATCGGAATCAGCTAGCTGTCACATTCATTGCGATTGCGAGCGAGTTAGACAATAAGCCTGCTGGTGTGAAACTACTTATCGGCTTGGTGACTTATACTATTCCGCCTGACAGGAGGCAGCCCTCACCTCCTGGTAGATCTCCGGTATGGACTGGTTGGTCTCCCGCCAGGCGTCGAAGAGCTTCACAGCCTGCTTGGTGACCGGCACGTTCTCCCACTCCACGCCGGCTGTCAGCAGCGCGCCGCTCAGCCACCTGGTAGGAGGCAGCAAGTTTTATAGTACCTACTATTAGGGCTCGTCCAGAAATCATGTGGTCGTTTATGGGGGGGATGGGGGGGTCAGCAAAATATCACCGATGACATTAGTTTGGAGTCTGATATATTTTCCTTTGTTAAAACCGCTTATTTAAATAAACTATTTGTATTTATGTTATTTGTATAATATGATCACATGATTTCTGGACGATTCGTTCTCTAACGTCTCTATCTGTTTGGTAGTAACTAATAGAGACGGAATCATAGATAACTGACAGTTAAGATACGTGGAACTTAACAGAGAGCGGTGAAACAGGTCCTCAGACAATTAATATTGGTAACGTAAGGAGCAGAAAGCAAAAGGCTATAGAACGACCACATAACTGAGTCCTCGCCGGCGCGGGTGCAGGGGCGCAGGATTCCTACCCCCAAAAAAAAGGAAAAAAGGCCCGAGAAAAAGGACAGAAAAAAGAAAAAAAAGAAAAGGGAACCTCCGAAGAAGGAAAGAAGAAGGAAGAAGGAGGAGGGTAGGTAGGAGGAGACGGAGGAGAAAAGGGACCGAGAGAGGTGCGGGCGGGTAGTGAGCCTGCCGCCCGCACAGAGAGGCCTCCGCGGCCGTCCCACCCCGCGCCCCGCAGCCGCGCCCGCGAAGACTCAGTTAAGCGGTCTATAAACTCACAGCTGATCCTCATTGAGTGCTTCCATCTCCTGTGTGGTGTAGATGGTCACCGTCTCAGGGTGCAGCCGCTGCAGCAGCTGGTTGAGCGATGGCCCTGACGACGCCAGCCGCAGCAGTTCCCGCCACCACGAGAGGTGGTTCAGGACCACCCGCCAGGGGGCCCAGTGCGTCTCCGTGCTGAGCCGAGCTGGGTTAAAGGAGGTGCTTTGAGGTTCATGAAGGCAATATTGCAACTATGATAACTTCTCCTTGGGAATTGAGTCATACACACCGTAAGAAACAAAAGTCGTCTCTCCTGTGGGCATAAAATTAACGACTCCGAGTCTGCAAACGTAAGGTTTAATTAAATGGGCCGATAGTTGGCCAGGCATACCACACGCCGATGTAGACTTGACTTAAAAATATTATTGACTATAGAGTAACTTTTGCCATGTCCACAGGAGAGACGCGAACAAAAAGATATGTATGACCCAATTGCTAGTTACACACATTGCGGGTGGTAGGGCCTTGTGCAAGATCCGTCCGGATAGCTACCACCACCTTACTCGCTAATCCTGCCGCTAAGCAGCAGTGCTTGCACTGCTGTGTTCCGGAGTGGAGAGCAAGACAGCCGGGGAAATTACGGGCACAAGAGGCATTTCATCTTAGCCCTCTAGGTTGGCAACGCATCTGCAATCCCTCCGGGGTAGCGGGTGTCTATGGGCAGTGGTGATCGCTTACCATCAGGTGACTCACTTGCTCGTTTGCCTTCCTATTCACATAAAAAAAAACCTTACGAATTTTGATCAATTTCTGGTTGTCATAAGTAGGTAATATGAGGTATAAAAACGAATGATTGCCAAGATAAAGTCATTCTTTGACTGATTTTGAAAAGTTTCCACGGAGATAATGATTATACATACATACATACATAAATTACGTCTTTATCCCTTATGGGGTAGACAGAGCATAAGATAACAACACCTAAAGGCCGCGTCTAGCATGATTGTGGGCGTGTAGGTGGAAAGGGGAATCAAAATAGTGATGGGTTGCTAACCGCATCCGATTGATTGCTGATTCCTAAGATTTTCGCTCAATGATTATCCATTTGGGAGAATTCGAGTTTTCGCTATGTTTCTTAATGAACACAAAATATTTACCTTGCTACTCCGCTACTTACGTGCAAGATAACCAAGCTTGTGCGAAATATATACGTTTTGCATACAAGCCCTCCCACCACTACTGCCACACAAAACGCACACAAATCCCACAAACTTAATTAATCCTATCACCACACAAACACTGACGCGCGTTTCGATCCCTCTACGGGATCATTCTCAAAGTCAGAGCACAACCGATGCACATGCGACAGTGCATGCGCGTCAGTGTTTGTGTGGTGATAGGATTAATTAAGCTTGTGGGATTTGTGTGCGTTTTGTGTGGCAGTAGTGGTGGGAGGGCTTGCATGCAAAACGTATATATTTCGCACAAGCTTGGTTATCTTGCACGTAAGTAGCGGAGTAGCAAGGTAAATATTTTGTGTTCATTGAAATGGACCTCCGCAAAGTAACGCCTGATTCAATAAAATGTTTCTTAATTTATACTAAAATAGTGTTTTAAAACTAATTTTGCTGTACAGTGGGTCTTTGGTGTTTATGTGAATAAGCCAAGAGTGTTGTTTTGCAAATTTAGTGCTTATCGCTTGTAAGTTATGGCACAGTGCGCAGACAACACGCGGTGTAGTTGTGTCCTTTTAGTTTCGTGCTCCAAATATCCAGTTACCTGTTAAACCTTTACATTAGACATGAAAAAAAAAATAAAAAGTTTATTCTGCAAATAGGCCTCCAAGGGCTCTTTTACGTGTCTTTATTTGAAACTACCAGCCCATTCGGAAAGACCATCATTGCCAAGAAGAAAGCGCCGCAAGAAACATGGCAGAAAGTAATTTTTTCAGAATAAAACCAGTAAGCTAAGTTCTCGCTCGCGATCGACATCGTCTTCATTTTGACAGTTCATGTATGGGCTGACAATTGGCATCGGAATCAGCTAGCTGTCACATTCATACAAGAACTGTCAAAATGAACACGATGGCGATTGCGAGCGAGTTAGACAATAAGCCTACTGGTCTAAACCAACGTCTTCCGACTGTCTATTTTTGCGGTAGGGCCTTATGCAAGGTCCGTCCGGATCGCTACCACCATCTTACTCGCTAATCCTGCCGCTAAGCAGCAGTGCTTGCTCTACTGTGTTCCGGTGTGGAGAGTAAGACAGCCGGGGAAATTACGGGCACAAGAGGCATTTCATCTTAGCCCTCTAGGTTGGCAACGCATCTGCAATCCCTCCGGGGTTGCGGTTGTCTATGGGCAGTGGTGATCACTTACCATCAGGTGACCCACTTGCTCGTTTCCCTTCCTATATATATTAAAACAATTACTCAACGTACCAGCGGCAGCTATGGCGCGGCTGGCGGGCAGTCTGCCGGCGCGGCTCAGCACGAAGGCGTCGTCCAGCAGCAGCGCCCGCTCCGCGGGAGCCCCGCTGTCGTAGAGAGCTGTGGCGCGCTTGGCCGCTGCCTCTGCTGACTGTAACAACAATTAAAACGCTTTATAAGACAGAGGTGATTTAGCGACCACATGCATTGTGTTGGAATTTCAACCTTATTGATATCGACATACGTCACAATTTCCATTTTAATCGAGGAACCTTTTCCCATAAAACATCATTGACATCTCATTACTTACCTAACAAGGAAAAGTGGTTATGACGCTAACTATGAAAAGGTTCCATGGTGGGTTAGGAATTAAATTCCTTGATTGTACATACGAGGGTCATGCCAAAAGAAATTAGATATTTAAAAACTACACAGTTTATTCTTTATTATTGATATCTATTTTTTCGAAATATTCACCGTGACCACGTATACACTTTTTCATCCGGCTAAACCACTTGGAAAATGTCAATGACCATTCTTCTTTGGGTACCTCAGAAATTTCATAATTATAGGCAGCTAGGGCATCTTCTTTGCTTTCAAATCGCCTTCCTCTTAATTTTTCTTTTATTTTCGGAAGCAGGTAAAAATCACAGGGTGCTAGGTCAGGAGAATATGGGGGGTGAGGGAGTATATTAACGTTTTTCGAACTAAAATAGTCGAGTGTTCCGGCAGAAGTGTGTGGAGCGGCATTGTCGTGGTGCCAGAGCAGATGCTGGGTTCCTGACTTTGGCCGCTTGTCACACCAAGCTGATAAAACTTTTGGAGCACAAACTGTCACATACCATTCTGAGTTGACAGTCCTTTGATCCTCTAGCACCATAGTCGCAATATGCGCCGTCTTGCAGAAAAATGAGGCAACCTTTTGTTTCTGTGTGCTTCGTGCTCCGCGACATTTTGTTGAAGTCGGCTCATCTTCCAAGCACCATACTGTTGACTGTCGCTTTGTTTTCGGATCGTAGTTATAAAACCATGTTTCGTCACCTGTCAGTATATCATAAACAGTTTTATTCTCGCCAGCGTCGAATTTATTTATCATAAATTTACACCAATCCACGCGACGTTCTTTCTGCAAATCGTTGAGTTTATGCGGCACCCATCTCGAACAACGCTTATGGAGGGACAGGTATCCATGAATTATGCTTTGCAGGGCTGCTGATCCAATGCCTAGATGTCGCTCAAGCTTTACATATGTAATTCGTCGGTTCTCGCGAATAATTTTTTCCACGGCTTGCACATTTTCTTGAGTAACTGCTGTTGGCGGTCGCCCTGACTTCACCTCATCTTCAAAGCTCCCTCGCCCTCTTTTAAATTCGGCAAACCGATTAAAGATAGTTGCACGAGAACAAGCAGACTCACCAAAAGTCGTGGTTAAAAGTTCAAAACATTCTTGTGGCTTTAAACCTTTTTTAAAGTCATAATAAATTATAACTCGAAAATCTTGTCGACTAAGTTCCATCGTGATCGCAAATTCCCGCCAGATTCGAACAGATAAAAAATATTTAAAAAAATATTACGCATATTTCCGGAGTGTTCCATTTTTAAATTTATAGCTAAATAACCAGCCTTTACGATGGTGTATAACTTGCCAGTATCAATCAAATGAGCATGGAGTATCTAATTTCTTTTGGCATGCCCCTCGTACATATATCAAGTCTTCATCCCTTACAGGGTAGACAGAGCCTAAGGTAACAAGACCAAAAGGCCACGTTTAGCATCATTTTGTTTGATGATAAATGGTTTTTATTTTTATTTTTTTACTATGGGAGTATAGGTGGAAAGAGTCAGGGAAGTTGTCAAGTATTTTCATTGAATATGATTATGAGGTTATGATAAAGATGGTTGTGATGTTGAGGTTATGATTGCGAGGTTATGATGTTGAGGTTATGATGTTGAGGTTATGTTGAGGTTATGATGAGGTTATGATGAGGACATATCTCACCTCCCCAGCGCTGGGGTCTTGCGGCGCGACGCGATACAGCCCACGCGCCCCCACGTTGTACCGGACCCATTGGTGCTTCCCTAAATCTGGGACTATCACTGTAATACAACACATTAATTAATTAATTTATTTATTGCGATCAATCAAGGACAAAATAAGAAGTAGACCGATCGCTTAAATGACTCCACGCCCGCGCGGTTGCGACGAAGACTCATCCCTTAATTTTGCAATGTTATATTAGGCATACAAGTTCTAAGAATACCTTCTAGTATTTTTAGGGTTCCGTACCTCAAATGGAAAAAACGGAACCCTTATAGGATCACTTTGTTGTCCGTCCGTCCGTCCGTCTGTCAAGACCCTTTTTCTCAGGAACGCGTGGAGATGTCAAGCTGAAATTTATGTCAAATACTCAGGTCTACTGGCTCTGCGAGCTGTGAAAAAATCAAACTTCTAAGCCTACGCAGTCAAAAGATACAGCCGTTTATGCCGCAAATTTCCGCAAATTTTCGTCTCTCAAGGTAATCAAAACCTACAGGGTACTTTCCCGTGAACGCAGAATCTTGAAATTTGGTATGAAGGTAGGTCTTATAACACAGATTAAGGAATAACTGCAAAAACCGTAAATATGTATGTATGTCTGTATATATCAGTGCCCAATATAGTGCTTTGGAGCAAGGCTCTGCTCACACTGGTTTATAGATATTTCTAGATAATGGTACGGAACCCTCGGTGCGCGAGTCCGACTCGCACTTGGCCGGTTTTTTTTAACACAGAAGTTTTTGAACTCTAAAATTATGGTTAGGCTTGAACCGTGTTCTTTTTAATGAGTTGAATTTTAAGGGTTAAGCGCTCGGTCTATAGTGTTTTTTTATATGAATAGGAAGGCAAACGAGCAAGTGGGTCACCTGATGGTAAGTGATCACCACTGCCCAGACACCCGCAACCCCGGAGGGATTGCAGATGCGTTGCCAACCTAGAGAACTAAGATGAAATTCCTCTTGTGCTAGTAATTTCCGCGGCTGCCTTACTCTCCACACCGGACACCGCAGTGCAAGCACTGCTGCTTAGCGGCAGGATTAGCGAGTAAGATGGCGGTAGCGATCCGCACGGACCTTGGCACAAGGCCCTACCACCCGTAGTAAATATTATAAAAGCGTTTACTTTCAGTATCGTTCATCCATATGAGATGCGTCACGTTCTCGGCCCAGCGCGAGCCTTTGCCAGCTTTGGTCTCGTTGCCGACATCATACCTGTACACAAAACAAGTAATTTTATAGTTATTCGTAATATTTATTACTAGCTTCTGCCCGCGACTTCTTCCGCGTAGAGTTAGTAATTGACATGTTTATCGCTACCTATCCCTATCCTGCGGAAAATTTGCAATTTTCCGGGATAAAAAGTAGTCTATTATGTTAATCTAGGATACCGCTATCTCCGTTCCAAATCTATCCTGTCGTTTCAGCGTGAAGAAGGAACAGACATACACACTTACATCGTCACATCCATCCATCCATTCATACTCACAAACTTTCGCATTTGTAATATTAGTAGGATTATACATACATTTTTTATTAGAATTTCTCAGTTAAGTCTGTGTTGATCCCTCGGTAAGTCAGCTTCTTTCATCTGCTCACCTTAGATAGTCTACTTTTAATGTTCTCGGTTTATTGATTTCATACGAGAAAACGATTTTCAAACGGCTTTGCACTGAGTCATGAACGTTGCAGTACTATTTGTCTATATAAATATTTTTTTTTTTTTATATAAGAGGGGGAAAACGAGCAGACGGGTCACCTGATGGAAAGTAATCACCATCGCCCATGGACACCTGCAAGACTTGGGGAATCACAAATATTATTATAAATATTATTATTGTGAATATGTTTCAATGAACACAAAAAAAAATTACCTTGCTACTCCGCTACTTACGTGCAAGATAACCAAGCTTGTGCGAAATATATACGTTTTGCATGCAAGCCCTCCCACCACTACTGCCACACAAAACGCACACAAATCCCACAAACTTAATTAATCCTATCACCACACAAACACTGACGCGCGTTTCGGTCTCTTGCATCGGTTGTGCTCTTACTTTGAGAATGATCCCGTAGAGGGATCGAAACGCGCGTCAGTGTTTGTGTGGTGATAGGATTAATTAAGTTTGTGGGATTTGTGTGCGTTTTGTGTGGCAGTAGTGGTGGGAGGGCTTGCATGCAAAACGTATATATTTCGGACAAGCTTGGTTATCTTGCACGTAAGTAGCGGAGTAGCAAGGTAATTTCTTTTTTGTGTTCATTGAAATGGACCTCCGCAAAGATTAGATTAGATTAGATTAGATTATTTATTCATTCAATATAAAATTACATCATAAATTGTACGCATTGTTGTATTGTATTGTATTGTATTGTATTGTATTGAGTGTATTGTTGTATTGTATTGTATTGTATTGTATTGTTGTTGTTGTTGTTGTATTGTTATTGTATTGTATTGTTGTATTGTGTGTATTGTAATTGTAACGCCTGATTCAATAAAATATTTATAAATATGTTTATCCGTTGTCTAATTAAGTAGTACCCACGTAACAAGCTTTGCTTAGTTCGGGACTTATATTGAAGTGAAAACTTTTTTAGCGGCGTTGAGCGCTTTTTGGGATGGGTATAATGTTAAACTCGCGTCAGGCGTAAGACGGAGGGAGAGTTTAAGTACCAGGATATCAGATCCTCTAAGAGCTTATTTTGAAGTACGAATGAATCGCGTTCGATTGTTGAATTGTTTTTTTGTCGAGTCGTGGAGCAAAAGTATTAGGGCATCAGCACATTGTTAGAGGAGGTTAGAGATCTGTCAATATCTAACTAATATTATAAATGCGAAAGTATGGATGGATAGATGGATGGATGTTTGTTTGTTACTCAATCACGCCAGAACGGCCCAATGGATCTGGATGAAATTTGGCACATAGATAGAAAAAAGTCTGGAATAGCACATAGGCTACTTTTTATCCCGGAAATTTGCGTAGTTCCCGTGGGATAGCGATAATCGAATTCTTTGCAGACGAAGTCGCTGGCAACAGCTAGTAGATAATACATACGTTTTTTTTGTAAGCGGCCAGTACGGTAAGCGTCTAGCGTCATGGAGTTTACAACATTAAAATCTAATCTAAGCTGCTGTTTTCACTTCTGCCGGCACTCCCGGAGTGCTACTTTTTTCTCACCAAGTTCCATTCTGCAGCACACTCTCGCTGATGTTCCCGTAGACCTTGGTGATGTTCTCAGCGGTGTACTCGGGCTCCAACGGGCCCACGGTGAAGGTGACGGGGATGATCCACTTGGGCGCGGGCGGGGGCTTGGTGGTCTTGGGCGCCGGCTTCCTGGTGGTGGTGGTGGGCGCCGTGGTGGTCGCGTTCTCGTCTTCTATCGTGTCGGTGAAGTTTTCTGATGATGCAAAAGGCAATGTATACACATTAATAGCCTATAATATATATCTAACTTCTAACTAATATTATAAATGCGAAAGTATGGATGGATGGATGGATGGATGTTTGTTTGTTACTCAATCACGCCAGAACGGCCCAACGGATCTGGATGAAATTCGGCACATAGATAGAGAAAAGTCTGGAATAGCACATAGGCTACTTTTTATCCCGGAAAATTCTCGCGGGATAGCGATAAACGAGTTCTTTGCAGACGAAGTCGCTGGCAACAGCTAGTAGCCTAAATACGTGGCACAAGCCTCCTCTTGAAATTAGAGGGCTCGGGCTATAGTTTTTTGTATAAGTGGGGGAAAACGAGCAGACGTTATATATATATGTATATACTTTTAGATTTAGCTACTTAGTTAACATGAAACCTCTCAACAGATGCGGGTGGTAGTGTAGTGTAAGGTCCGTCCGGATCGCTACCACCACCCTACTCGCTAATCCTGCCGCCAAGCAGCAGTGCTTGCGCTGCTCTGTTCCGGTGTGAAGAGTAAGACAGCCGGGGAAATTACGGGCACAAGACGCATTTCATCTAAGTCCTCTAAGTTGGCAACGCATCTGCAATCCCTCCGGGGTTGCAGGTCTATGGGCAGTGGTGATCGCTTACCATCAGGTGACCCACTTGCTCGTTCGCCTTCCTATTCACATAAAAAAAAAAAAAATTTGCAGACGAAGTCGCTGGCAACAGGTAGTAGCCTTATATACGTGGCACAAGCCTCCTCTCGAAATTTAGAAAGCTTGGACTATAGTTTTTTTTTTATATAGGGGGTAAACAAGCTGACGGGTCACCTGGAAAGTGATCACCATTGCCTGCAAGATGTGGAATTACAGGTGCTTTGCCAGCTTTCAGAAACTGGTAGACTCGCTTTTTAAAGATCCTTAAGTTGTAAGTTGTGTTGTTGTGAGTTAGCCCAGAGCTGGGGTCTTACCATGACGTCTTAATGCGATTCAGTTTAGGTTCGCTCGCTGTCAGATCCGTACTAAAAGTGACAGCTAAAACTTGAACTGAGTCGGAATTAGGACGTCATGGTAAAGGCCCCTGATTTCTGAACGTTGCCTTGTAGCCTAATGCTATTTGTTACAGACAGAGATACGTGCGCGGCCTCCTCCCGCGATGGTCGTATTTGAAAATACTTGGTATTCACGGAAATATTAGGTATATTCTAAAATATCTGGGGCCTTACCATGACGTCCTAATTCCGACTCAGTTCAAGTTTTAGCTGTCACTTTTTTTATGAATCTGACAGCGAGAAAACCTAAACTGAAACGCATTATGACGTCATGGTACGGCCCCTGCGGCCTTAGCACGCTAAAATGTAGACAAATATATGTCTGTGGATAAAATATATTGTCACGACATATTTTATCGCGGGCCCTAACATGCTATGGACGAAACATAAAATTAACCCTAGGTTTAAATTTTATCACACGACATAAAGCAGTGTTGCCAACGATTTGAAAAAAATGCATTTCGGTCATTGTATTCGTTCAAACGCTCAGTGTAATTGAGTCTTATTTTAACATTCTACCTATTAAAAATGTCAAAGAATCTTAGCGGCTGACTCGTAAATAGTGTTTATCGTGATTTGGTCGGATTATCGCATTTGTCGTGATTGGCGGCTTGGTTTAGGCATGTCACATATGAGTGGTGGTGGTTAATTTTTTTTAATGTTTGCCGGACAAGTAGGTTAGATGGTCTACTTACGGTTTAGTTAGTTTCCAGCCTCTACAGTAATGAATTATTGATTACAATAGCACAATAATTGAACATAACATAAAATTAAACATCATTTCACACAGTTCATTCAAATCAAAACAATTCGTTATTTAATTCTAGTTTATCATATTATTTCTTTTGTAACTGTATATGCGTCGGAAATCACTGAGCCCACCGCAGCACGTTTGGGCACAAACAGAGGTTACGATTCTCGCCTTTTGTATGATTAATATCGACATAACTGCCTCTTTTTAAATTTATAATTATCATTGGCCATAGTATTAAATTTGTCGCAGTCCTCAAGCCACCTACATAAATTTATCCCAACTAACTGTCAAAAGGGTATTAATTATGTCTACATTTGGATTACCGTGTTAGAGCAATAGACAAATTGTCTACTCAGTCGTCAAGTGTGGATAAAATACCGCGACATAATTTAGCGTGCTAGTCACCGCGACAAAATATCGTTTGTCGCTCATTTATAGACAAAATGGGTAGATAAACGTTACCGTGCTAGCCAGGCAGATAACGTAATGCATTATTTGCACGCAACGAACAACACATTATCGAATCGTCAACTATCCTGTTATCATTATTCGTTGTCTATTGTCAACGTTGTTCGTACGCGCACTGTTGCCGCACTTGACATAGAAGAAATTTGTATGAATGAGAATTGTAGACGTCAGTTAAGCTTTTATTGCATTTGTTAGAGAGAGATAGTGAGAATATAGTAAATTCACACATAGAACCGACTTTCATTGAGATCTCAAGGTACAAGATTGTATACCACCCATAGCAGGTGAGTAAGCGTTCGAATGTTTCTATCTGTTACCAACTGTCACGTGACCTTGTTCCTATGCGAATATTTGTCGCTAAGCGTCATCTGTTTGAATGATGTGTCTGTACGACACAATTACAAACTCCCGTATTTATTCTTATGTCTATGCCATAGTTATTGTATACTGTCTATGATGTCTGTCTGCCGTAGTACACCGTACCTGGTTCATAGAACAGCTCCTCGAGGTCAGCCCGCAGGTCCAGGGTCAGCAGATAGTTCAGCATCGGAGGCTCAGGGTCCGGCGGGTCTGCCGTCATGACGAAACTGCGGGTGAAATCATACAATACAATACAATACAAATACTTACTCTTTATTGAACACCACAAATCAGTACAAAACAATACATAAACAAAGTTGGAGACAGTATACAGAGTGTATCAGACACCCCCTAACAATAATCCACAGGGACAGGGGTATATAACCATAGCTATAGAAGCTAAAAAAATATTTAAAAAAATTGGAGTATTTTTTTTCTTATATTTTCTATAGGAATGGTAGTAATAACTATAATCATTCCTATACAAAATATTAAAAAAAATTACTCCAATATTTATCAAAACATTTTTTTAGCTTCTATAGCTATGGTTATATACCCCTGTGGATTATTGTTAGGGGGTGTCTGATACACCCTGTAGGTAGGTGGTAGAAACAAAAACACGGAATTTTTCAACTTTTCTTTATGATGTTATCACGTAAGACTGTCATCCATAAACTGACTTTATTAATTACTTTATTATATGTGACAATTATTGTGTAAAATAAATAAAAAAATAAAAAATAAATAAGAAACAAACAGTCAAACATAACCAAAGTAACGGAAATAGAGAAATACATAGACCTGTCTATACTTTTCTTAAAGAACACTGGGGCTTTACCATGACGTCCTAATTCCGACTCAGTTCAAGTTTTAACTGTCACTTTTAGTATGAATCTGACAGCGAGCGAACCTAAACTAAATCGCATTAAGACGTCATGGTAAGCCCCCAGTAGGCTTATTGTCTAACTCGCTCGCAATCGCCATCGTGTTTCATGTATGGGCTGACAATTGGCGTCGGAATCAGCTAGCTGTCACATTCATACAAGAACTGTCAAAATAAAACGCGATGGCGTTTACGAGCGAGTTAGACAATAAGCCTACTGATCTACTGGATCGATTCTATCCGATGTACAGGGGCCTTACCGTGACGTCCTAATTCCGACTCAGTTCAAGTTTTAGCTGACACTTTTAGTATGAATCTGACAGCGAGCAAACCTAAACTGCTCGCCTAGCACGACAGCGCAATAGAGTCACGTCGCGCGCTAGATAGATTGCCCGTCTTTTTCTCACTGTTCGTTCTAGAAAGAGACGGGTAGGTAATCTATCTCGCGCGCTGTCGTGCTAGGTGGGCTGATCTACTGGATCGATTCTATCCGGTCTCAAGTAGTTACCGTTCCTGCCTCAGCGCGACGGCGGCGCGCGCGCGCACGGCGCTGAGCAGCGGGTAGCCGGCGCGCTCGCACCAGCCGTCCCACGCGTGCGCCGGCGCCGCGCCCGCGCCCGGCCGCTGCAGCGCGCGCCAGAGGTCCCTGAGCATTGCAAAAATAACACTAGAGGCCTGTTTCCCCGCTCTCTGTAAAGTTCCTGTTATCTTTAAGGCGCTGTCAACAGCAAATGACCTGGAGCAGCGCCACTCTTCACACATACGGTTCGCGTGCCTGTGAGTGAAACAGAAGAAACTATTCCGGCAGCTTGGCGCGCGTCTAAAATCTTGCAAATAAGACACAAATAAGAAGAAATAAAAAAAAGTATGGATTATTTGTGAAATATGACTCGTTAGCCGTGTAGGTATGAATATGTTGACTTCATGTTTTTAATTGCAGACCCATACGTCGAAAAAATATAGACATAGAACCGTGTAATGATGATTTTAAGACTAATCTTTGCAATTATTTTCTATCGAGCCGATTTTGTTCAATTATGTATCGAGTCCGTCTAGCGTGTTTGAAATATGATGAAAATTAACATTAGGTATATTTTTTTTGTATTTTTTTTTGTGTGTAGTTTTTCTTAAAAAAGTGCTTAAATAACATTAATTTCAACAAAATTAGGTGTTGTCAGCCTCTTAAGCTTGCTGACCGACGTTACGAGGTGTAGGTGTAATGTACACTCGCGGTCTTTAATTGTTGAGCCACGATAGAACCTTGTCGCAAAATGTCAATGTCAAAATATTATTGAAATTTGTTTGTCGACATGCTTTGGCCTTAAAATTGTACAATACCTTATTCACTAAAACCCCTAATTTTCAAATTACCATGGGCTCATATTACGTAAAAATACCTGAAACATAAAAATGTCTCTTGTAACAATAGGCTGTTGCACTGAAAAACTACTATATACTAGGAACTACTAAAAACTCACCCCCTTATTCATAAACGCTCCTGCTCCGATTGTCCTAATCTGTCACTTTGACATTTACCTTTCACAGATAAGGACAAACGATTGCTAAGTTAGCAGAAGCCTACAAAGTAGTACCTACTACCGTTCAGTTTCGGTGTGCCCCAAGGATCTCGTTTGTGTCCACTTTTATTTGTTCCATAGCTCACCTGGCGTCGGCGCTGGCGCTGCGGTGGTCGCGCAGCAGCCGCGCGAGCGCAGCGCGGCCGGCCGCCTCGCCCGCCGCCTCGATGGCCATGCTGACTATAGCCGCACCCTGGCCCAAGAGAACGGTACATATTAAAATAGGAACAGGATTGAAATGCGTAAGTCTATGTGTTATTCCAGATAACCATCTATTATTTACTACTAGCTGTTGCCCGCAACTTCGTCTGCAAAGAATTCGTTAATCGCTATCCCGCGGGAATTTTTCGGGATAAAAAGTAGCCTATGTGCTATTCCAGACTTTTCTTTATCTACCTATGTGCCGAATTTCATCCAGATTCGTTAGGCCATTCTGGCGTGATTGAGTAACAAACAAACATCCATCCATCCATCTATCCTGTTAAATTCAAAATGGAGTGCTGGGGAAATAAATCAAAGCCAGATTAGTGGGCCGACCGTTACTGTCGGTGGCGTTGAAAAAGAGGATTTATTTTTATACAAACAATTCTTATATACTAGTTGTAGAGCGCCATCTCTGAGATGACCAGTAAATCAAAACAAATTGCAGTTACTTGATACCTTATGGACTAAATGATCTATACATAGGAAGTGGTACCATCTGAATTTGCCTAGATGGCGCCACCCGTGTTATTCGTTAAATAAATTTAACACATCCAAACTTTCGCATTTATAATAGCCAATACCGCTGATAGGGGCACTAGGCCATCAGGTCAAGTGGTTCCGTACGCCCATTCCTCACCTTGTGCAGGGACAGCTCGTCGGCCGCGGACTCAATGTCGGCGCGCTCGAGGCGCGGGGACGCCACCGCGCGCACTGAGGAGCTCGAATCCAACCTGCAACGATGATTTGTAAGATTAGTGTGTGCTGTGGGGAGAGGCCACAGGATTATCAATCCAAATGGTTCAGTGGGAGAAGTCAAAAACTATAAGAGATGGGGGGATCAGTAGGCTTATTGTCTAACTCGCTCGCAATCGCCATCGTGTTCATTTTGACAGTTCGTGTATGAGCTGACAATTGGCATCGGAATCAGCTAGCTGTCACATTCATACAAGAACTGTCAAAATGAAAACGATGGCGATTACGAGCGAGTTAGACTATAAGCCTACTGTTCTTAGGAACCATAGCATCGATTTTTAATTTCACAAAAATGGCATTTTTTTTTCATACCTACTAAGTTTTCAAAATTGCTGCGTAAAATGTCATAAATTGGTTCTGCGAGTTTTTCGTGGTTATCGTTGACGGTGTTACTTATTATTCAGTAACAAGAAACACATTCTTAATGGAATCTTGTTAAATACCTAATTTAAAAGAAAAAAAATTACATTATTTAAGCAAATGTTAATTATTTTGACGGCGACCGAAGTCCGAAGGTGAGTTGGAAGTTGTATTTATGCATCCGCGTTGAGAAACTTCGTTGGCAGTGCTCTAACAGTGCAAAACAGTGGCTCTAGCCCCAGCACTGCCGTCAGCTGACATACCGTAGCGCCGGCAGCACGTGGTCCAGCAGCAGCGCGTCCTGCTGCCGCTCGGCGCCGCCCTCCCCCAGCGGGGGCGCCTTCTGCCCCAGCACTGCCGTCAGCTGACATACCGTAGCGCCGGCAGCACGTGGTCCAGCAGCAGCGCGTCCTGCTGCCGCTCGGCGCCGCCCTCCCCCAGCGGGGGCGCCTTCTGCCCCAGCACTGCCGTCAGCTGACATACCGTAGCGCCGGCAGCACGTGGTCCAGCAGCAGCGCGTCCTGCTGCCGCTCGGCACCACCCTCCCCCAGCGGGGGCGCCTTCTGCCCCAGCACTGCCGTCAGCTGACATACCGTAGCGCCGGCAGCACGTGGTCCAGCAGCAGCGCGTCCTGCTGCCGCTCGGCACCACCCTCCCCCAGCGGGGGCGCCTTCTGCCCCAGCACTGCCGTCAGCTGACATACCGTAGCGCCGGCAGCACGTGGTCCAGCAGCAGCGCGTCCTGCTGCCGCTCGGCACCACCCTCCCCCAGCGGGGGCGCCTTCTGCCCCAGCACTGACGTCAGCGCCTCCAGCAGCCACTGGGCGCTCCACCAGCGCGGTGACACCAGCCCGCCGAACCACTGGAAAGCCAAGTCAGTGGCATCACAAAAACGGTGGCTATGCTGAATTAGGGTAGGGTCAATTTGGACACAGGTAACTTAAAAATCACGGGATCGCGGTAGATGCTGAAAGCACAAGACCAGTCTGAGTGGAGAGCCTTGGGGAAGGCCTATGTCCAGTAGTGAACGTCTTTCGGCTGATATGATGATGATGATGAACTTGAAAATATCACCATATCAGCCGGGAGACGTTCGCTTCTGAGACCTTCCTCAAGGATCCACAACCAATGGCGTCCCACGATCTTTGCTAGATCGTCTGTCTTTGCGGGAGGTCTAACGCCTCACTTTCTGGTACGCGGTCACTCTAGAACCTTACGGCCCCAATGGTCATTGATTCTACGAGCAGTGTGCCCCGCTCACTACCTTTTAAAGTGTGCAATTCACCGAACTACCTCGGTTCCTTCAGCGAATAAATCATCTATATATACATGACACCTGCCTTCATTTCTGAATCTGCACACGTAAGGGGAGCGTATCCTCGCATATCCCCTACGGTTAGTTACTAGGGGGGACCTTTTCTCTCAGAGGCTTTCGCTTACCTGCTGAGCCAGCAGCCGCGCGATGGTCTTGGTGTCCGTGAGGGTAGCAGGCGCGAGGGTCATGAGCCCCCACCCCTCCGCGTACGGCCCGCCCCCCTCCACCACCACGATGTCCAGCTTGGGGAGGGGGTATGACGTGTTCAGCTCGTAAGCAAACTGGTGGATCGTCTTCTGCACCCATTCGAGAAGAGGGCTGGAAAAGAGGATAGTGGGATTGATTGGTCAATATTATACCTTGATCTACGCATATTGCGATCCATATCACGAAATATTGATGCGTACCTTTTCACGATCCTATATTAACATACCTACATGATGATAATATTGACAGTCTATTCCATGCCAATGATACTTTTGGGGAATAGTTTGTTGGCTAGATCGAGGTAGCGAGTGTAAAGAGGGGAATATTTGAAATGCTATCAGAATGCGTGGTTTGTCTCATGCATTTAAAAATTACTCCTTCAGTAAACTGCGAAGTTTACTTAATTAATCATGATTTTAACCTTTATTAGATAGACATAGCCAGGTAGCACCTGAGGGCAATGTTAAGCGTGATTGTGAAAAGCGTGGCAGTGTTCCGAGGTGGACTTGGGATTGTTCATTTTTTTTAACCCCCCCTTTTTATATTTTTTTTTAGAAAATATGGAGCATTTTAAGAAACTAATTTGAATATTTTGCCATTTCATGGCTTAATTTAATTAATATAATTGTTTAAAAAAATCGGATACGACTTTTCGTAAATTATATACGGCCGGCTGAAATAGGCAATTTTCCCACAATCCTTTGGAAATTAAAAAAAAATAGTTGTCATAACTGTTGTGACTGTCATCTCAATGTCAAATATACTGTTTACCTTTGGTTTACCTAAAAGCTTATCGTATGTTGCGTTAAATCCTGATCATGGTTATAATGAGTTGACAATTTATGAATGTGGAAGTATGTCGCATTGTGTTTTGGTACCTACTTACATCGAAATGATCCTCGCAATAATATTGTGTACTTATAAACTTTGAAGTATTCAACATTTACTTCGCGACACCACTTTTCTCTTAAATCTCCTCGGATCCGTGCGAACTATTGTTTTGGAGCTGTTTTTAGAGTCATTATTTCAGGTTGGAACGAAGCATTTTCTGTAATTTCCATTATTTCGTTTTAAATCAACCGACAATTTTAAGTTTTCAACAAAACAATATTTACTTTGCTGTCATTGGGTGACACTGATAACTAGTTGACATATAAATTTAATAGACAAACTAGATTATTTGCCGATTTATTTTTTGGAACTATCAACAGCCGCTCGGTAAGATCGAATAAAGGTCAAATAATTTTTTTGCTAAATATCCGTAATCCTTGAGTATTTTTGAACGCGAGTAAGATAAAACAGTTCGCAAGCCCCATACCTACTTCGAAATGGTTTTCAAATCAGGGTATGTTGTAAAAAATGAACAATCCCAAATTGGTCATGAGACCCGAAAAATCTTAGGAATCACGTCATAAAAGCGATGCAGGAACCCATCACTATTTTGATTCCTCTTATTCTTAGTCTTAATGCGATTCAGCTTAGGTTCGCTCGGTGTCAGATTCATACTAAAAGTGACAACTAAAACTTGAACCGAGTCGGAATTAGGACTTCATGGTAAGGCCCCTGGCCTTTAGCTCACCTCGCTCTGTGTACCACGTAAGGGATAAAGTCGTGATTTATATATGTATGTAGTATGATTCCACAGCGGGTGGGGATTCTGTTGCTTTGATACAATAATATCCGAGATAAGATCACATACCCGGCTTCGTCCAAAATGAGCTGCTGGTCGCTGTATAAGCTGATCTCGGGCGGCGGCAGCACGAAGTCCTCTTCGGGCGTGGTGGTGCTGGCTTCGGGCGCGGGCGCGGGCGTGGTGGTGCTGGGCGCGGGCGCGGCGGGCTGCGCGGGCGCCGCGCGCCGCTGCAGCCGGCACACCGCCACCGCCATCATGTGCGGGGGCATGGGTGGCGACTGCGCGAATTCGTCTTGAAGCTGTAATAATAATAATAATATAATAATAATAATAAATCATTTATTGACTTTCTCCACCACCAAGTACAAAATACATTTGAAAACAGTATAAAAGATTTTAAAACTATCAGACCTGTATGGAGGAGACTGGTGCCCGAACTAGGAATGCCCTGTGTGTCAGGTCACCAGGCCTCCGACCCTCAGATGCCCGCAATTATAGGGTATAGAACCCGTACAGTAGTAATATGTGTGTATGTATGTAAACTCTTTATTATGCAAAATAAACAAGACGAATACGATTGACAAACACTGTGATACATGCACAAAGGCGAACTTATCCCTTTAAGGGATCTCTTCCAGTCAACCTTTGACTGGATGAAAGGAGTATTACATCCGGAGTACGGGTCGGGTGTTAGGTATATGATACAGAAGTGTAAGACAAAGTCGGAGAATCATAGGCTGTGGCATTGAGAGACTACTAAATACTAGAAACTACTAGAGACTCACCTCCTTATTCATAAACGCCCTGTAGGCTACTGCTAACTTAGCAATCGTTTCTTATCTGTCACCTTGATATTTACCTTTCATAGATAAGGACAAACGATTGCTAAGTTAGCAGAAGCCCACAGAGAGTTTATGAATAAGGTAGTACAAGATATCTACCGTTCGGTTTCGGTGTGCCCCAAGGATCTCGTTTGGGTCCACTTTTATTTGTTCCATAAATAGGCATAATCAGCATGTAAGCTTACCAATCGGTGTCCCAAATAAAATCCTGCTTCTTCCGTAGCGACTATCGGCATGTTGGTGAGAGAGACATGGAATCTGTCAAATAAGAGAAGTAAATAACTATAATGTACTCGTATAAGTGCATTTTCTTAATAAATAAAAAATGTATAAAGCTAAACGTGACCTTGTGTAAGTTCCAATTCTCAAATTCGAGTCAGTTACCGTATTGACCAGGGGCCTTACCATGACGTTTTTATACGATTCAGTTTAGATTCGCTCGCTGTCAGATTCGTACTAAAAGTGACAGCTAAAACTTGAACTGAGTCGGAATTAGGACGTCATGGTAAGGCCCCTGTCAGCAATGACTCATGGATGGCTGAGTGGACCTTTTTGCAATTGCAGTTCAGTGATGTGCAAAGTACAAAACCCACTAAAGCTCGCGTGGGAACTGTCAAGTCATCTCATCTAGCAAGGCTAGGACGAGGGCGCGTGAGATAGAGACTACCTTCGTCTTTTTCTTACTGTTCTTTCTAGAAAGAAATGGGTAGTCTATCTCGCATGACACAACTCTCGCGCATTCTCGTTCTCGTCCTAGCTGAGGAGTTTGTGCCCAAGGGACGTGTAGGCTGGTAAAAGCCGTGGTAGCCTTGTGGTTTGACCTGTGGCCTCTCAAGCAGAGGGTCGCGGATTCGAATCCCGCGCTCGCACTTCTGAGTTTTTCGGAATTTATGTGCGAAATTACATTTGAAACTCACCATGAGCTTTTCGGTGAAGGAAAACATGGTGAGGAAACCAGACCAATCCCAATAAGGCTTAGTTAGTTACCTGGGTTGGAAAGTCAGACGCTTCTGTAAAACTAGTGCCTACGCAAAATCTTGGAATTAGGTTGCAGTGGCGTCGCTTCAAGTATATCAGAAGGCAAGCCTTCCTATCCACATAAAAAAAACTAGCCTTTTCCTCTAATTCTGGACAATAAATTGCCCAACTGCCTTAAAATAGGCAAGCCAGTGGGAATCGAGTTCTGTGGACGCCACGCCCACTGTTAGGTTGTCAAAGCGGACCCCAGGCTCACTGAGCCGTGGCAAATGCCGGGAAAAACGCAGGAAGATGATGGTGGTCGTGTAGGCTGGTGATTACCTGTCCCTGACGATGGTGAGCCGGAACGTGGCGCGCAGGTGCGGCTCGTCGAGGCAGGGGAACGCTGAGCGCGCATGCGTCAGCCAAAAGCGGGACACGGCGCACCGACTGACAAACAAACAACAAACTTAAGGTGATATCAGACGGTAGACTCGAGTGAATGTTCTTTCGAGTGAATGCTGCCGAATGTAAATATCCAACACCGTTTGATCAGTTCACTGATGAATTCATTTGGCACTTTTCTTTCACTTAAGTCTAGCGATGACATGTCACGCGGAGGGGATCTGCACACCCACGGATACCGTATTTTATACTTCTGCGCATACAAGGTCATCGCTAGACTTACGTGCCGGCATTTATGCCTACTTACAATAACTTTAAACAACTCTCACACTCATACTCAAAAGTTTGTGAACACTCACTTACGCCATTGATGATAGGGACGTGTTCAAATATTTTTGAGCACCTAGACAGCAAGGCAATAGCCTTAACTAATATTATAAATGCGAAAATATGTGAGTATGGATGTATGGATGTTTGCTCTTTCACGTCAGAACGACTGAACAGGGGCCTTAGGTACCATGACGTCTTAATGTGATTCAGTTTAGGTTCGCTCGCTGTCAGATCCATACCTACTAAAAGTGACAGCTAAAATTTGAACTGAATCGGAATTAGGACGTCATGGTAAGGCCCCAGATCTGCCTGAAATTTAGCACAAGGATATAAAATAAACTAAGTAAGTAAGTAAGTAAGTAATGCTTTATTGTACAAATATAAAGAAACAGATACAATTCACAAAATAATACAAATAACAATAATAAATGCACAAAGGCGAACTTATCCCTATAAGGGATCTCTACCAGTTAACCTTTGAGTAGATGAGAGGAGCATTAAACGAGGGACCGACAAAGAGTGAGTTTAAAATTCTATAAAGTGAAAGCCACAATAGAGCGTACTATATCTAATAAAACATCATAAAATAAACTACTAAATATCATTACACACATGCATACATACAAAATACAATTAGAGTACACATATACAATATCTAAGGAGATGGTGTGAGCCACATCTTCCTCAAGCCCTCCCTGAACGACACCACGGAGACAGACTGCCTGATGGAGGTCGGTAACCGATTCCACAGCCTAGCAGAGTGAACTGTGAAGGATAAACTATAGAAAAATTCCAAAAAAATCTGGAAATTCCGGAAAATTGCATAGTGCCTGCGGGGTTGTGGAGCAGTAAAGTAGAGATACATCATTCTAACAGGGCTACTAGTTATAATTTACAAGCGGAAGTCTCTAACACAGAGTCAGAAAGAGACTTCCGCTTTGTAGCTTTATGAAATAGGGCCCAGGTGGCGTTTGGCGACAATATTCGCTTAGCAATCAACTTACTGCCTGTTGGTGCCCGCCAAGAAGAAACCGCGCTGCTTGTCGTTTCTTTCCAATTTTGTTATGAACCGAAGACTCAGCGTATAGTTGTACTTGCGACGGAGTTTATCCTGAAACAGCAAGCAGACAAATATTCATTTATTTATATTTAATTTCTACGAACCTTAAAACTTAGCTAAAAAAATAAAATAAAAACAGCTTGATGGCCAGCTTTTACTTTAATTTAAACCACACACCTAACAAATTAACAAACTTTGAGGCTAAGATTATGTCATTTGTGTTTATATATGAAATAGTCAAGCTGATCCCAGTCTTGAACAATGAGACCCCTACTTTGAACGACCAACCTTGAACTCGATGTACACACAGCAAAGCTATTCGGTAAGCACCTTTGCATGCACGCGCCGCTTTAAACCTGCTTACCGAATAGCTTTGCTGTGTGTACGTCTGTTCTGTTCCTAGATTTCCAGGAACTTAGACAAACTTTATCCAAGCTGACCCCAGTCTTGAACAATGAAACCCCAACTTTGAACGACCAACCTTGAACTTGATGTAAGTCTGTTCTGTTCCTAGATTTCCAAGACCTTATACAAACTTCTACCAAGCTGACCCCAGTCTTGAACAATGAAACCCCAACTTTGAACGACCAACCTTGAACTTGATGTAAGTCTGTTCTGTTCCTAGATTTCCAAGGACTTAGACAAACTTTATACAATCTGTCCCCAGTCTTGAACAAGAAAACCCCAACTTTGAACGACCAACCTTGAACTCGATGTACGTCTGTTCGGCCGGCGGGTAGTCCAGAACTTTGGCGACCTTGGGTCCGAGCGAGCCCCCAGTCTTGAACAAGGCGCGTTCTGTCACGTTCATGTCACGCACGTTGAGGACTACGAAGGAGGTGTCCCGGTCGACTTTGAAGTCTATTGATACTTCGCCTGAGGAGAAAAATATAAAGCATTACGCGTGAACCCACCGTCATGTCCCACTGTTACAAAAATCCTCACTAGAGATTGTAAAATTAGGTTAGGTTCGTTAGGTATCTTCAAATGCCCGAAGGGCAAACCGGGCAGAAATAGGGACCTCGCAATAGCGGGGTTCCGTAGACCTTATGGTGCAGTGCAATTCGTAATTTTTTTATAATAGTGGGACCACGGGTAACGACCCAAAAATATCTGGTTTTGATCTTTTAATAAAGACGTAGAGGAAATAAATTTAGAATGAAAATTTCACAATTTGGATGAAAAAAAATTCGCTACGCAAGTGTGGCGATTGATGCATTATTGGCCGATCAAAGGTCTACTAAGAGTTGGGATATTCAATTTAGTCGTTGCGTCGTATAGTGATGAAAGTTGCTTAATGTTGCTCTCTCTGTCCGTGGGTTACCTACCTCTTAACTCGCCGGTGGTCAGGTTGGGATGCAGCCACAGGCTGTAATGCTTCGGCATCACGAATGTGGGTAGCCGAGCGCCGCGCCACGGGAACACCGCGCCGTTGCTCGCTATGCGGTCCCTGGTCAGACCACAGCCTTAACTTAAAGATCATAATCAACGTTACGGGCCATACATTAATTTTTATCAAGCGAGGCATGTTAAAAGAGGAAGGGGTCCTGTCGAAAGAACTAACTTAATCTTAAACGAATCCAATTGTACCTATTATGTCTATCCCACACTAAACTGAGTAGAGAGAAGGGGAAGCGTCTGTCCGAAATACGACTAGCGCTGCCGTGTGCGTGAGAGAAAGGGATGCCAGAGAGACTGGCGCCGTAACGCGTTACGCTGCGTAACGCGTTACGATTACGCTACGAAGTGGTTTACTCTCCCATAAGAAGTTATCACTTAAGATGTTTAAAAGGGGTCGTTATTCTCACTTGTTGGCGGCCGTTGCGCTGGCGTCGGAGCCCGTGGGCGGCTGCCCCGGTATCAGCGGGTTCTCGCCAAGGCATGGACAGTCTGCGGAGACAGCAACAATTAACTTAGTTATTAACTTAATTAATTAGCTAGTTACAGGAAAGAACGCCAGTTAAGTACAATAGTTTGAATGTTGAGCTTATTTTGATCTCATATTTATTTGAGTCTGAGTTAGGTACTTAGTACTACCACACGGCGGCCATGACGTACAAAATCCGCGTTTTGAAATGAACACAGGCACGACGTCGTCTGTACACGCGTCAATGTGTGCGTAAGTTACACAGGGCTGTCTATCGCAAAAACCTAGTACTATAAGTACTACCAATGACATAAATATAGGTACTTATAATAAAGATATGGCTTAGATGTGTGCAAATAAATGTACTTTATCGTTATCTATTTATTTAATTTAAACTTACTTAAAATGTGTCTGTCTGTGTATTTAAGCATTATTATTTTCAATTACAATAGATTCTGTAGTTATTTCATGTATTAATCGCGATAATTTCAGAAAGCATTAATTTTCTAATGTTTTATAAAATGAAGTAGGTATAGGTTCCCGAACTTGTGACGTGCGGCCGACATACATCGCGTCGCGAGCCCTACTAGTTGCTAGCAGCTTTCCGGCAGACTGCGCTTGAGGGGTGGGGTAACTCGAATAGGTGCGGGGCGGAGCGTGGCCATTCTGTACGTTAGTACTATTATATATTCTGTGGTACTACCCTAGTCTAGATGTAAGAATTGATAAAAAATAATAATATTTGCAGTGCCGTTAAGCAGATAAAATAAATGTAGGTGGTCGCCATAGCGGACTTCCGCCAGCAACCAGCAGCGAGAGTGTGTATATACTATACTGTATACAGTAGGTACTGGCCTGGCTGCGGGCTGGCGTACACCACGATGAGCGCGCTGGCGAACATGGCGGAGAGCACGGCGGCGGCCAGGCAGAGCGCGCGGCGCTGCGAGCAGACGGCCACGGGGGCCTGTATACAGTAGGTACTGGCCTGGCTGCGGGCTGGCGTACACCACGATGAGCGCGCTGGCGAACATGGCGGAGAGCACGGCGGCGGCCAGGCAGAGCGCGCGGCGCTGCGAGCAGACGGCCACGGGGGCCTGTATACAGTAGGTACTGGCCTGGCTGCGGGCTGGCGTACACCACGATGAGCGCGCTGGCGAACATGGCGGAGAGCACGGCGTCGGCCAGGCAGAGCGCGCGGCGCTGCGAGCAGACGGCCACGGGGGCCTGTATACAGTAGGTACTGGCCTGGCTGCGGGCTGGCGTACACCACGATGAGCGCGCTGGCGAACATGGCGGAGAGCACGGCGGCGGCCAGGCAGAGCGCGCGGCGCTGCGAGCAGACGGCCACGGGGGCCTGTATACAGTAGGTACTGGCCTGGCTGCGGGCTGGCGTACACCACGATGAGCGCGCTGGCGAACATGGCGGAGAGCACGGCGGCGGCCAGGCAGAGCGCGCGGCGCTGCGAGCAGACGGCCACGGGGGCCTCGCGCAGCTCGCGCGCCTCGCGGGCCTTGTCCGTGTCTGTAAATAAATAAATGTATTTGTATTTGTATTTGTATTTGTAAAACAAAATTACGACGTTTAAGTAGTGTGACCATTTTGTCGATTTCTGGACGCCCCTGGGGAGATTTCGTGAGATTTGACCACCCCACATGAGATTTAAAAAATATATATATTGCTATGGATTTATTATACAAAAAAAATGGCATTTATTTATTTAAGGGAAAGAAAACATACTTAACTGGCAATAAACGTTCTTAACAATCTAAATGTCTTATTGAATAACACCATACTAACAAGAAAGTTTTAACTTTTGTAACATATATGATTTGCATCGCTAGTAGAGGGTGTAAATTTTTATGATCCTGTCTTTGGGATGGCAAATGGCCAAGTTTCTTGCGACGCATTCTTCTTGGCAATGATGGTCTTCCTGAACGCGCTGGTAAGTATTTAGATTCAGAAAAAGACATGTAAAAGAGCCCTTAGCGGCCTATTTGCAAAATAAACTTTTGACTTTTGACTTGACTTGTGGCGCTGCATCATGCGCGCGCGCATCGCATCGCACGTTACCAAACCTCTCTCAACGCTTTTTCTAACCAATCAATCTCTCTCTCTTAATTCATTTCATTTAACAATTAACATCATCCGTTCTGTAAATTATTTCCGAAATTAAACCTGTATATTTCCAACCTTATCTTTGTATCAATAACCTATAGGTAACTAACCCTATAGACTTTTGGCAGCTATACTAGCTAACGTAAGTTGGTATGCTTACCGGCCAGGAATGCCACATCATCCAGGTCTTGGTCCACCATGTTGCGCCACGCAGCTGCTAGGAAACGAAGATCGCATTTAAGTTAGGCACCCAAGAACCATACATAACCGAATCACTACACATTATAAAACAAAGCCCTTCCGGTCTTCCGGACTTCATTCGCAATTCTATTCCGTCACCTTAAATCGTCCAGTGCCATGTCGTCATCCTACAATTCGTTTCTACCTACAATTTCGCAGAGATTCGACTTCAAACGCCTCAAAATTAAGTATGTATATAGCTGGCTCCAAGTGAGCTATACTTTCGGCGTTTGAAGTCTTCCACCGAGGCCGCAGCAGCGCCTGTAGCATTTTGGGTCGTTGAAAGATGGGTCGGAGCGTTGTATCCCAAACTAAGGGCCGACCCATCCGCCAAGGAACCAGTGTCAGACCGTCGGGCCTCTTGCCATCGTCTCTAGCCAAACCGTTAGGTTCTAAAATTTTCTGATATCGTTAACATCCCATTTTTGTCTGTCTACATTCCTATTTCGACCAAAGTGCCAACTCGCGCTTTCTTTTATCGACCTCAGTACTCCTTGGTCAGCAGTGCCAACTCGTCCGCATTCCTTTATCGAATTCAGTGCTACGAAAACGACAAGGTAAAGTCTATTAAAGGGCAGTGCTTCTTTGAAAAAGTTTACCGTGTCCGTGTTTATTCAAATCATAGTACAGTGAAAGGCATAAATATACTACGTTCCCAGAGTTTCAAATATAAATGCCACTGGTAGCACTCTGGTCTAAGTAGGAATGTTGACGAATTGACAATATTTCAAATTTCTTTATATTCATAAATCAAAAACCATTTCGAGAGAAACACTTGTAGAACACAAAAAAAATATTTTTGGATTTTTTCGTATAGTATTTTTTGAAAAATGAGCAAAATGTGTAAAACAGGAAATGACGTCCAGCGGCCGGTCCAATACTGCCATTATAAAAAAAACCTTGTCTTCCGGGTTTCCCTTTGACATTTATAACTTTCACAACACAACACAGCTTTGTTCCATCGGGAACACTAGATAACTGTTTGCCGGGCAATAATGATAATATTTTTACAAGTTTTCATTTAAAATCATATTTTGTGCGAAGTATTCTGTTTGAGTTTGTCGGCTCGTTTTGACGTTCATCGACATTGACAACTGCATTCACTGTCAAACTATTTAAGCACAGGTTTTGTCGGTCTATTAATGTAATTATTTCAACGTTTTTTTAAGTGAACGAAAGAAAGTAGTGACGTCATTTCGCTAATACTTGACGTTTGTTACTTACGTCCTTTCTGCTTGAGCAACGATTTAAATGGATTTTTCCACGAAAATACAATATTCAATAAAACCGGACGAGATAGGGAAAGGGAAGTGACGATGACGATATAGGAATGCTGGCAAATCGGGACCGTAGACCAGACGCGATAAGGTGACGAAATGGAGCTATGGCAGAATTGTTTATCAAAGATCATCCTGAGCCCGAGGCTGACAACACCTAATTTTGTTGAAATTGATGTTATTTAAGCACTTTTTTAAGAAAAACTACACGCAAAAAAAATACAAAAAAGTATAATGTTAATTTTCATCATATTTCAAACACGCTAGACGGACTCGATACATAATTGAACAAAATCGGCTCGATAGAAAATAATTGCAAAGATTGGTCTTAAAATCATAATTAAACGGTTCTATGTCTTTATTTTTTCGACGTAGGTATGGGTCTGCAATTAAAAACATGAAGTCAACATATTCATACCTACACGGCTAACGAGTCGTATTTCACAAATAATCCATACTTTTTTTATTTCTTCTTATTTGTGTCTTATTTGCAAGATTTTAGACGCGCGCCAAGCTGCCGGAATAGTTTCTTCTCTTTCACTCACAGGCATGCGAACCGTATGTGTGAAGAGTGGCGCTGCTCAAGGTCATTTGCTGTTGACAGCGCCTTAAAGCAAGGCTTTAATAGAAGTATGGGGCACAAATTTTAACTCTGCGTGGATGAAGTAGTGAACAACAGGGGCTTTACCGTGACGTCCTAATTCCGACTCAGTTCAAGTTTTAGCTGTCACTTTTAGTATGAATCTGGGCACGTATTTGAATATCGAAATTTACAATATCTAAGGTTAAAAAGCCGACGGTCAAAATATCGAAAATTAAAATATCGAACGATCTAAATATCTACTATTATTATATCGACGTCTGAAATATCTAAAATTCAAATACCGAACGATCTTAACATCTACTGCTATTATATTGACGGTTCCTACAGCTCAAATGCCGAATAATCCCTATTCTCTGTAAGAAAGTGCAGGCAACATATAGGTTAGGTTAGTATTGCGTCAAGGCGCGAAGCGCCTGAACTAGGCGGAATAGGAGCTCCGCAAAGCGGAGCTCCGTCGACTTTTTCTCGTCGCTATTCAATTCACATGCGACTAAATGTTACGTATGACAAAGTAAAATGTGTCATCAACAAAAATAACTTTGAATAGCTACGAAAAAAATTCCGCCTAGTTCAGGCGCTTCGCGCCTTGACGCAATACTAACCTAACCTAACCTATGTTGCCCGCGCTTTCTGTGAGGGCGTTGGAGTGCATGTTCAGACATTTTTGAGCACCCTTATGTGATCAGATATATTCGATGACGACTGTAGGTACCATTCAATAATGTAATTTCGATATTTTGAGTTTCGACTTTATGATCGTTCGACATTCTGATTTTCGATATTTAAGCATTCGATAATTGTACCATTCGATAATATATACTTTCGACATTATAAATTTCGACTTTATGATCGTTCGACATTCTGATTTTCGATAATGTAGCTGTCGATATTCAGATTTTCGAAATTTAAGCATTCGATAATTGCACCATTCGATAATATATACTTTCGACATTTTGAATTTCGACCTTAGGATCGTTCGACATTCTGATTTTCGATATTTTGACCGTCGACTTTTTAATTTTAGATATTTTAACTTTCGACATTTAAATACGTGCCCATGAATCTGACAGCGATGAACTAAAACGCATTAAGACGTAATTACAAAGAAAGAAAGAGAGTGAAAGAAGAAGAAAAGAAGAAGAGTGAAAGAAAAAGAAGAGTGAAAAGAAGAAAAAAGAAGAAGAATAGTGATAAGAAGAGAGTGGAAGAGTGAGTGAGTGGGAGTGGGTGAAGGTGAAGTGTGAGTTTATTGAAAGTGGCATTAAGACGTCATGGTAAGGCCCCAGCAAGTGATTGAATTAAATATAATGTTGTTGGCGCTCACCCTTGGCCGATCCGTTCCGGTCTGGCTTGTACTTGCCGACTGGCTCCATCTGTATACCGTCCATCTCACGCCGCGTCCGGCATGCCGACAGATCACTGGAACACCATAAAATACATACATACCGTCACGCCTCTTTCCCACAGGGGTAGGCAGAGACTACTACCCACCAACCACCACCCAATACACTATACAATACACCACACCACCCACACGCTACACCATAAAATATTATTTATTCACTTACATCTCATTTTTTCATTTCATAAGAATAAGAATAAGAATAAGAATATTTATTTGCAAAAAATGTCGTGGTGGATACAGATGAAGAAGCGTTTTTGAGTGCGTACATTTTACTTAAACAAGCATGCAAATAAATTACTTATAAACTAGGATTACAAGATCATTATAACATTTGTAAATATACCATAAATTAAATCAAACTAAAATATTACATTATGTCAAGTTCAGAAGTATAAACATTTAGGAATCTTTTTTTTTTACGACCGGATAGCCCAGTGGTTAGTAACCCGACTACCTATGAAGCTAGAGGTCCCTGGTTCGAATCCCGGGAAGGGCAGACATTTGTATGATGAATACGAATGTTTGTGCCCGAGTCATGGATGTTGTATATTTTATTTAAGTATGCTTATCCGTTGCCTGGTACCCATGGGTAGTATGTACAAGCTTTGCTTAGTTTGGGACTGGGTCAATTGGTCCCATGATATTTATTTATTTATTTCGTCTATGCCACAAACATTGTATTATGTCAATCATCCAAGCACTATGCTAAGTACCTTTTGTCAGTCTCGGGTCCTTTTACTCAGAAACTCTTTACTCCATCCCTCATCACCCCTCACAGATAAAAGAACAACTTTGCGTAATATTTTAAAACCGGCCAAGAGCGAGGCGGACTCGCGCATCGAGGGTTCCATATGAATTCGGCCAGTGAACATAAAATTCAGTGTTACCTGAGCCCTGGTCTCAAGCAAAATATAGACAGTGTGAGGTCATTTTATATTGGTTATTATAGAAGTATAGACAGACATGAGAAATAAGATTTCTAGAAAAACGGAATTTTAACAAGTAGAAGTTTTTTTTTTTTTAAATGGCTTCTGTCCAGCAGGACAAATTTGCCAGCGTCAAGGTTGAAAGCTACAAGTGATCAGTTTCCAAATGGCGTTTACTCAGCTGTCAGGGGCAGCGATGTCACGTGGTCGGTTATTTAGTAGCTACCTACAACAAAAATAATGGGTTTTGCTACACCAGCACCAGGTATCTACGATGGTAAACATAAAACAGAAATGTGTATGGGAAGGAAAAGGTGAGACAATTTGGGAAGAGGAAGAGGAGGGTATTACAGCTTTACAATACAATACAATACAATAACTCTTTATTGAACACCACATATAACAATCAAAACAGAAAAAGGTATACAGAAGTAATAAGGTAACAATAGGCGGCCTTATCGCTACAGAGCGATCACTACCAGGCAACCATATACATATACAGCTATATATATATAGCTTTATATTATAGCGGGAGATGAATTTTGTTAAGATGTCTATAAATTTAGTGTTAACGAATGTAAGGATGAATCTGAAATTAGCAGGGCGGGGAATAAAGTCAGGAAGATGATCATACAGGGAGACAGAGATATTAGGGCAATTAAAAAAAATATGGTCCGGAGTGCCTTCCTCGATGCCACACTCACAGAACGAATGATCGCGCACACGGATTTTGGCTAAAAAGGTAGGCGTGCAGACATGGCCGAGTCGCAGTCGAATAATTGTAGAAGTAGCACTTTTGTTGGCTTTGCGGTATTTAAAGAACCATGGTTTGACTGGTAGGTTTGGTTGGATATCTCCGTAGAGTTTGCCCTTAGAAAGCCGAGAGACACTCCACTCCCGGTTCCAGACTTCAGAAAGATGAGACTTAGCTAAGGCTCTGATGTCTCGGCTAAAACAGTCTGAGTGAGAAGGGATTCCTGTTTCAATAGCTTGTTTAGCACAAGCATCAGGCCCCTCTTCTCCACTGGGCACTATGGGCACGTGCCCAGGGCCCCGCGATCGAATGGGGCCCCCTAGTTCCTGCCAGATTACCAAATGATAACCGATATTTAGGTCATAGGGGCCCCATGATCCTAATGTGCCCAGGGCCTCAAATAGTTTAAAGACGGCCCTGACAAGCATCAGCTTGCTCGTTACCAGCGATTCCAACGTGACCCGGGATCCAGGCGAGAGCAACTTCAATGTCCAGAGTGTAGCATTTGTGAAGGAGTTCCCTAGTCTTGAGGTTGACAATAAGGTTATCTTTGGAGTGGAATGGGAATTTAGCAATGTCTTGCAAGCAACTAAGGCAGTCAGAGAAAATGAGGCATTTGTTTATTTTATGAGATTCCACATATAATACTGCAAGTAGAAGTTTATAAGGGCGTTGTGACCAAATGACGTCACGTGTCATATCGGATCTCTCTTCCTAATCGGTGACTAATTAAATTACTCTAATTAGGAGTTTAAACTCCTATATTTTCCGTATTTCTTGGCTATTTAATTTTTATTTCATTTTGTCATCTCTCACGATATTTTCATATTTTATTAAGAAATCTGATATATTTTTTTAATCATCATCATCACCATCAACATCAGCCTGAAGACTTCCACTATTGAACAAAGGCCTCTCCCTTAGCACACCACAATGAACAACTCGCCACCTGCATCCACCGGTTTCCCGCAACTTTCAAGATGTCATCAGTCCACCTAGTGGGAGGCCTGCCAACACTGCGTCTTCCGGTATTTTTTTAATGCATATTCCCTATTAATGCATGGAGGTTTCTATAATTTTGAATTGTTTCCTTTATAGGCGAGTACGGAATCCTAAAAAACAAAAGCGGCAGGTACCCCGCCCCATCAAGGCGCTGAAAGCCTGTAAGCTACTGTTACCCTCTTTAACCGCATACCCCGTGCCCCATTGACTGTTTAAAGGGGTAAACAAACCCTAGGGTAGGGTGTTGAAAGCTTGCCAACCCTTTGGCACCATAATTGCTGGGGTAATGAACCACAAACAAACTGCGTACAGTTGTTTAGGATCATAATATAAGCGTGCTTCTTATGCAGTAGGCTTATTGTCTAACTCGCTCGCAATCATCATCGTGTTCATTTTGACAGTTCACGTATGGGCTGACAATTGGCATCGGAATCAGCTAGCTGTCACATTCATACAAGAACTGTCAAAATGAACACGATGGCGATCGCGAGCGAGTTAGACAATATGCCTATCTACTGGTCTGGGAGCAAAGAAAAAACCGGCCAAGTGCGGGGCTCGCCCACCGAGGGTTCTGCGCAAATTTGCCATGTCTACATAAAATCTAGTGTTAGCAGAGCCCTCCTCCTAAGCAAAATGTATGCAGTGTGAGGTCATTTTATATTGGTTAATTACATAGGCACACATAAAAATTAACGGTTTTCGCAATTTTCCCTTTATGTGTGCTATGAGATGAGACGTTGCTTCGTACCAAATTTCAATATTCTGAGTTCACGGGAAGTACCCTGTAGGTTTTGATTCCCTTGCGAGTTTCGAAAATTTGCGGCATATAAACAGCTGTATCTTTTGATTGCGTTGGCTTAGAAGATTGTTTTTTTCACAGCTCCAAGGGGCAGTAGACCTGAGTATTTGATATAAATTTCAGCTTGATACCTCCACGCGTTCCTGAGAAAAAGGGTCTGGACAGACGGACGGACGGACAACAAAGTGATCCTATAAGAGTTCCGTTTTTTCCTTATGAGGTACGGAACCCTAAAAACATACCCCCTTATTCATAAACGCTCTATAGGCTTCTGCTCAGGCTTCTGCTAACTTAGCAATCGTTTGTCCTTATCTGTGAAAGGTAAATGTCAGAGTGACAGATAAGGACAAACGATAGACTTCTGCAGCACTGATTTTCAGCCAGAACCGTCTGTGACTCAAGAAACGATACACAGATAAAATATACTAACTACGTAGACCATAAACTTTTACGTATATAATAGCCTGGAAGTGATGAAAAGTTCATCACCCGTAAAAGATTGTCTCTAAAAACAACCCAAACATGGAGTAGATATTTAGCTATTTCTTTAGGTAGTTGATGCAACACCCCTCGTGGGATTAATTTCCGTAGACGCAGGGGTGAAACTCTAATAGGGTTTTGATAACAACCTGTCTAGGGTCCGATTCTCGCCACTTGTCTGCGGCAGCAAAACAAAAATATTTACTTTTTAAAGACGCGCTACGAAAGTTCTGGGATATACCTATACGTACCGTAAATGGGGTGAGTAGTCCCAAAGTAAGCGCTAGTATAAGGCTTGTGTTATGGGTATTTACTAGACAACGATATAAGTACTACAAAAGTAAATACTTAAACTTAAACTCGTATAAAGAAATTATGATGTGGTTTTGTTGTGGTGTGGTTTTTGATGTGTTGTAATTGTCATATTTTTTTTTTCTTTTTTTCTTTCTTTAAATTACTTAAATAGATAGAAACATCCATGACTTAGGAACAAATATTCGTGCTCATCAACACAAATATATGCCCTTACTAGGATTCAAACCCAGGACGCTTGCTTCACAGGCAGAGTAACTACCTACCGAATTAGCCAACCACGTCACTTAGCCAACACGTCATTTATTTCTCTTTCTCTCAAATCTTGGATATACCTACTTACTTAGTAGTGATCGATAATAAAAACTGCATATTTATAAATAAAATCACCTTTCACCCAACGTGTACCTAACTCACACACGCTCGAGCAAAAATAGACGCGACCGGGCCACCGTAGATTGCTTATATCCGGGTTACATGTACCCGGACAGCCTTTGCTGTCTGTCCCGGAAATTACGGGACTATTCTTAGTAATAGCTCTACTAATAGCTCTGCTTCCATGCTGGGGCCTTACCATGACGTCCTAATTCCGACTCAGTTCAAGTTTTAGCTGTCACTTTTAGTATGAATCTGACAGCGAGCGAACCTGAAATGAATCGCATTAAGACGTCATGGCAACCCCTTCTGGTCTGAGAGTAAAGAAGAAACAGAATGTACCAGTTGCTTCTCTTCCCGCGCAGATGGTTAAAGCCCATCGAGGGAATATGCGAAAATTTTAGACAGTCGTCACCATTTTGTTTCCATTTTCCATTTGCCCATAATCATGCTAAACGTGGTCTTTGGGTCTTGTTACCTTAAATATCCCGCGGGATAGCGATCAGTGAATTCTACGCAGACGGAGTCGCGAGCAACAGCTAGTCTAACTAATATTATAAATGCGAAAGTATGGATGGATGGATGGATGGATGTTTGTTACTCAATCACGCCAGAACGGCCCAACGGATCTGGATGAAATTCGGCACATAGATAGAGAAAAGTCTGGAATAGCACATGGGCTACTTTTTATCCCGGAAAATTGCGTAGTTCCCGCGGGATAGCGACAAACGAATTCTTTGCAGACGAAGTCGCAGGCAACAGCTAGTGAATAACTAAACATTGGCGATAATTACTGAATTATCCTATTAATATTATAAATGCGAAAGTTTGTGAGTATGTTTGTTACTCTTACACGCCAGAACGGATGTACAGATGCGGCTGAAATTTAGAGGGGATTATTATAGAGCTAATAACACATAGAAAAGGAAGAAAGAAGACATTTTATTCATTTTGTAAGACACGTATGTGAGTTTGCTTGTTACGTTTCGACGCGTAAACTAAACGGATCGTGATGAAATTTGGTATGGAGATAGTATGTGACCCTGGGAAGCATCTGGGAAGGATATATGATAGTTTTCATCCCGGATAATTGTATAGTTCCCACCGGCGCGCCATGAACGAATGCTCCGCAAAAGTCGCGGGCAACTTTTATTAATAGATTTAAATTTTATGCTTAAATCATCTATCTATTCTATACATCTATACAATATAATAAAGCTGAAGAGGGTCGAAAGTCTGTACATGGAAAATATTTAAAAAAAATAGGCTGGGAATACTTAGAATCGATAACAGAACACGTTTCAACAGTTTTTAGAATTTTTGTCTGTTTATCTGTTTGTCTGTATATTTGTGCGCGCATCACGCGAAAACGGCTGAACGGATTTAGTTGGAAACTTTACTAATCTATTGAGAAAATCACCGGCCAGGTTATAGGCTACTTTTTATCCCGGAACATGTCGAAAATCGCAACTGCCTAAAGTCGCAACGTACCTATATAAATATTGCTTCAGAGTCATAGAGGTGCACTAAGGAGGGATTTTCAAAATTCCCACGGGATTTAATATCGCTTATTGTAAAAAAAATACTAATTACTTAAATGTCAGAATAGGGGTGTTAAGTGCCTGTTCAAATATGCATATAGCAATATGTGACTTGTCAATAAATGAAGTATACGCGGACGAAGTCGCGGGCAAAAGCTAGTTTGGAATAAGAACTTAATGTTTTCAAAGTAATCCTCAATCTTTGTTGACATGATAACTGCGTATCGCAAATCATTCGATATAAACTTACCACTGCACAAACACAGATTATCAAGTCAATATAACACAATATAACTGGGAAATAACACCGCAAAATCCACAATTTTGTCACGAAACTATATTTGTTTTGTTCTACGCGCAAAAACAGTATTTACCGCAAAAACATGTGCTTTTTACAAACACTAAAGAACAACTACGGAAAATGCGAGAAAATCGATTATCCGACGGCGTTCGGGTTTCCTCGGGTGACGAAGGGGATAGCGAGATGTGGGTTAATGTGTGCGAGGGAGACCGACGTAGGATGCGAGGGGTGGTTCCCTAAGAATAGGGTTGATTGATGAAGTGGTACTAATTGTTTGTGAAGTCACTTTTGCGAGTTTTGTCACCCGTCTCACAGATGGTAAAAGACCATCGAGGAATCGAAACGCGCGTCAGTGTTTGTGTGGTGATAGGATTAATTAAGTTTGTGGGATTTGTGTGCGTTTTGTGTGGCAGTAGTGGTGGAAGGGCTTGCATGCAAAACGTATATATTTCGCACAGGCTTGGTTATCGTGCACGTAAGTAGCGGAGTAGCAAGGTAAATATTTTGTGTGCATGTTATTATGTTTTTACTTCTTTATTTTCTTATGTTGTAATCACGAATAAATGTTTTCTTTCTTTCTTTATTTAAATTAAAGATAATTTCTTTTGAAAGTTACCCCGGTTTACGGTAATTCCCGTGGGATAGCAATAAAATAATTATTTAAGACGACCGAATGACGTAGTGGTTAGAGAACCTAACTATGAAGCTTGAGGTCCCGGGTTCGATCCCCGGTCGGGGCAGATATTTGTATGAAAACACGAATGTTTGTTCTCGAGTCTTGGATGTTTAATATGTATTTAAGTATGTATTTATCTATATAAGTATGTTTATCCGTTGTCTAGTGCCCATATTACAAGCTTTGCTTAGTTTTGGGGCTAGGTCAATTAATGTAAATTGTCCCAAGATATTTATTATTATTATTATTATTTGCAGACGGAGTCACGGACTACAGCTAGTGTATCTCGAATGCATCTCGTTAAACAGTCCCGTGGTGCCGCCGCAAAGTGTTTTCACTTCATCCCTCGGAACTGGAGCAGTAGGGGAATTCCGGGGGGATAAAATGGATGCAGGGTACACGGGGGTTATTACGGGATTGCCACTACTTTAACAAAAATTATACTTCATTTAATTTAGGATGAGAAACCACAAAAACATTATATTGCGGCTCGTGAACTGTAATCTCTTTACGATTTGTACTAGAGTAACAATTGACGACACGCAAATAAAGTGGCATTAAAACAATGTTATTTTGCGGCTGCCAAACTATTGCACTGTACTGTTTGCTAGGTAAGAAATAGTTGACCAGCCGCAATATAATGTTATTGTGGTTTCTCATTCTAAATTAAATGAAGTATAGCGCGAGCAAAACAGTCCGGAAAAACCTGTTGAATTATCTTCTCCTATCTATACATAAAATGCTTTGTCCTGAATGACTGACTGATCAATGCACAGCCTAAACGTAGGCTTATTGTCTAACTCGCTCGCAATCGCCATCGCGTTCATTTTGACAGTTCATGTATGGGCTGACAATTGGCATCGGAATCAGCTAGCTGTCACATTCATACAAGAACTTTCAAAATGAACGCGATGGCGATTGCGAGCGAGTTAGACAATAAGCTACCATATAAGAGACCCGGGGCCTTACCATGACGTCTTAATATTATTGAGATAGGTTTTAATATGCCCACATTCAAATAAAAAAGAATAAGTAATTCTGTGTCAAATTGGTTGTTATTGATTATTGTGTTGGAATGTCACTTCTATTTTGTATTCCTTCTTATACAGTTGCTTTGACACAATAAACGGTGTTTAAACAAACCAAAGTTTTTCTCACGTTGAGATAGCTGTCCCCACAATGGTTATGGGCCCAGGAAGGACAAACTGAGGATTTGTGGATATTGAGGATATTGAAAATTGAAATATCGAAATGTCAACCGTGAAAATTGAACAACTAGCGCAAGATAACTATGAGACGTGGAAAATCCAAGTGGAAGCGATTCTTATAAAGAACGATGCCTGGGGCTATGTGAATGGCAACCTCGTAAGACCAGCAGAACCAGCTACGGCCATCGAATGGGAAAAAGGTGACGCGAAGGCAAAGTCAGACCTAGTCCTATCGATCAGTCCGAGTGAACTGAGGCACCTGCGAGGATGCAAAACATCGCGAGAAGTATGGTTCCGATGTTCCACTCTCGAAGCAAGCACATAGATATAAGGCACCATTTTATAAGAAATGTTTTAAAGAACAATAGGAGTATAGAATTGTCGTACTTATCTACCGATTCTATGCTTGCCGATATTTTGACGAAAGCTTTAGATAAAGCCAAGCACTACAAGTGCATGTATGGCTTAGGGATTAATATGAATATGCATATTAAGGGGGCGTATTGAGATAGGTTTTAATATGCCCACATTCAAATAAAAAAGAATAAGTAATTCTGTGTCAAATTGGTTGTTATTGATTGTTGTGTTGGAATGTCACTTCTATTTTGTATTCCTTCTTATACAGTTGCTTTGACACAATAAACGGTGTTTAAACAAACCAAAGTTTTTCTCACGTTGAGATAGCTGTCCCCACAAATATGCGTTTCAGTTTAGGTTCGCTCGCTGTCAGATTCATACACACTAAATATTTTCCTTGCTACTCCGCTACTCACGTGCAAGATCACCAAGCCACAATCCCACAAACTTAATTATCCCTGATTACACCACACAAACACTGACGCGCGTTTCGATCCCTCGGAAGGAGGGTTTGCATGCAAAACATATATTTCGCACAGGCTTGGTTATCTTGCTCGTGAGTAGCGGAGTAGCAAGGTAAATATTTAGTGTTCATTAAAATGGGCCTCCGCAAAGTAACGCCTGATTAAATAAAATATTCTGTCACTTTTAGTACGGATCTGACATACTTTCGCATTTATAATATTACTAGCTGTTGCCAGCGACTTCGTCTGCAAAGAATTCGTTTATCGCTATCCCGCGGGAACTACGCAATTTTCTGGGATAAAATGTAGCCTATGTGCTACTCCAGACTTTTTTCTATCTATGTGCCAAATTTCATCCAGATCCGTTAGGCCCTTCTGGCGTGATTGAGTAACAAACAAACAAACATCCATCCATCCATCCATCCATGCTTTCGCATTTATAATATTAGTTAGATTTAGAATAGTAGGATCAAGGATGTAAAGCTGAGTCCTATCCTAGGTACTTCCTACTAATATTATAAATGCGAAAGTTTGTGACGATGTGACGATGTGAGTGAGTGTGTATGTTTGTTCCTTCTTCACGCTGAAACGACTGGACGGATTTGGATAAAATTTGGAATGGAGATACCTGATACCATAGATTAAAACATAGGCTACTTTTTATCCCGGAAAATTGCATAGTTCCCGCGGGACAGTGAGAAACATGTCAATTGCTAATTCTACGCGGACGAAGTCGCGGGCAGAAGCTAGTCTACACTATAAAATATCATTGCCTTTTATCACAGAATAAGTAATAGTACGAAAGTACAGAAGGCTCACTCTCTGAAGCCGATTAAATAGATAAAAACTCTTGCCGCGAACAAATAAAGCACAATCTAATTCGCTCCTGTTATATTTACCTACAGCGATAATAGCCTACAGCCACACGGCGGCCACGACGTACAAAATCCGCGTTCTGAAATGAACACAGGCACGACGTCGTCTGTACACGCGTCAATGTGTGCGTAAGATACACAGGGCTGTCTATCGCAAAAACCTAGTATTATAAGTACTACCAATGACATAAATATACTAAAGATATGGCTTAGATGTGTGCAAATAAATGTACTTAATCGTTATCTATTTACTAGCTTTTTCCCGCGACTTCGTCCGCGTAGACTTCATTTATTGACAAATAGCTTTTGGCCACGGCTTCGCTTGTGTGTACCAGGAGTATTTCAATCCCGTTTTTTTCCCGTTCCCGTAAGAATTTCGTGAAATGCTCTCTTAATGCTCCCTACACTCCCCAAAGAACCCACTTGCCAAATTTCAGCTTTCTACGACCAGTAAAACGAAAAATCCCGTTTTTTCCCGTTCCCGTAGGAATTTTGGAAATTCCTCTCTTAATGTTTCTTTATACTCTCCAAACAACCTAAATGCCGAATTTCAGCGTTCTACAACCAATAAAACGAAAAGTTCCGTTTTCCCGTTCTCGTGGGAATTTTGAAAAATGATCTTTTATAGCTTCTCTACACTCTTCAAGCAACCTACATGAATAAAAAAAAATGCAATAAAACGAAAAATCCCGTTTTTTCCCGTTCCCGTGGGAATTTTGGAAAGTCCTCTCTTAATACTTCTCTACACTCCCCAAGCAACCTACATTTGGAATTTCAGCTTTCTACAACCAATAAAACGAAAAGTCCCGTTTTTCCCGTTCCCGTGGGAATTTCAGGAAATTGTCTCTTAGTGCTTCCCTACACTCATCAAGCAACCTACACGCAAAGTTTCAGCTTTCTACGACCAGTAAAACAGTAAAAAGTAAAAGTTTTTCCCGTTCCCGTGGGAATTTTGGAAAGTTCTCTCTAAATGCTTCTCTACACTCCCCAAGCAATCCTTTCGAGGTGCTCCCCTATACTCCCCAAGGAACCTGAAGGCCAAATTTCAGTTTTCTACGATCATTAAAACGAAAATTCGATCCCGTAGAACTGAATATAAATCTCGTTTTTTCCTTATCCTGTTGGAATTTTCGAAAATCCTTAAAACTAATTTTTACTATTATAATCACCTACTTCTATGCCAAATTTGAAGTCTAGTAATTATAGTTCATAGGATTTCGTTTAACTGAATATATAAATCCCGTTTTTTCCTTATCCCGTGAGAATTTCCTAAAATCCTGAAATTATTTTCTTAGTTTTGTAATCATCTACTTGTGTACGAAATTTGAAGTCTATATTTATTAAGTACAGTTACTGAGATAGGGTCACTCGGAAACGAATATAATAAATCCCGTTTTTTCCTTATCCCGTGAGAATTTCCTAAAATCCTGAAATTATTTTCTTAGTTTTGTAATCATCTACTTGTGTACGAAATTTGAAGTCTATATTTATTAAGTACAGTTACTGAGATAGGGTCACTCGGAAACGAATATAATAAATCCCGTTTTTTCCCGTTCCCGTGGAAATTTGTGTGTGTGTGTGTGTGTGTCAGGTAGGTATGTGTGTTGTTGTTTTCGTAATCAGCGACTCGATAAACCGTACAAACAATACTACCCACTATAATATAATAACAATAATACCCACGTTGATTTTCAGACTTTGTCACCCCCTATCCCCTTTTAGGGGTTGAATTTTCAAAAAACCTGAAACAGGTATTTACTCATTTATCGTTAGGATTACTCCTGTGAAGTTTCGAATAAAATAGTCTAACTAATCTTGTTTCCCGATACAAACTTTGGACCCCCATTTAACCCCTTTAGAGGTCGAATTTTGAAAAATCCTTTCTTAGTGCACCCCTAGACCTTATAAGGAACCTACGTGCCAAATTTGGAATCTCTAGAACCAGCGGTTTGGGCTGTGCGTTGATATGTCAGTCAGTCAGTCAGTCAGTCAGTCAGTTTCTTCTTTTATATATTTAGATTTAAACTTACTTAAAATGTGTCTGTCTGTGTATTTAAGCATTATTATTTTCAATTACAATAGATGTACGACAACAAACTTAAGTGAATGATTCTGTAGTTATTTCATGTATTAATCGCGATAATTTCAGAAAGCATTAATTTTGTAATGTTTTATAAAATGAAGTAGGTAGGATAGGTTCCTGAACTTGTGACGTGCGGCCGACGTACATCGCGTTGCGAGCCCTACTAGTTGCCAGCAGCTTTCCGGCAGACTGCGCTTGAGGGGTGGGGTAACTCGAATCGGTGCGGGGCGGAGCGTAGCCATTCTGTACGTTAGTACTATTATATATTCTGTGCTACAGCCCCCACTCCATCACATTTCCCGCAAAGCATTCATGCAAAAATAAACCGTGTTACCACGCGAGAGTGCTTCTTTAAGTTTAACCGTTTCAATCATGACCGTGTTGAGGTATTAACCTCTTTTGAACGATGTGTGTCATACCACCATTATGAAAGTTAGTTTTTTCTAACGTCATGTGTGGTGTACGTTTTGTCGAAATGTCGAAATAAAACTAATGTCCTAGAAAATTATATTGGCGTGCTTTATTGGTTCTGATTCTTCTAAACTGCAACTCTTAGCAGTAGACTTTAAAAGGTTATGAGGCCCAGTTATCGTATGAAGAATTTTAACGAATAAAAAATGGAGTTGAGTAAAATTCAAATATCGAAGTTGGATGGAACCAACTGGGTGCAGTGGAGGTACAGAATGGTCGCACTGCTAGACGGTATGGATGGACTCATGGATATTGTTCAAGGAAAAATATGTAGACCTGAGAAGCCAGCGGGAAGTAGTGGTGATGGAGATCCTAACACTTCAGCGGCATTGGCTATATACAACAAGAATTTAGGAGAGTACCTAAAGTTGAAAAGTACTGATCTTTTAATGATTACGAACAATATAACAGATGAAGCACTAGACAAGGTAATACGATTCACAAATCCAAATGATGTCTGGGATGAATTGCATAGACTGTTTGACGGCGTGAACGACGATCGTCTGTACAATTACTGCATGGAATTATTCCAACTTAAAATGGACATCGCTGATGACATGGCGACTCATATATCAAAAGCTAAGAATTTGTGGCACAGACTAAATCAGGAGCTGATCAAAGCGGATGAAGGTAAAGAACTACCTGAATTACTTTTGATTTGCAAGATATTAGATACATTGCCGGAAGAATACTTTTCTTTTAAGTCGAGTTGGGTAATGATGTCAAAGAAGGATAGAACTGTGGACAACTTGACCAGTCAACTGTGTGCTCACGAAAGAGCGTTGACGACAACCTCCAAAGAAGATGGATGCGTGTCAAGGTCTTCTGGTGAAGCGCTGGCAGTTGATAGCAACAAGAAAAAAGTCAAGAAAGGAACCAAAGCTTTTAAATGTCATTCCTGTGGAGAAGTTGGACATTTCAAGAAGGATTGTCCTAAGAAGGAACGTAATGGAAAACCTGGCATGACTAACATGATGGCCGTGTTGGTAAATGTTACAGATTGCAGTACAGATCGGACCGAGTGGTACGTTGATAACGGGGCCACACATCACGTCACGATGAGGAGCGACCTGTATCAGGATTTCCAACCTTTCCTGGAACCACATACTGTAACAACCGCAGATGGAAAGGCAATTGAAGCAATAGGAAAGGGTTCAATTCTGATGAAGACGAAGAAAGGAACATTCTTGTTGAATGATGTATGGCATGTTCCAAAGATCACCAAGAATCTTTTTTCGGTGCTTTCAGCACAAGATATTAACTCGAAAAGTTTGTTTGAGTCACAAGGTACCACATGTTCGTTCAGTATCAACGGAAAACTGTGTGTGACCGGAAGCAGACAGAAACACGGTGGTTTGTACAAACTGAATTGTAGACCAGTTCAACCAAAAGAGAGGGTAATGATAAATGCGGTAACCAGGACAAACGCCATGTTAAGCGAGTTATAGAGCGAGAGCTTGATATAAGTACCAAGGACAGTGGGAGTTTATGCGAAGGCTGCATTTTTGGAAAGACCCATAGACAGAAATTTGGAGTCCGAGAAAAAGCTACCAACCCAGGAGAACGCATACATTCGGATGTTTGTGATCCGTTCCCACTAAGTTGCTCGAAGTCTCGGTACTTTGTTCTGTTCAAGGATGAATTTACGCGATACCGCTATGTTTACATAATGAAAAATAAATCGGAAGTACCTGAGTTGTTACGTCTGATGTTGGCAGAAGCTAAGACAGCAGGACACCGAATTAAGGAATTTCTAAGCGATAACGGCGGGGAATTCGATAACGAGAAAGTTCGCAAAGAATTGAACAAACATGGGATACATCAACGTTTGGTGATGCCCTATACACCAGAGCAGAATGGATGTAGCGAACGAGATAACCGCACAATCGTCGAGATGGTCAGAGCGATTACGCATGCACACGAAGAGCTTCCTCAATACTTGTGGGCAGAGTTGGCGCAGACTGCCGTTTATATCCTAAACAGAACAGGACCAACTACTGTAGAACAAAGGTCTCCGTTTGAGCTGTGGTTTGGGAAGAAACTGCAAATAAAACATTTGAGGATCATCGGCTCTACATGCTACGTGCATATTCCTAAGCAGAAAAGGAAGAAAATGCAGAAGAAAGCAAAGAAGTGTATCCTAATTGGATATGACAACGATGATGGTTATAGATTATGGCACAAAGAATTGAACTCTTTAATTAGGTCCAGAGATGTCACTTTCAATGAAAGACTATTGGAATCAAATATAGACACTAAGGAGTCTGAGGTATTGAAAGAAGTGGCTGACATAGAAGTTCCCTTACATGTCAGAAAGGAACACCGGGAGACACCTACATCTGTCGCTGTAGAAGTAAGCGAGGACACACCTATTGAAAGGCACAACGAGCTTGAACTGGACAGAAACGAAGACGTTGTTGAGGCTCCAGCTACTAGCAGTGATGAGGCAGAGTTCGAAGATGCGTGGCCAGAAGTGCCTGGACAAGATGAAACGATTGAATTGGAGGAGGAGAATGAGGAGAACGTTGGTGAGATCGTGGAGCAGTTAGCTAGACACGGTATGCAGTTACGAGATCGGTCTCTCCTCAGACGTCCAACCAAATTCAACGATTACGTGTCTTACGTTGGCACAGACTCCTACGTAGAACCAAATACGTATAAGGAAGCAAAAGCCTGTCCTGATAAGGAATTGTGGCTAAAAGCCATGAAAAGTGAAATTGATTCTTTAAAATCAAATAACACATGGATTCTTGAGAAGCTACCCAAAAACCGGAAAGCCATTCCGTGCAAGTGGATATATAAAGTAAAGCTGAATGCAGACGGAACTGTCGATAAATATAAAGCACGACTGGTGGTGAAAGGTTTTAGACAAAGAAAAGGAGAGGACTACGACCAGACTTTTAGCCCTGTAGCCAAGATGGCAACAGTACGAGCTGTAATAAGTATAGCAGCTAGTGAAGGTATGGAATTAAGTCAGTTCGATGTCTCCACAGCTTTCTTGTATGGATCTCTAACTGACGAAGAGATATATATGAAGCAACCAGAGGGTTATGACGACGGAACAGGTCGAGTCTGCCTGCTAAGAAAGAGTCTTTACGGATTAAAGCAAGCTCCCCGTTGCTGGAACAAGACCATACTGGATTTCTTCAAGGAAATTGGACTTGAAGTCAGTGAGGCTGATCCATGCCTATTTAAGAGAGAGAACTCTATTGGGAAGTTAATTGTAGCTCTCTATGTTGATGATGGCTTGATTGCTGGGTCAAACAAAGAAGTGATTGAGCAGTTCCTTGAGCAAGTAAGAGGAAAGTTCAAAATCACGACGAAACCAATCTCTTATTTCTTGGGAATAGAGATAGAAATCAGAGGTGGTGATGTAAGAATACATCAGACAGCTTACGTAAAGAAAATTTTAAAACGGTTTGGAATGCAAGAGTGCAGACCGGTTACCACCCCAATGGTAAAGGAAGATGCAGCTCAAAAACAAGAGAAGGTCGAAGACTACTTCCTCACAAACTACAGACAAGTTGTGGGAGCGCTGGCATATTTGATGGTTGGTACAAGGCCTGACATTGCGTACGCAGTGAGTGTGGTTTCCAAAACTTTAGAGAATCCAACTCAAGCAGATTGTGTGAGACTGAAACGCATTCTGAGGTATTTGCAGTACACTCCAGACATGGGCATCCTGTACAAAAGGAATTACAAAAGAGGTAATATAGAATGTTACAGTGACGCCGACCACGGAGGTGATATTGGAACAGGAAGATCAACTTCTGGCGTTTTATGTATGTATGCCGGTGGAGCAGTATCGTGGCTAAGTCAAAGGCAACAGAGTGTGGCTATATCCACGACTGAAGCGGAGATAGTTGCGGCGAGCGAAGCAGCGAGAGAAAGCGTTTGGCTAACTCGGCTTATCAGTGGACTAGTTAAAACAGAAGGCCCGCCAGTATTGCATATTGATAACGAGGCAGCTGTTCGTCTAGCCGAAAATCCTGAGTTCCATAGAAGAACCAAGCATATAAGAATCCGACACTTCTTTGTGCGTGAATTGGTTACCAATGGAAATATTATTGTGAAGAGGATCAGCAGTGAGTTACAGCTGGCAGATATTTTCACAAAAGCACTTCCTAGACCCAGGCTTAGCCAGCTAGTGATTCAGCTAGGTCTACACATCGAGAGAAGGTGTTGAGGTATTAACCTCTTTTGAACGATGTGTGTCATACCACCATTATGAAAGTTTTAGTTTTTTCTAACGTCATGTGTCGTGTACGTTTTGTCGAAATGTCGAAATAAAACTAATGTCCTAGAAAATTATATTGGCGTGCTTTATTGGTTCTGATTCTTCTAAACTGCAACTCTTAGCAGTAGACTTTAAAAGACCGTTCACGACGTCACCGCGTGTAGGTTGTGACTTACGAATAATAATATTTTTTGTACATACCTACTGTAGCGGGTCTTAGAACGGAGTGAAGCGAGTAAAAGACGATAAGTATTATTGAAATAGGTAAATGAATAATAGGTGTGTTGAATGAAATAAGAACACAGTTATATAAATAAATATTCTTACAAACATTACAAACATTGATTATTTAATGTATGTATGTGTTTATAACTCTTTATTGTACATAAAACACATTAATTTTACAAGTAATAAGAATGTAGGTGGTTTATTTTCGCAATTAAAGGAAATTCAATTTAGTTATTTCTAAAAAGAACTCAAATTACGATGATCTATACATACATACTATTATGTATGAAATGCTTTGTCCTAATTGACTGACGACTACCTAACTCGGAAGCGCGAGAAAACGAGATCGAGAATAAACGTGTGCAAACTAAGCAGCGCGCGGCGACTAGGGATGTGAAAAAATAATCGATTATGGAAATAATGGATTAAAAATCGATTTTTTTAAATGTAAAAATCTAGTTTAATATATAAAGCATAGTTATGTATATTTCTAATTAGAGTTAGTTAGTTGATTAATTAGTAAGAGACTGTTGGAATAAGAAGAGAGTTTAAACTAACTACAATGTAGTTTCCCTGCTCCTCCCCTTAATTATTACCAGCAACTATCTTGCCGGTAAAGTGACACACCACACCCCTAACAATAATCAACTGGGGTATATAACCATAGCTGTAGAAGCTAAAAAAATATTTAAAAAAGAATTGGAGTAAAAAAATTTTTATGTTTTCTATAGGAATGATTACAGTTAATTCTACCATTCCTATAGAAAATATAAAAAAAATTTACTTCAATTTTTTTTTTAATTGTTTTTTTAGCTTCTGTAGCTATGGTTATATACCCCAGTTGATTATTGTTAGGGGCTATCTGATACACCCTGTATTTTAGCCTAATATTTGTGTGATAGCTATTGCCTGCGGCTTCGCTCGCCTGTACCAGGAATATTTCGATCCCGTTTTTTTCCCGTTCCCGTAAGAATTTCGGGAAATGCTCTCTTAATGCTCCCATACACTCCCCAAGGAACCCAATTGCCGAATTTCAGCTTTCTACGACCAGTAAAACGTAAATCCTATTTTTTTCCATTCCCGTCCCGTGGGAATTTTGGAAAGTCCTCTTTTAATGCTCCTCTACACTCCAAGCAACCTACATGACGAATTTCAGCTTTCGGTTACCAGCAAAACAAAAAGTCCCGATTTCCCGTTCCCGTGGGGATTTTGGAAAATGATCTCTCTTAGCTTTCCTACACTCTTCAATCATCCTACATGCCAAATTTCAGCTTTCTACAACCAGTAAAACGAAAAATCCCGTTTTTTCCCATTCCCGTGAGAATTTGGGAAAGCCCTCTCTTAATGCTCCTCTAGGGTAAGTATGTATTAAAATACAGAAAGTTAAAATACCTAATGGTTCAAAATACCTAAATGCAATTTTCTCAGAATTAACAGAATTGTTATAAACTTTATTTATTTATAAGCCTTTTTATTCCGAATTCGCTTCAATTTCAGTAAATACATGTTGTTCTTGTTATTGTCGTTTATTTTTGTATTTATTTATTAAATTGTCGCGTAATTCGGCGTGCCTCATGGCATAGGCCTCCTCCGTGTATTGGAGGGTTTGGGCTATAGTTCCCACGCGCGCCCAGTGCGGATTGGGAACTTAATACACACCATTGAATTTCTTCACAGATGTGTGCAGGTTTCCTCACGATGTTTTCCTTCACCGAAAAGCTCATGGCAAATTACAAATGTAATTTTCGCACATAAATTCCGAAAAACTCAGAGGTGCGAGCCCGGGATTTGAACCCACGACACTCTGCTTGAGAGGCCACAGGTCAAACCACTAGGCTACCACGCCTTTTTTTTGTATTGCATTTAGGTATTTTGAACCATTAGGTATTTTAACTTTATGTATTTTAATACGTAGGTACCCCTCCTCTACACTCCCCAAGCAACCTACATGCCGAATTTCAGTTTCTGCAACCAGCTAAACGAAAAGTGCCGATTTTCCCGTTCCCGTAAGAATTTTGGAAAATGATCTTTTTTAGCTTTCCTACACTCTTCAATCAACCTGCATACCGAATTTCAGCTTTCTACAACCAGTAAAACGAAAAGTCTCGATTTTCCCGTTCCCGTGGGAATTTCGGGAAATTGTCTCTTAATGCTTCCTTACACTTATCAAGCAACCTACATGCCGAATTTCAGCTTTCTACGATTGGTAAGATGAAAAATCCTGCTTTGTCCCGTTCCCGTGGGAATTTCCGAAAATCCTTAAAACTGTTTTTTACTTTAATAATCACCTACTTCCATGCCAAATTTGAAGAGTCTGGTAATTATAGTTCATAGGATTTCGTTGAAGTAAATATATATACATCCCATTTTTTTCCTTATCCCGTGGGAATTTCCAAAAATCCTGAAATTAGTTTCTTAGTTTTGTTATCACCTACTTGTGTATCAAATTTGAAGAGTCTAGTTATTAAAGTTACTGAGATACGGTCACTTGGAATCGAACATATAAAAACATAATATATAAATCCAGTTTTTTCCTTATCCCGTGCGAATTTTCAAAAATCCTTCCTTAGTGGATGCCTACATTGTATGAATGAGGTATCTATGTGCAAAATTTCAAGTCTCTAGGTCCAGTGGTTTGGGCTGTGCGTTGATATATAGTTAAGTCAGTCAGTCAGGACTTTGAATTTTATATATATAGATTACTAGCTGTTGCCAGCGACTTCGTCTGCAAAGAATTCGTTTATCGCTATCCCACGGAAACTACGCAGTTTTCCGGGATAAAAAGTAGCCTATGTGCTATTCCAGACTTTTCTCTTTCTATGTGCCGAATTTCATCCAGATCCGTTGGGCCGTTCTGGCGTGATTGAGTAACAAACAAACATCCTTCCATCTATCCATCCATCCATCCATCTATCCATCCATCTATCCATCCATCCATCCATCTATCCATCCATCCATACTTTCGCATTTATAATATTAGATAACAGGGAATTTAAAAATTACGCGCGCCTTTTTCGATTGCCCGTCCCGATTCGTCAAATTTTCAACCATACACCACAGACAACATTACGTTTAGCTGTCAGTTGCGTTTTGATATTCCATGTCATGTTTGTTACATTTTTAACAAATGAATGACAAAAAATAAAATAAAATAAAAAACAAAAAAGTATCCTGTTACGTATTCCTGGTTCTAAACTGCTTCCCTACCAATTTTCAGCCAAATCGGTTCAGCCGTTCTCGAGTTATAAATAGTGTAACTAACACGACTTTCTTTTATATATATACTAGCGACCCGCCCCGGCTTCGCACGGTATTTAAAGATTTAAGCATACATAGGGACAGAGAAAGCGACTTTGTTTTATACTATGTAGTTAATGTAGTGAGTGATAGTGATGATGATATACAGATATAGATAGATGTAATAGAATAGCAAAGAAACCTCTGCGTATTTGTCATTTATGAGAGCCACTTTTTTTAAACTAGTGATGACCATCACACCTTTCTTGAAATCGAGATATACAAAACCGTATTATAAATGTAGCTTTCCGTGTGTCTTTATACTATAACACCTGTAATTGTACACAGTGCATTACAGGTGACTGTCGCCTGTAGACTTGTAGCCTGTAGCCTTATAAAACGGCCCGACTTATAACATTGTACCAGTATAGACTTGATCCCTTTACCTTTTTTGTATTGAAAGGAAACAAAAAAAAACATGGCCCGTACCGTCAGTCAAGCCAAGCGTCAACCGTCAACGTAAACGTCCAAAATCAATAAAGCAAGAAAGCTAAGAAAGGTCGTCAACTGTGGTCGTCAAATTAAATCAATCGAACAACAAATTCTTCTTAATGTTACATTCGTTACAAAAGTAAATACCAACGATTCAGCGCTCTGAATACACTTCTGCAATAAGAGTAGAGCATCACACTCGCAACAAAGTGAAATTGATTTTGAACAATCGGCGTGGTCGTGCAGCATGGCTGCGGAGAGCGGGCCTGCGACTGTGAAGGAGGAACCCGAGTGGGGCGAGGCGGCCGTGGCAGCAGCATTGTACACCGACCACGAGATCAAAGACGAATTCGTCATTGGACCTGAGGTCGTGCAACAACAGGACATCGCTTTTTCACTGCAAGGTAGGCTTTGCATCTATTGAAATTAAACAAAATCATTTGGCCTTGACAGTGGTGGGCCATTGACGGTTTTTGTAACAATGATTAATGTAGAAAAAATCGATTAAGTATATGAATATAATAATTCCGTGCATGGCGTGAAGAACTTGATAACTCGACTTACATGATTTTTTTTTTTATCGTCGCATTGGCTTTCTACGGCATTGGTTTTGTAGGAAAAAAATTGACAGCTCGATATCTATGAAACTTTCAGAGATATGGGCTGTGACAAATATGAATATCTCAAAATTTACCGTTTATTATGAAAAAAATCGAGACATAAACGCGATGAGACCAGGATAAGACACAAAAAAAAATCTTACGTCCTTATATCAACTTACACTCAAAATCGAAATGGAGTACCTAAAGTGACAAAACTAGATTTCTAAGTGACGATTATCATACTATTGCGTTAACAAATGAATATATCGTCTTATTTAATTATACTCAACTACCCATAAATAGTACCCAACTTGATATATCAATTTATACTTTTTTAGCTTGACGAACACAGTAAGTCATTGAGTTGACATAATTAGATATTAAGTTATTCCCTTGTTATTCCCAATGGATAGCTATTCACAAAAAAAAACTATGTCCTTATATCAACTTACACTCGAAAACCGAAATTTAGTGTACGTTAAGTGACAAAACTAGATATCTAAGTGACGATTATCATACTAATGTGTTAACAAATTAATTATATCGTCTTATTTACTTATCCTCGACTACCCATAAATAGTACGCAACTTGATTATGTCAATTTATACTGTTTTAGCTTGACAAACAGTTAATCATTGAGTTGGCATAATTAGATATCAAGTTATTCCCAATGGATAGCTATTCCGTATACAGCGTGAATACCTTGATAAGTCACTCTAGATGAAAAAGATTGAATGCGTTTTTCATATCTGTATTAGCGACGACAGGTCAGGTCCTGTCGTCGCTAATAAAGATATGGAAAACGCACAAAAATAACTATACCTACATTAGGAACTTCAATTTTATAGGACAAAAAAAATACATTATAGACTCTGTTGCGGACTCTTTTAGTAAATTGTATTGTTTATGTTTTTATACACTTTTTGATATGACTTTTGAACTCTTGTGTTCTTGGTATTGTCAGTTGTTGTTGAAGAAGTACAGTAAAAAGAAGCAGTCAGTTTGCTGGTGTTTTCATTTACCCAATATTTAATTTTCCTTAATTTATCATACAGCCCTCATCGCCGCATCTTTTTGTAAACATAAAAAATTTAATACCTAACAATTATATGACAAACATGCTGTGGAATTAATGTAATTTGATTAATTTTCATGCGTCTTCTAGTTATCTAATATCTCGATTATCAACGTCAAGATCAGAATTCAGAATCTATGGTAGCACAATTTGTGGTATGATGTTTTATCAATTTGGGTCTTTATTTTGTGTCATATAATTTAAGTTCCGTTCCGAATGAATAGTTTGACACAAATTTTCGTTACTCATAACTCATAAAGCGTAAGTATTATTTCTGAAACAATAGGTTTTTTTTTAAGATTTCACGAATTCCAGTGTTATGAAAGGAAAAATATTATTAATATTAATTATTAATGATAATGACCAATAAAATAAAATTATGTGACAAAGAGAAACCGGTTACAAACGATATTACAATTTATTGATACCCTTACTCTCTAACTCTATAGTGAATAAGTTGATAAGTCGTCGGTGAACAAGTTGATAAGTCAATTATTATGAATAATGTGATGATTAGAAAGAAACAAATATATTGAATTGAAAAACCGCACAAAGTTACCCTTAACTCAATTTAAACATTTCAGTTACACTTAAAAACTTATTTTTAGGAATTAAATTAAACAACGTTTTCACTGAATTGAGTGCTAATGTATGGGGAATAACTAGATAAGTCTTTGGGGAACAAGTTGATAAGTCTAATATCTCACAAAATAGAATGATTTTACCAAATTACGTAAAACCAGTGAAAAGATAGCACAAAATTATCCATTAATCAAGCTATAGAGACGAATTCAAGATAAAAACGGATTTTGGAGAAAATTCCAAACTTTAAAATCGCCGCCCTGTAAAATTGCCATTTTAGACTTATCAAGTTCTTCACGCCATGCACGGAATTGATATGGTAAAATAGTTTTTACAGTCTATTAAGAGGGTGCATCCATACTGAGCTGGCAACGTCGCATTTCTTGTGATTTTTTACGATTATTTCACAGAAATTGAATGAGAGTTTCAAATATCCGTCTGTAGTGCACTTCGTTTTTAGTGTGTTAATGTGTCTAATGCAATAATTGATCATGATAGGCTTATATTTTCTTATTAAACGAGATATAGTATTTTATCTCTTTGATACGAAAATAAAAGTCCATCACGATTAATCATTGCATTAGACACGTTAATATACTAAAAACTAAGTGCACTACAGATAAACATTTAAAACTTTCATTCAATTTCCGTGAAATAATCGCAATAAATCACCAAAAATGCGACGTTGCCAGCTCAGTAGGGATGCACCCTCTTAAATTGCAACATATGTATGTTTGTGCGAGTGGAATCTTGCGACTCAATGTTGAAGCAGATATTTTCAACCGATTGAGCTGAAATTATGCAGACTCAAGTAAGTATGGTGACCAATAATCTTGTGCCAATGCTAAGTGGAGCCTCCGCAGAAAGGAACTCTTCAATGGTTGGTCCGATTAACTTTAAATTTGGTACACAATTGAAATAATTGATTGGATGGGTTGATGTTGTTGAGATAAATTGTTGATGAACGCAACAAACATGTCATATTGCTCTGTTGGTTAATTTTATAAGTTAACATTGTCATCTGGTTAAATCTGTCATTTGAAATGTTTAGTTTGTTGATGAACCATGAACCACTTATTCAACTAAATTGTTGAATCACCAACCACCACTAGCCCTTAAGAGAATATTTCAATGCTTTTTAAAATCATTTCTAGAGATAAAGAAATAATCTTAGTAAACTTAGGTGATAGATATTTAATTTTAGTTCTGTTGTTAGTATTTTGGCCATGTATCTAATATATTTTTCTAGATGCATTGTTCATCAAAGAGGATTATGTATGTGAGCCAAAGTCAGAACATGGAGCTGACGCTGCACCAGAGTGCCCCCACACCTGCCCCAAGGATGGACCTTGCTGCAACAGGAGCACCGAGGAGCAGTGTGGGCTCAGGAGCAGCTTTGTCGGGCTCCAGCAACTTCAAGTGACAGACCTGCACAGTGTAACAACTTACACAGATAATTCAGAAAAAAATAAAGATATAGGTGAATGTCACTCAGTATCACTTGATCACAACTATCATAGACGGATCCACACAGACGAGAAACCACACCGTTGTGACATATGTAACAAACAGTTTGCACAAAAATCAAGTTTAAATAATCACTTAAGGATTCACACAGATGATACAGCACACTGTTGTGAAATATGTAACAAACGGTTTACACACAAATACTATTTAGATGTACACACGCGGATTCACACAGATGATAAACCGTACTATTGTGACATATGTAACAAACGGTTTGCACAAAAATCAGGTTTAATTTGTCACACAAGGATTCACACAGGCGATAAACCACACTGTTGTGAAATATGTAACAAACGGTTTACACAAAAATCACATTTAAATAATCACAAATGGACTCACTTAGATGATAAGCCGTACTGTTGTGACATATGTAAGAAACGGTTTACACGAAAGTCAGCTTTAAGTATTCATTCATGGATTCACACAAGTATAAAACCAAAATGTTGCGAAATATGTAACAAACGGTTTGCGCGCAATTCAGAGTTAAATGTGCACAAACGGATTCACATGGACAAAAAACCATACTGTTGTGATGTATGTAACAAACGGTTTACACAAAAATCAATTTTAAATAGTCACAAATGGATTCACATGGACGATAGACCTAAACCATACTGTTGTGATGTATGTAACAAACGGTTTACACAAATATCACATTTAAATAATCACAAATGGATTCACACAGATGACAAACCACACTGTTGTGAAAAATGTAACAAACGGTTTACACGTAAATCAAGTTTAAATAATCACATAAGGATTCACACAAATGATAAACCATACTGTTGTGACATATGTAACAAACGGTTTGCACAAAAACCAAATTTAAATAATCACATAAGGATTCACACAGATGATAAACCATACTGTTGTGACATATGTAACAAACGGTATGCAATAAAATCAAATTTAATTTATCACATAAGTCTTCACACAGACAATAAACCACACTGTTGCGAAATATGCAACAAACGGTTTATAAAAAAATCACATTTAAATGATCACAAATGGATTCACACACATGATAAGCCATACTGTTGTGACGTATGTAAAAAACGGTTTACACGTAAATTAAGTTTAATTAATCACATAAGAGTTCACACAGACGAAAAACCACACTGTTGCGAAATATGTAACAAACGGTTTTTACGAAAATCTCATTTAAATATTCACAAACTGATTCACACAGATAATAAACCGTACTGTTGTTACATATGCAACAAATCGTTTAATCGTAAATCAAGTTTAATTAATCACATAAGATTTCACACAGACGATAAACCACACTGTAGCGAAATTTGTAACAAACGGTTTACACAAAAAACAAATTTAAATATTCACAAACGGATTCACACAGATGATAATGATAAACCATACTGTTGTGATATATGTAACAGACGGTATAAACGAAAATCAAGTTTAAATAATCACACACGGATTCACGCAGATGATAAACCATACTGTTGCGAAATATGTAACGAACGGTTTAAACGTAAATCAGATTTAAATGTGCACAAACGGATTCACACAGATGATAATGATAAGCCATGCTGTTGTGATATATGTAACAGACGGTATAAACGAAAATCAAGTTTAAATAATCGCACACAGATTCACACAGATGATAAACCATACTGTTGCGAAATATGTAACAAACGGTTTAAACGTAAATCAGATTTAAATGTGCACATACGGAATCACACAGAACATGCCGATGACACAACTTTAGTAATTAAATCCGAAAATGTTGACAATTGACAACATTTCATATTTCTGAGCCTATAATTTTAATGGTTCTCTGTATTTTGTTTTTAAAGATGAACATGCTGACAGTTTAATTTTATCGCTAGGGCTTGTATTTAATTTATTCATTTGTGCTTATTCTAAAAGGGCGTAACTCCGGTACTATACTATCACAGAATACACACTTAGCCTTTTGTCTTTTCTCTATAGAAAAAAACTGACGTTATAGCGTGTTCTGCCAAGCTCTCTCCCAGAACCAATAGAGGTAGACTTCCGGCCCGCTTCGAATCGGACTGAGCCGCGGGTCTACAATCTCTGGCCGCTGCGTTCGCGCCATGTTGGTTAGCGCATTACAGCAGTCGGCCTTGCATTACTGAACGGTGCGCACACTCCGCCCTTACGCCTTGTATTTGTGATTATTATAGTTAATGAATAAGTGTTATTTTGTGTTGTGTACAATTGTGACTATAGTATTAAAGTGGAAGTGCCAATACATACCTTTTTCATTTAACCATATATGTTCTACCATAACGTTAATTTTAAATTGTCAATGTCAGGTCCTATTCTGCAATATTCGATTTTCGAGGTTCGGTTTGTGCTGTTTCGCTCATACTAATAGTAATTTACTTGAGAGTGAGAGAGAAGGTACGCAACGAACTTCGAAAATAGAATTTTAGAGTTGCCCCCCTTGTACTTCGAAGTTGTCAAAAATACAAAATTATGATCGCTTATTTTTTCTCGTGAAAAAAGCAAAGGTGTCTCACCTATCCTGTGCTGTGGTAGTATTGGTAAAATTAGGACATATTTTTAATTATTTTTTATAATAAGCGATATTAAAATTATATAAACATATTGCAGTGATCACGAGGCAAAATGCTTTCGAACCATATATACATTTTCAGGTGTTATAAAAATGAAATGTTGTCAATTACAATAGTGAAATTAATAGAGCTCTGGCAAATGTTATCGACTGGTTAAGTAATAGTAACTTAAAAATATTGTAAATAAAACGCACCTAATGTAGTTTAAAACCTACAAAGGCCAAACTTATAGTTTAAATGTAAAATGTAAAAATGAGAAAGTTGAAGAGCTAGAATTCACGAAGCTTTTAGAGCGCTAGTAGACGTCCGGTATTTTCACCGGACAACGGACCGTTTTATTTGTCCGTATCCGGTGCATGTACACACATCCATTGTGTGCCATACACCACCGCGAGTCCGGCAAATAAAACGGTCCGTTTTCCGGTGAAAATACCGGACGTCTACAAGAGGCTTTAGGCTTACACATCGACCAGATATGTAGTTGGAAGTCACACGTTTCTGAAATATGTAGATCCTGACATACCTTTTTCGCGTCATCCACATTCATCAATCTCTTCATACATGCTCGTCGGTTTCGGGTACTCTTGACCTGGCCTTTTTCCAAAACGTCCCCAATTTAATTCAGGGGTCTAACTACGTAATAAAAAAAAAAAAAGATGGTCATAGCGCTGGCACCGGCGGCCCAATCGCGTGGGCGTTAATCGAACGTGTCGGAAAAATAACGAGTGTCGAACGATTTGTTCCACAAAAACTTTGTATTTTCCGATAGTCGATAAAACAAAGAAGGCGGTAGCCAAGCGGTAGCGTAATGCTTTCGATCAAGAATACAACTAGATTTCAGGTCCCATACAAAATCAAAGCGAAAAAGTGGCCGTGTCGCTTATACTTATAGCTATATCTGTTTTACCTTCTAAATTAACTTGAAATGAACCTTAAGTCTAAGCAACAAAGATCCAAATAGATAAAACGAGACGACGGTAAGCGTTCGATAAATAAAAGAACTACCTTCGTTTTAAAAAGATGTAATTCTAGGAACAGGGTAACAATGGAGTCGCAATTATATACGACAGACATGTTTTATTTGACAGAAATTTATAACACAAACAAATTTACAAATACAAGTATTGATATGAAATGAAATGTTCTTATAGACAATTAAGTAAATTAAGTTAACTAAGTGATTAGTAAATATCCTATCCTATAGTATATATTACCTACATTTAGCTTTGCTTAGTTTAGGACTGGGTCAATTGGTGTAATTTGTCCCAAGATATTTATTTTTATGTATTTATTTATTTAATCAAATTGACAACATTTCAAATTTTTAACACTCACTGTGCTATGATCTGATTAAACCATTGTAAGTATTCCCTGTGAAAAGAGGTAGACGCCAATATTTATGTATTTTAGCTAGGATTAATACTTACTTATTTTATTGTTGGTATTGTTTTAGATAAGACAAGACAAGACATTTATTAGCTTTGATGCAAGATACCAGGATACAAGATCAAACCCTGTAAGGGCACTGCTAATATTATATTCGTGTTTGACGTGAATCTGCAATTAACGGCAATATTGTTGATTAGACATGTGTAGTTCACGAATGAAGGATTCAAATGAAGTATATCAGTCGTTGTCACTCTTTCATTCATTAGTTCAGTTCAGATTTATATACTTCAACAGTTCACTAGTTCAGTCCGTTCATGTAACATTAAAAAAATATTATCTTGCCTTCTTCAACCGCTCGTTTTGGCATCGTGATTTGAAAATACAATTTAATTAATCTATGTATTTGTAAATATGGCAAATGACGCAATACTTCAATCAATAGTTTCGTGATCGTGAAAAAGTCACGTGCGACTGTATAAACTCAGTAGATGGATCTTTTGAGTTACTGAACTGAACTGAACTAGTGAACTAAATGAGTGATATACTTCACAGTGAAGGAAAGAAGCATATCAATCTTTTCTTTCAAGTGAAGTATTTCGCGCATGTCTATTGTTGATCGAAGGCAGTGCTATAGCATTTTTAAGTTCTGGTAATATGATATAAAAAATTAAAATTCTTACTATAAAAATCTACTCCATGCATCTACTGTTCTGTTAAACATAAGTTGGCGCGTGTGTATTGGCCCAACCTTGGCCAAACACGCGCTTACTTTTAGAATGGGTTATTTTGCTCGAATTTTCGTATTATTTGTTGTTTTAAAGCTTAAAGTATGCATTATTCTGCCGAAAGTGAGATACGTCAAGATAAATTGCTTTTACGGTAATTATTTTTGCAGTTTATGAACGCACACTGCGGCATTCTGAAACGTGTTTACATTGGCGGTGTTTGGATGGGACTAAACAAAATAGAGGCTCACCCCACAAGTGAGGCGTTATTTGTCGAGGCGTAGTTTTCGCGTCGACCTGACATCTATATTAATAATTTCGTGACCGGTTACGGTAGACTCGATCGAAACGTTGCCTGAATGATAGAACGTGAAAAAATAAAAATTTCGAGTCGACAACATGTATCCGCAAAATTCGGATTGTCGAGTATTTTGTAAAATTCTAACGGTGCTGACGGACAAATCGCAGTCGCCATATTGGACACCACCACAGACTAGCGCGAAACTGACACCGGAGGACGACAAACGTTCCGTTTCATGCTAGCGCACATACGCCGTGCGATTTTTCTTAAACCTGAGATTGGCCAACATAACCATAGATAAAATAGAATAATTGGGAATGGATGATTATTTTAAAAGTGCTTGGTGATTTTTCTTTCGATAGGAATAACCATCCTCAGCTACGGAAAAAAGTTTCCGATTTTTTCCGTCGAGCCATATATTTTATAAAAATAAAAACATTTTATTCAGTCACTCGGCGGTAGTGATGTAATGAATGTCATATTTTTGACATTAGCGAATGCAAATGCGAATGCGAATATTCAGTTTTTGTTAAAATTTGGCACCATTTGTCTATGGCTTGGTGAATTTGGTGGCAGTCCCGTACAAACGAAGTACGTTCCGTTTGTTTTTTGTTCCTAGAATAGCCGAGTTGAGACGAACGAACGCATCTGATTGAAATGTCATTCCACTCTATGTTGCCAGATGGGCTATTTAATTTAGCGCCAAGCCAATGGGGCTATCTCCCTTACCGGGCGGCGAAAATTATATAATTAAACAACTACTAGATAACCTAAATAAAAAACAAGATACCCTAATTTTTTTTTTATATTCGTATAACATTCGCAGTAATTTTGCGAATGCAAATGCGAATATGCCAGAAATATGCGAATATTCGCGAATGCGAATGCGAATGCGAATATTCGTTACATCACTACTCGGCGGCCCTCATACGGCAGTTAAGCAGTACGCCAATGCATATCAAATTTTTAAAAAAACTGCTTGAATCTGTAGTACACGATGATATTTGTAGCTAAAATAAGCAACGGCTAAGTGGCACCGTCTGTAGATTGTTCGTGTTACTAAACCACTATGGTAATTTTTATTGAAATTGGCATTGTTCATTTTTTTAAAGCTGTGCTTTTAACACCTTTATTTGATAGAATGGACTTTTTTAAGAAACTAACTTGAATATTATGCTTCTACGTATCTTTGTTTATTAATAATAAATATTTTTCGCTGTTTGATAATTTGTTAATTTTGGCAGGATTCCAATCGCCTTCGTACAGAAATATAAAAAAAGGTTTTGTCTATATGTCAACGTCATAGATCTATAGATATAGATGTGTGTGAATTTAACGGCAAACTCACGTTTAATGTCAACAATGTTCGCGTGTTCGAAATTATTTCCGTTCGTTGGTGATGTTATTGTTTTCCGTGCTGTTTTTGCTTTTTCGTTTCACCTCTGCACATTTTTCCTGACTTCTACTTACATTAAAATGGTCTTCGCAACAATGCATCGTGTAAACTTTGAAATATTCCACATTAGCTTGCGTACACCATTTCTTCTGCAAACCTTCTCTGATTTTCACAATGATTTTGTTGGGGCTATAGTTCGAGTCATTGTTGCATCCCGGCAGAAAACATTTTTTTATAAATATCCATTGTTTGTTACAGTTTTATACTTTGAATTTGCTTTTATTTCTAATGTTTGTAGGTTAAGTCAGAATGTAATGTTATGATGTAGATGTGACAGTGATAGCGTGACAGATACCGTAGCTAAACTTTTTTTTTCATTTTTGTGGCAAACATTTAATGGCCGATTCTTAAACTTACTACGTACTTTTACAAAAATATCTGCAATCGTAAAGTATTTTTGAAATCGGACAAGATAAATCGGTTATTTGATGGTTTTCCTCCAAATGGTTTTCGAATTGGAGCATACTGAAAAAAATTAACAATGTCAATTCCCCATGTATGGTAGTAACACAAACAATCTACAGGCGGCGCCACTTAGCCGTTGCTTCTTTTAGCTACAAATGTCATCGTTTACCACAGATTCAAGCGGCATTTTTTTTTTTAAATTGATATGTCATTGGCGTAGTGCTTATCAGCCGTATAGAGGCCGCCGAGTGACTGAGTAAAATGTTTTTATTTTTATAAAATATATGGCTCGACGGAAAAATAAATAATAATAAACAAATAAATATCATGGGACAAATTACACCAACTGACCCAGTCCCCAACTAAGCAAAGCTTTGTGCTATGGGTGCGAAGCAACGGATAAACATACTTATATAATTTAGATAAATACATACTTAAATACATACAACATCCATGACTCGGGCACAAACATTCGTATTCATCATACAAATGTCTGCCCCTGCCGGGATTCGAACCCGGGACCTCTAGCTTCATAGTCAGGGTCACTAACCACTAGACTATGCGGTCGTCAAATCTGAAACTTTTTTCCGTAGCTAAGGATGGTTATTCGTATCAAAAGAAAAATCACCAAACACACTTTTAAAATAATCATGCATTCCCAATTCGCAATTCGTTCATTCCCAATTTTGCGGGTGGTAGGGCCTTGTGCAAGGTCCGTCCGGATCGCTACCACCATCTTACTCGCTAATCCTGCCGCAAAGCAGCAGTGCTTGCACTGCTGTGTTCCGGTGTGGAGAGTAAGACAGCCGGGGAAATTACGGGCACAAGAGGCATTTCATCTAAGTACTCTAGGTTGGCAACGCATCTGCAATCCCTCCGGGGTTGTGGGTGTCTATGGGCAGTGGTGATCGCTTACCATCAGGTGACCCACTTGCTCGTTCGCCTTCCTATTCACATAAAAAAAAAAATTCAAAATAAAAACGGATTTCGGAAAAAAATTCAAAATGGCCGCCCTGTAAAATTGCCATTTTGGATTTGGACTTATCAAGTTGCTCACGCCATGCACGGATATATTCTTGCAGATAATTTCAGTTATTGTGAATGCTATCACTTACCTACCTATTTTTGTATTAAAATAATAATCAGTGATTCGAAATAATGGCTACACATTCTACCTACATTTTGTACCTACAAGTGTATTATGATTCAAATTTCACCCGAGCGAAGCCGGGTTTTCATCTAGTCTAGTGTATTCTTGATCGAAGCGTAATGCCATACTTCGGTGTGACTTACAGCCCGCCATACCGACGTAAATACAACAATAAAAAAAAACTTCAACTATTTGTACCAGGCTAATTTTTGCTCAGCTAATGAGCATCGAGTAGCCATTCACGTAAAATCACCATGCCATACCTTTCTGACGGTTCCAAATGGCCTCCAAAGGAAGGATTAAGGAAGGAGAAAGCAGTGATTATTATTTTTGTTGGATTTTCATTTTCCTTTAAATTAAGTTAGCATTTTTTTTAGTAACAAAATGCGCTTTAAGTGTCACCTTTTACCTAGTTGTTATCATAAATTATGAAATAAAACATATGATTGTAGAACTCTGCTTTAAGTATTTATAAGAATATAAGTCTTACATACATTTTTATGCCTTTTATTGTCCCACTTAATGTAATATGTGCGTATTTGGAGATGACTAGATAGAAAACCTGACCATGAAGCTTGCATTGCTAGATAATAAATTTTAATACGAAGGTTTGTTCTTGAATCTTGGAAACGCAGTTGAAGCTTTCGCTGCTGTGTTCCAACGTCGAGAGTAGGGGTTAAAGATAGCAAAAAATAAGAATTTTCTCAAAGATGCAATGAAATGTTAACCTTACGTTCCAAATAATAGGCCGGGACGTATGACGTTGCGGGCGCGGTTGGACAAGTGGTATATAATGGATTTTCATACAAAATGGCTGGCCTTGGCCTGCAAAGCGATCGTGTTTTGTTTTGTGGTGGCGCGGGGCGCGCTGCTGGAGGACACGCACTAGGAGGATATGCAGCTGCTGCTGTTCGGCCGCTGCCTATTGCACGCGCTAGCGGCAACATTCTAAGAGTTTTTTGGAGTTTTTTTATTTACTTCATTGCATGTTTGAGAAAAGCACTATACAAGCCTCGGCGTGAAAGAACTTGCAGGCTTCGTACTTCTATCCGGCCTCGCAAGGCTCGGCCGTCTAGATACGTTACTCAGCCTGCAATCCTTTCTTTCCCAGCCTCTGCAGTAATGAACGATTTCTCCAACCTCCTCGGAAATGTGCGTCTTTACTCTTACTGTCAAAAACAACTTCCAGGAAGGCCTACGTACGTTACTGGCGCAACATTAGAAAAAAAAAACAACTGCAGCGGCCGGGACATTTTCATTACTTCACAACTATTTAACTTTTTAATAAATAGGCTTTATCCCTTTACCTTTTCTTTATTGAAAGAAAACAAGAAAAACCATTATGGCCGTCCAGGCCGTCCGTCAGTCAAGTAGACATGGGGAAAAGCGTTACATTTTGATATCAGTGACTGACGATCCCGTTCCAAAAAAGTCACCGTGACAAAGTCACGCCTGTTACTCGTGTCACTGCATGATATTTGTGTCAACGTTATTTTTGTCACACTGTTATTTCATCGTGATTTTGTCACGCCGGTTACTCATATCACCATATGATATTGTCGCAGTGCTATTATGACGTGATTTTGTCACACAAGTAATTGATCCAAAATAACCTTTACACTTTTACAGGCTTAGAACTGTCGCACATTATAAGTAAAAAATAAATACATTTGGGAAATTAGTTCATAGTCAGCATAATCATCACAATCATGATCATGTCATCATTTTCATCATCATCATCATCATCATAATCATCATCGTCATCATAGCCATCATAATCATCATCATCATAAGCATCATCGTCATAATCATCATCATCATCATCATAACCATCATCATAACCATCATCATCATCATCATTATGGACGGTGTTCATCTTTTTCATGTGTTTTAAGAGTTATACATACATACATACATCCTTTTCTACGAGTATGCTTCATTAAAACAACTCTTTGACACGAATGAGTGAGCAAGCATTCATAATTTTATCGCTGTCTCACTCGCTCTCAGCTCAGCTCTCATCATCCGATGTTCGCCACGAAGTTCCGAATCCGAACACTCCCGACTAAGCCCGATTAGAGCCGAGCAGAGCCGAGTCACGTCACAGTCAGTCACTGTCACTGCATCGCGCCTCGTCACTGCTTGCGCTAGGCACTAGGAAGGAACAGTAAGGAACGTATGTGATTTTGTAACGTTGTTATTTTGTGAAAAGTCACAGTGACACGTTTTGAAGGCGAGTCACGGTGACTTTGTCACCGTGACGTTATTTAACCCCCATGTCTACAGTCAAGTAGACATGGGGAAAAGCGTTACATTTTGATATCAGTGACTGACGATCCCGTTCCAAAAAAGTCACCGTGAAAAGTCACCGTGACTTTGTCACGCCTGTTACTCGTGTCACTGCATGATATTTGTGTCAACGTTATTTTTGTCACACTGTTATTTCATCGTGATTTTGTCACGCCGGTTACTCATATCACCATATGATATTGTCGCAGTGCTATTATGACGTGATTTTGTCACACCGTTATCACACAAGTAGTTGATCCAAAATAACCTTTACACTTTTACAGGCTTACAACTGTCGCACATTATAAGTAAAAAATAAATACATTTGGGAAATTAGTTTATAGTCATCATAATCATCACAATCATCATCATGTCATCATCATCATCATCATAATCATCATCATAGCCATCATCATCATCATAATCATCATCATGTCATCATCATCATCATCATCATAATCATCATCATGTCATCATCATCATCATCAACATAGCCATTATCATCATCATAATCATCATCATAATCATCATCGTCATAATCATCATCACCATCGTCATAACCATCATCATCATCATCATTATGGACGGTGTTCATCTTTTTCATGTGTTTTATGTAGGTACAATAAAGAGTTATACATACATACATAACATACATCCTTTTCTACGAGAATGCTTCATTAAAACAACTCTTTGACACGGATGAGTGTGCAAGCATTCATAATTTTATCGCTGTCTCACTCGCTCTCAGCCAGCAGGCATCATCCGATGTTCGCCACGAAGTTCCGAATCCGAACACTCCCGACTAAGCCCGATTAGAGCCGAGTCACGTCACAGTCAGTCACTGTCACTGCATCTCGTCTCGTCACTGCTTGCGCTAGGCGCTAGGAAGGAACAGTAAGGAACGTATGTGATTTTGTAACGTTGTTATTTTGTGAAAAGTCACAGTGACAGGTTTTGAAGGCGAGTCACGGTGACTTTGTCACCGTGACGTTATTTAACCCCCATGTCTACCAGCGTTGCCAGATGGGTACGCAATAGTACGCATGGCGTACTATTTTATGATCTTGCGTACTCGCGTACTCATCCGTCGATCTGCGTACTATTTTTATATTTTAGCATCTGACAGCCCCTAGGTTATTCCAGTTGACAGAAAAACAATATAGATTACCTGTGGCTGTCGCGATGACGTTTTTTTTTTTTTTTTTTTTTAGCCGTTGTGTTTATGTGCCAGCTGGTAAAGCGCAGTTTTGCACTAAATGTTGCACTGCGTACTCAAACTTGAATTTGCGTACTATTTTCAAGAGCTACGCGTAACGGAACGTAAAACCCATCTGGCAGCACTGATGTCTACAGTCAAGCGTCATGCGTCAACAACATCGTCACGTCAAGGACCAAGACCAAGAAATTCCCAATGGATGGATGGATGGAGATTGGAGAGAAGCCATCTAATTTGGAAAACAAACGCCGTCGCCGTCAAATTAAATCAATCGAATAGCAATCACGGCCGCAGAATAGAAAATAGAACAAATTCTGCATGAAATGACATTCGTTACAAAAGTTAATTCTTCATATTTATTGTTCACATACGCACGAAATAAGTACTATTTATACGGAGTCGTCCGCCTGCCACCTTCGTGCATCACACTCGCAACAAAGTGAAATTGATTTTGAACAATCTGCGTGGTCGTGCAGCATGGCTGCGGAGAGCGGGCCTGCGACTGTGAAGGAGGAACCCGAGTGGGGCGAGGCGGCCGTGGCAGCAGCATTGTACACCGACCACGAGATCAAAGACGAATTAGTAATTGGACCTGAGGTCATGCAACAACAGGACATCGCTTTTTCACTGCAAGGTAGGCTTTGCAACTATTTAAATTAAACAAAATCACCGTGATAGCTAGACAGTTGAAGTTTTCACAGATGATGTATTTCTGTTGCCGCTATAACAACAAATACTAAAAACATAATAAAATTAATATTTAAGGGTGGTCTCCCATACCACAAATGTGTTTTTTTTTGCGTTTTTTGCTCTATATTAATAGTGGCTACAGGTAGACGCTTGAAATATTCACAGATGATGTATTTCTGTTGCCGCTATAAAAACAAACACTAAAAACTGGAATAATGTATGTATGTCTGTACAATATCACTGACCAATATAAAGTGACCCCACACTGCGTACATTTTGCTTTGGAGCAGGGCTCTGGTTACACTGGTTTTTAGATTTTGTCACAGTTTAGGGGTGTCTGGCAGGGGGAAGGAACCGCAGTAAGTGTCTGGCAATTGGATAACGTGATTTCTAAAGATGTTCTAAAGAACATATAAAAAATTGACCTTAATAGTTTAACGAAAGTAAGGTGCTATTTTATACACCTTTACCACCTGATATCTGCCAAAGCAACAACAGTGGAAACTCACACATAAGCACACACAAAATTGAAATAATTAATTATATGGGTTGATGTTGTTGAGATAAATTGTTGATGAACGTAACAAACATGTCATATTGCCCTGTTGGTTAATTTTATAAGTTAACATTGTCATCTGGTTGAATCTGTCATTTGAAATGTTTAGTTAGTTGATGAACCATAAACCACTTATTCAACTAAATTGTTGAATTACCAACCACCACTAGTCCATGAGAGAATATTTCAATGCTTTTTAAAATCATTTCTAGAGATAAAGAAATAATCTTAGTAAACTTAGGTGATAGATATTTAATTTTAGTTCTGTTGTTAGTATTGTGGCCATGTATCTAATGTATTTTTCTAGATGGATTGTTCATCAAAGAGGAAAATGTATGTGAGCCAACGTCAGAACATGGAGCTGATGCTGCACCAGAGTGCCCCCACACCTGCCCCAAGGATGGACCTTGCTGCAACAGGAGCACCGAGGAGCAGTATGGGCTCAGGAACTGCTTTATCGGGCTCGAACAACTTCAAGTGACAGACCTGCACAATGTAACAACTTACGCAGATAATTCAGAAAAAAATGAAGATATAGATGAATGTCCCTCAGAATCACTTGATCACAACCATCATACACGGATTCACACAGATAAGAAACCACACAGTTGTAACACATGTAACAAACAGTTTGCACACAAATCACAGTTAAATAGACACAAACAGATTCACACAGATGATAAACCATATTGTTGTGAAATATGTAACAAACGGTTTATTCACAAATGCTATTTAGATGAACACACACGGATTCACACAGATGATAAACCATACTGTTGTGACATATGTAACACACGGTTTACACAAAAATCAAGTTTAATTTGTCACACAAGGATTCACACAGGCGATAAACCACACTGTTGTGAAATATGTAACAAACGGTTTACACAAAAATCACATTTAAATAATCACAAATGGACTCACTTAGATGATAAGCCGTACTGTTGTGACATATGTAAGAAACGGTTTGCACGAAAGTCAGCTTTAAGTATTCATTCATGGATTCACACAAGTATAAAACCAAAATGTTGCGAAATATGTAACAAACGGTTTGCGCGCAATTCAGAGTTAAATGTGCACAAACGGATTCACATGGACAAAAAACCATACTGTTGTGATGTATGTAACAAACGGTTTACACAAAAAACAATTTTAAATAGTCACAAACGGATTCACATGGACGATAGTCCTAAACCATACTGTTGTGATGTATGTAACAAACGGTTTACACAAAAATCACGTTTAAATAGTCACAAACGAATTCACGTGGACGATAGACTTAAACCATACTGTTGTGATGTATGTAACAAACGGTTTACACGTAAATCAAGTTTAAATTATCACAAATTGATTCACACAGATGACAAACCACACTGTTGTGAAATATGTAACAAACGGTTTACACGTAAATCAAGTTTAAATAATCACATAAGGATTCACACAGATGATAAACCATACCGTTGTGAAATATGTAACAAATGCTTTAAACATAAATCAAATTTAGTTTATCACATAAAAATTCACACAGACGATAAACAACACTGTTGCGAAATATGCAACAAACGGTTTATACAAAAATCACGTTTAAATGATCACAAATGGATTCACACACATGATAAGCCTGTGACGGTGGCCCGGGGTCCGTCAACATAAATCACCGCCGGGGTTCGAACCTGGCTGGGTGAATATCTACTAGCTCAAGGGTTGATCTAGGGGAGGTTAAATACAGACAACTATTTATTATAACGCCTTATTTATTCTAATAGCAATAACTAGTTTACAGGATAGTCGCTCTGACGCGACTAGGACATACGCGAGTCTATACAATAATAATGCTATCGACAGGATAGCTAAACTGGTGGCTGCCTACGGAGGCAGCCTGGACCTGAGGGGTCCAAAGCTCGGGAGCTCTACGGGCTCTACGGGACGCGGGTGCGCTCGGGCGCTACGCGCGTGCTCTAGGATTCGCCTTAGGGGCGTCAGGGTGTTCCTACGGGTAGGACAGGAGTCTCGGAAACGGTCCGTACTGAACCAGACCGCTCTCCCGATAGTCCTGGGATCCTTAACCGTGCGAGCCGGTGTAACCATGCACACGCACTGGGAAAGGTGCTTTTGCGTCCGAGTCGGGTATGAGCCGCTTGGGACGAGAAAGCAGGAGACGAGGGGGGAACCAGGGTTTAGGACAATCTTGTGTGTCTACACCGATCTAGCTGCCACGATTCGGTATCAACCATAACTGCGCAGCAACTAGTCGGTTTCGTGAACGACACAAGACTGCCTGCTTGAACGTACGGGCGGTGCGCTTTTATAGCCGGCGGTGCTGCGCGGGGGCGGGCCGCGCGCCGCGCTCCTACCGGCGCCGGCGGTCGCTATATGCTCGCCGTGCGGTGTCGCCTCGTTGCAAGCCACACTGTTGTGACATATGTAAAAAACGGTTTACACGTAAATCAAGTTTAATTAATCACATAAGAGTTCACACATACGATAAACCACACTGTTGCGAAATATGTAATAAACGGTTTTTACGAAAATCTCATTTAAATATTCACAAACGGATTCACACAGATGATAAACCGTACTGTTGTGACATTTGCAACAAATCGTTTAATCGGAAATCAAATTTAATTAATCACATAAGATTTCACACAGACGATAAACCACACTGTAGCGAAATTTGTAACAAACGGTTTACACAAAAAACAAATTTAAATATTCACAAACGGATTCACACAGATGATAATGATAAGCCATACTGTTGTGATATAACAGACTGTATAAACGAAAATCAAGTTTAAATAATCACACACGGATTCACACAGATGATAAACCATACTGTTGCGAAATATGTAACGAACGGTTTAAACGTAAATCAGATTTAAATGTGCACAAACGGATTCACACAGATGATAATGATAAGCCATGCTGTTGTGATATATGTAACAGACGGTATAAACGAAAATCAAGTTTAAATAATCGCACACAGATTCACACAGATGATAAACCATACTGTTGCGAAATATGTAACAAACGGTTTAAACGTAAATCAGATTTAAATGTGCACATACGGAATCACACAGAACATGCCGATGACACAACTTTAGTAATTAAATCCGAAAATGTTGACAATTGACAACATTTCATATTTCTGAGCCTATAATTTTAATAGTTCTCTGTGTTTTGTTTGTAAAGATGAACATGGTGACAGTTTAATTTTTTTGCTAGGGCTGGTATTTAATTTATAATTAACTAGCTGCTGCCAGCGACTTCGTCCGCAAAGAATTCGTTTTTCGCTATCCCGCGGGAACTACGCAATTTTCCGGGATAAAAAATAGCCTATGTGCTATTCCAGACTTTTCTCTATCTATGTGCCGAATTTCATCCAGATCCGTTGTGCCGTTCTGGCGTGATTGAGTAACAAACAAACATACATCCATCCATCCATCCATCCATCCATCCATCCATATTAGTAAGATTTATTCATTTGTGCTTAGGGCGTGCTCCCGGGAAGAACCGGTTCTGAAATTCCCGGGAATTCCCGGGAATTTCATAGTGTCGAAAGAACCGGTTCTGAAAGTTCCAATCCCGGTTCTCCCGGTTCTTTTCGTTTTTGTTCGCTTACTTTCGTTTTAGCAAATTCATATCTAAACAGTTGTACCTGGCGATTGAAAAAGATTGAATTTAATTGAAATATACTCTTTAATTAAAAATCTAAGTCATTACATTGTTATTTCATAATTAATTTGTAAAGTGTAAAAATTTAGATTTTTAAGGTGTATATTTAAATAAAAAGACATGTCAAGATTGTTTACATTTAGTTAACTACCTAAACAAATGGAGTATAGAGTATAGTGATAAGAAAACGACGGTATTAGATCTTACCGCCTCCACCCACCCTCCAAATTTTTAATATTTTGTTTTAAGGCGCTGTCAGTGAAAGAGAAGCCTGTTAGTGAAAGAGAAGAAACTATTTCGGCAGCTTGGCGCGTGTCTAAAATGTTGCAAATAAGACACAAATAATAAGAAATAAAAAAGTATGGATTATTTGTGAAATATGATTCGTTAGCCGTTTAGGTATGAATATGTTGACTTCATGTTTTTAATTACAGACCCATACGTCGAATAAATAAAGACCTAGAACCGTTTAATGATGATTTTAAGACCAATCTTTGCAATTATTTTCTATCGAGCCGATTTTGTTCAATTATGTATCGAGTTCGTCCAGCGTGTTTGAAATATGATGCAAATTAACATATATATTTTTGGTATTTTTTTGATGTGTAGTTTTTCTTAAAAAAGTGCTTAAATAACATCAATTTCAACAAAATTAGGTGTTGTCAGCCTCTTAAGTTGTCTCAGTTGAACAGAAACATTGACGTTGCAAGCTCGTTTGTTTATATTTTTGTGGACTATACTTCATTTAATTTAGAATGAGAAACCACAATAACATTATATTGCGGCTGGTCAACTATTTCTTACCTAGTAAACAGTACAGTGCAATAGTTTGGCAGCCGCAAAATGAAATTGTTTTAGTGCCACTTTATTTGCGTGGCGTCAATTGTTACTCTAGTACAAATCGTAAAGAGATTACAGTTCACGAGCCGCAATATAATGTTTTTGTGGTTTCGCATCCTAAATTAAATGAAGTATAAATATGTAATTGTGATGTTGTGAATTTAAATTAAGGAGAGTGAACAAAGGAAGGAGGACGCTGACGCTGAAATATATATTTTTTATTTTAAAGTAATTTGTTGAATTATTATTATAATATACAATAAAACGATATCTTTACATTTTATAAAATAAATTGGTAACTATTATAATATTACAATTTATTTAGTCGTCGTCAACGTTTTGTTACTCTTGTCAAGAAACATACCATTTTATCGTATATTATTTATTACAATGCGTATGATTCATATCATTTGTATATTACATGCTTATTTAAAGCATATTTTTATTGCATTGTTAATGGATAAATGTAATTTATTAAAAAAATCGTACAATGAACCAAGAACCGGGAAGAACCGGGAATCCCGGTTCTGGACCCGCTCAGAACCGGGAAATGAAATTCTTGGAACCGGACCGGTTCTGCATGCCCTATTTGTGCTTATTCTAAACGAGCGTAACTCCGGTACTGTACTATCACAGAATACACACTTAGCCTTTTGTCTTTTCTCTATAGAAAAAAAACTGACGCTAATTTTAAATTGGCAATGTCAGGTCCTATTCTTCAATATTCGATTTTCAAGGTTCGGTTTGTGCTGTTTCGCTCATACTAATAGTAATTTACTTGAGAGTGAGAGAGAAGGTATGCAACGAACTTCGAAAATAGAATTTCAGAGTTGCTCCCCTTGTACTTTGAAGTTGTCAAAAATACAAAATTATGATCGCTTAATTTTTCTCGTGAAAAAAGCAAAGGCGTCTCACATATCCTGTGCTGTGGTAGTATTGGTAAAATTAGGACATATTTTTAATTATCTACATCTACACTAATATTATAAAGAGGAAAGATTTGTACCTATTTTTGTATATTTATATGTTTGTAATGAATAGGCTCAAAAAGTACTGGGCCGATTTAAAAAATTCTTTCACCAATAGAATGCTACATTCTTCCAATTTGACATAGGCTACATTTCATTTTGAAAAAAATTAGGGATCCTTGGTAAAATTTGAACAATGTAACCGAAGGTGTAGAAAAATGAGACTTAAAATGTCTTTCGTCGAATGCGCTGCCGAAACTATTAGCGATAGAACAAAATAATGTACAACAATATTGAAGAACATCATAATGTCTACAAAAAACTCCGCGGTAGCATATGTTCAACTATTGTAGTTATGTCACTACAACAACTTTTTTCATTTTATACAAATATAACTGTGCGATTTTTTTTAATACAAATAAAAATATTTGTGAAAAAAAGTGTTTTATATCCAAATTTCCAAAAATAAATAATTGTCTACCCCGTGCGAAGCCGGGATGGGCTGCTAGTTTTTTATAATAAGCGATATTAAAATTATATAAACATATTGCAGTGATCACGTAGTGCCTGGAATAACGGAAAACATAGTTCACTTCCGGATACCAGCACCAAATTTTTATGTGTTACTAGGCATATCAACTGGACCCCAAAACTGCCGGGAGACAGTTTCTGAGGTGTCAAGGTCACCAGTTATGACGTCACCAAAATCGCCGCCGCCGCGTCTTGAAAAATTCAAATTACACCCACCTTATACAACGCACGTATACGTGAGGGGTATCAAATGAAAGCTAGTTAAATATACTATCTTTGCGCTTTGAACTGCAATTGCATTAATGTTGACGTGTAATTTGATTTTTTCAAAACGCGGCGGCGGCCAATTTGATGATGTCATAACTGGTGACCCTGACATCTCAGAAACTGTCTCCTGGCAGTTTCGGGGTCCAGATGATATGCCAAGTAACGTATAAAAAATTGGTGCTGGTTTCGGGAAGAAAAAATTTTTTTTTGTAATTTTAGACGCTGCAGCGTCGTCAAGTGTTTGACCATAACTTCGACATTTCATATCCGATTTTCAAACTTTGAATTGTAATGTAAAGCTTGATATGTAATTTGTTTTCATTATTGTAGTACATTATCTTAGTCTGGAGTCTTTAGTTTTGGTGCAAGAAATAAAAGTCCGTAATATTTTTCCAAGATTATCATTTTTCTATTAATAGCTCTTAAACGTCAACATTAATGCAATTGCAGTTCAAAGCGCAAAGATAGTATATTTAACTAGCTTTCATTTGATACCCCTCATGTATACGTGCGTTGTATAAGTTGGGTGTAATTTGAATTTTTCAAAACGCGGCGGGGGTCAATTTGATGACGTCGTAACTGGTGACCCTGACGCCTCAGAAACTGTCTCCCGGCAGTTTTGTGGTCCAGATGATATGCCTAGTAACATATAAAAATTTGGTGCTGGTATCCGGAAGGGAAATGTTCCTACTCTTTTCGGACGTAAGGCCAAGCGCTAACGAGGCAAAATGCTTTCGAACCATATATACATTTTCAGGTGTTATAAAAATGAAATGTTGTCAATTACAATAGTGAAATTAATAGAGCTCTGGCAAATGTTATCGACTGGTTAAGAAATAGTAACTTAAAATATTGTCAATAAAACGCACCTAATGTAGTTTAAAACCTACAAAGGCCAAACTTATAGTTTAAATGTGAAATGTAAAAATGAGAAAGTTGAAGAGCTAGAATTCACGAAGCTTTTAGAGCGCTAGTAGACGTCCGGTATTTTCACCGGACAACGGACCGTTTTATTTGTCCGTATCCGGTGCGTGTACACACATCCATTGTGTGCCATACGCCACCGCGAGTCCGGCAAATAAAACGGTCCGTTTTCCGGTGAAAATACCGGACGTCTACAAGAGGCCTTAGGCTTACACATCGACCAGATTTGTGGTTGGAAGTCACACGTTTCTGAAATATGTAGATCCTGACATACCTTTTTCGCGTCATCCACATTCAGCAATCTCTTCATACATGCTCGTCGGTTTCGGGTACGTAATAACCAAAAAAAGAAAATGATGGTCATAGCGCTGGCACCGGCGGCCCAATCGCGTGGGCGTTAATCGAACGTGTCGGAAAAATAACGAGTGTCGAACGATTTGTTCCACAAAAACTTTGTATTTTCCGATAGTCGATAAAACAAAGAAGGCGGTAGCCAAGCGGTAGCGTAATGCCATACTTCGGTGTGACTTACAGCCCGCCATACCGACGTAAATACAACAATAAAAAAAACTTCAACCATTTGTACCAGGCTAATTTTTGCTCAGCTAATCAGCATCGAGTAGCCATTCACGTAAAATCACCATGCCATACCTTTCTGACGGTTCCAAATGGCCTCCAAAGGAAGGATTAAGGAAGGAGAAAGCAGTCATTATTATTTTTATTGGATTTTCATTTTCCTTTAAATTAAGTTAGCATTTTTTTTAGTAACAAAATGCGCTTTAAGTGTAACCTTTTACCTAGTTGTTATCATAAATTATAAAATAAAACAAATGATTGTAGAACTCTGCTTTATTTATTAGAATATAAGTCTTACATACATTTTTATGCCTTTTATTATCCCACTTAATTGGAAACGCAGTTGAAGCTTTCGCTGCTGTGTTCCAACGTCGAGAGTAGAGGTTAAAGATAGCAAAAAATAAGTATTTTCTCAAAGATGCAATGAAATGTTAACCTTACGTTCCAAATAATAGGCCGGGACGTATCACGTTGCGGGCGCGGTTGGACAAGTAGTATGTAATGGATTTTCATACAAAATGGCTGGCCTTGGCCTGCAAAGCGATTGTGTTTTGTTTTGTGGTGGCGCGGGGCGTGCTGCTGGAGGACACGCACTAGGAGGATATGCGCCTGCTGCTGCTCGGCCGCTGCCTAATGCACGCGCTAGCGGCAACATTCTAAGAGTTTTTTTGGAGTTTTTTTATTTATTTCATTGCATGTTTGAGAAAAGCACTATACAAGCCTCGGCGTGAAAGAACTTGCAGGCTTCGTACTTCTTTCTTTCCCGGCCTCTGCAGTAATGTACTATTTCTCCAACCTCCTCGGAAATGTGCGTCTTTACTCTTACTGTCAAAAACAACTTCCAGGAAGGCCTACGTACGTTACTGGCGCAACATTAGGAAAAAAACAGCTGCAGCGGCCGGGACATTTTCATTACTTCACAACTATTTAACTTTTTAATAAATAGGCTTGATCCCTTTACCTTTCTTTATTTGAAAGAAAACAAAAAAAAACCATTATGGCCGTCCGTCAGTCAAGCGTCAACGTCATCGTCACGTCAATCAAGGACCAAGACCAAGAAATTCCCAATGGATGGATGGATGGAGATGGAGAGAAGCCATCTAATTTGGAAGAACAAAGGCCGTCGCCGTCAAATTAAATCAATCGAATAGCAATCACGGCCGCAGAATAGAAAATAGAACAAATTCTGCATGAAATGACATTCGTTACAAAAATTTATTCTTCATATTTATTGTTCACATACGCACGAAATAAGTACTATTTATACGGAGTCGTCCGCCTGCCACCTTCGTGCATCACACCCGCAACTAAGTGAAATTGATTTTGAACAATCGGCGTGGTCGTGCAGCATGGCTGCGGAGAACGGGCCTGCGACTGTGAAGGAGGAACCCGAGTGGGGCGAGTGCGGCGGAAGCGAGGCGGCCGTGGCAGCAGCATTGTACACCGACCACGAGATCAAAGACGAATTAGTAATTGGACCTGAGGTCGTGCAACAACAGGACATCGCTTTTTCACTGCAAGGTAGGCTTTGCAACTATTTAAATTAAACAAAATCATTTGGCCTTGACAGTGGTGGGCCGTTGACGGTTTTTGTAACAACAATTAATGTAGAAAACTTCGATTAAGTATATGAATATAATAATTGATATGGTCAACTAGTTTTTACAACCTATTAAATTGCAACATATGTATGTTTGTCCGGGTGGAATCTTGCGACTATATGTTGAAGCAGATATTTCCAACCGATTGAGCTGAAATTATGCAGACTCAAGTAAGTATGGTGACCAATAATCTTGTGCCAATGCTAAGTGGAGCCTCCGCAGAAAGGAACTCTTCAACGGTTGGTCCAATTGACTTTAAATTTGATACACATTATTTAGGACGAATGACAATGCAAGTACAGTCAGCAAAAAAAGCTTGTATTAAAAATGCAATTTTTGACAGAAACTTTTTCGCTGAATCGTATTATAAGCACACACAAAATTGAAATAATTGATTAGATGGGTTGATGTTGTTGAGATAAATTGTTGATGAACGCAACAAACATGTCATATTGCCCTGTTGGTTAATTTTATAAGTTAACATTGTCATCTGGTTGAATCTGTCATTTGAAATATTTAGTTAGTTGATGAACCATGAACCACTTATTCAACTAAATTGTTGAATCACCAACCACCACTAGCCCTTAAGAGGGTGCATCCGTGCTGAGCTCGCAACGTCGCATTTTTGGTGATTTTTTGCGATTATTTCACAGAAATTAAATGAAAGTATCAAATATCCGTCTGTAGTGCACTTCGTTTTTAGTGTATTAATGTGTCCAATGCAATGATTAATGGTGATGGACTTTTATTTTCGTATTAAAGCGATAAAATACTATATCTCGTTTAATAAGAAAATAAAAGTCCATCACGATGAATTATTGCATCAGACACATTAATACACTAAAAACGAAGTGCACTACAGACGGATATTTGATACTTTCATTCAATTTCTGTGAAATATTCGCAAAAAATCACCAAAAATGTGACGTTGCGAGCTCAGCACGGATGCACCCTCTTAAGAGAATATTTCAATGCTTTTTAAAATCATTTCTAGAGATAAAGAAATAATCTTAGTAAACTTAGGTGATTAGACATTTACTTTTAGTTCTGTTGTTAGTATTGTGGCCATGTATCTAATATATTTTTCTAGATGCATTGTTCATCAAAGAGGAATATGTATGTGAGCCAAAGTCAGAACATGGAGCTGACGTTGCACCAGAGTGCCCCCACACCTGCCCTAAGGATGGACCTTGCTGCAACAGGAGCACCGAGGAGCAGTGTGGGCTCAGGAGCAGCTTTGTCGGGCTCCAACAACTTCAAGTGACAGACCTGCACAGTGTTACAACTTACACAGATAATTCAGAAAAAAATAAAGATATAGGTGAATGTCACTCAGTATCACTTGATCACAACTATCATAGACGGATCCACACAGACGAGAAACCACACCGTTGTGACATATGTAACAAACAGTTTGCACAAAAATCAAGTTTAAATAATCACTTAAGGATTCACACAGATGATACAGCACACTGTTGTGAAATATGTAACAAACGGTTTACACACAAATACTATTTAGATGTACACACGCGGATTCACACAGATGATAAACCGTACTATTGTGACATATGTAACAAACGGTTTGCACAAAAATCAGGTTTAATTTGTCACACAAGGATTCACACAGGCGATAAACCACACTGTTGTGAAATATGTAACAAACGGTTTACACAAAAATCACATTTAAATAATCACAAATGGACTCACTTAGATGATAAGCCGTACTGTTGTGACAAGTGTAAGAAACGGTTTGCACGAAAGTCAGCTTTAAGTATTCATTCATGGATTCACACAAGTATAAAACCAAAATGTTGCGAAATATGTAACAAACGGTTTGCGCGCAATTCAGAGTTAAATGTGCACAAACGGATTCACATGGACGATAAACCATACTGTTGTGATGTATGTAACAAACGGTTTACACAAATATCACATTTAAATGATCACAAATGGATTCACATGGACGATAGACCTAAACCATACTGTTGTGATGTATGTAAGAAACGGTTTACACAAAAATCACTTTTAAATAGACACAAATGGATTCACATGGACGATAGACCTAAACCATACTGTTTTGATGTATGTAACAAACGGTTTACACAAATATCACATTTAAATGATCACAAATGGATTCACACAGATGACAAACCACACTGTTGTGAAAAATGTAACAAACGGTTTACACGTAAATCAAGTTTAAATAATCACATAAGGATTCACACAAATGATAAACCATACTGTTGTGACATATGTAACAAACGGTTTGCACAAAAACCAAATTTAAATAATCACATAAGGATTCACACAGATGATAAACCATACTGTTGTGACATATGTAACAAACGGTATGCAATAAAATCAAATTTAATTTATCACATAAGTGTTCACACAGACAATAAACCACACTGTTGCGAAATATGCAACAAACGGTTTATAAAAAAATCACATTTAAATGATCACAAATGGATTCACACACATGATAAGCCATACTGTTGTGACGTATGTAAAAAACGGTTTACACGTAAATTAAGTTTAATTAATCACATAAGAGTTCACACAGACGATAAACCACACTGTTGCGAAATATGTAACAAACGGTTTTTACGAAAATCTCATTTAAATATTCACAAACGGATTCACACAGATAATAAACCGTACTGTTGTTACATATGCAACAAATCGTTTAATCGTAAATCAAGTTTAATTAATCACATAAGATTTCACACAGACGATAAACCACACTGTAGCGAAATTTGTAACAAACGGTTTACACAAAAAACAAATTTAAATATTCACAAGCGGATTCACACAGATGATAATGATAAGCCATACTGTTGTGATATATGTAACAGACGGTATAAACGAAAATCAAGTTTAAATAATCACACACGGATTCACGCAGATGATAAACCATACTGTTGCGAAATATGTAACAAACGGTTTAAACGTAAATCAGATTTAAATGTGCACAAACGGATTCACACAGATGATAATGATAAGCCATGCTGTTGTGATATATGTAACAGACGGTATAAACGAAAATCAAGTTTAAATAATCGCACACAGATTCACACAGATGATAAACCATACTGTTGCGAAATATGTAACAAACGGTTTAAACGTAAATCACATTTAAATGTGCACATACGGAATCACACAGAACATGCCGATGACACAACTTTAGTAATTAAATCCGAAAATGTTGACAATTGACAACTTTTCATATTTCTGAGCCTATAATTTTAATGGTTCTCTGTATTTTGTTTGAAAAGATGAACATGCTGACAGTGTAATTTTTTCGCTAGGGCTTGTATTTAATTTATTCATTTGTGCTTATTCTAAAAGGGCGTAACTCCGGTACTATACTATCACAGAATACACACTTAGCCTTTTGTCTTTTCTCTATAGAAAAAAACTGACGTTATAGCGTGTTCTGCCAAGCTCCCTCCCAGAACCAATAGAGGTAGACTTCCGGCCCGCTTCGAATCGGACTGAGCCGCGGGTCTACAATCTCTGGCCGCTGCGTTCGCGCCATGTTGGTTAGCGCATTACAGCAGTCGGCCTTGCATTACTGAACGGTGCGCACACTCCGCCCTTACGCCTTGTATTTGTGATTATTATAGTTAATGAATAAGTGTTATTTTGTGTTATGTACAATTGTGACTATAGTATTAAAGTGGAAGTGCCAATACATACCTTTTTCATTTAACCATATATGTTCTACCATAACGTTAATTTTAAATTGTCAATGTCAGGTCCTATTCTGCAATATTCGATTTTCGAGGTTCGGTTTGTGCTGTTTCGCTCATACTAATAGTAATTTACTTGAGAGTGAGAGAGAAGGTACGCAACGAACTTCGAAAATAGAATTTCAGAGTTGCCCCCCTTGTACTTCGAAGTTGTCAAAAATACAAAATTATGATCGCTTATTTTTTCTCGTGAAAAAAGCAAAGGTGTCTCACCTATCCTGTGCTGTGGTAGTATTGGTAAAATTAGGACATATTTTTAATTATTTTTTATAATAAGCGATATTAAAATTATATAAACATATTGCAGTGATCACGAGGCAAAATGCTTTCGAACCATATATACATTTTCAGGTGTTATAAAAATGAAATGTTGTCAATTACAATAGTGAAATTAATAGAGCTCTGGCAAATGTTATCGACTGGTTAAGTAACAGTAACTTAATATATTGTAAATAAAACGCACCTAATGTAGTTTAAAACCTACAAAGGCCAAACTTATAGTTTAAATGTGAAATGTAAAAATGAGAAAGTTGAAGAGGTAGAATTCACGAAGCTTTTAGAGCGCTAGTAGACGTCCGGTATTTTCACCGGACAACGGACCGTTTTATTTGTCCGTATCCGGTGCGTGTACACACATCCATTGTGTGCCATACGCCACCGCGAGTCCGGCAAATAAAACGGTCCGTTTTCCGGTGAAAATACCGGACGTCTACAAGAGGCCTTATGCTTACACATCGACCAGACTTGTGGTTGGAAGTCGCACGTTTCTGAAATATGTAGATCCTGACATACCTTTTTCGCGTCATCCACATTCATCAATCTCTTCATACAATACATGCTCGTCGGTTTCGGGTACTCTTGACCTGGCCTTTTTCCAAAACGTCCCCAATTTAATTCAGGGGTCTAACTACGTAGTAACAAAAAAAGAAAATGATGGTCATAGCGCTGGCACCGGCGGCCCAATCGCGTGGGCGTTAATCGAACGTGTCGGAAAAATGACGAGTGTCGAACGATTTGTTCCACAAAAACTTTGTATTTTCCGATAGTAGATAAAACAAAGAAGGCGGTAGCCAAGCTGTAGCGTAATGCCATACTTCGGTGTGACTTACAGCCCGCCATACCGACGTAAATACAACAATAAAAAAAACTTCAACCATTTGTACCAGGCTAATTTTTGCTCAGCTAATCATCATCGAGTAGCCATTCACGTAAAATCACCATGCCATACCTTTCTGACGGTTCCAAATGGCCTCCAAAGGAAGGATTAAGGAAGGAGAAAGCAGTGATTATTATTTTTGTTGGATTTTCATTTTCCTTTAAATTAAGTTAGCATTTTTTTTAGTAACAAAATGCGCTTTAAGTGTAACCTTTTACCTAATTATTATCATAAATTATAAAATAAAACAAATGATTGTAGAACTCTGCTTTATTTATTAGAATATAAGTCTTACATACATTTTTATGCCTTTTATTATCCCACTTAATGTAATATGTGCGTATTTGGAGATGACCAGATAGAAGACCTGACCATGAAGCTTGCATTGCTAGATAATAAATTTTAATACGAAGGTTTGTTCTTGAATCTTGGAAACGCAGTTAAAGCTTTCGCTGCTGTGTTCCAACGTCGAGAGTAGGGGTTAAAGATAGCAAAAAATAAGTATTTTCTCAAAGATGCAATGAAATGTTAACCTTACGTTCTAAATAATAGGCCGGGACGTATCACGTTGCGGGCGCGGTTGGACAAGTGGTATGTAATGGATTTTCATACAAAATGGCTGGCCTTGGCCTGCAAAGCGATCGTGTTTTGTTTTGTGGTGGCGCGGGGCGCGCTGCTGGAGGACACGCACTAGGAGGATATGCAGCTGCTGCTGCTCGGCCGCTGCCTAATGCACGCGCTAGCGGCAACATTCTAAGAGTTTTTTTGGAGTTTTTTTATTTATTTCATTGCATGTTTGAGAAAAGCACTATACAAGCCTCGGCGTGAAAGAACTTGCAGGCTTCGTACTTCTTTCTTTCCCGGCCTCTGCAGTAATGTACTATTTCTCCAACCTCCTCGGAAATGTGCGTCTTTACTCTTACTGTCAAAAACAACTTCCAGGAAGGCCTACGTACGTTACTGGCGCAACATTAGGAAAAAAACAGCTGCAGCGGCCGGGACATTTTCATTAGTTCACAACTATTTAACTTTTTAATAAATAGGCTTGATCCCTTTACCTTTCTTTATTTGAAAGAAAACAAAAAAAAACCATTATGGCCATCCGTCAGTCAAGCGTCAACGTCATCGTCACGTCAATCAAGGACCAAGACCAAGAAATTCCCAATGGATGGATGGATGGAGAGAAGCCATCTAATTTGGAAGAACAAAGGCCGTCGCCGTCAAATTAAATCAATCGAATAGCAATCACGGCCGCAGAATAGAAAATAGAACAAATTCTGCATGAAATGACATTCGTTACAAAAGTTAATTCTTCATATTTATTGTTCACATACGCACGAAATAAGTACTATTTATACGGAGTCGTCCCCCTGCCACCTTCGTGCATCACACCCGCAACTAAGTGAAATTGATTTTGAACAATCGGCGTGGTCGTGCAGCATGGCTGCGGAGAGCGGGCCTGCGACTGTGAAGGAGGAGCCCGAGTGGGGCGAGGCGGCAGTGGCAGCAGCATTGTACACCGACCACGAGATCAAAGACGAATTAGTAATTGGACCTGAGGTCGTGCAACAACAGGACATCGCTTTTTCACTGCAAGGTAGGCTTTGCAACTATTTAAATTAAACAAAATCATTTGGCCTTGACAGTAGTGGGACGTTGACGGTTTTTGTAACAATGATTAATGTAGAAAACTTCGATTTAGTATATGAATATAATAATTGATATGGTCAACTAGTTTTTACAACCTATTAAATTGCAACATATGTATGTTTGTGCGAGTGGAATCTTGCGAGTCATTGTTGAAGCAGATATTTTCAACCGATTGAGCTGAAATTATGCAGACTCAAGTAAGTATGGTGACCAATAATCTTGTGCCAATGCTAAGTGGAGCCTCCGCAGAAAGGAACTCTTCAACGGTTGGTCCGATTTTACTTTAAGTTTGGTACACATTATTTAGGACGAATGACAATGCAAGTACAGTCAGCAAAAAAAGCTTGTATTAAAAATGCAATTTTTGACAGAAACTTTTTCGCTGAATCGTATTATAAGCACACACAAAATTGAAATAATTGATTAGATGGGTTGATGTTGTTGAGATAAATTGTTGATGAACGCAACAAACATGTCATATTGCCCTATTGGTTAATTTTATAAGTTAACATTATCATCTGGTTGAATCTGTCATTTGAAATATTTAGTTAGTTGATGAACCATGAACCACTTATTCAACTAAATTGTTTAATTACCAACCACTACTAGTCCATGAGAGAATATTTCAATGCTTTTTAAAATCACTTCTAGAGATAAAGAAATAATCTTAGTAAACATAGGTGATAAATATTTAATTTTAGTTCTGTTGTAAGTATTGTGGCCATGTATCTAATGTATTTTTCTAGATGGATTGTTCATCAAAGAGGAAAATGTATGTGAGCCAAAGTCAGAACATGGAGCTGACGCTGCACCAGAGTGCCCCCACAACTGCCCCAAGGATGGACCTTGCTGCAACAGGAGCACCGAGGAGCAGTATGGGCTCAGGAGCAGCTTTGTCGAGCTCCAACAACTTCAAGTGACAGACCTGCACAATGTAACAACTTACGCAGATAATTCAGAAAAAAATGAAGATATAGATGAATGTCCCTCAGAATCACTTGATCACAACCATCATACACGGATTCACACAGATGAGAAACCATACTGTTGTGACATATGTAACAAACGGTTGAAACATAAATCAAGTTTAAATAATCACCTAAGGATTCACACAGATGATAAACCATACTGTTGTGACATATGTAACAAACGGTTTGCAACAAAATCAAATTTAATTTATCACATAAGGATTCACACAGATTATAAACCCCACTGTTGCGAAATATGTAACAAACGGTTTATACGAAAATTTCATTTAAATATTCACCAATGGGTTCACACACATAATAAGCCACACTGTTGTGACGTATGTAACAAACGGTTTACACAACAATCACATTTAAATATTCACAAGCGGATTCACACAGGTGATAAACCATACTGTTGTGACATATGCAAGAAACCGTATAATGGTAAATCAGATTTAAATATTCACCGACGGAAACACACAAATGATAAATCATACTGTTGTGAAATATGTAACAAACTGTTTACAAACGAATCGCACTTAAATATTCACAAACTAATTCACACAGATGATAAACCACACCATTGCGAAATGTGTAAGAAACGGTTTGATCGTATATTAGATTTAAATATTCACACACGGATTCACATAAATGAGAAGCCACACTGTTGCGAAATTTGTAACAAACGGTTTACAAAAAAAGCAAGGTTAAATGTTCACAAAATGATTCACACAGATGATAAACCACACTGTTGCGAAATTTGTAACAAACGGTTTACACAAAAATCGAGTTTAAATCTGCACAAACGTAGTCACATAGATGATAAACCACACTGTTGCGAAATATGTAACAAACGGTTTAAACGTAAATCAAGTTTAAATATTCACATAAGGATTCACACAGATGATAAACCACACTGTTGCGAAATATGTAACAAACGGTTTACACAAAAATCAAATTTGATTGTGCACAAACGGATTCATACAGATGATAAACCACACTGTTGTGAAATATGTAACAAACGGTTTACACAGAAATCACATTTAAAAGGGCACAAACGGAATCACACAGATGATTGCTTGCCGAAGACACAACTTTAGTAATTAAATCCGAAAATGTCGACAATTATGTACAATAGTGAAATTAATAGAGCTCTGGCAACGTTATAATAACTTAAAAATATTGTAAATAAAACGCACCTAATGTAGTTTAAAACCTACAAAGGCCAAACTTATAGTTTAAATCAGTGATGGGCAAACTACGGCCCGCGGGCCAGCTCCGGCCCGCAAAGGAATTTAATGCGGCCCGCCGGCGTTCCTTCGAAATGGAGTGTTATGGCACAGGATGAAGATATTTAGACGGTGCTGTATAAAATAGAATAATAGATGCAAAAGCAAAGGAGCCAGCTAGACTAGCCACGTGTAGTTCATGCGTCATGTGTCAAAAAAATTGCATTTTGTTATAATTTTGGCCCTTCTCTGAAATATCTGTCATTTTCTGGCCCGCCATGAAAAAAGTTTGCCCACCACTGGTTTAAATGTAAAATGTAAAAATGAGAAAGTTGAAGAGGTAGAATTTACGAAGCTTTTAGGTTTACACATCGACCAGTTTTGTGGTTGAAAGTCACACGTTTCTGAAATATGTGGTAAACTGCACAAGTTTGTTTTTGCTCTGAGAAGGCTAATAGGACGGGAGATGGTGACAGAAAATCTCCGATCATTTGTACCAGTATGGCGGTTCTTCAGGGGTCTACATACATACATACCGTCACGCCTCTTTCCCACAGGGGTAGGCAGAGACTACTTTGTTCCACTTGCTACGATCCTGACATACCTTTTTCGCTTCATCCACATTCATCAATCTCTTAGAATAAGAATAAGAATAACTTTATTTCGCTTGAAATATGGTACATAAGGTGGTATAGCACAATACAATTAACGGCTCGCATATTTCACCAGCATCTGGCATGCAAAATCATAATAAATTTTTAATGTTGCATTTTTGACTTATTTTGAAAAAAACTAAAAAACATGATAACTCAAAAATGGTTAACTTTTGCATAATACATATGGGGGTTAAAATTATCGCAAATAGTCACCCCTATCACCTCCTAAAGAATATACGTCGAATTACCAATAACCTTGTATATTGTTACTAACAAACCTGGACCATTAATGTAGTCTGAAATAAAATTAATTTGAATTTGAATTTTAAATTAAGTTAGCATTTTATTTATATTTTATTAACAAAATGTGCTTTAAGTATTTAACCTTTTAGTTCACTTCACTTCACTCTTTTGCTTGTGACTACCTTTTAGTTGTTATCATAAATTGTGAAATAAAACAATTGATTGCAGAACTCGTCTTTATTTATTACTAGCTTTTGCCCGCGACTTCGTCCGCGTAGACTCATTTCTTGACAAATAGCTTTTGCCCGTGGCTTTGCTCGCGTGTACCAGGAGTATTTCAATCCCGTTTTGACGTGACAACGTCTTATAAATTGGTTTGCCGGGTGACACTTCAAGAAACTGCGTTACGCTCCGCTCACGTTATGCGCTCACAATGAGAGCGAGTGAGAGGCACGCGGGCATGGTTAGCCCGCCTAAGAGCGAGAGAGACAGACATAAAAAGTGAAAGGCACGCGTCCCTTCCACTCGAGCACAGTTAGCCCGCCTAAGAGCGAGAGAGAGAGAGTGAGAGAGATAGGCATACACACCGGTTCATGTCTTGCGCTTCTATTTCGCTTAGGCGCCTGCATACAAGTTTACACGTCCTTCTTCCTACTATACGAATGAATATTCACATTAAAATTATTTTACCACTCAAAGTCGTTGTCACGTAAAACTTTCGCCCGTATACCGACTTTACAGGCAACCAATTTTTTCCCCGATAGCGTAAGAATTTCGGGAAATGCTCTCTTAATGTTCCTCTACACTCTTCAAGCAACCTACATACCAAATGTCAGCTTTCTACAATCAGTAAAACAAAATGCCCCTTTTTCCCGTTCCTGTGGGAATTTTGGGAAATCATCTCTTATAGCTTCTCTATACTCTCCAAGGAACCAACTTGCCAAATTTCAGCTTTCTACAACCAGTAAAACGAAAAATCCCGTTTTTTCTCGTTCCCGTGGGAAACGAAAAGCCCCTTTTTCCCGTTCCCGTGGGAATTTTGGGAAATTATCTCTTATAGCTTCTCTATACTCCCCAAGGAACCAACTTGCCAAATTTCAGCTTTCTACGACCAGTAAAACGAAAAATCCCGTAAAAACCATCTTTGAACTTCAACGAACATTTTAAAAAAAGAATTGGTAAATTGGTCCAGGCGTTGTTGAGTTATGCGCTTACCAACACATTTCGCGATTCATTTTTATATATTAGAAGATAATATACATAACTAAGTACCTGCTTACCGTCAGCTTTGCTGTGTGTACATACATTTTATGTTTTTTTTTTATATATGAATAGGAAGGCAAACGAGCAAGTGGGTCACCTGATGGTAAGCGATCACCACTGCCCATGCCCATAGACAACCGCAACCCCGGAGGGATTGCAGATGCGTTGCCAACGTAGAGGGCTAAGATGAAATGCCTCTTGTGCCTGTAATTTCCCCGGCTGTCTTACTCTCTACACCGGAACACAGCATGCAAGCATTGCTGCTTAGCGGCAGGATTAGCGAGTAAGATGGTGGTAGCGATCCGGACGGACCTTGCACAAGGTCCTACCACCCGCTATTATATAGCATGTAAACCAAACCTTACTCAAAGTAACTCATTATAGGCTCTAGCCGGGTAATAATATTGTACTGAATTTCATTATAACCCGCCGGTTAGTAATATGAATCTCATTCGAAATATTATAAACGGGATGTGAACCGCGATTTATAATATTTCGGATGAACTTAAGCGTGAATCATTAAAAACTCTTATTAATATGAATCTCACTTCTCTTAGTTCTTATTGTTATACACTTAAAGTCTAATTTCGTAAAAATCGCACGGCTCCGTAAATCGAGATGGCCATGCCACCAGCACGCCGACGGCCACCACCACCGAAACAAATTTCAAATGAAACAAAAGCCGCGAGCCTTTGCTGACGCTGTAAATACAGTTAGGTACGCATTAGAACTGCTAAGATTCCAAATAAAAATATTACTTATCATTACACAACTGGACCAATGTCTCAAATATAATTTTTTCTTTTAATTCTGTTTTACTGTTGTTTTAATTAAATTCTTTTTCTAGTTGCCTTGGTTTTTATTGTCTCGCAAAAGGTGAGAAAAGTAGAGTATACTCCTCGGGGATAAAACTGTTTATGTCTTGGGTGCGCTTAAATTCTTCGCTCCTCTCAGGACCAATCTTAATTCCCTCGCTACGCTCAGGAATTAACTCATAACACCCTCGCTTCGCTCGGGAGTTAAATTTGAAGTCCTTCGCTGCGCTCATGATTCAATATCGCGCCCGTGACATAATACAGTGCTTTATCCCCTCGGTGTACAATCTACTATTAATACGAAGGTTGGAGCTTTCGCTGCTGTGTTCCAACGTGGAGAGTAGGGGTAAAAGATAGCAAAAAATAGTTATTTGTTATACGAAGGGGAAAGTTGTATTTTACCTGGGAGTGGTTCAACACACAGACGTAAAATGACTTTTCACCCGTGTATAACACGAAACTTTTTACCTCACTACAGCGACGAAAATAAACTCAATTGCTTTTTTAACTACTTGGAAAATACTCGCGTTGAAAATATTACCGGTGCTATGGTAGCTACGCACCATAGAATAGGACTTAGGATGCGACCAAACCGCCGCGTATACGCAGTGACGTGTCGTATACGTCACGTTTTCTCACCGTTTCTTCATACATTTTGTTGCGATTCCGTAAGGTCACCGTTTTTTAAGCGGCGGTGTGGTCGCACCCTATGATGTACCAGAATAGGCTTGATCCCTTTACCTTTTCTTTATTGATAGAAAACAAAAAAAAAAACATGGCCCACCGTCAGTGGCGTCAGTCAAGCGTCAACGTCAATCATCCATCGTCAAAGACCAAGATCCAGAAGATCACGAAGACGAGCTTTACGACTCGTCTCGTAAATTACGAGCTTAAGACGAGTCAGACGAGACCAAGACCAAGAAATTCCCATTGGACAGAAACGAAGCCATCTAATTTGGAAAAAACAAAGGCCGTCGCCGACAAATTAAATCAATCGAATAGCAGTCACGGCCGCAGAATAAAATAGAACAAATTGTGTATAAAATTGTGTAAAACTACATTCGTTACAAAAGTAAATTCTTCATATTCATTGTTCAAATACGCACGAAATAAGCACTATTTATATGGACTCGCAACAAAGTGAAATTGATTTTGAACAATCGGCGTGGTCAGCATGGCTGCGGAGAGCGGGCCTGTGACTGTGAAGGAGGAGCCCGAGTGGGGCGAGTGCGGCGTGAGCGAGGCGGCCGTGGCAGCAGTATACACCGACCACGAGATTAAATACGAAGTAGAAATTGGACCTGAGGTCGTGCAACAACAGGACCGTATTTCACTGCAAGGTAGACTGCAACTATTTAAATTAAACAAAATAATTTATTCGGTTTATGTAACAACGATTAATGTACAAAACTTCGATTAATACGTGCCGGCACGTAAGTCTAACGATGACGAGTTACGTGGAGGGGATCTGCGCATTCACGGATACCGTATTTTATACTTCAGCGCATACAAGGTCAGATTAGACTTACGTGCCGGCACATATATGAATATAATAGTTCATATGGTCAACTAGTTTTTACTTTTGCGGGTGGTAGGGCCTTGTGCAAGGTCCGTCCAGATCGCCACCACCATCTTACTCGCTAATCCTGCCGCTAGGTTGGCAACTCATTTGCAATCCCTCCGGGGTTGCGGGTGTCCATGGGCAGTGGTGATCGCTTACCATCAGGTGACCCACTTGCTCGTTTGCCTTCCTATTCACATAAAAAAAAATATATATATATAGCTTTATGGTTGACGCACACTTAACCGCTCCGCGCCGGCACGGCACCCGCTCAATCCGACCCGCTCAGTATTCTTTGTATGAAACTCCATACTACAACGCACATTTAATGGCTTCGGAACAGCGTTGCCTCCCCTCGGCATTAGCTAGCAGTGCGTGGGCAACTCGCCGTCACCGCGCTTACTTCTCGCCGCCTCGGGGACGGCGCGCGGACCTCGAATCGTTCTTCCGCGAACGCCCCGCCGCTTGTCTCTCTGACATCGCCTACCGTCGACTTTGACCGCTAGCTGCCAACTAGTCGCTGGCTGTGGCCGCGCGGACGCCTCGGTTACGAGCTTGCGTATGGTTGACGCCGAGCCGATGAGGTTATGTGTGCGATAACCTTCTTACCTATTAACCTTTTTTTTTTTGACGTGACAACGTCTTATAAATTGGTTTGCCGGGTGACACTTCAAGAAACTGCGTTACGCTCCGCTCACGTTATGCGCTCACAATGAGAGCGAGTGAGAGGCACGCGGGCATGGTTAGCCCGCCTAAGAGCGAGAGAGACAGACATAAAAAGTGAAAGGCACGCGTCCCTTCCACTCGAGCACAGTTAGCCCGCCTAAGAGCGAGAGAGACAGAGCGAGAGAGAGAGAGTGAGAGAGATAGGCATACACACCGGTTCATGTCTTGCGCTTCTATTTCGATTTAGATTCTTTGTATAAATTAATGTTTTAAATATAATTCTTTGCATAAATAAATGTTTTAAATTGTTACTATTATTTCATCCTTCTTCCTACTATACGAATGAATATTCACATTAAAATTATTTTACCACTCAAAGTCGTTGTCACGTAAAACTTTCGCCCGTATACCGACTTTACAGGCAACCAATTTTTTTAATCTTATATTTTAAAGAGGCTTTAGTACACAGGGGTGACTATGTCAGCCTCATGGGAGGACTCAAGAGGATCGGAGATCAACATTCATGCAGCATCCCTTCCCCCAGTCAGATGCTCTGGTTATGAAGGAATGCTGCACAAATTTATATATCCTAAGAGCTTTATTCAACGAAGGGCAAGCCAGCAAAACGTTTACTCCACCATTATGCATGTTTAGGTTCTCCAGGTACTTCTCTCTAGCATGCTTAAACCAGTCACATTCCACCAGAATATGGATTAAATCTTCAGTTTTATTACAAACCTCGCACATTTTTGTTTGAGACACTCATCATGTTCAAAAACGAATTTGATGGAATGTGACCAGATTAACCTTGCAATATATTATGTTTGTCCAAGTGGAATCTTGCAATTCAATTCTGAAGCAGATGTCTTCTACCGATTGAGCTGAAATTTTGCAGACTCAGGTAAATCAGATGACAGTGCCATAATCTGGTAGTAGAGTTCTGGTGACCCAGCCAGGATCGTCTCCAGAGGTGGTAACTCTTCAACGGTTGGTCTGATTGACTTTAAATTTGGTACACATATGTAGGTCGGATGACAATGCACGTACAGTCAGCCAAAAAAAAGCTTGGGTTGATGTTGAGTTAAATTGTCGATGAATGCAACAAACATGTCATATTGCCCTGTTGGTCTTTTTTTTTTTATGTGAATAGGAAGGTAAACGAGCAAGTGGGTCACCTGATGGTAAGCGATCACCACTGCCCATAGACACCCGAAACCCCGGAGGGTTTGCAGATGCGTTGCCAACCTAGAGGACTTAGATGAAATGCCTCTTGGGCCCGTAATTTCCCCGGCTGTCTTACTCTCCACACCGGAACACAGAAGTGCAAGCGGTTAATTTTATATGTCAACATTGTCATCTGGTTGAATCTGTCATTTGAAATGTTTAGTTTTTAGGTAAACTTAGGTGATAGATATTTAATTTTAGTTCTGTTGTAAGTATTGTGGCCATGTATCTAATATATTTTTCTAGATACATTGTTCATCAAAGAGGAAAATGTATGTGAGCCAAAGTCAGAACATGGAGCTGATGCTGCACCAGAGTGCCCCCACACCTGCCCCAGGGATGGACCTTGCTGCAACAGGAGCACTGAGGATGCTGAGCCCATGCTCAGGAGCAGCTTTGTCGGGCTCCAACAACTTCAAGTGACAGACCTGCACAATGTAACAACTTACACAAATACTTCAGTAAAAATAGAACATATTGATGAATGTCACTCAGAATCACTTGATCACAACCATCATATACAGATTCCCACAGATAAGAAACCACACTGTTGTGACACATGTAAGAAACGGTTTGCACGAAAGTCAGCTTTAAATATTCACAGATGTAATCACACGAATGAAAAACCACAATGTTGCGAAATATGTAACAAACGGTTTGCACACAAATCACAGTTGGATGTTCACAAACGGATTCACACAGATGATAAACCATACTGTTGTGATGTATGTAACAAACGGTTTACACAAAAATCCCACTTAAATGTACATAAACGGATTCATACAGATGATAAACCATACTGTTGTGACATATGTAACAAACGGTTTAAACAAAAATCAAGTTTGAATAATCACATAAAGATTCACACAGATGAAAAACCACACTGTTGTGAAATATGTAACAAACGGTGTACATACAAATCACATTTAAATATTCACAAACGGATTCACACAGATGGTAAACCATACTGTTGTGACATATGTAACAAATGGTTTACACAAAAATCAAGTTTAATTGATCACATAAGGATTCACACAGATGATAAGCCATACTGTTGTGACATATGTAACAAACGGTTTACACAAAAATCAAGTTTAAATTATCACATAAAGATTCACACAGATGATAAGCCATACTGTTGTGACATATGTAACAAACGGTTCAAACAAAAATCCAGTTTAAATAACCACATAAGGATTCACACAGATGATAAACCACACCGTTGTGAAATATGTAACAAAGGATTTGCACACAAATCACAGTTAGATGTTCATAAACGGATTCACACAGATGATAAACCATACTGTTGTGACGTATGTAACAAACGGTTTACACAAAAATCACAGTTAAATATTCACATACGGATTCACACAGATGATAAGCCGTACTGTTGTGACATATGCAACAAACAGTTTAAACAAAAATCAAGTTTAAATAATCACCTAAGGATTCACACAGATGACAAACCATACTGTTGTGACATATGTAACAAACGGTTTACAAAAACATCATATTTAAATATTCACATACGGATTCACACAGATGATAAGCCATTCTGTTGTGACATATGTCACAAACGGTTTATACAAAAATCAAGTTTAAATAATCACATAAGGGTTCACACAGATGAGAAACCACACTGTTGTGACATGTGTAACAAACGGTTCAATTGTAAATCAAATTTAAATAAACACAGACGGATTCACACAAAATAATGATAAAACCCACTGTTGTGACATATGTAACAAACGGTTTGCACGAAAATCCGATTTAAATATTCACTGGTTCACAAAGATGATTTTTGTTGATGACACAACTTTAGTAATTAAATCCGAAAATGTTGACAATTACAATAGTGAAATTAATAGAGCCGTGGCAAATATATATATTTTATTTTTATGTATATATATGTCGAATAATGAACATTGGTTATTAATACAGGAGCTTCGTTGTGAATCCATCCAGATTGGCAATAGTACATGTGAAACGCCAGTGTTGCCATATGCGGCGCGCTAGACAGGGTCTGAGGTTGTTGCGCGGGAAAACGATTGTCATTTGTTAGTATAAAAAGAAATGGACGCGCAGACAGTGACCTCGGGAACTGTCCCGCGTTTCTTAATTGAAAACTAGGCTTTTCTTTTCGTTACTGTGGATTATTGTGATATTGACGTTACCTAGTTGCAGTGGAAGTTTTTAATAATGTTTCGGTGTTGAGTTTGCTACAATAGTAGACTTCCGTCAATTTTCCAAAACAGTTTCATTAATGTCCGAATTCCCTTTTTGCCCACGTTAAACACACGATTTAGTCGGGTCTTGACCCTTTACATTCGCTCTCTGCGATATATATATATTTTTATATAATTTGTTTAACGCATCCACCGCCACCGACGCATATACGCGTTATCGTGACATTAGCCCAGTGCCGCTGTCATAATTTTACAGGCTTTTTAACTATCATGTGCGTCATTGGTGCCTGAGAAGTCTCGGGTTTGACAGCTGAAACAAGAATGCGTTCACTATAGTCTATTCTATTCTATTCTCCCTTCATGGCGGCCGTAAGGCACTATAGTCTATTTATTCAAGCTAGATACTAAATTGACAATTGCAAATGTCAAATTGTGAAATAATGATCATCATCATCAGCCTATATTCGTCCACTGCTGGACATAGGCCTCTCCCATGGCACGCCACTGAGCACGATCCCCGGCCACTCTCAACCAGCTCTTGCCAGCCGCCTTGCGAAGATCCTCGCTCCACCGAGTCTGAGGACGTCCTACGCTACGTTTGCCGATCCGTGGTCTCCACTCAAGAACTCGTCTACCCCAGCGGTTATCGGTTCTTCGGGTTAGATGACCGGCCCATTGCCACTTCAGCGTGCTAATACGATGGGCTATGTCGATAACTTTGGTTCTCTGTCGGATCACTTCGTTACGAATTCGATCTTTTAGAGAAACTCCGAGCATAGCCCTTTCCATAGCACGCTGAGCAACTTTAAATTTGTGGACCAGCCCTACAGTGAGTGTCCATGTTTCGGCACCGTATGTCATGACGGGTAGGACGCACTGGTTAAAGACTTTCGTCTTTAAACTCTGTGGAATTGGCGATGTGAAGACTTGACGCAGTTTCCCATACGCTGCCCATCCCAGCTGTATTCTTCTGTTGGCCTCTTTCTCGAAGTTGTTTCTACCTAATTGCATAGTTTGCCCGAGGTAAACATACTCCTTAACCACCTCGAGGATATTGCCTTGAACTGCAATTGGTTCCGGACTCACATGTTCATTGAACATAACCTTGGTTTTATCCAGGTTCATCCGAAGACCAACGCGTTGGGAAGAATCAGCTAGGCCATTCAACATATGTTGCAAATCTTGCAGCGTTTCCGCCACGATGACGACATCATCTGCAAATCGTAAGTGTGAGAGGTACTCGCCATTTATGTTAATGCCGCGCCCTTTCCAGTCCAGCGTCTTGAGCACATCCTCCAATGCATTTGTGAACAATTTGGGGGATATAACATCCCCTTGCACCACGATGCAAGGGAATAGGTTCAGACTGCCGGTTCTGGACTTGAACGGCCATAGTAGCGGCGTTGTAGAGACCTCTCAACACTTGGATGTATCGCCAATCGACTTGGCATCGCTGCAAAGATTCCAGAACAGACCAGATCTCGATTGAGTCAAAGGCCTTTTCATAGTCCACAAACGCAAGGCACAGGGGCTGATTATACTCTTCGGTCTTCTGTATAATCTGCCGCACTGTATGGATGTGGTCTATGGTGCCGTATCCCGGTCGAAACCCGGCCTGTTCAGGGGGCTGGAACTCGTCGAGTCTTCGCGCAAGACGGTTCGCGATGACTCTCGAAAACAGCTTATAAACGTGGCTTCTTCAAAAGTTTTTTATCACCCTTTTTGAAAAACAACACGACAACACTCCTACTCCACGCCTCTGGAGTTCTCCCATCAAAAAGAACAGTATTAAAAACGTTCTGGAGCTCCTTCATTATAGGTTTACCACCAGATTTCAGGAGCTCAGTCGTAATACCGTCTTCTCCAGGAGCTTTTCCATTTTTAAGCTGCCTGAGAGCCATCGCGATTTCGTCCAGGCTGATTTCTGGCAAATCTTCCGTAAAGTGGCGTGTTAATGTAGCTTTGGACTCCTCATTTTCGGGATCAGGTTGAGATGCATGCGTAGCGTATAACTGGCTGTAGAAGTTTTCAATTTCCGAAAGAATTTCAGACCTGGAAGAAACGACTACTCCATCCGTAGTGGTCAGCTTCGTCAGATGACTTCTCCCAAGAGATTGGACAAATACTTTTGACCCCCGATTTTTCTCGATCGCTCGTTCTATTGAACGGGTGTTGGAGCGTCGGAGATCGTATTGTACAAGTTTGCTAATTCTCTTGTTTAGAGCATGTCGTTCTGACGAAGTAACTGGTGATACCAGCTTTTATTGTTTAGTGGTGTACTCGAAACCATCGACAATGTTTGTAGTCTGAATACAAGAGGTTTGGTCATGTTATATTTTAAGAAAAAAATACGATTGTATCATAATCAAGCAAATTTAAAGGTTTATTACACTAGCTTATACATACAAAAACCTATACTAAATTTAAGTTATCGTTAACTTTCGATAGTGGTGGCACATCACTATTTTTGAATTGCAAAGAACAGGCAACACAGGTAATGTCATTTAGTATCTAGCTTGAATAAATAAACTTTAATATAAGACGACCTCGTGTGACGCTTAAGCTATTAGGGGTTCAATTAAATTAAACCAGGAGCGTCAACAAAAAAAAACATTTATTTGGGGAGTGCAACTCCCCTTTTTAAAAAAAAAACTGAATCGAGCAAGAGAGGGTCGTGGGGGTAAAGGCCTGTCTGGTTTTCGCTCCGTAGTCCGGTACTCCCCTGACTGGTCGCAGACGGCCGAGGGGTCCAGGTCGACCAGCGGTGACGAGAGGGTAAGGCGGCTCGGAGCAGACGGTAGGTGCACCTAACCGAGGTGTTGGGCTGTGTGCTTGCTGGGCCTCTAGCGTAAACGTCGCACCCAGAATTGGGTGCGAATTGGTACGCGAATTAAATATGCCTCCGAAGTACGTCGGGGTATTAAACGGGGCGTCCACGGACACCGAAAATATTTAAATTAAATTATTTTAAAAAAAAGTATTCATCGTGCCAGCGCGCGAGACGACACGTCAAAGAACGAAAGATTAATAAATAAAATATTTGTAAATATGATCATTAATTTTATAATAATTTTATTAAAATTGTGTAGTAATTATGTAACGAAGGTCACAAAGTTACACTCGCACTGCCTACATTTTGTTAGTAGGGCTCTGCTAACACTGGACTTAATATTCACTTACCGATTTTGTACTGAACCCTCGGTACGCGAGTCCGACTCGCACTTGGCCGATTTTTTCTCTATGTAATGTACAGAATTTGTGTAAATAAATGTTTTTCTATCTCTAGTATTTGTCTCACTTGCTCGATCCTTCCCGGTCGAATAATAACCTAACCCAAAAATATCATTTTTGATACAAGATTTTTTTGATGACTGTACCTACTTGCACTGCCATCCGTCCTACATATGTCTACCAAATTTCAAGTCAATCTGACCAGCTATTGAAGAGTTCCCTTCTGCGGAGACGGTCCTGGCTGGGTCACCAGAAGTTCATTACGAGATTGTATTGTCACCGGACTTTTTTTTTATGTGAAAAAAGGCAAACGAGCAAGTGGGTCACCTAATGGTAAGCGATCACCACTGCCCATAGACACCCGCAACCCCGGAGGGATTGTAGATGCGTTGCCAACCTAGAGGACTTAGATGAAATGCCTCTTGTGCCCGTAATTTCCCCGGCTGTCTTACTCTCCACACCGGAACAGCAGTGCAAGCACTGCTGCTTAGCGGCAGGATTAGCAAGTAAGATGGTGGTAGCGATCCGGACGGACCTTGCACAAGGCCCTACCACCCGGACTTACTTAAGTGTGCCAAATTTCACGTCAATCGGATCGGACCACAAGGAAATTTCAATTACTAGACCCAAGGGTCGCGGGTTCGAATCCCGGGCTCGCACCTTGAGTTTTCGGAATTTACGAAATTACATTTGTAATTTACCATGAGCTTTTTGGTGAAGGAAAACGTGAGGAAACCGGACCAATCCCAATAAGGCTTAGTTACTCTGGGTTGGAAGGTCAGATGGCAGTCGCTTCTGTAAAACTAGTGCCTACGCCAAATCTTGGGATTAGGTTGTCAAAGCGGACCCCAGGCTCACTGAGCCGTGGCAAATGCCGGGAAAAACGCTAGGAAGATAATGATGATCGGCCACTTTTTCTTGCCGATGGTCCACCTCAAATTAATTCCATGTGATCCATTGACTTACGATAAACAACTAGACTCCCAATCACGCTCAAAAACTGTCGGAAGCAAAAGTCTGCACGACGCGTCTATTGTGCAGTTTTGGTTCAGTCGTGTTTCGACCGCGCTTCGATAACAATGTACATGTCTCTTTCGCACCGTAATGTCAAACGCTTGAGAACAAGAGACAGACAGGTTTCCAGCGCGTGGCGTCGTGTTATTACTTCTCACGATCGTATGCAGTTGACATTAAACATTACCGCCACGAAATAAGGTGTTAATTTGAACGAATATGTTAATGTTATCTGTGTAAGTTGATGTGTTGACACACAATACATAGACAACGCCGCTCGGACGTTTCTTGAGGCACTTTTGTTTGCGATTGGGAGTCTATTGTTTATCGTAAATCAATGATGTGATCGTGTCATTTAAATAAAAATAGGTAGGTTAGGTATCTTCATTTGTCTGAAGGGCAAAATACCCGGAAATAGGGGCTCCGGGACAAACTGTAGGTGGGCAAAAAGTGCCCGTGGTCGAGGTGAAGTCGGCAGGTGGACCACGACCGATGACTGAAATAAACAGGACAAGCTAAATAAGTGCAAAAATCAACTAAAATCAAAGGTTTTTTGCAAAGTGGTTGAAGGGACTTTTGACAATAATAAAAATGACGATGAAAACGAGGGTAGTTGTGCGCCGCTGTCGGGTAGGCGCGCAAGCAGAGCGTTGGCGCGCAGTGTTAATTTTATACGTGAGTTATCCGTTTTTGTTAATAATAATAATAATAATAATAATAAGTTTATTGCCAGAACATAGTCAATACAAAAAGGTCTTAGTGTTACAAGCTGTTCTTATGTTCCTGAGTGATGGACGTTTTCTATCTATATAAGTATGTATTTCTCTATATAATTATGTATATCGTTGTCTAGTACCCATAACACAAGCCTTACTAGTGCTTACTTTGGGACTAGGTCAATTTGTGTGAATTGTTCCCTAATATTTATTTATTTATTTATTTTGTAATTATGGTTGAAGTTGGTTAAGAAAACAACAAATGGCATTGTACTTTTTATTACAAAACGTCCTTAACTATCTTAAAGTAACTTAAACCAAACCTCTTGGAACCAAACTCCCTTCTCTCTTACATTACTTTAATTTCAACTTATTGAGACACTTCCATTGCTTGCTGTGGTCCATCTGAAACAAAAAATACTAAATCATTGTCTTACTCGCCAATCCTGCCGCCAAGCAACAGTGCTTGCGCTGCTATAACCATCAACCATAGTTGACACCATCGTATCGTTGATAGTTGATACACTGATTGATGTTAAAAGTGAGCCGCGTCAAGGGCGGGACTTAAAAAATAGTACATACCTAGGGCGATAAATCGTAATTGTCCCAGATCGCAGGTGTTTGTGGCCCGAACCGGAGGTGAGGGCCTTAAATATGCGATCTGGGGCTTTACGAATTACCGCCCGTGGTTTGTATAAAGTTTTACGTCTTGCCTTGGCCATGAAGTGAGATTTTCTGTCCGCGAAGCGGGCGTAAAATCCCAATTACGGCCAAGGGTGATGTAAAATATATTTATTTATTTATTTATAATAATCTCATAATTAACACTAACAGCTGTAGCTAATTAACTGTAAAATAATGTTATGTGTGTATATTTATTTTTTTATGTGAATAGGAAGGCAAACGAGCAACAATGTCACCTGATGGTAAGCGATCACCGCTGCCCATAGATAGACACCCGCAACCCCGGAGGGATTGCAGATGCGTTACCAACCTAGAGGACTTAGATGAAATGCCTCTTGTGCCCGTAATTTCCCCGGCTGTCTTACTCTCCACAACGGAACACAGCAGTGCAAGCACTGCTGCTTAGCGGCAGGATTAGCGAGTAAGATGGTGGTAGCGATCCGGACGGACCTTGCACAAGGCCCTACCACCCGAAAATTAATTTATTTAGCTATGTATTATATTTATGTTAATAGTGTTTATGTTTATTATCCCTGCGTTTCTCCTATTTGTTTCCGCCATCTACTTAAACTGTCTCAGATTTATTTATTTCTCTTATTGGTTGTCTGGTAGAGATCGCTATTAAGAGGCTGACAACACCTAATTTTGTTGAAATTGATGATATCTAAGCACTTTTTTAAGAAAAACTACACACAAAAAAAATATAATGTTAATTTTCATCATATTTCAAACACGCTAGACGGACTCGATACATAATTGAACAAAATCGGCTCGATAGAAAATAATTGCAAAGATTGGTCTTAAAATCATCATTAAACGGTTCTATGTCTTTATTTTTTCGACGTATGGGTCTGCAAGTAAAAACATGAAGTCAACATTATTCATACCTACACGGCTAACGAGCCATATTTCCCAAATAATCCATACTTTTTTTTATTTCTTCTTATTTGTGTCTTATTTGCAAGATTTTAGACGCGCGCCAAACTGCCGGAATAGTTTCTTCTCTTTCACTCACAGGCACGCGAACCGTATGTGTGAAGAGTGGCGCTGCTCAAGGTCATTTGCTGCTGACAGCGCCTTAAGCGATAAGACCGCCTATTGCCTACCTTGTTCCTTGTTTCTGTATTGTTTTGTACTGATTTGCGGTGTTCAATGAAGAGTATTTGTATTGTATTGTATTATGGCTGGGTTCGTTGACAGTTCAGTTGTCGAACCATTTTCCTGACACACCATAGAACGTTCTCACAGTAAACGTCACATGATTCTGCTAGTCTATTCGAAATAACGTCACTATGACATTTACTGAGAGGCTTCCACAGTGGAGTCGGGAACCAATTTGTTTGAGATATGCAGCCTTATTCATAAAAAGTTAGAGGCTCGCTATAAGCTCGCTATAGGACCAATGCAAAAAAACATGATTCATAAACGTCAATTAGCGCTAATCAGTCCATCAAGGGTCTGTTAAGTCTTCCGAAAGTTAGCGGACCGTAGACCTTACTTTATCTCTTTGCTAACTCACAAAATGGCCGCCACAAATGTGAACAGCTGATTTTGGCAAGAGCAAAACCATACGCAAGACAGTTTTTTTTGTTTTAAGTTTTTATTCCCTCTGGGAAAGGTAAATGAAACTAGATCCACACTGCCTCGTCTGTCGTGTTAGGCTGAAGCCATGTTTTCGGTTTCCCGCTAATTCGCTGCCACTGCTGTCAATTTATTTTTTTTAATTCACTAAAAGGCCATTTTTGGTCTATGATTTGTCAAGGTGACAACATAACGCGTCTAATCCATCCATCAGCAGCTCATTAGCTAACAGACTGCTAGCGAGCGTTTATAAATCATACTTTTTAACAACTGTCAAATAAGCTTAATCAGTCTGTTAACTAATAGACAGATCAAACCTCAATTAAGGATTTTTTTATAAATAAGGCTGATGATCGCTCACCGCCGGAGCCGTCGTCGAACATGAACTCGTCCTGGTACTCCTTGAGGAACTGCTCCGAACGGTGCTCGTCCAGGAACAAAGAGTACACCTTCTTCACGTCATCCATGCTGACCTGGTAGAAGTAACAAAAATTAAATTCAAATTTATTTGATGACCGGACAGCCCAGTGGTTAGTGACATTGACTATGAAGCTAGAGGTCTCGGTTTCGAATCTCGGTAGGGGCAGACATTTTGTATGATGAATACGAACGAATGTTTGTGCCCGAGTCATGGATGTTGTATGTATTTAAGTATGTATTTATATAATGTAGATACATTATATAAGTATGTTTATCCGTTGCTTGGTACCCATAGTTACAAGCTTTGCTTAGTTTGGGACTGGGTCAATTGGTGTAATTTGTCCCATGATATTTATTATTATTATTATTTATTATTACTTATACGTGTAAATCTATTCAATATCCCTCCTTGCCTAAATCTCTCTCTATCTTCATCCCTCCCCTAGTCTTTCTGTAAGTTCATCACTCTCCCTACCCCTCAGTCTTTCTCCCTTCACCTCTCCCTTAATCCCTCTTCCTCCCTACCCCTCTCTTTCTCCCATCACCCCTCTCTTTCTCCCATCACCCCTCTTTCTCCCTTCACCTCTCTCAGTCTTCTCCCTTCACCTCTCTCAGTCTTCTCCCTTCACCTCTCTCAGTCTTCTCCCTTCACCTCTCTCAGTCTTCTCCCTTCACCTCTCTCAGTCTTCTCCCTTCACCTCTCTCAGTCTTCTCCCTTCACCCCTCTCCCTACCGCCTTCAGTCCTCTCCCCCTCCCCGTCCCCCACTGACCTCGCTGGCCTTCCTCCGCTTGGCGACGAGCGAGGCGGTGGTGATGAGCTGTATGGCGTACCGCAGCGAGGTCTCGGTGGCTACCCGCGTCAGCACCGTCAGCGCGTCCGCTGACATCTGGCAGTCCTCCTCCTCGCACCTGAGGGTGCGACACAAAGCACAATCAGTGTTATGTTACTATTTGTACAAGTTGGTTTAAAGAAATGTAGTTGAGGCCTGTTTTAACGCTGTCACTTCTTGGTATGCTAAGTAACTGACCCTGGTGTCTCCTATCTTTTAGCGAGTCTGATGTCTCGTAAATTTTGGTGTGTCTGTTGTCTCGTTTCTTTTAGTGTCTGTCCTGATGTATCCTTTTTTTTAACGTAGTGAAAACTCATTTAAGAGTACCCCCGGGCCCGGGGGGGCCCGAGCGGTTATGTGGGGCTCTCCCCCGTCCTCTTTTCCTGCGGAAAGAGAAGGGGGGAGCATACCCACTAAAAACACTACGGCGTTGCCAGCTTGGCGGGTTTAGGAAGCCGCCTTGGGATCCCGAAGATTCGAGCCGACGACGTGTCCTGATGTCTCCTGTCATTTAGTGTGTGTCCTGCCTGATGTCTCGTATATTTTAGTCTCTGTCCTGATGTTTCGTATCTTTCAGTGTGTCTGTTGCCTCGTGAAGAAATAATACCAGCGAGAATGATGTAAAAAGAGGGTTTACAAGGCGGTCTTGGACCGTAAAAAAATGAAATAAATGTCGCGTGCGCCCGGCGCCGCTGCGTGATTCGAAGTGTGAGTCGGCGGGCGCGGGGGGCGCGGGCGGCGCGGGGGGCGCACGCGTCAACACCTCGTATCTTTTAGTGTCTGTCTTGATTTCTCGTATCTTTCAGTGTGTCTGTTGTCTCGTATCGTTTAGTGTCTGTCCTGTTGTCTCGTATATTTTAGTGTCTGGTGTCTCGTATCTTTTATTTATTTATTTATTATTGGGAAACAAACAGCTTAAAATTAAAACTTAAGATATAGACTAATTCAGTTAACGCATCAGCCAAAACAGTTTGCACCTGTAGTTAATTCAGAATGAAATCTTATGCTCAAAAAAATACATAAAGTAATAGTACCTAGTTATTAATTACTAACAAACAAACTATGACTCTTGTGAGACAAAGAGAAACAGAAAAGATGACTAAAACATTATAATAATCAACTATTCATCTACTTACACTCAATACGAACTTATTATTACAATGGGCTTTTACTTATAAATACTTTTAACTGCGGACACAAACTCATTTAATTTCATATGAAAAACGTCAGCACATGAGTATTTCTTGTTGTAACTGGAACATACGCGTATCATTTAGTGTTTGATTCTCGTAAATGTTGGTGTGTCTGGTGTCTCGTATCCTTTAGTGTTTGATTATCGTAAATTTTGGTATGTCTGTTGCCTCAAATCTTTTAGTGTATGTCCTGATGTCTCGTATCTTTCAGTGTGTGTGTTGCCTCGTATCTTTCAGCGTGTCTGATGTCTCGTATCATTCAGCGCGTGTGTCGTCCGTGACCGACCTGATGTTGAGTATCTCCTTGAGATCCTGGTGCTCGTAGGGCTTGGTGGGCACGATGATGGCCCGGTCCAGCAGGTCGAGCGGGATGCCGTGCGGCGAGCGGTAGGCGGTGCCGCGGATGCGCGTGATGCCGCGGTTGGTGGCCATGATCACGACGGGCGCCGTCTCCGACTCGAGGGCGCGGTTCAGGAACGAGAAGCACTCGATGTCCAGCATGTGGGCCTGGGGGTGGAATGATTGGTTTGTTAATTTGTCTGTTTTTTTTAAGTGATATTTTTGGCGCTTGTAAACCGAGTTCTGTGGTTATTTATTTATTTAATGGACGCCCACAATGTATTTATGTATGTATAACTCTTTATCTAACTAATATTATAAATGTGAAAGTATGGATGTATGGATGGATGGATGGATGGATGGATGTTTGTTTGTTTGTTACTCAATCACGCCAGAACGGCCCAACGGATCCAGATGAAATTCGGCACATAGATAGAGAAAAGTCTGGAATAGCACATAGGCTACTTTTTATCCCGGAAAATTGCGTAGTTCCCGCGGGAGAGCGATAAACGAATTCTTTGCAGACGAAGTCGCTGGCAACAGCTAGTATTTCATAATTTTGACAGTAAAATTGTTTTTGGTTTACATGTCATTCTATTATTGTTAAGGATAAAGACGTGATTTATATATCTACTAGCTGTTGTCCGCAACTTCGTCCGGGGAGAATCATATACAGAGTGTTTGGTAGCCAGATGCAAAGCTATAAGGGGGTGATAGCTGAGGTATTTCAATACTAATGCATTCTTAGCGAGTGCTCCCCCGAGTTTGGTTTTTACTTTTTCTCTCAGATTTAGCAAGCGATGTGAATGAGTGATACCTTAAAAGAAAGAACAATAAACAGGCATGTTTTTAAAAATGTTTGAACATTTCCAGGATTTCTTTTTATTTTTTTAAGGCACTGAAAAATTACTCTGTTCCAAAATAAGACATTTTTAGTAATTTCGAATGCCTCCATTTTGTTTCTGTGGCAAGACAGACACTTAAATATTGTTTCATTTGGTCCAATACACATTAAACTATCCGAAATAAAAAATTGTTTACAATTTAACGCTCATTGGTGGGATATTGACTCGTTTCTATCAAATTCTGGGTACTTTCATAAAATTTCTAAATTTTCAATTTAAAAAAAAAACAAATTTCGGCTAAGACATGTATGGCTCAAAATGTTCAAAAATACCTCGGCTATCACCCCCTTAAAGCTTTGCACCTGGCTACCAAACACCCTGCATAGCCTATCTATGTTCATCAGGGATAATGTAGAATTGTAATGGTGAAAGAATTTTTCAAATCGGTCCATTAGTTTCGGAGCCTATTCAATGCAAACAAACAAACAAACAATCAAATCTTTCCTCTTTATAATATTATTACTAGCTGTTGCCAGCGACTTCGCCTGCAAATGATTCGTTTATCGCTATCCCGCGGGAATTTTCCGGGATAAAAAGTAGCCTATGTGCTATTCCAGTCTTTTCTCTATCTATGTGCCGAATTTCATCCAGATTCGTTGGGTCGTTCTGGCGTGATTGAGTAACAAACAAACATCCATCCATCCATACTTTCGCATTTATAATATTAGTTAGATTATTATTATTAGTATAGATAGATATAGAAGCATAGATATGGAAGTGTAGATGTATGTATTTAATGGATAATATGGCTCAGTTGATCGCATACAAATTGTGTCTGTCAATCTAAATGTATGCCTGTCTGTGTTTCATCTATCTGTCAGTGTGATTATCTGTCTGTCTTTGCGTTGGAGTTTTTTATGACAGTACTTAGGCTGATGATCAAAAAATCAAAAAAATCAAAATCAAAAATCATTTATTGGTGACAGCTTACATGCAAAAGAAAAATATATATATGTATATCGAAGAGTGTAAAGGGTCAAGACCCGACTAAATCGTGTGTTTAACGTGGGCAAAAAGGGAATTCGGACATTAATGAAACTGTTTTGGAAAATTGTCGGAAGTCTACTATTGTAGCAAACTCAACACCGAAACATTATTAAAAACTTCCACTGTAACTTAGGTAACGTCAATATCACAATAATCCGCAGTAACGAAAAGAAATGCCTAGTTTTCAATTAAGAAACGTGGGACAGTTCCCGAGGTCACTGTCTGCGCGTCCATTTCTTTTTATACTAACAAATGACAATCGTTTTCCCGCGCAACAACATCAGACCCTGTCTAGCGCGCCGCATATGGCAACACTGGCGTTTCACGTGTACTATTGCCAATCTGGATGGATTCACAACGAAGCTCCTGTATTAATAACTAATGTTCATTATCCGACATGTAAATATACATACACATACATATCGTCACGTCTCTTTCCCACAGGGGTAGGCAGAGACTACTTTGTTCCACTTTGTTATGTAAATATATATAAATATATATAAATATATACATGTAAATATCTTTATATATATAATTCTGCTGTACGTGTGTATGACATTGAACTCCTCCTAAACGGCTTGACCGATTTAAATGAATTTTTCTGTATGCGTTTGAGTGGCGCCCTGGATGGTTTAGATTCACAAATCAGCCCGGCAGATGGCGCTGCAGTCGGTATCTAGGTTATTTATCCCTTACGGCTGGATCGATTTGAATGAATTTTTGTTTATGCATTTAAGTGGGGGCCTGGAAAATTTACATTCACAAAAAACAATTCGGCAGATGGCGCTGTAGTCGGTATTTAGGTTACTTATCTATACTGCAACTAAACGGGTGGACCGATTACAATGAATTTTTTGTATGCGTTTGGGTGGCAATAAATAAAAAAAATTAAGTAATTAAAATAAATTTGATACAATTAAATTTTTCCTTTCATACTTTTTTTAATACCCTAATCGCTTGAAATATCATATGCAGGACAACGTCTGTCGGGTCCGCTAGTATGTATATAAATATGTATGATGTTGATGTGATACCTCATCGATGAATAGCACTCCGGGTATCATCTCAGCCTTGCCCTCCTCGCGCCACTCGGCCACCTTGCTGTTGATCTGCTCACGCACCTCCGATTTAATCTCGCCAGTATCACCTGCAATCATACACATCCATTAAACACATATAGTATGAATCTTCCCAGGTGAACTTTTCGCTTCGAGCCCTAATCGTTCAAACAAAGGCCATTGTCTCTATTATCGCAAAACCGCAAGCTACCGTACGCACGTGCCACTACAACAATCATATTGAAAAACAAACGGTATCGTCATAGGGGGCCATCCATAAAGTACGTCACACAGTCTGGAAATTTGTGACACACGAACAAAATAATCGTAGTCTTCATAGTAAACCCTGTGACAAGGGGGGGGCTCTAAAAATGATGAAATTAGTGTGACATACTTTATGGACGGCCCCTAGTATATGAATTAATTTGAAAGAAAGAAAGAAATAAAACATTTATTCATGATAGCATTACAAAAGCAAAAGAAAAAATGAAGTAAAAAAACATAAGAACATGCATCACGAAATGGTCCCGCCTCAGCATAATGCTGGCCTTGCAGCCAGCGCTGGTCTTCCGATGGGACCATCAAGTGCTACTGAAAGCACATATTATTATTTCTATCTCTCTATCTCCAGCCTATATACGTCCCACTGCTGGGCACAGGCCTCCTCTCAGAATGAGAGGGCTTGGGCTATAGTTCCCACGCGGGCCCAGTGCGGATTGGGAACTTCACACACACCATTGAATTGCTTCGCAGTTGTGTGCAGGTTTCCTCACGATGTTTTCCTTCACCGAAAAGCTCATGGCAAATTTCAAATGAGATATCGCACATAAATTTCGAAAAACTCAGAGGTGCGAGCCCGGGGTTCAAACCCACAACCCTCTGCTTAAGAGGGCACAGGTCAAACCACTAGGCTACCACGGCTTTTTTAGCTACCACGGCTTTTTCTTTATTTTATATTAAAACCGACAAACGGGCATGCGGTGCACCTGATGGTAAGTGATCACCGCCGCCCATGGACCACCACAGCACCATTGGGACTGCTAGCGCGTTGCCGGCCATGCAAGAAGTGGTACACTCGCCTCTTAAAGGTACCCATGTCGTAGCCAGTTGGAAAAACCCCAGCCGCCAGCCCATTCCAAATTTTACACGTATTAAAATAATAACCCGAAATTTTATATTATATTTGAACCTTAATACTATGACGATACCGTTCGTTCATACTTCATACTATAGTTACATTTTAACATCTTTAACCGTTAGGGCAGGGGTCGCCAAATGGCGGACCGCGAGAACACAGCAACTTGCACTACAGAGTACGTAATCCGCATTATCTTTGTCGACGTCAATTCGAAAAGTTCTGGATTAAATTTGTGTGTGGTAATAAATACCCAGAACTACAAAAAATAGCTTTAAAACTTCTTACTTTGTTTGGGTCAACATATGTTTGTGAAGCAGCATTTTCAAAGATGAACTTCGTTAAGAATAAATTTCGATCTCGACTTGCTGATGAACATCTCCAGGATTTAATGTCAATATCTTGCACCAATTATACACCAAACTTCAGACAGATAGTCCGCAACAAAAAATGACAGTTTTCTCATTGATGTGAAAAAATACCTTTGTAATTTGTATAATAAAGATTTTTTTCTATAAAATTTATCAACGGTTGTGCGGACCGCGATGGTCATTTCATTTCTTAAAACGGACCCGGAGCGAAACTAATTGGCGACCCCTGCCTTAGGGTATACAAAGCCCAGGGTAACTAGAACTATACCCAAAGAACGTTTAGTGTGGTCAGTATGCACCACCGGCACCGCCTTGCTATTGTAATACAGGATGTTTGGTAGCTAGGTGTAAAGCTTTAAGGGGATGATAGCTGAGGTATTTTTGAACATTTTCAGCCATAGATGTCTTAGCCGAAATTTGATTTTTTTTTTGAAAATTAAGAAATTTTAGGAAAATAAATAAAATTTGATAGTAACGAGTCAATATTGCCCCAATGAGCGTTAATTTGTAAACAAAATCTTTTATTTCGGATAGTTTAATGCGTATTGGACCAAATGAAAGTTGTTAATAATTGTGGGACGGCAATGACGCATGAGCCGAGCGGTCGAAACGCAATATTGGCCCAGTATAACGATGTGTAGTGTGCACCGCCGGCACAGCTATCTGTCAGTAACTAACCCGAGAAGAGCGCGAGGAAGCCGTGCGTGCGCGAGTTGATGACGTAGCAAGAACCGGAACCGGTTACCATTAAAGGGGTATTGGATAGGGTATTTTATAGAATTGTTTTCACAGACCCTATCAATTTGGTAAGCATATCATCGGGTTACCCGAAAGAAAGTCTGACCGTAATAACATAGTTAATTCCATAAGCGATTTCCAAAACTAAAAACCCGGTTACCGTATTAGAAAACGGTTATAACCATAATAGAAAACGGGTAACCAGCGGTTAACCTTATTCAAACCGGTTTCCGTAATGATAGGCTTAGCACAACGATAAGCTTACCATATCATAGGGTAAAAGTTTAATAGGGTTACCCTATAAAAAGGCTTAAGCAAATGAAGGGGTTTTCCGGTCCTTGTGACGTAGTGCAATATAATGGTGTGCAGTGTGCACCACCGGCACCGCTATCTGTCAGTTAACTCAGTGACTAACCTGAGAACAGTGCGAGGAAGCCGTGCGTGCGCGAGTTTATGACGTCCACTTCGTGCAGCGTCACGGTGTGCACCACCTCCTTGCGCTTCTGCAGCTCGCCCTCGGGGCACTGCACGAAACGCGCCTGCTGGCCTGTGACACACAAACACACACAAGTACAGTGACGGTATAAACTTACGGGTTAGTGTCCCAGCGTGGCTGGCACAAGTGCGTAGGTCAGGACTGTCTCCGCAGGAGGAAACTCTTCAACGGTTGTCCGATTGACTTCTTTATTTGTTTATTATCATAGCTGTTACACACTTTGCGTAACATACACATATCAATAACAGGCATAACTCGTCATCTAACTAATATTATAAATGCGAAAGTATGGATGGATGGATGGATGGATGGATGGTTGTTTGTTTGTTACTCAATCACGCTAGAACGACCCAACGGATCTGGATGAAATTCGGCACATAGATGGAGAAAAGTCTGGAATAGCACATAAGCTACTTTTTATCCCGGAAAATTGCGTAGTTCCCGCGGGATAGCGATAAACAAATTCTTTGCAGACGAAGTCGCTGGCAACAGCTAGTTGTAGCATAAATCATAAAAAAAAATCTATTGCATAACTGTTAATCGATATTATAAGAAAATTTTATTAAGCTCAAAATTACCTATTATTATTTATTATTAAACTATAACTAATTTTATCAGGGAAGTATGTTTATTTTTTATCAAATGTACTATAATCATTGGAAAGATATTTTTTAATGCTATATATCAGCATACCTGTAGCATCGTAATCCCGCGCACGCGCAAAGCTACGCCCCAGCTTGTTGATCTTGCCGGTCGCCTTGTCGATCGTGATCACATCTCCCGCTTGCACCTAAACAAAAACACATTATATTAACACGTTCGCTGCCCACTGCCAAAGAAAAAGCCACACAGGTCCCCAACCCATAGGTCAAACCACTAGGCTGCCACAGCAGAGGGTCGCGGCTTCGAATCCCGAGATCGCACCTCTGAGTTTTTCAGAATTTATGTGCGAAATTCCATTTGAAATTTATCATGAGCTTTTCGGTGAAGGAGAGCATCGTGAGGAAACCGGACCAATCCCAATAAGGCTTAGTCACCCTTCTGGGTTGGAAGGTCAGACGGCAGTCGCTTCTGTAAAAACTAGTGCCTACGTCAAACCTTGGGATTGGGTTGTCAAAGCGGACCCCAGGCTCACTGAGCCGTGGCAAATGCCGGGAAAAACGCCGCCCTGTCTACCCCCACTTCCCCACTTACCTTTTCCTTGAGCATGGAGTCCACCATCTTGGCCCCCATGTCGTAGTTGGTCTCCATGTCGGTGGTCTTGAGCGTGAGCCTGCCGACGCGCGCGGCGCCGCCCGCCGCCCTGTCCACCACCACTTCAACCACTTCACCTTCGATTATCTCCGACTCTTCCCTAAAGAAAAAATAAATCTAAGGTTCATTTTGCAACATACAGCCTTATTCATACAAAATCCTCAATTGAGGTTTGATCGGTCTAGTTTCCTTTACCTTTTCCGGAGGGCATAAACTTAAAATAAAAATGGTTTTGCTCTTGCCAAAATCAGCTGTTCACATTTGTGGCGGCCATTTTGTGAGTTAGCAGAGAGATAAAGGAGGGTCTACGGTCCGCTAACTTTCGGACTACTTAACAGAGCCTTGATGGACTGATTAGCGCTAACAGCCGTTTATGAATCATGTTTTTTTGCATCGGTCCTATAGCGAGCCTCTAACTTTTTATAAATAAGGCTGATAGAATATACCAGCTGTTTCTCTTCCCGCGCGGAAGGTAAAATAAAAGCCCATCGAGGGAATGAGCGAAAATTTTAGTAAGCATGTTATAGGCGATGCGGCTAGCAAGCCATCACTATTTTGAATCCCCGTTCTACCTATACACACACAATCATGCTAAACATGACCTAAAGTTCTTGTTAGTTTAAGCTCTGTATGCCCCGTAAGGAATAAAGACCTGTAGGCTTATTGTCTAACTCGCTCGCCGCCATCGTGTTCATTTTGCCTCATGTATGGGCTGACAATTGGCATCGGGAGTCAGCTAGCTGTCACATTCATACAAGAACTGTCAAAATGAACACAATGGCGATTGCGAGCGAGTTAGACAATAAGCCTACAGATCTATGTTTTATATCTTACAGATCCTAAAGTAATAACAGAAGATCAAAGCACTCACTTGATTCTGATCCCGATAGACTTTCTGATGGCCTGAGTTAGGGCTTCTGTCTTGCTCATTTCAAGAGAATAGATCTCGGAACCTAGAAAAAAATTGTTGCAGATGAAATTTCCTCCTATCCTATCCTAGGCAGACCATGCAAGAGATGGAGCGACGACATAACTGCCGTAGTGGGACAAACTTGGGGCAGACTTGCCAAAGACAGAACGGGGTGGAAGGAAATGGAGGAGGCTTTTACCGCAATAGGCGGTCCTTACATTTAATTAGGATAAATAAAATTTGACGAATAACTATATTTAACACAATTAATCACAGCATGAAATAATTAACTTAATTAGATAATTGATAATTAATAACATACTTACAATGTTCAATTTAATTAAATATTTAATGTGTTAGCATAATTGGTAAGGAATCAATAAAAGCTATTTTATTTTACAAAAAACAAATTAAAGTATGATTAAATTAAACACTAAACTTAAACTAACTATGAAAAAAAGGAAACCTATATTTATATTGATTGAATAAAATATTTTATTTTATATTATTTTATTATCCTATCCTGGCTGGGTCACCAGAACTTTATTGCCAGATTATTGTATTGTCATCCGACTTTCAAATATGCAAAATTCCAGCACAATGGGTTCAAGATATCTGCTTCTAAATTAAGTCTTAAAATTCCACCCCGACAAACATACATATACTCAGCGGCATATTTAGCGGAACACAAAGTGTAGGTAACTTTTTTTATGTCTGGTCAAACATTAGCGTGCGTTTTGCTAACTTTTATTCAAATATGCCGCTGAGTATTTGTACATGCATTGCAACTTCAACAAAAGCTTGTAAAATATGGTAACTGTCAGCTGCATTTCCATTCAAATTACAGTTCCATAATACATACGAGTATCATCCATCCAAAATCCCGCAGTGCCTGAAGACGAGAGTCTATAATCAGTGCGTGTTGCCAGTGATGCCTTATGGCTCTGAGAGGTGGTCTTTGACTGCTGGCCTATTGGAAAGGCTTAGAGTCGCTCAACGAGCTATGGAGAGAGCTATGCTCGGAGTTTCTTTGCGCGACAGAATCCGAAATACGGAGATTCGCCGAAGAACTAGAGTCACCGACATAGCTCGAAAAGTATGTACGTTGAAGTGGCAATGGGCAGGCCACATCGCTCGTAGAACAGACAACCGTTGGGGGAAAAAAGTTCTCGAGTGGCGACCGCGATCCGGAAGACGTAGTGTTGCCAGGCCTCCCACTAGGTGGACTGACGACATCGTAAAAGTTGCGGGAAACCGGTGGATGCAGGTGGCGACTTGTCGTTCATTATGGTGTGCTAAGGGGGAGGCCTTTGTTCAGCAGTGGACGTCTTCAGGCTGATGATGATGATGAATACATATCATTAGGTGACCAATTTGCTAGTACTCCTTCCTTGTTTAAAAAAGCCTGTAGTGTCTGTAAAGTCGTTTTACGGACGATAGTTTTACATGATAACATCATAAAGAAACATTGATAACTGCTAGCTCTGACGTCACGTCAGAAGAGAGATGCATCAGAAGCCCACGCTTGGGCCGATCATGCCTCTCTATCACTTGTTCCTTGCTCTTGCTTGCACGCTCAGTTACACTTTCGTGGCTGCAGCTGGTGTTCATTGATTTATGACGTTATGATGTCAAAAATTTAACGAGTTGTTCTATGATATACTATATAAAACTGAGGTAGATAAGTCATAGGCGATCTCTCCACGGCAAGCGAAAAGTAAGGTAATTGCCTGACTTGTGTTTAGCCGCTGTCGGCGCGCGCAGAGGTCCTTATATGTCAAGTAACGGCAATAACATTGCCATGTCCGAAAGGAGTTTTGTTTAGATATAACGCGTCTATTAGTAATATATCATTGGAGTTGTTACCTGCCATGCTGGTGAACGGTGTGTCGGGTCCGAGCGCCTGCGCCAGCCCCATGGCGATGGCCGTCTTGCCCGTGCCCGGCTGCCCCGCCAGCAGCACCGCGCGACCAGCTATTTTACCTGTTACGTTACAGTTATACATTAAAAATAATCAGGGGACGATCAAGACACTTCTAACGCTGATCTGTCCAGTTCTGATAAGTAGTCTAGGAGCTATGAGGGACCAGATGAACATACATACATGCATAGCCTGTCAAAATAACCCTCCTTTGATTATGCCGTAATTGGGTATAAAGTAGACTTTTACACAGTGGTGAAACTACAACGTCAGAGGCCCGCGGCAAATTCATCAGATGGGGCCCTTTCTCACTATAAAGACGCGCATCATCTTCCCTTCTGTGCTCGAGGCCAAGCCAGTTCGGGGCCCCGTAGAGCCGGGAGCCTGTGACATTTTGCCAGCCCTGCCACCCTATAGTTATGCCACTGCTTTAACAGTTGTTTAAAATCACTGTTGTACATGACTTCGTCCCGCAGAATTAAATATAGCCACTAACAAATAGTAAGCGGCTTTCTATTGATAAAAGAGTTTTCAAAATTGATTCAACTCTCTCATATGCCCTTGACTGTACCATACAAAGTACAAATTGTTGAATAAAAAATAACTTATAGTGTTGAAATAATCTACATCGTAGATTCTACAAAATCACAACATCTGGTGACACCTGGGTCTTAAGCACTAGGTATATTTATTAGAAACTTCTTTGTAGAAAAACCAGCACTTTTTACAAAAAAAATACAGTAACTTCAATTGACTTTCTTTTGTTTGTATTTAAAAAACTGCTACTTTTTGCAGCATTTGCTATTGAGCACTAGGGTCTAGGGAAAAATGGCGGCAACTGCAATACGGTCAACCTGATGCGAACGAGACGGGTGTCAACTAGGTTAAGTTCAAAATTTCATCACACGTACATCAGTGAGTAAGTTACTTATTTATTTACTAGCTGTTGCCAGTGACTTCGTCTGCAAAGAATTCGTTTATCGCTATCCCGCCAGAACTACGCAATTTTCCGGGATAAAAAGTAGCCTATGTGCTATTCCAGACATTTCTCTATCTATGTGCCGAATTTCATCCAGATCCGTTGGGCCATTCTGGTGTGATTGAGTAACAAACAAACATCCATCCATCCATACTTTCTTTATTATTAGAGTCTCTAGTCTAGATTACTAGGTCCTAGGATACCCAAAGCTTGAAGTGTTATTAAAATGATTAAAAAAGCAGGTTTAGTCCCAAGGTGATCATAGAGACAGTTTTATTCTCGGAAAACATATTGGCACAGCCAAATAACAAAGAAATGCAGCCAGGCTTAAGGGCACTCTGCTTAATAGCTGCTATCTGGGCAACATATGTGAACACAGGTTTTTAGTTATAGAATAAGTTAATTTTAAGTAAAGTAAATCTAACTAATATTATAAATGCGAAAGTATGGATGGATGGATGTTTGTTTGTTACTCAATCACGCCAGAACGGCCCAATGAATCTGGATGAAATTCAGCACATAGATAGAGAAGTCTGGAATAGCACACAGGCTACTTTTTATCTCGGAAAATTGCGTAGTCCCCGCGGGATAGCGATAAACGAATTCTTTGCAGACGAAGTCGCTGGCAACAGCTAGTAAATAAATATGTCCTAAAATCATGTTACCATAGCAACGGCTGTTAGCTCAATACCTTCTCGAATCATCTGTAGGACGACGCCGGCGGCCTTCCTGGCCATCTTCTGCCCCACCATGCCCTGGGACACGGCTCGGGGTTCCAGGGAGTCATCGAGACCCAATCCTCTAATGTGAGAGTGAGCCCCAATTCGTTCAATGCGCGTAATTGAGCGCACTTCCTGCACTTGCGCTGCAGCTAGCGACTGAGAAATGGTTGATTTTGATAATAAATTACTAGTTTTGGGGAGAAAACATGCTTATTCGTATATTTGACTTGATTCATAACCTCGAAACGGTGGAGCAATGTTTTTATAAATAAAATTATTAGACACCACGTTGGAGAAGCTGACGTGAAAATAGAAAGGTGGATTAACTTACCGCCATGTTCTACTCTAGTTTAATACAACAACTTAGTATTAAAACACGAATAATCGAAATAAGTGCGGCGAAACGGACGCCTGCGCTACCAAACAACAGAAATAACACGATTTGATTTGACATTGACAGATAGCTTTTTTTTACAGATTAAAAAAAATGGTGCTTTGCTGTTACAGGCACGAGGCAAACCGCTCATTTAATTTTTAATATTAAAACAGAAAAATTCGGTAGTTAGTATTTTTTTTTACATGGTATCCCCACTGACAGAACTGCAGTGTACTGTCATTTACATTGCGCACTTGTGGTTTGATTGATTAATTTTTGCAAGTGAAAATCTATTTAAAATCAAAATGCAGGCTGCCAGGACCCTTCTGAGGACCAACGCTCAGATCGCCAAGAATGTACAGAAGAGAAACATGACCGTTATCGCCACCCCCGCCAGGGAGAAGGTTACCAAAGGCGTAAGTTCATATCAAATTCCTCGATTATTTACCTTGGTTTCTTTTACTTACACGGCATTTAAACCGTATTATACGATTTTCGAACGTTCTGATGAGGAATAGCTTGTAACTAGTGACTTTAAGGGAAATAATATGAATAGAATTATGTTTTTAACATTACGTAATTATAAGGAAAATGTTAGGTTATTTTAGTCCCTTTATAGATAAGTTTCTTCTGTGGTCCGAGACTAAGGAAATTCGATCATTCCTGCGTTGTTAACAACCATCTTGTTTCCAAATACAGGAGACAGACAATAGTTTCAGTTGAGTCTTAACAAAGTTCTAAATATTTTATTATGATTTATGCTTGCCACAAATTGTATAAATGCATTTTTAGTTATTTTCTGTATAATGCTTAGTGTTCAGTCATCATTCCTCATGCTAGCTACAAAGCCAATACCAATTCTAAAAGGTAGCTCCACAATTTTGGTTTGTTTTTATTGTTTGTACCTCAACTGACTAAAACAGAATCCTTGTAGAATCACTATCACACCCTACCGTCTGTCAATACCTTTTTTCTCAGTAACGCATTGAGGTATCAAGCTGAAATTAGTATCAATTAATAAGTTCTGCTACCCCTTGGAGTAGTTAAAAATTCAAACTTCTAGATCAATAGTCATCAAATGTTTCCATACAAATTACAATGGTATCAAAGCCTACAGGGCACTTCCAGTTTTCCCAGGAATTTGCAATTTGGTTTGAAGTTAGCTCTTATTGCGCAAATAGTAACTAACAACAACGGTTTATTGGAAGTTTTTATAATAATAAAGCCTTATTATTTCCAACATAAATTTTAAGTACAACACAAACTTTATAAAATGTCTCTGATGTCGAGTGTGCCTCCGCGCATAAGCCTCCCCAACCGTGTCCACTCAAATCTGTCTTCCGCAACACTTGTCCACTTTGTCCATGGATAAACGAATGCTTGGAAGCTAGTGTTTTGTTATAAAACATAGCTTTATATTTTGCACTGTTTTTTTTTTCAGGAGCAGATTGTCCTTGCTACTGCTATGGTGATAGGCTGGTCGGCCGTCCCTGCCTGGGTGCTCTTCAACATCAAGAAGTACCGCCATCTTGAAGAATAGATAACTGACAAGCCTGTAGCAAATGTATCATGTGATATGTTTAAGTTTTAAGTAAAATTAATTTATCAGTTAGAAATTTGAGTTTTTTTAATCTATAATTTTTCCAAAGCTTAAGTGCACATGTGTCATGCCAGCCCCATTTGTCTCTTGTGTCAAATTCTTCAAACACTCCCCTGCCCATTACCAGATTTTCTGGCAGCAGAGGAGTGTTTCACAAACCTGTATATTCATACTGCGTTTTCTTTTGCGGGAAAAGTCAATGTTGTGTTAACTGTTCCATTAAACAGGCTCACATCGGCCAAGTACCTCTCTATTATCCTTTGTCACTTTAGTTTTATTTTAATGTTGATTTTTTTTTTATGTGGTGGGGTGGCAAACAAGTCTCTAGGACACTATTCACACAACCAGTGGCTTGTGGAGGGGATAGTCAGGGTAGGCAATGTATGGGTACGTAACAAAGTTTGTACGCGCTGCCTACCCTGCTGCACGCCCAAGCGCAACACTAGAGCATTGTTGATGTGTTCCCAGTCTGGAGAGATAAGATAGCTTCATCGACCAGTAATTTCTTCAGCTATATTTGCTCTCCATCCTGGATCATAACTGGAACACTGGAACCCTATTTGGCGTCATACGCAGCAGGCTTTAGTAAGTAAACTTGCCAGTCTGTGCTATCCCACAGTTGGTACACTGTCGCTTTGGAGGGCCTAAAAGTTCTCTATCAAATCAAAGCAAAGGTGAAAAGGTGTTCTCGTATTTTATAGAATTTGATAGAACAGAGGTTTAAGATTATCAAGAACTCAAAGACTAGAATTAAAAAACGCTTTTATTCCATTCGCTTAAACAGTCTATACGAACAGCCTGGCAACACTGAGCAGGGCCAATAGCGGCGTAGCTGTCAACAAAATGGCGGCATTTCGATTTATTGGCGCGCATTCTCTCTCCAGCCAAGTGTAGTCTTCATGCAGGTTTCTTTCAAGCAGGATCGGGCCTAGGGTTGAGAGAACGCGGGCGTGGTAGTCGTTGATGAATTTGATCTGTTAAAAAATATAATTTATTAGGTAGGTATTTAAGTAAAACAATTACCCCCTTATTCATAAACGCTCTATAGGCTTCTACTAACTTAGCAATCGTTTGTCCTTATCTGTGAAAGGTAAATGGTAAAGGGGGTTAGTGGATGTAATATTTTCAACTTGCGCTGCAGATGGATAGGTATGTAAGATTATTGTAGGTATTGTAAATAGCCTATTTCGTATCTCACTGCTGGGCAAAGGCCTCTCCTCTTCTTCGCCAATCCTCGCGTGTTCCTGCCATTTCCTTAGATATCCAGGTCGTCCCGCTATCTCCGTTTTGGTCCGTCTTGTAAGATTATATAAAACTATTTTTTTTTATCAAAAAATTAACCATTCTTAGATTGGAAATATCAAATTAATCAAGAAATTTACTTCTTGATTTTTAATGTTTTACTTTTACGTTTTAACGTTAGAAATTTAATTTCTAAACGACACTGAAAATTAGAAACACATAGAAAAATCCGAAAAGTAAAGCTATGGCCGGGAATCGAACCCAGGTCCTCGTCATTCCGTGACGCGTGCTATACCCCTACACCACGTGTCGTTTAGAAATTTCATTCTTAGATTCGCGGGTGGTAGGGCCTTGTGCAAGGTCTGTCCGGATCGCTACCACCATCTTACTCGCTTATCCTGCCGCTAAGCAGCAGTGCTTGCGCAGCTGTGTTCCGGTGTGGAGAGTAAGACAGCCGGGGAAATTACGGGCACAAGAGGCATTTCATCTAAGTCCTCTAGGTTGGCAACGCATCTGCAATCCCTCCGGGGTTGCGGGTGTCTATGGGCAGTGGTGATCGCTTACCATCAGGTGACCCACTTGCTATTCACATAAAAAAAAATACAGTACCTCAGGTATGTCAGGGTCGTAGCAAGTGGAGCCTACCCCTATTCCCATATACTAGAGGCGTGGCGTATGTACAATACAATACAATACAATAACTCTTTATTGAACACCACATTTAACAATCAAAACAGAAAAAAGGTATACAGAAGTAATAAGGTAACAATAGGCGGCCTTATCGCTACAGAGCGATCTCTACCAGGCAACCATAATGGACCGGAGAAAAGAACAGATCTGAGCAGGTGGTGCAATTTAGAATATATATTAATATACCTAAGTAGTGAAAATACATACATACTAATACACATAATACAAGAAATAATACACTATACATGAAACACATTTATAATAAACTAGCTGCTGCCAGCGACTTCGTCTGCTAAGAATTCGTTTATCGCTATCCCGCGGGAACTACGCAATTTTCCGGGATAAAAAGTAGCTTATGTGCTATTCCAGACTTTTCTCTATCTATGTGCCAAATTTCATCCAGATCCGTTGGGCCGTTCTGGCGTGATTGAGTAACAAACAAACAAACATCCATCCATCCATCCATCCATCCATCCATCCATACTTTCGCATTTATAATATTAGTTAGATTAGATGGAGATATATATAGACACATACACACATACATAAAAAGAAAACCAGCTATAAGAATCATGGACAGGATGACAGATAGTGCTCCTTTAGCATAATTAGTTTTAAATATGGGTAAAGATCTAGCGCACCTTATGCTTATAGGCAAGGAATTCCACAACAGTATAGCCTGAACAGTATAAGAATAGACATAGAATTTGGAATTAGAAAGAGGTAGGAGAAAATTAAGTATGTATGTGGTACCTCAAAGTCTGTCAGAAGACTGACGTCCAAGCACGCCGTCTGGTGCGGTGCGAGTGAGATGGTGTGGAAGCCGAGAGCGCCGCGCCCCTCGAAGTCTCCAACCAGGCCCTCCGCCTACATAAATCGAATGAACAAATAAGTATCGTGGGACAATTCACATCAAACGTGTTCCAAAATAAGTAAGTTGAGGAAGCCTTTTGTCGAACAGCCTATAAGTGCCGGCACGTAAGTCTAGCGATGACCTTATATGCGCAGAACTCGCAGAAGTATAAATTACGGTATCCGTGGGTGCGCAGATCCACGTGACTCGTCATCGCTAGACTTACGTGCCGGCACGTATAGCCGTTAGAATGAGAAAAAGAAATGGTGGCCGAGTGGAAAAATTTGGCATTCAGATCTACCTACGTCACATTTTCATATTTTAAATTAAAATATTAACTTTTCAATAGAGATAGTAAATTTGATCGCGGGGCGTCCGCGCGTTAAGTTAAGATTAAGACTTAAGGCATTTGGTTGATTAACCAATTAATTAATTAATAATTAAATTAATTTAAACATTCCAAGCACTTACCAGAATGTGATCTGATTCCTTGTTGAGTTCAATGACCTCGACAAGGTCCTCGTGTCGGATGCCATACTCGCCAACCTCGTAATAACCAGGCTCTGAAATAAAATTGTGGTCAGGGCTTTGATAAACAATTTATTGTTTATTGTTTACTAGCTGTTGCCAGCGACTTCGTCTGCAAAGAATTTGTTTATCGCTATCCCGCGGGAACTACGCAATTTTCCGGGATAAAAAGTAGCCTATGTGCTATTCCAGACTTTTCTCTATGTATGTGCCGAATTTCATCCAGATCCGTTGGGCCGTTCTGGCGTGATTGAGTAACAAACAAACATCCATCCATCCATCCATCCATACCTTCGCATTTATAATATTAGGTAAGATCAAAGGGTCAGGGGTTCAAATATAAGTAAGCGACGACCGAATGGCCTAGTGGTTAGAGAACCTGACTATGAAGCTTGAGGTCCCGGGTTCGATCCCCGGTCGGGGCAGACATTTATATGAAAATACTAATGTTTGTTCTCGAGTCTTGGATGTTTAATATCTATTTAAGTATGTATTTATCTATATAAGTATGTTTATCCGTTGTCCAGTGCCCATATTACAAGCTTTGCTTAGTTTGGGGCTAGGTAAATTGGTGTCAAATTGTCCCAAGATATTTATTAAGGATTTTTTTTTGGGATAGGGTGAAAACGAGCATAGGAAAGCAAAGCATAACACAGCACATTATAGACGACCGCTTTTTTAAACGAGACCTCGCTCGTGCGGCACAGGGGCGCCGGGTGGGACGATAAATGGGACCGAAAGAGGTGCGGGCGGCAGGCCCACTACCCGCCCGCACCTCTCTCGGTCCCCTTTGTCGTCCCACCCCGCGCCCCTGTACCGCGCGGGCGAGGACTAAGCGGTCGGTCTATAGCAAAGTTAAGAGGGTGCATTCGTGCTGAGCTCGCAACGTCGCATTTTTGGTGTTTTTTTGCGATTATTTCACAAAAATTGAACGAAAGTATCAAATATCCGTCTGTAGTGCACTTCATTTTTAGTGTATTAATGTGTCTGATGCAATAATTCATCGTGATGGACTTTTATTTTCTTATTAAACGAGATATAGTATTTTATCGCTTTAATACGAAAATAAAAGTCCATCACCATTAATCATTGCATTGGACACATTGATACACTAAAAACGAAGTGCACTACAGACGGATATTTGAAACTTTCATTCAATATCTGTGAAATAATCGCAAAAAATCACCAAAAATGCGACGTTGCGAGCTCAGCACGGATGGACCCTCTTAAATAGAATTTAATTGTTCGCACCATCTTTTGCCGGGTAGATGAACTTCCTCACTTAGTAGGCACTTCCATACAGTTCGTCGACAAAGTTCGAGCGTAGGTTCGAGCGGTAATTTTTTAGCTATAAAAGTTGTCTAAAATCATTCAGGAATATTTCAACAGGAGGTTGGATTCATTTTATTGACACTCCTGTTGGGTCCCACTGAAAAATAGCGTTGCTGCGGCTTGCTCCAACATTACGCTGAGTGGGGCCCATTTTACACCATATCGGTACTATTCTTATGTATATTGTATTTTTCATATTTTAAATCTACGTGTATCGAATGTGTGTAAATAAAAATGTGTTTAAAACCAATACATTAGACCACATTAGTTCCCACTACTCGATACGAGATGGCGCTGTTACCATTGCTGAAGATCATCTTGGGCACGATGCCGGGGTCGTCAGCGCTGAGGGCGGACAGGATCCAGGCGGGGCCCTCGTGCACGTTCAGGAAGTGCCCCACGCCGTGGCCCGTGCCGTGGGCGTAGTTGAGACCCACGTCCCACAGGGCTTTGCGGGCTAGAGTCTCTAGGACGTTACCCTGTCGATTGATGAAAAATTAGAACACGCGATTTGAAATTTACCATGAGCTTTTCGAGGAAATCATCGTGTGCCGGACCAATCCCAATAAGGCTTAGTTACTCTGGGTTGGAAGGTCACATGGCAGTCGCTTCTGTAAAACTAGTGCCTACGCCAAATGTTTGGATTAGGTTGTCAAAGCGGACCCCAGGCTCACTGAGCCGTGGCAACACGCTAGGAAAATGATATGCATGTATGTATGTAGGGTAGGACATAGGTGTACTCACAGTGATGCCGGTGGGGAAGACGGCCGTCCCCAGTAGTATCTGGCCCTTCAGGACGCGTGTGAACGCCAGCCGCTGCATGTCCGTCGGGTTGGAGCTCATGTGACGCGTGCGCGTTATGTCTGTCGTGCCGTCCCTGAAACAGACGTAGACATAAGCGTTATTTAGAAAAATATTAGCGGGATGGCTCGAAAAATCCCACTAATCTAATCTAACTAATATTATAAATGCGAAAGTATGGATGGATGGATGTTTGTTTGTTACTCAATCACGCCAGAACGGCTCAACGGAACTGGATGAAATTTGGCACATAGATAGTGAAAAGTCTGGAATAGCAGATAGGCTACTTTTTATCCCGGAAAATTGCATAGTTCCCGCGGGATAGCGATAAACGAATTCTTTGCAGACGAAGTCGCTGGCAACAGCTAGTATTATAAATGCGAAACTTTGCGAGGATGGATGGATGGATGGATGTGACGATGTGAGTGTGTGTTTTTTGCTTCTTGACGCTGAAACTACTGGACGGATTTGGATAAAATTTGGAACGAAGATAGCTGGTACCCTAGAGTAACACATAGGCTTTTTATCCTGAAAAAATTCAAAGTTCCTGCGGGATAGCGATAAACATGTCAATTGCTAATTCTACGCGGACGAAGTCGCGGGCATTGCAGAAGCTAAGTTTGTATAAAGTTGCGAATGACATTAGAAATACAGAGGATATGATTCATTACAAAAATATGTTATTTTAAGTTATTATAAAGAAAGCATACTATACAGTTATGATTATTTGTCAGACTGCGATTAATTGTGACTGTGACTCATCAATTAAGGGTGCGACCAAACCGCCGCGTATACGCAGTGACGTGTCGTAGGCGTCACGTTTTCTCACCGTTTCTTCATACATTTTGTTGCGATTCCGTAACGTCACCGTTTTTTAAGCGGCGGTGTGGTCGCACCCTAATTGCTGTGATCACGCGCTGCGTCGGGGTAGTATGCTGGCGCCAACACAGCACAGCACGTCTAGCACGACAGCGCACAAGAGTCGCGTCGCGCACGAGATAGATCGCCCGTCTTTTTCTTACTGTTCGTTCTAGAAAGAGACGGGTATATCTCGCGCGCGACGCGACTCTCGCGCGCTCTCGTGCTAGCCGGGCTGCTAGCTAGGCACTGATGGTCACCTGTACTGGCCGCCAGAGTCCACCAGCAGCATGTCGCTGGTGATCACGCGCTACCCCTCGGGGTCCACCTGTAGTATGCTGGCGCCAACACAGCACTGCCTAGCATAGTGATGGGCCGACTGCCCGACTAGTCGGTTCCAAAAGAATAGTCGGCAGACTATTCGGCATTGCGGATCATTGTGTGCGTTCGTTAACTCGCTTTATTTCTGCAGCCGTTCCGATAAAATTATCCGCCTTCGGCTAATTGACAGCCACTTGCGCATACTTGTGGGTCGCATGTAAACTCATTTTGCATCATTTTGATTTCAACTTACCATGTTTTTGCAACGTTCTAAGTAATTTTTGACGTGACAACGTCTTATAAATTGGTTTGCCGGGTGACACTTCAAGAAACTGCGTTACGCTCCGCTCACGTTATGCGCTCACAATGAGAGCGAGTGAGAGGCACGCGGGCATGGTTAGCCCGCCTAAGAGCGAGAGAGACAGACATAAAAAGTGAAAGGCACGCGTCCCTTCCACTCGAGCACAGTTAGCCCGCCTAAGAGCGAGAGAGACAGAGCGAGAGAGAGAGAGAGTGAGAGAGATAGGCATACACACCGGTTCATGTCTTGCGCTTCTATTTCGATTTAGATTCTTTGTATAAATTAATGTTTTAAATATAATTCTTTGTATAAATAAATGTTTTAAATTGTTACTATTATTTCATCCTTCTTCCTACTATACGAATGAATATTCACATTAAAATTATTTTACCACTCAAAGTCGTTGTCACGTAAAACTTTCGCCCGTATACCGACTTTACAGGCAACCAATTTTTATTTACCTTGTAAAAAATCCTCCTTCCTTGTAATCATTGTTTTATATTAGAAGACATTTGATTTAGTCATCGTGGTATCATTTTTATGCTCCCTTTAAAAAAAAAATAACAACCGACTATATAGTCGTCACATTTTGCCGCATAGTCGCCGACTATTCGCCGACTACAAATAATGCATAAAGTAGTCGGCCCATCTCTAATAGGCATTGATGGTCACCTGTACTGGCCGCCAGAGTCCACCAGCAGCATGTCATCGCTGGTGATCACGCGCTGCACGCCTTCCGGATCAGCCTTGTAGTGTATGATGGCGCCGTTCTCGCCTGCACCGGCGATGGTCGCGAACGAAGCCCCCATGGCGTCTCGCTCCTCTCTAGGAGGTAAAGTGAAACGAAAGATACATTAGAGACATGTAAACAGGTATTAAGAGGGTGCATTCCTACTTAGCTGGCAACGTCGCATTTTAGGTGATTTTTTATGATTATTTCACAGAAAATGAATGAAAGTTTCAAATGTGCGTCTGTAGTGCACTTCGTTTTTAGTGTATCAATCTGTCCAATGCAATGATTAATCGTGATGGACTTTTATTTTCGTATTAAAGGGATAAAAATATCTCGTTTCCCGGCAATACTTGGTCCCTTCCCTAGACTAGTGGGCCATAGCTGCCAGCAGGGGATGTCAACTCACCCCCTGAGCTCGTCCAGCTTTACCCCCACGTCGACCTCGGTCACGTTGACTCCAGCAGCCACTTGCTCGTGAACCCAGCGCAGGAAGCGCACCACCGCGATGCCGTCCTTGATGTGCGCTGAGCGGAAACCCTGTACCACAACAATACAAGGTATTTCAGAACTATTCCGGAATATTTAGATAAAATAAGATGTTTATTTGCAGAAAAAGGGTTTTCAGCATGTTGTTGGGTTAGTTTCCCAACGTCCCCAACTGATAAGAACTGCTAACTAGAGAAGTAAAGGTTAGGTTTGGTTAGGATTGCGTCCCCAAAGGAAACGAGGTGCTACCAGTAAAGTAAGTTAAGTTAGAATGGCGTCCCTAAAGGAAACGAACTGCTAGGTACCAGTAAAGTTGGTTAGGTTAGAATTGAATCTACAAAGGAACTGCTATCAGTAAAGTAGGTTAGGTTAGAATTGCGTCCCCTAAGGAAACTAACTGCTACCAGTAAAGTAGGTTAGGTTATAATTGCGTCCCCAAAGGAAACAAACTGCTATCAGTAATGTAGGTTAGGTTAGAATTGCGTCCCTAAAGGAAACGAAATTCTACCAGTAAACTAGGTTAGGTTAGAATTGCGTCCCCAAAGGAAACGAAATGCTACCATAAAAGTAGGTTAGGTTAGGATAGCACTGCGTTGAACATTTGCGTGGAGAGAGATCTCTCTATTATTAGCCTCCCCACAAAGTCAAGAAAGGTGTCAACCCTAGTAGGGGCTACGTATTAAAATACACAAAATCGAATAGTCACTTGTCACCGACGATTGTCGAATCGGTGAACTAGGAGCCAGTCTGTACCCAGATAACGGCAACAAAAAAGTTCGTCTAGCTACAAGTTACCAGAAAAAGTTTGGTGCGAAGCTTTGGTCACGAAGCTATGGCAGCAGCGCTAACCCGATCGTGGAGATCTTTGGGAAAGGCCCTGTTGGCGACTGGCTGCAGCGCCTGCAGCGCGGCCTTTTTATAATCTACTAGCTTTTTCCCGCGACTTCGTCCGCGTACTCATTTATTGACAAATAGCTTTTGCCCGCGGCCTCGTTCGCGTGTACCAGGAGTATTTCAATCCCGTTTTTTTCCCGTTCCCATAAGAATTTCGGGAAATGCTCTCTTAATGCTCCCTACACTCCCCAAGGAACCCACTTGCCAAATTTCAGCTTGCTACGACCACTAAAACGAAAAATCCCGTTTTTCCCGTTCCCGTGGGAATTTTCGAAATTCCTCTCTTAATGCTCCTCTACACTCTCCAAACAACCTAAATGCCGAATTTCAGCGTTCTACAACCAGTAAAACGAAAAGTCCCGTTTTACAATTTTGCAAAATTATCTCTTATAGCTTCTCTACACTCTTCAAGCAACTTACATGCCAAGTTTCAGCATTCTACGACCAGTAAAACGAAAAATCCCGTTTTTTCCCGTTCCCGTGGGAATTTTAGGAAATTGTCTCTTATTGCTTCCCGATACTCATCAAGCAACCTACATGCCAAATTTCAGCTTTCTACGACCAGTAAAACAAAAAATCCCGTCATTTTCCGTTCCCGTGGGTATTTTGGAAAGTCCTCTCTAAATGCTCCTCTACACTCCCCAAGCAATCTAAGTACATGTCGAATTTCAGCTTTCTACAACCAGTAAAACGAAAAGTCCCGTTTTTCCCGTTCCCGTGGGAATTTCGAAAAATTTTCTCTTAATGCTCCCTACACTCCCCAAGGAACCCACTTGCCAAATTTCAGCTTGCTACGACCACTAAAACGAAAAATCCCGTTTTTCCCGTTCCCGTGGGAATTTTGGAAATTCCTCTCTTAATGCTCCTCTACACTCTCCAAACAACCTAAACGCCGAATTTCAGCGTTCTACAACCAGTAAAACGAAAAGTCCCGTTTTACAATTTTGCAAAATTATCTCTTATAGCTTCTCTACACTCTTCAAGCAACTTACATGCCAAGTTTCAGCATTCTACGACCAGTAAAACGAAAAATCCCGTTTTTTCCCGTTCCCGTGGGAATTTTAGGAAATTGTCTCTTATTGCTTCCCGATACTCATCAAGCAACCTACATGCCAAATTTCAGCTTTCTACGACCAGTAAAACAAAAAATCCCGTCATTTTCCGTTCCCGTGGGTATTTTGGAAAGTCCTCTCTAAATGCTCCTCTACACTCCCCAAGCAATCTAAGTACATGTCGAATTTCAGCTTTCTACAACCAGTAAAACGAAAAGTCCCGTTTTTCCCGTTCCCGTGGGAATTTCGAAAAATTTTCTCTTAATGCTCCCTACACTCCCCAAGGAACCCACTTGCCAAATTTCAGCTTGCTACGACCACTAAAACGAAAAATCCCGTTTTTCCCGTTCCCGTGGGAATTTTGGAAATTCCTCTCTTAATGCTCCTCTACACTCTCCAAACAACCTAAATGCCGAATTTCAGCGTTCTACAACCAGTAAAACGAAAAGTCCCGTTTTACAATTTTGCAAAATTATCTCTTATAGCTTCTCTACACTCTTCAAGCAACTTACATGCCAAGTTTCAGCATTCTACGACCAGTAAAACGAAAAATCCCGTTTTTTCCCGTTCCCGTGGGAATTTTAGGAAATTGTCTCTTATTGCTTCCCGATACTCATCAAGCAACCTACATGCCAAATTTCAGCTTTCTACGACCAGTAAAACAAAAAATCCCGATATTTTCCGTTCCCGTGGGTATTTTGGAAAGTCCTCTCTAAATGCTCCTCTACACTCCCCAAGCAATCTAAGTACATGTCGAATTTCAGCTTTCTACAACCAGTAAAACGAAAAATCCCGTTTTTCCCGTTCCCGTGGGAATTTCGAAAAATTTTCTCTTGATGCGTCCTTACACTCCCCAAGCAACCTACATGCCAAATTTCAACTTTCTACGACCTGCAGTGTAACAAAAAAACCTGTTTTTTCCCGTTCATGCTCCCCTATACTCCTTAAGGAACCTGAAGGCCAAATTGCAGTTTTCTGCGATCATTAAAACGAAAAATCGATCCCGTAGAACTGAATATAAATCCCGTTTTTTCCTTATCCCGTTGGAATTTTCGAAAATCCTTAAAACTGTTTTTTACTATTATAATCACCTACTTCTATGCCAAATTTGAAGAGTCTTGTAATTTATAGTTCATAGGATTTCGTTGAACTGAATATATATATCCCGTTTTTTCTTTATCCCGTGAGGGTTCTCTATCGTTTGCCCGAATTTCATATGCCATAAATGTATTGTTTGCCATAATGATCATTTGCCATAACTCTTTTTTCTCTTTAACTGTTAATTGTTCAGGATTGTTTTGAAACATACCTAACCTAACCTATAGAGTTCTATAGGATTGCCATTTCAATGCTCCTGATAAAATTACGGTTCCAGAGAAAAAAAGAGTTATGGCAAATGATCATTATGGCAAACATTACATTATGGCATATGAAATTCGGGCAAATGAAAGGCTCCGTTATTAAAGTATAGTTACTGAGATAGGGTCACTCGGTATCGAATATGATAAATCACGTTTTTTCCCGTTCCCGTGGAAATTTGTGTGTGTGTGTGTGTGTGTGTGTTCCTGTGTGTCAGGTGTGTTGTTGTTTTCGTAATCAGCGACCCGATAAACCGTACAAACAGTACTACCCACTATAATATAATAATAATAATACCCACGTTGATTTTCAGACTTTGTCACCCCCTATCCCCGTTTTAGGGGTTAAATTTTCAAAAAACCTGAAACAGGTGTTTACTCATTTATCGTTAGGAATACTCCTGTGAAGTTTCGAGTAAAATAGTCTAACTAATCTTGTTTCCCCATACAAACTTTGGACCCCCATTTAACCCCTTTAGGGGTCGAATTTTGAAAAATCCTTTCTTAGTGCACCCCTAGACCTTATAAGGAACCTACGTGCCAAATTTGGAATCTCTAGAACCAGCGGTTTGGGCTGTGCGCTGATATGTCAGTCAGTCAGTCAGTCAGTTTCTTATTTTATATAATTAGATTTGTCACGTTTCTTCTTCTGTATGCTTTTTAATGTCAGTTGTCATGTAGTGCTGATGCTGTCTTATCCTCCTATTGTGAATTACGTATTAAACACGTGTTTCTACTATCATTTAAGTCCATTCAATAGCTATCAGGCCCGTCCAGTGGATGGATTCCGGCAGACATAGTATAAACTCACCTCCAGTTCCACATCGTTCTTCACACACTTCATCAGAGCTACCGGAGACACTGTTGATACCGTTGTCGTTCTACCTGCCTGCAAAAAAATAATTAATTCGGCAGCTAATTTGATCCCCCTTTCCACCTAAACTTACGCCCACAATATACGTGGCCTCTAGGTATTATTTAGGCTCCGTCTATCCCGTAACGGATAAAGACGTGATTTATGTATGTATGTATGTAATTAGGTATACAAGTTCTGTATTAGTTGTAGTATAAAAATATGTCAGTGACGTGATAGAAGACAAAATAAGTAAAAATAAAAATATGTATGTGTCGGTCTCTCTCTCTCTCTCTCTCTGTGTGTGTGTGTGTGTGTGTTTTGAATGAATACTTACAACTTCTGCTGCTAAATGAACGGCGTGACTTCCATCCGTGGACAGCCATATTGTGCTGCCGACTGGCAACGCGTTCTGCGAAAATGGGCACAACAAAGTGAGGCCAGGTTCAACTGCGTGACTTGCACGAGTGTCCGTGCTACTTGATACATACACAGCGCAATTCATTTACCACTGTTCCGCGGAAACTAAGTATGCCATTTTCCGGAAAAAAAAATTACCTATTGATTTCCATGAGCTAGCTTATTACCTAACTCGCTCGCGATCGCAATCGTGTTCATTTTGACAGTTCATGTATGGGCTGACAATTGGCATCGGAATCAGCTAGCTGTCACATTTATACAAGAACCGTCAAAATGAACACGATGGCGATTGCGAGTGAGGTACGTAATAAACTAGCTGGTCTGGGAGCAAATAAAAAACAGAATGTGCCAGCTGCTTCTCTTCAACCCATCACTATTTTGATTCCCCTTTCCACCTATACACCACCATCACGCTGAACTTGGCCTTAAGGTCCAATCTAATTCCCAAACTCCCATGCTCTCGTAACGCCTCACATATGACTAAATAGGGAATCCGTGTGGTTTTTAGTACGTATGCCTGACGTCGCGGGAGAATCCTACATACCCCCGGTAGCCACGTACCGGGCGGTTGCATAAGGCGCATTTTCCACACCATAAAAAGAGGCTCTTTCTACTCCTTAAGGGTTAAAAACGTGATACTTAGGCCCACTTGCACAGTCCCGAGTTAAAAAATTAAATCGCTAACCGTTGGATTTGACAGTTCAATTCATTTCGACACTACTTAGCTCCGGGTCAGCATCTAACACGGGGTTAAGTCGGTAACCCTGGTCCGTGCAAGTGGTAATATGTGTGTATGTATAAACTTCAACTCACAGCCATGCTGTTCAAATAATCAAAGATCTCAGCATACGGCCGCACAGCGACCGTGGTGCCTTCTCCCGCCAAAAACGCCGAAACCTCCGCCGTCAGCTCCCCGTCGCCCCAGAACAACACTATGTTGTCTGTGCTCTGAAAAAAAGGCATATCGGTAACACAAAAATGAAATGCTACCAGGAGAGTACGTTAGGTTAGAACTGCATCCCGAAAGGATATGACTTTAAATGATCTTTGGGGATTAGTACTCCAATGCAGACCCCTAAGTCATTCGGTTTTTGGGACTGCCTCTGCTTTAATGGGTATCTCGCGGAATCAATTGGTAGCGATCGGCGCCTATTGTTTATTTAAAAAAACTACTCACCACGTCTACTCTAAGAATGAGGTAAGCAAAGAAGACCGGGTTGTAGGGGATGTCGGATCCTCGGAGGTTCAGAGTGTCTGCAAAAGAAGTTCAGAAAGGTAAGAAGAGTAAAGTAAAGCAGGTTAGGTTAGAACTGCGTCCGCAACAAATCATACTGCTACCAGAAAAGTAGGTTAGGTTAGAACTGCGTCCGCAACAAATCATACTGCTACCAGAAAAGTAGGTTAGGTTAGAACTGCGTCCCCAACAAACATACTGTACCTGTCAGTAAAGTAAGTTAAAACCCGAGTTGAAAATTTGATAAAGTTAACTTCCATATGCTTTTAATTTCAATATTTATTTAACAAAACTCCCAAAATACAACTTAAATATAAATAACAAATAAAGTAAGTTAATAAAGTAAGTTAGGTTAGAACTGCGTCCCCAAAAAAACTGCTACCAGTAAAGTAGGTTATGTTAAAAAAGTGTGGTCACGTTACTCGTCGCATCCATGCTCTCTTCGTCTCTCTCGTTAAGAGAAGGTGACATCATAGCAGCATGGGGAGGTAAAAGACTAGCTTACATGCGATGTCGTCGAGTGCGGTGAGCACCAGCGCCGTGGCCCCACGAGCTGATATCTGCGGCAGCAAGTCTCCTATCTTCAAGTTGGACGCTCTGCCTGCGAAGATCGAAGATTTGTACGGACTTTGTACAGTTTGTCTATAAAGTCGTGACATTAGAAAGTGGCAATACTGTAGTGTCGTCCCGTTTTCTTATACCTATAGATTAGGAAGGGACGACACTACAGTATTGCCACTTTTTAATGACACGACTTTATAGACTAACTGTAAGTAGCTATATACTTCATTTAATTTAGAATGAGAAACCACGACAACATTATATTGCGGCTCGTGGACTGTAATCTCTTTACAATTTTTACTAGAGTAACAATTGACGACACGCAAATAAAGTGACATTTAATGCAATTTTATTTTGCGACTGCCAAACTATTGCACTGTACTATTTGCTAGGTAAGAAATAGTTGACCAGACGCAATATAATGTTATTGTGGTTTCTCATACTAAATTAAATTGAGTATAATATACTCATTACTCAGCACAAATTTTGGCCCATACTCCATATAAAATTAAGTATATTTCCATACGTGTTAGGGCCAACTTTTTTGACTGAAAATAAGAAAAAAAATGGGTAGGTATTGATACGAAACTAAAATAAAACTTAAATTTTACTAGATCACTAAGTACATTAAGGGCTTATTTCACTACTCTATGTTAAGTTGAATTAGATAACTGATATTGCTTTGAAAAATCGGGCCCAAGATCACCCAGGCAAAGCGCAAAATAAAATTAAGAAAAAGTTATCAGTTCTAACTCTAGCCTGAAAGAGGAATTTAAACATAGACATACTGACAAACTCCAACATTTATAATTTTTATAATAATTGTTTCACAATTATTGTTATTTATTATTATTACAACGAACTAGCATAGCCAACCAAGGAATGCTGCCTTTGGATACTATTCCACAGGGGCCATTTTAGATTTAATTTAGCTTTAAGAAGCTACCTAGTCTTATTTTAACAAAGATACTGTAGTATTCTACGTACCAGTGAATTCGAGTGGTAGGCCGACGACGGCCCGGTTGGGGCGGTCGGGGGCCTGCTCGTCGAGCGCGACCCGCGCTTTGTCCACCAGGTTCTCGGTCGATGGGCGCAGCACGATGCCAGCGGCCGACAGGGCACTCTATGTTGACGACATTATTGAAACGAAAGCCTTTGAGAATATTTTATGCGTGAGTTCCATCTTTAATACGATAATATGAATGAATTGTTATACGAGGAGTTCGAAAGGTTGGATATTTTAAACTCTAGTTAAAGTCCCGAATAAGTATTCTGTTTTTCGACAGAAAATTAAGCATAGGTACATGTGTTCTGAATTCTGAATGACAAAATACAAACAATAATAGAGTTAACCTAAAAATTGAATACTTCAGAGCCTTGGGGCCTTACCATGACGTCCTAATTCTGACTCAGTTCAAGTTTTAATTGTAACTTTTAGTATTTTTTTTTTTTTATGTGAATAGGAAGGCAAAGGAGCAAGTGGGTCACCTGATGGTAAGCGATCACCACTGCACATAGACACCCGCAACCCCGGAGGGATTGCAGATGCGTTGCCAACCTAGAGGACTTAGATGAAATGCCTCTTGTGCCCGTAATTTCCCCGGCTGTCTTACTCTCCACACCGGAACACAGCAGCGCAAGCACTGCTGCTTGGCGGCAGGATTAGCGAGTAAGATGGTGGTAGCGATCCGGACGGACCTTGCACAAGGCCCTACCACCCGCATATTAGTATGAATCTGACAGCGAGCGAACCTAAACTGAATTGCACTATGACGTCATGGTAAGGCCCCTGCACGTGTAGCACGAGAGCGTACCTACTAGAGTCGTATCGCACGCGAGATAGAACAGACTACCTGTATTTTTCTTACTGTTCGTTCTGAAAGAGACGGGTAGTATATCTCGCGCGCGACGCGACTCTCGCGCGCTCTCTTGCTAGCCGGGCTGGGGTCTTACCATGACGTCAGAATGCAATTCAATTTTACGTTTTAGCTGTCATTTTTGACGTTCCTAGCATGGATCAGAGAGCGGGCGATCCAACTTTGGTACGGAATTGAATCGCACTAAGTCGTCATGCTAAGGCCCCTGGGGGGCTACTCCGAAATTCGATTTTCGAAGTTCGTATCACACCGTCCCTCTCACTCTCAAATTAATAACTATTAGTGGGAGCGGAACGGCATGAATCGAATTTCGGTGTAAGGCCTGCATTTCCGTTTTTCTGGTTCCGCAGTTGAACGGACCTGCAGAGTGTTCCATGCTGGTCTGGTATAGGTGGTGGGATCCACGCCGACCACGGCCTCGGCCGTCAGGTTGGAAGCCAGCCACGCCTGGATGGAGAGGTCCTGGCCTGGCACATAACACAATCATTAACCCCAGTCTCAGATCAATCAATATCAATCAATAGATTAAATTTACCATTAACCATGGGGCCATTCCAGTACTACGCAAATAAGCAGATTTTTTACAATTATTTACCTCCCCCCCTTCCCCTTGTCAGCAAATGTAAGCAAACCTCTTCCTTCCCTCCCATGCTTACTAAATCATTGGTAGTTACCTATATGCAATTTTTCTTTTAATGGATTCTGTTTTTTATAAATTTGTCGGTTGCCATTTGTGTAAAAAAGTAAGTAATAACAGCTGATTTAATCACAATCACGATATCAACTTGTGAAATAGCTTATAATACAGTGGGATTGTCGCTGATACAAGCAATATGCGTTTATGTAGCAGTAAACTATTTTGCTAAACACTGAAAGTGGCCAGTTGCCAACTACCAAGCACTGACCTTGCCGCATCAGCTGCCACTGGTTAGTGTCCACCTGCTGGTAGAACTGGGTGAAGTAGCGCGCGTCGGTCCACACCAGCGCGTGGTCGGCGGTCACCACGGCGGTGCCGGACGACCCCGAAAGCCCGGACAGCCACTCACGGCGGGCGTCCGACGGAGCTATGTATTGGGACTGGGGACAAATATGTTTTCACCTCACTTGCTCGAAAGGGCTGTCTTTCGCCTTCAAAATCTGCGTGGAAAAACACTTTTTCCCCTCTAGCGTGGAAAAGGTTTTTGAAATTCGAACGTGGCGCTGACCACCATTGTCCACCTACTCATATACTTAGAAATTAGGACTTTGAACTTCGTATATTGTCGGCCCGCTTACACGAATAGTACTTAATAGGTGAATGAGAGGGACGGAATAATACGAAATTCAAATGTAGATCTTTTTCTCAGACCTCCTAAATGTTTCATTTGATAAAAAAAATATAATCACATTTAGAAACGCAATCCGTTATCTATCGTTTGTTTCGTGAACATTAAACTATTTTAGGTCAAAGATGATAAATAAAAATTTCATTTCGACAAATGATTAATTTTTATCTACAAAGTGACTATAATTTGCTAATTTAAGACATTGATCAATTAGTTCATTATAATTTTAATATGTATTAGGCTGTTTAGCAGCTACTTCTTAGCGCGCGCATAAAGTGAAAATATCGCGCATGCGCGAGTGTTGCGCGTGGATTGGCGCGGGGAAATCGCCATCTTTCACAGATATTTTGTTGATTCGAAGACTTTGTTATTACTTTATAAATTACGAGTTCAAGTAATAAAGAAAAACTAAATGTAGTGTTCGTCGACGGAAATACTATAAAATATGCTCGGAAAAATTCTGTATAAAACTCAGTTTTGTATGTATAGTATGTATTGTGAGGTAAATATTTATGTATGTATAAAAGTGAAATACCTAACTAATTACTATTTTATTTATTTTTCTTTTTCTTCCATCCACCATTTTTCTCGCTGTATTGAGGTGAAAAATTGTGTGTTTCGCTCGGCAGCAAAGTTGTTTAGAGTCTCGTGCCTTGAAACCGTCGCGACGCTCAGGATTCTTCTTTTGAACCTCTCGCTTCGCTCGCGGTTCAATCATAGAATCCTTCGCTTGCTCCGGTTTCAATTCAGGCACTCGTGCCAAACAAACACTTTGCAGCCTTGCATAACAAATAACTATTTACGCTACACGCTTTCGTTCTGCGCGAACGGAAATTTTCTCTTCTCGGTCAGGAGAAAACGTAAAATTGTGTAACCCTCGGGCGGTGATAAAGGAAGCCTCAGGTCGCAAATTTATCGTCCTTGTTTTGTATTTTTGGAAAAACACAGATATGAAAATTAGATCATCAGCGTTGTGTCTTCGCAAAAGTGAAACGGTCGCTGGCTCAGCATTACTCTGAGGTGTTAGACACCTGCAGCACTGATTTTCAGCCAGAACCGTCTGTGACTCACCAAACGATACACAGATAAAATATACTATATATGCTTTATGTCTTGTTTATGTAGATAAACCATAAACTTTTACTTAAGTAAAGTAATAAATAGATGGAATAAATAGCAACGGCCTTTATATTATTTATGCCTAGTTTTCTCGGGAACATTTCGATACCGCGTTTCAGAATTGGGAATGCCCGATACAGCGACATCTAGTGTCCGATAGGAGTATCAAAACACCGTTACACAGATCTATACTCACGTTGTGCGCATCGGCCGTGGGCACAATGTACGCGTCGAACTCGTTCTCCGCCAGCACGGCCCGCAGCGCTGCGATGCGATCCGCCGCACTCCGCGCACTCACCGACCTTCCGGTACCGTCTTCAACTGCAACAGAATCGCTATATTATTATATAGACCAACCGCTAAATGAGCACGCGCGGTACAGGGGCGTGGGGTGTCGACAAAGGGGACCGAGAGAGATGCGGGCGGGTAGTGTTTCTATAGGCTTATTGTCTAACTCGCTCGCAATCGCCATTGTGTTCATTTTGACAGTTCTTGTATGAATGTGACAGCTAGCTGATTCCGATGCCAATTGTCAGCCCATACATGAATGAACTGTCAAAATGAACACGATGGCGAATTGGCGATTGCGAGCGAGTTAGACAATAAGCCTACTGAACTTACTATAGATCGCTGCGTCTGGTTCGGCGGACTCATAGTAAGCCGGTTGGGGGATGTGGCCAAACACCACAGCTGTCACACTGGAAAATAAAAAAAAAATAGCTTATAGTACAGTATATATATTATTATACTAAATCAAAGTAGGGGCCAATGAAAGCATTTTTATGTGAAAACACCACTTAAAAGTGGTGAAAGTTTTTGCTGAATTTCAAATACTCACGAGTACCTATTTACCTAGACTAGAGTAGAATTTTACATCTCCAATTAATCTTGTTTTAATACCTTAAAATGAAATTATGACTTCTGGAGCCTTACGTTCAAATCAGGCGCATGCCGTCCTAATTCCGACTCAGTTCAAGTTTTAGCTGTCATTTTTACACACTGACATACACACACATCTTATCTTATCTTATCTTATCTTTATACACATCTGACAGCGAGCGAACCTAAACTGAATCGGAGTTGAATTGCATGGGGAGCCCGGGAGCCGTATTTAATGATGATTTTTACACACTGACATACACACACATCTTATTTTATCTTATCTTATCTTTATACACATCTGACAGCGAGCGAACCTAAACTGAATCGGAGTTGAATTGCATGGGGAGCCCGGGAGCCGTATTTAATGATGATTTTTACACACTGACATACACACACATCTTATCTTATCTTATCTTATCTTTATACACATCTGACAGCGAGCGAACCTAAACTGAATTAGCCGTATTTAATGATGATTTTTAATTTTAATTATGATTTGCCATTCTATTATTATTTAATATTGTACAATCTTGAAGCTTATAAAATGTATTAATTGTATTAGGTAAGTTAAGTAGAATTTAAGTACTATTATAAATCTATTTTATTTTGAAAAAAATGACTTTCTGCCAAGTTTCTTGCGGCGCATTCTTCTTGGCAATGATGGTCTTTCCGAATGCGCTGGTAGATTCAAAAAAAGACATGTAAACGGCCATTCTCAGAGCAGGCAATTTTTGGACGTCCGAGCAAATATCGCAGGCTTTCTTAGGCTTTTTAGACATTTTATTATTTTTCATAGTTAGTATGCGTCCCATTCTAGCTCGCACAATAAGTATTTGCATGCTAATATGGTTATAACTATTTTAAAAAAATTACTAAAACCCCATTCTCCTAAGCTCCGTTTAGCGAGCGGACTCCAAAATTGAGAACAAAACTTTGTGTAACTTTGTAAATACTGCCGGTAGCCAATGTTAGGTGTTTTATTATTCAAGTTAACTAGTTGGACTACATATTAATTATAATTAACAATAGCGGTAAGGTCTTACTCATATAATTGTGATTTTTTTACCGCGCGAGCGAACTTCTATCTAAACTCCGTCAATGGATATAAAATCACAAATTACACCACTATTTGTAAGCTTACGCGCAACCCAATATGGCTGTACGCTAGTGTTCTGCCTGGTCCCCATCGGCATCTAGGTCGGGTCCAGGCATGGCGTTTAGGGCCAAAATTACGAACATATATATCTAAACTCCGTTTTGTGTTTCCCGTCTCTGCTAAACTCCGTTTAGTTGTTTTATTTTTTACTGGTATTCTTCTGCATCTATTTGTCTTGCTATCATTATAGCTCGTTATCCTATGTTAATGACGTGTTTGCTGCTATTCCCTTAAATGCATCCATCACTAAATAAAAAATCGAAAATGGCTTTCTCCCTAAGCTCCGTAAACAAAACTCCATCGTATTTTTGATAAGAGTTTAGAAAATTAAACAAAATCTGATTGTTTTTGTGCATCAAAATCGTTTATTATAGCACTCACTTTTGAGTACCGATGTTTTCGTGTTCAAGAAGTACACATTTTTGAAAATATTTACTTATGGTTTCTATTGACATGATCTTCATGTTCCAGTGAGTTATGACACGAGGTTCGCGTTACATACTATATATCTTATTTTTCAATCATAATATTTGCTTTTTATTTAATTTAAACAAATAAATAATATTTTATTCTAATTTAATGTATATCGATGTCTCAACACCGTCTTGATGAAAAATCAATGTGTTATAAGTCATAAACTAATTGGTTTATTTAATGGCCAAAAGCACAGAAAAGCTTCTTGTAGCATAGATTTTCACATTTTACTTCAATCATATTCATAAATGTAAAACTCAAAATCAAGACGGAGTTTAGGCTGAGAACACGTTTTCCTGAGAATGACCGTAAAAGAGCCCTCGGCGGCCTATTTGCAAAGTAAACTTTTGACTTTTGACTTTTGACTTTTGACTTACACACCGGAGCAGAAAATTGTAATTTGCATGTCGTTCCTTGTGTCGACTGAATACTATACTGTTTTGTATCTACCATAACATCCTGGGGCCGTACCATGACGTCTTAATGCAATTCAGTTTAGGATCGCTCGCTGTCAGATTCATACTAAAAGTGACAGCTAAAACTAGAACTGCGTCGGAATTAGGACGTCATGGTAAGGCCCCTGTACCCTATTCGTGAATGTATTCTAGCAAATAAACTATTCTATTCTATTCTATTCTTAGAAAGATGTGGAGATTGAGAGGGAAACCTTTCCCCAGCGGTGAGACCCAAATAAGTATACCTACATACATAAATACCGTCACGTTTCTTTCCCATAGGGCTAGGCAGAGAATATTTTGTTCAACTTGCTACGATCCTGACAAATCTTAATCAATCTCAACATATCTACGTGCTCGTTAGGCTACAGCCGAGAGCATAAATATCGATACAGCCACAGGATACAGCTGCTATAAAGTCAAATATAAATATAATATAATAAATACGAGTTTGTGTGTGACGATGTGACGAGTGTGTATGTTTGTTCCTTCTTCACGCTAAAACGACTAGGCGGATTTGGATAAAATTTGGAACGAAGATAGCTGGTACAGTCACCAGCATAAATAAGTGATCACTTTTGTACCTTGTCACTTTAAAGTCATGTTTGAAAAACCATACGAAATCATTTAACGACTGAAAGCGACAAGGTACAAAAATGATCACTTATTTATGCTGGTGACTGTACCCTAGATTAAAACATAGGCTACTTTTTATCCCGGAAAATTGTATAGTTACCGCGGGATAGCGATAAACATACCAATTGCTAATTCTATGCGGACGAAGTCGCGGGCAGAAGCTAGTCTAACTAATATTATAAATGCGAAAGTATGGATGGATGGATGGATGGATGGATGTTTGTTTGTTACTCAATCACGCCAGAACGGCCCAACGGATCTGGATGAAATTCGGCACATAGATAGAGAAAAGTCTGGAATAGCACATAGGCTACTTTTTATCCCGAAAAATTGCGTAGTTCCCGCGGGATAACGATAAACGAATTCTTTGCAGACGAAGTCGCTGGCAACAGCTAGTAATATTATAAATGCGAAAGTTTGTGAGTGAAGATGTGACGATGTGAGTGTTTTTGTTTGTTCCTTCTTCACGCTAAAACTACTGGACGGATTTGGATAAAATTTGGAACGAAGATAGCTGGTACCCTAGATTAAAACATAGGCTACTTTTAATCCCGAAAAATTGTATAGTTACCGCGGGATAGCGATAAACATGCCAATTGCTAATTCTACGCGGACGAAGTCGCGGGCAGAAGCCTCATTAAGAAAGAAAGAAAGAAAGAAGACATTTATTCATTTTGCAAGACACACAAATATAAGAGCATGTACACACAATTTTATAGAAAAAAAAACAACAATAAAAAAACCAGACATGAAAATTTGATCATCAGCGTTGTGTTGTGTCTTCGCAAAAGTGAAACGGTCGCTGGCTCAGCATTACGCTGAGGTGTTAGACACCTGCAGCACTGATTTTCAGCCAGAACCGTCTGTGACTCAAGAAACGATACACAGTGTAGATTAAATAAATTAATATACTACATAAACCATAAACTTTTAAGTAAGAAGTGAAGTAATAAATAGATAGAACCCGACTTATGTGTAACTATAAAATACATAAATTTATTAAATAATTTTGTAATATAGGAGCGTGGCGTTTATTAAGAACGTGGCTAGCAAGGTCCTTAAATCAGTCCGGAAATCCAGGATCTGATTGTTAGTACACTTACTAGTGGTAGAATTTAGATAACAATACAAAATCTTAAAAATAACTTAAGCATTCCGCGCCGAACAAACGTTAGCATGTTCGTACAGAGGTAAGCGCCATCTAGCGGTAATGTTGTGAGTTGTCGAGTTGAGTTGAATTATTCTCGTGCCGCGCTGTGTGTAACAAACGTTAGCATGTTCGTACAGAGGTAAGCGCCATCTAGCGGTAACTATGTGAGTTGTCGAGTAGAATTGTTCTCGTGCCGTGTTCTGTTTATTACAGGCTCCCCCTCTGTCCCTGAAGACGTCTCGGCGAGGAGGACAGGATTATCTTAAATTTCCTCACTTTGGGGTGCTTTACGCGGTCTACCCCTCTTCCTTAGTGGCCGTACGGGATCTGGAAGCGGCGTGACTCCTCCTTGGTAAGGTCTCAATGCAGAAGCATGATACACGCCAACTATTTTATCCTGCCGTTGTTGTTCGGCAATCTGAAATGAGCTGGGGCCGTGTTTTTGCTTAATGACGTATGGGCCATCTCGTCGTGGTGCGAATTTGGCGCTATACCCCGCAGTAGCTTTGCTCAACGGGTGTAAGTCTACCATCACCAAATCACCAGGCTGGTAAGCGGGGCAGGGTTTGCGTTTTGCATCCACATACTGCTTCCGTTTTTCTTCCGTCATCTCCTGTACTTCTCTTGCCCGGGCAAGGGTATCAGCCATCAGCAGCAGTTTGGGAGTGATTTCGGGTATGAAAGTTTCGCTCTGAATTATAGCCCTTATGTCATGCTTTACTTCATCCGGTGTGCGTAGTTCTCGCCCGAAAGTTAGATACGCAGGGGTGAAACTGGTCGCGCTGGAACAAGCCGTGTTCATGGCAAAACGTATACTGGGCAACATTTCTGCCCAGCTAGTGTGGTCGTCTTCAACTAATATGGCCAATTGCACCTTCAGATCCCTGTTTTTTCTTTCCACTGGGTTCGTTTCTGGGTGGTACACCGGTGTTAGGCCATGGTTAATGTTCAGACAGTATGCGAGTTTCTGCATCACACTACTGACGAATTGAGTGCCATTGTCACTGATCATCCTACGTGGAGTACCATATCGCAAGAAGATTTCGTTGATCAGAATCTTGGCGCATTCTTCAGCACTGGCTTGTGTTAGCGGGAATAATTCTACCCATCTTGTGGCCACATCTTCGACGACAAATATCCAGTTGTGCCCACTCTTAGTTTGGGGCAAGGGGCCAAACAAGTCGAAGGAGATTATTTCAAAACGCTGCCTGGCAGCGGTGGTTTGTAGTAGTCCAGCCGGTTTTGTATTCGATGGCTTATATCGTTGGCATTTCACGCAGCAACGAACATAAGCTTCTATTTGGGCTCTCATCCCTTTCCAGTAATAGCGTCTCACTATTCGATCCAGCGTTTTCTGAGCTCCATAGTGACCCGCTGTGGGCTGATCATGGTAGGCGGAAATAATAGACAACTGCTCTGCTTTTGGTACAACCAATTGGCTGTCTTCGTTTTCCACATTGGCATCGTAGCGATACAGTAATCCGCTGTTCAAAAGATAGCCCTTCCTGCTCCAGTAAGCAGCATTCTCTTCTTCATCGCTTTCTAGCGCGTAGATTATCCTTTTGACGTCATCATCAGCTAACTGCTTGCTTCTTATTTCCTCTGATGTAACGGTAGGTATATCGACAGTGACGGTGCAGATGCCACAATTATCCTTGCTCTCGAGGTCACAACTTGGACGTGACAGGGCGTCCGCTACCACATTGCTCCGACCAGTTATATATTTAATGTTTAGGTCAAAAGCCTGCAGTTGTAAAGCCCATCTTGCAAGCCGTCCTGTCGGGGATTTTAGGGACATAAGCCACTTGAGTGCTTGGTGGTCTGTCAACACGGTTACAGGTGTTCCTTCAATATAACCGCGGAACTTGTTCACTGCCCAAACAAGAGCAAGTGCTTCTCGTTCAGTGGTGGAGTAGTTTCGCTCTGCAGGCTTTAAAAGGCGGCTTGCGTATTCCACCGGATGTTCGTCACCCTTCTCCCCCTGCACCAAAACAGCCCCAATGGCGTAGCTACTTGCGTCAGCCTTTATTGTGTAGTGTTTCTTCTCATCGGCCTGTGCGAGGACGGGTGCAGACGTCAGCAGCTCACGTAGTCTATTGAAAGCGGTGCATTGGTCATCACCCCATTGCCATTTCTGGTTCTTTTTGGTGAGGCGGGTAAGGGGTTCAGCTACTTTGGCGAAGTTGGGAATGAACCTCCTGTACCACGAGCACATTTGAAGAAAAGAAAGTAGATGCTTGACATTAGATGGCATGGGCATGCTGGATATCGCTTCGACCTTCTCTTTATCCATTTCCAGACCATCCGGTGTAATGTAGTGACCCAAATATTTTATTTTGGAGCAGCAGAATCGGCACTTCGCCTTGTTTACCGTTAGGTTAAATTCTTTCAGCAAGTCAAAAACTTCTTGTAGGTCTTTCAGGTGATCCTGAAGGCTGCCTGACAGAATTATAAGGTCATCCAGATAAACTATTAACTTGATATGGCTTAGCCTTATCCGAAATCGGTCCATTAGGCGTTGAAAGGTGGCCGGGGCGTTCCTCAGTCCAAAAGGCATTCTCTTGAATGCGAACATTCCAAATGGAGTCACGAAAGCTGTTTTGATCTGATCCTCATCTTTGACTTTAATCTGCCAATATCCGGCTCGCAGGTCAAGGGTCGTCATGAAGGGTGTTCGCCTTGCATTATGGAGAAGATCGTCAATTCGAGGGAGTGGGTAGACATCCGGAGTAGTAATAGCATTTAGTCGCCGGTAGTCAATGCAGACACGCGTGGTGCCGTCTTTTTTGGGTACTAAAACCACGGGCGCAGCCCAGGGCGAGATGCATGGTTCAATTACTCCTTCTGCCAACATTTTGGTCACCTCGTTTTGTAAAACCTGCCTTTTAACAGGAGACAGTCGATAGGGGGGAACTGCAATTGGCTGGTGAGTTCCAGTATCGATTGCGTGTTCGGTTTCAGTTGTCGGTTTTCCATTAGAGACGAAGACAGACTCGTTTGCTTGCAGTAACTTATTGATCGAGTCTTTTGCTGAGTCCGGTTCTGTGTTTATGGCCGCTATTTCAATGGTTGCCAAATCCACGCTAGGGAACAGGCTTGCAGACTCCGGTGACAGCTGGAAATCCTGGTCTTCAATCGCAGCGCACGCATCGTCGTAAAGGTGATCCATATATGACGTGTCCCCATCGAACGGTAATCCTTTTCGCTTTGCTGGGGAGAGCGCTATGCGAATTAGTGGGCCATATGACCGTCCTTCGCTAGGCAAGTCGGCGGTTCGACTGGCTTCAGGTAGTGCTGCCACATCCGATTTCTCTACACGTGCGATGGTTATATCGTCTTGACCTTCGAACGTCGCAAAATCTTCTGTGTATAGTTCCTGCGGGTTTGCCTCTTCTCCGATGAAATTCCAGGTGAATTGCGGTAAATTTAATACAATCAAAGCATCTTGAAGAAAGCTGACGCCCAGTAGAGTGCGGTTCTCACGGGATTCTGGCAAAACTATGAAGGTGGTCGGTACAGTACGATCGCATATGACGACATTTGTCACGGTGCTAAGTACTTTCTGATTCCTTCTTATGCCGTCTGCTAAAGTTACTACGACGCGTTCTTCAGCGAATGCGCATCCAGCCGCGCGCAGGTGTACGTATAATTCGTACGAGGCTACGTTTGACTTTGCACCGGTGTCGATGAATGCCGTTCCGGTTTTTCCTTTGATGGTGACAAAAACGACAGGCCTGGCCCTAGCATCGGTTTTAATCCCGACGGCACAAAACTCAATCTCCTTCGGGGCTCCGTGGGATTTTCGAGTTTCGTGACAAGTAGTACAGTTGCTGCGCACGACACCAGGGGCGCCACAACCGTAGCAGGAGAACTTGCGAACAGACGGGGACGCTAACTTGGGTGCAGGTGTTTCAGACACTGTAGCTGCAGTGATCACAGGTGGGGCGTGTGTTGCACGTTTTGCATCTGCGTTGGCCTTCTTTGAGCAAGTCTCGATGGTGTGATTTGTTAGGCGGCAGTACCTACACCGCATTTTCGTGGGCTTGGGCGGCAACTCTGCATTACCCAAGGTACTTGGAGCATTCACTTTGGTGGTGGTCTTCCGATTCCGCAGGAGTTGTTCGGCTCCCTCAGCAGCTTCCAGCAATCCATCATACGTGGTGAAAGAGTCACGTGACACCCTTTCGCGGATCTCCAGGCTGAGTAACCCAAACAGCATGTCGAGTTGTTGCGACTCCAGCAGCTCAGGACTCGGCAGTAATGAAAATAACATTCTCTTCTGAGCAACGAAGGATTCCGTTGTAATGCCAGAATTTTGCGGTGATGACATAATCTCTTGATATATAACATATGCCGGTTTCTTCGGAGCAAAAGATTTCCGTATGCGCGACTGAAACTCCGCCCAGGTGCTGATTTTATTTTTCATTCCCTGCCACCAGGTGCTAGCTTCATCCTTGAGAAGGAGCGGGAGACCTGCTAGCGCGTCACTATCAGTTATTCTCTCTGAGCTCTTGAAGATGTTGATAGCTGCTAGAAACGCCTCGAGGACATCGGATTCTTTGCGACCATCGTATGTTATGGAGCAGGTGGTAAAAGATCCACTTTTCGGTGCCATTGCCGATAGCATACGCTCGAATTGATCTGCTGTAAACGATACCGCCATTGCGTCCGTCTTGCGGGGTTTCCGAGGTCTAGGTGCCGCTCGTTTTCCACCAGCCGTTACTAATTTTGGACCTGAAGATTTCCGCCGTTCAGACTTGATTGGTGTAGATGTTTCTTCCTTCATACGAGCTTCAATCGTAGCAAACGCCTCCTCCCACTCGTCGGAGTTCGATCGGGCCTGACGTTGGGCTGCCAGTGTAATATAGGAGCGTGGCGTTTATTAAGAACGTGGCTAGCAAGGTCCTTAAATCAGTCCGGAAATCCAGGATCTGATTGTTAGTACACTTACTAGTGGTAGAATTTAGATAACAATACAAAATCTTAAAAATAACTTAAGCATTCCGCGCCGAACAAACGTTAGCATGTTCGTACAGAGGTAAGCGCCATCTAGCGGTAATGTTGTGAGTTGTCGAGTTGAGTTGAATTATTCTCGTGCCGCGCTGTGTGTAACAAACGTTAGCATGTTCGTACAGAGGTAAGCGCCATCTAGCGGTAACTATGTGAGTTGTCGAGTAGAATTGTTCTCGTGCCGTGTTCTGTTTATTACAATTTTCAATAAACAAAAAACGAAGTGTAAACAAAATTGTTCAAAAACAACAAGCTGGCATACCAATGTGCAAAGTGCTGGAGGACTATTTTAAGGATTTTTGGAGCGTCAATAAGTGAACCTTCAGCTTGCGCTTGAAGGTGTAACTACTTGACGCTCCCTGGATTGGGGGAGGAATATCATTCCAGCACTTGGACGCCGCAAACTTGAAACTGCCTCGGAATGCCGCAGTCCGGTGCTTAGGCACGAGAACCATTGCGCTTCTGCGCTCACTCCTCGACCAAACCATCTTGTTAAAGAGGTATGATGGGGTCTCGTGACGTTTCACACCGAACAGCAAAGTGGCGAGGTGCATGCGCCTGCGCGCAGGCATGTTCAGCAAGTTGGCGGCGTTCAGGTATGGGGTGATATGGGAGCGGGGAGGGACGCGGAAACAAAAACGAGCACATGCGTTTTGTACTCGCTGTAAAAGCCTCTTAGAGCGACCAAGAATGCAACCGTCATAAATAACATCGCAATAGTTTAATCTGGACAATATAAGCGATTCACAAAGGTCAACACGCAAATCGACACTGAGGTAATCGCGTATATTGTACAGAACTTTGAGGCGGTAGAAGCAGTTACTCACAACTTTCAAAATGTGGGTTTCAAAGTTCAGCTTGCCGTCCATTAGGAGGCCAAGGTTATTGGCTTCTACCACTCGCTCTATTGGGTCACCCATGACGGCAACATTCCCGGTGGCCAGAGCAGCAAGAGTATTCCGAATTTGATGCCTCGATCCAAAAACGATATACTTCGACTTGCTGGGATTGAGAACCAAACAGTTCTTCTCCGACCAAGCCGAAACACGATCCAGATCTGCATTGATTGAGTCCACAGCTGAAAATGTCTCTGAGGGCGCGCAGGAGACATACAATTGCAGATCGTCCGCGTAAAGATGGTATCTACTGCTCCTTATACCGTTAATAATATCTGAGCTGTACAATATAAAGAGCAGAGGTCCAAGTATCGAACCCTGCGGCACTCCCCGTGTCACAGGGCAAAGAGAGGACCGCAGAGCACCACCATCCACCCCACGCAATACGACTGTCTGCGCCCGGTCAGTCAAATAGCTGCTAAACCATTTTATCGCCGTAGCATCAAATCCGTAATAAGACATCTTAGATAATAGCAAGGGGATGCTAATACAATCAAAAGCCCTGGAGAAATCTAAAAGCACTAATATGGTACTTTTACCATCATCCCGGGCCTGCAAAATGTTATCGACTACATCGAGTAACGCAGTAACTGTCGATCGACCCTTGCGAAAACCCGATTGCAGTTCAGGTAGGATGTTGTATTTCTCCAGGTATTCCGACAGCTGTTCGCAAACCACCCTTTCTATTATCTTTGATGCACAGGGAAGGATACTAATAGGACGGAGTTCGGACAGATTGACAGGATTTGTGGTTTTTGGTAACGGGGTCACTTGAGCGATTTTCCAGTCAGTCGGGAAAGTCATCGTCTGAATACTCCTATTAATAATGAATGTCAGTATCTTAGAAGTCACCGGAAGAGTCATAAGTAACATGTCAATAGCAATCGAATCATGTCCCTTTGCAGTCGTTTTAATAGATTTTATAATTTTGGTCACAGTTTCAAAGGTTGTTGGTGAAAGAGTAAAAGTTTTGTCACTATATCTATCAAATTCATACCGTGTCAGGTCAGATATAGATACGACAGAATTACCAGGTATATTTAAGAAATGGCGGTTTATTAAGTCGGGGTCGTTAAAGTGTGTCGGGAGGTCAGTCCGCGTCTGTGAGTCTGGAAGGACAGTGCGCTTTAAGTTTTTCCAGAGAGTCTTTGAGTCGGTAACGTCGTTAATGTGGTGCTTGAAGAAGGCACATTTCTCGCTATGGATGGCTGCGATCACCAGGTGTTTCAAGTCTAGGTAATATTGCTTATGAGCATCAGTCTTGGAACGCTTGTATTTGGCGTGGGCTTTGTCCCTAAGACGCATCATGAGCTTCACATTGCTTGTCAGCCATGGTTTGTGTGCCTCCTTCACCACGATTGTCATTTCAGGCGCGTGTTTGTCAAATATTTGTAGTACAAGTTCGTTAAATATTCGCACCATTTCATTCACGTCATTAGTTAAAAGTATTTGGTCCCAATTTATAGACTTTAAGTCATTGTCGAAGTCACTTAAGTCAATGTCTTTAAGAGGTCGGTATGTAATACGTCTTGGCGTCGGTTTCTGTTTTTTTATGTCAAACTCGGCCGTAATGAATGCATGTCTGCCCAGGTCGGGAATGTGCTTCACGTCCACATTCACAACGCGAGCGTCAGTGCAGATCAGGTCTATGGTCGTCTCGCTGTGATCAGTGAAATGCGTCGGGTCACTTACATGTTGAGTCAAGTTAACAGAAGTTAAAAAATTCATCAAACATTCAAACTTTGTGTTGGTTTTGTCAGTAAAATTTATGTTAAAGTCTCCAAGCAAGATCAAACGGTCGTAATTAGCAAAAGAAGTGATCGAGGTCGTAATGGCGTCAAAAAAGGTGTCAACATTAAGCCAAGGCGGCCGGTATGCGGTTCCAATTATTAAACGTTTGCCGTTTACATTAAATTTCAACCACATTTGTTCTACGAGTTCGGCCGGTGGGTGCGGGAGAGTGCGGGCATTGAGATCGCGGCGGATAAAAAACCCTACGCCCCCCCCGCGCCCCGCGCGGATTTCGGCTGGACGCGCGATATGCCTCAGTCGATACCCCGCCACGGTCGGAGCCCGGCCTTCCTCGCCGTTGCGTAGCCAGGTCTCGTTGACAGCAATAACGTCGGCTTTGGTCGTGGTCACAGTCGCAATCAACTCGTCATGTCCTGTACCAAGGGATCCAGCATTAAATAAACCAACTTTGAAGTTTTTAAAACGAGGCATGGCAAGAAGATAAAAACATTACGTAAGAACAATAACAACAATGAAACGGAAGAATGCAGGTAAACGTGACATTTATACGTAGTGTGACAATATCAATATGAAATATATGCTTATAATAGGTGTTATATAAATATATTACTCTGTTTATAGGCAAAGTACAGAACGGGGCCAAAATAATCAGTGGTTTCACTTTTGCGACGACAAAACAACCTAAAGAAAACACAATTGAAACAAAAGAAACACACGGGAAGGCCATAATAATAAGGTAATGATTGTATAAACTTGTTTTGGCTAATATTAATTGGACAGACATAGATAACATTAATAACGAAACACTTTTATTTTTCAGGACTCCACAATATAAAACAAACAGCAAACAATGACTATACATTTGACTGGGCAGCGGCGACCGGGGTAAAAATACTCAGGTCCGCTAGGCTGCGCAAGCGATGACCCGGCTGGCCGTCAGCTTTACGGGCATAAATCCTCCCGCCCCGGGTCCACACCCAGCGCCAGGCGGCGGCGCTCCCGGCCTCGCGGGCGCGCTGGAACAGCTGGCGGTTGGCGGCTGTCAGCCGCTCGTTGACGTAGAACCGCCGCGGCGCCGCAGCCAAGCCCAGGCCGTCGGTGGTGGCGCCGCGGCGCACGCGCGCCTGCTTCAGCAGGTCCTCGCAGACGGCGCGGCGCGTCATGCGCACCACCAGCGGCCGCGGCCGGCCATCCTCGCGCTCGCCGCCCACTCGGTGCGCGAACACCACGTCCCGCACGTCCAGCTCCACGCCCAGCTTGACGCAGACCCGCGTGACCAGCCCGACCGCGTTCTCGCCCGGCTCCTCCGGCACGTTGGACAGCTGCACGTCGTTCGCGAGCAGCTCCTGGTCCCGCTCGTTCAGCTCCGCCTGGAGCGTCGCGATGGCCTCCTCCAGCACCTTGGTGGCTACCGGCACAGTGCCATCGACGGCAGCTTTCTCCACGGCGTCGACTCGACCCTCCAACGCGTCCACCTTCGCGCTGATGTCCGCCATGCTAGCCCTGACGTCCTGGAACTCTTGGCGAAACTCCCTGAGCTCGCGCCTCAAGGCCTGGAGCTCCTCCCGGAACAGCTGGATCTCGTCTCCAAGCGACGACTGTGCCGTACTCTCGGGCATCGGAGACACCGGTCCAGCACCCGATGAGGCCTCCGAAGCGGTGAGCGCCGCAGCAGGTGAAGGGCGTGGAACGGTGGCCTGAGCATCAGCGGGGGCTGCGGGCTCAGCGGTGTTGGCGTCGGCGGCGGAAGCCGCCAACGCAGGAGGCGGGGCACTGGCGGAATGTGAAGCCGCGGCCTGAGCATCGACAGACCCCGCAGACGCAACAGGCTCAGTGGCGGTGGCGGCGGGCTGGGTGAGCAAGCCCTTCACCGGCGTGTCGGCGCGGTTGTCTCGCGGCTGGAACCGCTTGCACGTCGGGCAGCTCCAATCCTGGGTGACCGCTTTCCCGGCAGGTACCCCTACGCAGGCGCAGTGATAGTGGCCGCTACATTTTGGGCACGCAATGGTACCAGTACGCCCGGTGAACTTCGCACAAGCCGCGCATTTAGTTGTCATTGTTGTTTGTTTTTATTTTTTATTTACTAACTGTGCGGGTACTTTTGAACAACAACCGGGCCAATGTTATTTCACAGCGTTTTTTTGTCACATGCACTGCACCAAATACTTCGCGAGCAATTAATACTATTTATTGAGTTGTTTATTGTAATCTAATAAACGATCAGACTCTAAAAACTTCTTATATTATTTTTATTCAAATTAAATATCGCAAGGCGCAAACTGTGTATCGTTCCGAGGGTAGGACCTTTAATAATCATTGTTTGTGGCATAAAGTTTTATATCTATTTTTGACGTCTGGGGAACGTACATATATTTATGCCCTTAATTGTACTCTAATCTTGACTAGGGGCCTCACCATGACGTCCTAATTCCGACTCAGTTCAAGTTTTAGCTGTCACTTTTAGTATGAATCTGACGGCGAGCGAACCTAAACTGAAACGCATTAAGACGTCATGGTAAGGCCCCAGGGGCCTTATCACTACGTCTTAATACAATTCGATTTCGAATCGGTTCAGGTTTAAGCTGTCATTTTTATTATGGACTAGGACTTCGTCCGCGTAAAATTAGCAATTGACATGTTTATCGCTATCCCGCGGGAACTATACAATTTTCCGGGATAAAATGTAGCCTATGTTTTAATCTAGGGTACCAGCTATCATCGTTCCAAATTTTATCCAAATCCGTCCAGTCGTTTTGGCGTGAAGATGGAACAAACATACACACTCACTCACATCGTCACATTGTCACTCACAAACTTTCGCACTTCGCATTTATAATATTAGTAGGACAGCGAGCGAACCTAAACTGAATCGCATTAAGACGTCATGGTAAGGCCTCTGACTTTTTTCGTCCCCGATTTGGTCACGAATATAGGCTGATAATAATAATATTAATATTTAACATGCTTACCATAAAACAAGAAACGCAGTCCGCGCCGCCATCGCGCCAACAGCTAAGTGCTTGTATCAATTAGTTTCGATATCAGCGGCCCAATATTACCAGATATCGTGGATTAAGATAAAAGATTAACATATTGATTTAATATACACTAGTCATGCTTTGGCTTTGCTCGCTACTTTCGTAAACAGAACGTCTAAATCTTCGTATCCATTTGAGCAGCCTCAGGCTGAGCAGTAGGCTTATTGTCTAACTCGCTCGCAATCGCCATCGTGTTCATTTTGACAGTTCATGTATGGGCTGACAATTGGCATCGGAATCAGCTAGCTGTCACATTCATACATGAACTGTCAAAATGAACACGATGGCGATTGCGAGCGAGTTAGACAATAAGCCTGCAGCCTCGACTCGAGGCAAATTGCATAGGACCGATGCACTTATCGGATCAAGCTGAGGCATGTCGCCTAAACTGTGAAAGCAAACATTTGATTACTCCTTCGTTGTCCAGACTGAGGCGTCTTTGAGCACGCCAAAAAGACCGACAAAATATGGCTCAGCTCGAGGCGCCGAATTTGCCTCAGGTTGAGGCAGCGTCTCCACTTGCACAGCCTCGGAGCGAGGCAGCAGCTCAGCCCGAGGCTGCCTTAAGTGGATACGCCATAGCAAGAGGCGCGCAAGAGCGTACTAGCCGGGCTGCTGAGACGCACGCAGCTAGCACCAGTGACGTCACAATAATCCGCATCGCGCCAACGAAGTTTCTTATGAAATGCATCAATAGAAACGCACCAAGGAGATACCAAAGTTGTGAAATTTTCTAATGCAATGTTCTCAGAAATTTAAATTTAATATTTAATGTGATCACGTTAAGAGTCAGCATATATATTATTTGTTTCTACTAGTATGTAATAAAACACATTCAAAAAATCTTGAATACCAAAAAAGGTTTGGGTGAATTCCCGTTGGAGACTTTCGTTATGGGAACTTCTATGAAATTATCGTGAAAGTTTCTGGAAACTTCTGAGAACATTCTTTGCCTTTTTGAGAATCTTCTGCAACAGGCACATTGTTATGCATAAACACCTACAACATCGAACTCTCTTCCTACGGACTTCGGTCCCCATAACAATCTGCCTGGCGCCTATTTCACCATATGACAATTGTCGAACACAAGTGACAATTCTGTTAACATTACAAACTCGACCAGTGTCTACGCCGGTTGGCTTCATATTGACTACGCCTTGCATTTCTATTTGTCATAGCTCGCCGACAATTGTCAACTTGATGAAATAGGGGCCAGGAGAGAGATTACTGTATCGTAGCGCCCCGCCACGCTACATACATTCCCCTTCTTTTGTCTTCTTTCTCCCTTTAGCTGCTTCTCTTCCCGCGCAGATGGTAACAGCTCATCGAGGGAATGAGTGAAAATTATAGGCGATACGGCTAGCAACCCATCACTATTTTGATTCCGCTTTCCACCTAAACGCCCATCATGCTAAACGTGGTCTTGTTACCTTAGGCTTTGTCTACCCCTTAATCGGATAAAGACGTGATAATATAAGTACAGATTTTTCCTGTCTGCTCGCTGATTTATTATATGTACGTAGACAGTATCAAAACACATTTTGGGCTCAAAAGCTTTGTTATTAAATATATTGATTTTCACTCCAATCGAGTGCTTACCGCGAAAAGCGTTGGCATTTTACGAAATCAAACGATCACGTCATAAAAGTAAAAGTAGAGTTAACTATACTTCATTTAATTTAGAATGAGAAACCACAACAAAGAAAGAAAGAAAGAAAGAAAGAAGACATTTATTCATTTTGCAAGACACACAAATATAAGAGCACCGCGCGACAACAACAACGTTATATTGCGGCTCGTGAACTGTAATCTCTTTACAATTTGTACTAGAGTAACAATTGACGACACGCAAATAAAGTGACATTAAAACAATTTTATTTTGCGGCTGCCAAACTATAGCACTGTACATACTATTTGCTTGGTAAGAAATAGTTGACCAGACGCAATATAATGTTATTGTGGTTTCTCATTCTAAATTAAATGAAGTATAGTGCCAATCGAGTGCACTATCAGATATTAATATAGATTCAATGCCACTTAGGCCACCTTTGCCGCGTCCCATATACAAGGCACCCCACTAAGGGCCGGGGCAGCTGCCGAACATGCCCAAACGAGCAAGCGTCGCAAATATTCTGCACTAGCTTCTGCCAGTGACTTTGTCTGTGTAGACTTATACATATAAGCCTTCCTCTTGAATCACTCTATCTAATAAAAAAAACCGCATTAAAATCCATTGCGTAGTTTTAAAGATCTAAGCATACATAGGGACAGAGGAAAGCGACTTTGTTTTATGCTATGTAGTGATGATTAACGAACTACCATGTGTTTGCGGCGCTTGCTTTCGAAACAATGGGACCTTGGTCGGTGGACAGAAAAGTGATCCTAGGGCTGGCGCTTACCTCTCTCAAAGGCTAGGAGTAGCAGTTCAGAGAGGCAATGCGGCCAGCGTCTTGGGTTGGGGTCAATGCCTGTGGCGGAATATTTTGACGACGTAACGTACGTATTTACCTTATGGCTTTAGTTTAAGTTAGTTTAAATTTTTTTGTTGTTTTCCCTTCATTTATTGAGTTTTGGATAAAATATATATATTATTTAGGATCTAACACGTTTTGGATGCGAAAGGTGACACCACCAAAGTGTTAGAAGTTCTATTCAGCGTCGGCTACGCTACGACGTCTTTTTTGAGAGTTGCCGAATTTCGCCGAAATGAGGTTATTTTTTATCACTGTGGAAAGTTTTTAATATTTTTCGTTTGGTAAATAAAATAATATTTATAATACATATTTTTATTGTGTTCTACTAAAACATCTAAGGCATGCCATGCAAAATTTATAGATTGAAGTTGTTTTTTTTCCTGCAAGACGAACTCATTTGCATTGGTGCTCATAAAGTATCGACGTCAATTCCAAATCGAATAGCCAATCGTAGTCCAGGGTAATGTCTAGGCTCAGGGGTTGCTGCCTAGCGCTAGCGATAGCAGACCATCCTGCCATAGTTGCAGCTGGCGTACCCGCGGTAGTTGTGGGCGCGGCAGCACTCGTCCTTTTCGGGGTCGCTGCGAGAGCAAACCTGAGACAAGATACCTCGTTATTTCATCTCCAAATGTGTCCCCGAATTCTTCTGAAAGATTTTACCAGGTGATTAGAAGGTTACACACATAAAATCACGTCTTTATCCCTTACGGAGTAGACAGAGCCTTTTCAGGATTCCGTACCCAGAGGGTAAAAATACGAGGCTCCTATTTCCGGGTGTCTGACTGATAACTAACGAACCTAAGTTAATTTAACGAAAATCGAATTTGACTAGAAATTATGTTGGGGAATCTTGCGAATTGGATATTCGCTTATGGACTGTGGTATAAAAATCGTAAAGGAAAATTTATAACATACTGGGATGAAATAAAGTGGGAATTTTTGCGAATGGACAAAATTGCTTCTAGTCAAATTCGATTTTCGGAAAATTAATCGAAGCACTCTGGTGTAAATTATCCCATAATATTTATATATTTACCTGATCACAGGGTTCAACGTGGTCGGCCACAGTGCTGGCCAGAATAATGGCCATCAGCACCAGCACAAACATGGTCTTGAGAGCTGCCATTTTGATTTACAAACGTCAACTTCGGGCAAAGATTTAGTTGTGTCCAGCTGCTGGGAAATGCTCAACTTATATTTAGGTGTAGTTTTTCCAGGTCATTTCGTTGAATTGTATCCGGTTTTCAACTTTAGTGACATGTTATTAAAGTCGTGTATACAATGCAGCTGTCCGAATAAATTGCTTTATAAATAAGAACCTTATTCGAATGCCGTTAAAGTTGAAAACCGCATGGGATTCAACGAAAGGTCATGGAAAATCATTTTGCACTACATCTGTTTAAACTTGTTTTTTTGGAGTTTTAAGCTGTTTTTTTCCTTATAGTTGAGTCAAAATAGCTCCAAGCTCGGCAAAATATATGGAGAACATTTATCGATGGGGATGGACTTTATGGGGTGAATTCAAAATTTATCAACTCTCCCCCCTCCTCCAGGGTGTGGTTTTAAACACTAGGTACTACCTAATCTTCAAGTAAAAAAAATGTTCATGGCAAATTAAATATTTAAACTATCATAAAATGGTCAATTTAACTAATATGTAAATAAATGCTTCTTTTTTAAAGGGAATATTCCATTCCATTGTTTATTTTAGTCTTACATTTTTTCCATGTAAAATGAGTATTTTTTGAGAAAACTGAAGTTTTAATGACATACATTTCTTGCGCCAAAACCATACAAGATATCGGTTTTGTGTGTATAGCAGATTTTTAGTAAATTTATTGTAAACTAGCTGTTGCCAGCGACTTCGTCTGCAAAGAATTCGTTTATCGCTATCCCGCGGGAATTACGCGATTTTCCGGGATAAAAAGTATAGCCTATGTGCTATTCCAGACTTTTCTCTATGTGCCGAACTTCATCCAGATCCGTTGGGCCGTTCTGGCGTGATTGAGTAACAAACAAACATCCATCCATCCATACTTTCGCATTTATAATATTAGTTAGATTACTTCATTCCTACACACTTTTCCTGTATTGCGAATAGTTTACTCAAAAACTTCATAAAACCGCGTTTCGGTACACTGGGGGCGTGGAGGGGGGGGGGACGCACACCCCGGAAGAGGGGGGTGTTGATAAATTTTGACTTCGCCCCATAAAGTATCCTTCCCCATATAGATAAATGTTCTCCATATATTTTGCCGAAATTTCCATACATTGGATTCCAATTTGACTGAGCTATTAACTTTGTTATTGTTTGCCAATTTGTTCGCAGTTGATCATGATCACGCACACATGCGTAATATAATAAGTAAAAATATTCAGGATGTAACAAACATCCCGTAATAACCAAATAACCTTCATAAAAAATCATATATTTATGACTTTACTAGCTGTTGCCCGCGAGCCCGCGACGTCGTCTGCAAAGAAATCGCTTATCTATCGCTATCCCGCGGGAACTATGCGATTTTCTCTGACAAAAACTATCCTATGCCCCTCCCTAGAACTGAAACTATTTCTGTACCAAATTTGCGATAAAATCGGTTCAGTGGTTTAGGCATTACTTACTACCACAGAATAAGTAACTTTCAAGTTTATAATATTAGTAGCGAACTGCGAAAGTATAACCTAGGTACAGATAGGTACACATTTTTGAGACAATAATTTTTAACGTTATTGTCAGATGACTATAGCATTAATAATCGAATTATGATATTATCAAAAACATTGTCGTGAATTCGAGATAAGTGCTGATAAGTTTTTGTGTAATAATAAATCGCGACCTTTCTTCAAGAAAGTACACTTTGTTGGACAGTCTAAGGCCCACATAACAAGAGCCCCAGCGTGGGACGCTTCACCCATTTTTGACGATGATTTTAGCCCTGTAACAATATGTACACCTCAGCGTATCGCTGAGCCAGCGACCGTTTCACTTTTGCGAAGACACACACACATTAATACATTGCTGATCTATTTTCATGTCTGTGTTTTATGTTTCATCTAACTTAATATTATAAATGCGAAAGTATAGATGGATGGATGGATGGATGGATGTTTGTTTGTTACTCAATCACGCCAGAACGGCCCAACGGATCTGGATGAAATTCGGCACATAGATAGAGAAAAGTCTGGAATAGCACATAGGCTACTTTTTATCCCGGAAAATTGCGTAGTTCCCGCGGGATAGCGATAAACGAATTCTTTGCAGACGAAGTCGCTGGCAACAGCTAGTTTTTGTATAATTGTGTGTGCTCTATTAGTGTCTTTCAAAAGAGAATGTATGTCTTCATTCTTTCTAGGTCAGGGGTGCGATGCGAGTCGGGCTACCTCCGTGTGGTCAAGAGTTGGAGTTGCGGTTGGTTTTCGGATCCGTCCGGGCAGAGCAGGGGCCTTACCATGACGTCCTAATTCCGACTGAGTTCAAGTTTTAGCTGTCACTTTTAGTATGGATCAGAGCCTCTAGTGTAAGTTTTCGCGTATAAAAACGTCTCGAACGCGTTCACGTAAACGTCTCAATCACTATGGAAAAATTTGCAGCGCCACTTGCGGATCGAAACGGCAACAAACTGTTCTCATAGTATTTGACATTTTAACGCAAACGCGTTCGAGTCGTATTTTGTGACTAAAAACCTACACTAAGCATACTGACAGCGAGCGCACCATTTATATTACTTACATTTAACTATTTTACTTTGACATTGGCGAAGTTGTCGCCTCTATAACGATTTGATTCAGATGTACTTCACGAATAAGAAGAAGACTTCTCTGCAATTCTTTTCCAAATTATATTAAGTACTAGCTTCTGCCCGCGACTTCCTCCACGTAGAGTTAATCTTACGAACTGATGTTGATTATTTGCGTTGCGACTCTAGGCAACTACGACCTTTAACATGTTTATCGCTTTCCCGTAGGAACTATGCAATTTTCCAGGATAAAAAGTAGCCTATGTTTTAATCTAGGGTACCAGCTGTCTCCGTTCCAAATTTTATCCAAATCCGTCCATCCATCCATCCTCACAAACTTTCGCATTTATAATATTAGTTGGATAATAGTTTTACCTCATATGATAAACTAGCGACCCGCCCCGGCTTCGCACGGTATATTATGCATGTATTATACATATAAACCTTCCTCTTGATTCACTCTATCTATTAAAAAACCGCATCAAAATCCGTTGCGTAGTTTTAAAGATTTAAGCATACATAGGGACATAGGGAGAGGGAAAGCGACATTTTATTGAATCAGGCGTTACTTTGCGGAGCTCCATTTCAATGAACACAAAATATTTACCTTGCTACTCCGCTACTTACGTGCAAGATAACCAAGCTTGTGCGAAATATATACGTTTTGCATGCAAGCCCTCCCTCCACTACTGCCTAGAGAGATCGAAACGCGCGTCAGTGTTTGTGTGGTGTTAGGATTAATTAAGTTTATGGGATTTGTGTGCGTTTTGTGTGGTAGTAGTGGTGGGAGGGCTTGCATGCAAAACGTATATATTTCGCACAAGCTTGGTTATCTTGCACGTAAGTAGCGGAGTAGCAAGGTAAATATTTTGTGTTCAGAGAAAGCGACTTTGTTTTATACTAAGTATGTAGTGATATTGTAGTTTCTTTAATCTTGAGGATTAAAGGAATCTCAATACGAACGAACTACGTTTCCTTTCTCTCCTTTGCTGCAAACAGCCCAGTCCACTCGATACTCGATCCATAACCCCTCTAACAATTCTTACCTGTTATGGCGATCTATCTACAGTGCGTGTATACATCCTACTAATATCTTTAGCAGCCCATTTGGTAGCTCAGTTTCCCTCTGGTAAGTTAAAAAAGCCATTAGAAACTAACAGCATTAGAAAAAACCTAGTTACTAATATCACAGGTGTCCCCGAGTTTTAGAGGAAATCGCAGTGTGTCCACAAATTTTAGGGGGATCATATAGGGAATTTCCCCAAGATAAACGGGGATCACAGAGTTCTTAAAATTTAGGGGGATCATTGACCTGTCGCCTTTGACCTTAGTAGACCTTATAGTCAACAGTGGCGCTAGCAAGCGGAAGTCTCTTTTTGACCCTATGTGTTAGATAGAGACTTCCGCTTGTAAATTGTAACTTGCATTATGAAATAGGGTCCTGGTGAGCAAAGAAACGATAGTCCCCATTATGGTGACGTATGTGAGAACGTTCTACGGTGGCTTAGGAATCAGCGCGGTAGTACGTACGAGGTAGTAGTAACGACTTAGTGTAAGGGCTGAGCTACGCTCGAAGCGGAGCGTGCGGCTGGGCGTGTAGCGGGGCGGGCGGCGGCAAAGCTCTATGCGGCGTGCGCTCAGGACGCTTAGGAGGAAGAAGAGTTTTTAAATTTCACTTATGTGGAAACGTTAGTGGTCTCTATCCCTACCATAACCCCCTGTGTGTGTGTGTGTAGTCTGCCCGGCTAGCACGAGAGCGCACGAGAGTCGCGTCACACGCGAGATAGACTGCCCGTCTCTTTCTGGAACGAACAGTAAGAAAAAGACGGGCAATCTATCTCGCGACACGACTCTTTATGCGCTCTCGTGCTAGACGTGCTGTGGTCTTTTTTTTTTTTTTTTAGTTCGTCTGAACTCGATAAATTGCGGAACTTCCTCATTATGAGTAAGCGGAAACTCCTCATCAATCCTAATTTGCATAACCTTAAAATTTAACCTGATCGCCGCAGGACCCCGTTCCACGCTCCGCTCGAGCGTTCACCCAGGCCTTAATACTAAACACGTCAATATCTTTGAAAATAACTACGAAGTACCTACGTCAAGTGTTTCATTTGATTAACTTGTAAAGGGAATGGAATGAGTTATCCGATAAAACTGATTACATGCTTGGCTTGTACCGTACGCACTTCGCTTCCTCGGCATAAGATATAAGCTGTGTTATGCGGCTTTGCTTGCCTTAACCCAGAGGTTCCCAAACTCTTTTGTTCCATAGACTACTTTCAAAATTTTGCTGGATCCGGTGGACCCCCTGCAGCTACATTACCACTAATTTCTAAACTAAATCTCGAAAAAAAAAAACAAGATTAGCTCTATAATCGATGGAAACTTGCGTTGTTGCTGAGCTTCAACGATAAATTAACAGTTTTCGAAAACAATGGTTAGAATTGATTGCTTGATAGGGTTAATTATTTGAAAATAAAGTCGACTAAACAAATTTTCAATTAAATTATATTTTTGTGCTGCGAGTGACTCCATCCTACTTTACTTTCTTGAAATCTACAATGACTCACAGCACAAAAACCAATCAATTCTCACAAATTTTATTCAATTTTCATGCACCCCCGCTTGCGATTGTGGACCCCCATTTTTGGTCACGCCCAACGTAGACCCCCATTGAGTCTTCCGTGGACCCCTGGGGGTCCACCTGGACCACTTTGGGAACTACTGCCTTAACCCCTCGAATGCTTAAGACACAGCTAGACTAAATTTAAGACTATATTTTTGTATTTTTAATAAACCAGATTAGTCTAGAATGCGGTACTTTTTTTGGCTCCGACGTAGGAGGGGTTTAACAAAAAGCATTTGAAATTTACCATGAGCAGCATGAGATGAAGAAAAACATCGTGAGGAAACCGGACCAATCCCAATAAGGCTTGGTTACTTCTGGGTTGGAAGGTCAGATGGCAGTCGCTTCTGCAAAAACTAGTGCCTACGCCAGATCTTAGGATTAGGTTGTCAAAGCGGATCCCATGTTCACTGAGATTCAAAGATTCAAAGATTCAAAGATTCAAAGATTTATTTGTCCAACATAGGTAAATTACAGGGTTTACTTATATTACTATTTGTATCACTATGTGGTGCCTTGGGCACTTGAGCCGTGGCAAATGCCGGGAAAAACGCTAGGATTATACATTTTAAGCTTTATATATTCTGATCAAGAGGAAGCATCATAATCACTTTTAAAATTGCACTAACACACGAACAAACACAACAAACATTAGCTTCCATTTTAATTGCATCATCGAATACAAGCCATTAGCTTATCGCAGACTCCCGCGCATGCCACGCACACCATGGCACACGCACAACTATAGTTAGTTCAGCAAATTTAAAAATGATCATCAGGAGATTCTTGGTGCTGTTATGCTCCTCTGGTAAGTTTATAAGATGCGCACGCGCACAAGATAGGGGTCACACTTTGAAAACTACACCAACAAATGCCATTCGAGTGTTATTCGCGAGGTTAAGATAAAATCCGGTGTTAGAGCCCGGGGCCTTACCATGACGTCCTAATTCCGACTCAGTTCAAGTTTTAGCTGTCACTTTTAGTATGAATCTGACAGCGAGCGAACCTAAACTGAATCGCATTAAGACGTCATGGTAAGGCCCCTGCTCCCAAGCAAAAGGTATGCAGTGTGAGGTAGTTTTATATTGGTTATTGCGTAGACAGACAAAAAAATATTCTGTGTTTAGTATTTTTTGTTATCGACGTTTAAAAACATTAGTCAACTACGAATCAAAAATCCTGAAAAACATACAGGGCCTTACGATGATTCAGTGTAGGTTCGCTCGCTGTCAGATTTATACTAAAAGTGACAGCTAAAACTTGAACTGAGTCGGAATTAGGACGTCATGGTAAGTCCTCTGGTGCATTTAGTCAAATTAACCCAACCAACCACTGAAATTATCCGGAACAATTTTAAGATATCCGTAGATAAACAAACAGACTAAACTGTAACTACTATTTATTAATTATTAATTAATTTTTCAGCTTATTTCACATCAACAAACGGCTTATACTTGAATTTCGCTGTTCCAAGAGCGAAAGCGTTGGGAACATTACAAAACGATGATGCACCGCACAGCATCGACGAATGGTTCCGGAAAGGCCGGACTTTCCACAAAAAACTCATCATTCTGGACAGAAAGAACAAAAGGGTCGATGATTTCGTAAAGAATATTATTAGCGTTATAAAGTTGAACGACGATAAGGAGAAGTTACTGAATGAGAACAAGCGTATAGTTTGCCGCCACATGTCCTTTGGCAGCATATATAACTCTAAAGCCAAGAGAAAGCGCTGCAAGAATCCAATCCACAAGAGGAAACAACCTTGGATCAACTTCGTAATACCAATACCAATTAAGAAGAATATCTTCAGTGACAGCACTCGACAAGGCTTCTCTGACGACTATTTGATAGACTTCAACAGAAGAACTGACATCGACTTTGATTATTACAACACTGTTCACCGAGCACACGTTGATAGTAAACCCAAGGATAACGATAAAGATACTGGTGCAAATACCCGGATAGAAGTTGTTGTTAGCGCCGGAAATGAAGCTCCAATACCTTCGAGAAAAATGACGAGATTTAAAATAATCCCGAACAGCTTTGATAAACCTAAAGAACCTGCGCACTCTGGATCTGACGATGACGATGATACGGATACTGAGGATGATAACGATAGTGATGCCACGGAAGACTCTGATGCAGGAGACCTGAAAAAAGAATCTGATGTAGAGAAACACAAGGAAAGGAAACCCACACCAGTGAAAAAGATAAAAGACGAATGGAATGATATCATCAATATGCAGATAGCTAAAGATTCATCTGAAGAGAGAAAAAAACGTAAGCAAAAAAATCCAGCGCCTTCAGATAAGTCTGATGATGGGAATATAAAGAATACAGAGGATTATAAGGAGATAGAAGCCTTAATGCATGACAGCAGCGGTGGCGATTACGATTCCGAAAACAGTCACAAAGAAGAAAGCAAGGAAACCAAACCACCAGAGCTAACAGAAGCGCAGAAAAAGAAAAAGAAATTGGAGGAAGAGGAAAAAAAAAGAATTGCAGACGCCTGGAATTTACCTGACATAGTTACGGATTCGTCTCGGGAGAGACTGCGGAAGAAAGATAAACAAAAGATTTCCAAAACTTCCGGTGAAGAAGACAGTGGTGAAGCAGAGGACATCAATGCTGATGGTAACGAAAAGGATAGTCACAATGAAAAATACGTATATATGCAAGGTCACAGGCTGTATAATGTTAACAGCGCAGAAAGTAGGAAAATGAGAATCAAGAATCATTTCATGCCTAAACGATCAATTTGGAATGAGCGTGATATAAAGCATTTGGGAGCTTACTGGAACAGTCATGAACTGGCTGGGCACAATTAACATAAGTAGAGTCACGCGTCTTTCCCATAGGGTTCTCTATCGTATCGCCGAAAAATTTATTGACGAATTTCACTTCCCAACCAACGTTTGGTCGAATTTCATTTTGCCGAATCATCATATGGCAACTTGTTAAAATGATTTCATTTCCAACCTCACGACGATTGTCAACTCAACGTTTGTTTTTTTGATATGGAAACTTATTAAAATGTCACTTTTCATATAGCCAAATGGTACTACCATTAATAAAAAATAAGACATTCTAAGGTAAAATAAAGACCGTTTCTAAATTAAAACAAACGTGTTTGTGGCTAAGTAAGCTAAGTTTAAAGTCAAAATGATATTCGTCTTCATTAATTCGGCCAAATGAGAGGTTGGCATGAACAAAATTTCCAATAAGTAGTTGTCAAAGTGAACATTCGACAAAATGTTGGTCGGCAAATAAAATTTGTCCAAAAAAAAATCGGCGAAAGGCAGAACACCTTCCCATAGTGGTAGGCCTACTACTTTGTTCCACTTGCTACGATCCCGACATACTCTCTTTCGCTTCATCCACATTCATCAATCTCTTCGTACATGCTCGTCAGTAAGATACTCTTGGCCTTGCCATGACGTCTTAATTCCAATTCAATTCAGATTCTTTAGCTGTCATTTTTGACACTTCTAGTATGGATCTGACAGCGATCGACCCAACTTTGGTTCGGAATTGAAGCGCTTTAAGGCGTCATGGTAAGGCCCCTGACCTTTTGTCAAATGTTAAGATTTTGATTAAATTATTTTAATATTATGTTTTATTTATTCACCTATAGTCTGGCAAATAAATCACTGCAGCCAGATGACACTTTCAGTGTTGTCAGTTTTTGGCAAATATTAAATAGTGATGTGACTTAGTGAGTGAATGAAAGAATGAACGATGTAATGAAATTAATTTGCGTCATTTATTTTGAAATAGAGAATTTTCAAAGCGTATTTTAATAAAATTATTTGTTCAATAAGGTTTTTTGTATGGTTTCTAGTTAGTAGTAGTGTGAGAGCGCGATTTGGAAATGTGCGGAAGCATTTCAAATCAGTTACCAGTTGTCAACTCATTCCCCATTTTGCCATAAATAAAACAACAATTATCACATTAATATTTCTTTCTACGTTTGTACTTTTACTTAAAAACTTAAATTATTCCGAATCAGTTTCACTGCTGCTGTCACTATTTACGTGTATTACAAAGTCATCGCACATTTTATCTACTATGTTAATATGAACCTTGAACACCTCAAAAGTATCGCGCTTAATTTGAAATATACTAAACTACGAATGTGACATTCATAAAATATTTCGTTCGTTCAATAATCAAATCATTCATTACGTGACCTTAGTCGAGCACTAGTAAAATAAATGTGGTGTCATCTGGCTGCAGTGATTTAGCTGCCAGAATATAGGTAGCTATTATATGTCATAAACATTAAAGGTATTCGGAGCATAATTCAAAAACCACACGTCAATAATAGAATCTGGTTTATTAATTAACAAATTTTACACTAGCAACATTTAAATATACAAAAGCCTTATTTCAAAATATATCTACATGAAAAAAAAGGATTAATATTTATAGAATGGCAACACCATCAAAAAGCTCGTTCGAAAGAATTCTCTACAATATTCGAGCCTGGCAACACTGACACAAATTTAAAAAAGTAACCAAACAATTTCAATGTATTGGCAGGAATCAAACCATAATACAGCATGGCCAGCATAATTGTAAATACTAAATTTCAGTGAAAAATCATAGACAAAATAAGACAGAACAGGGGCCTTGACGTCTTAATGCAAACAAATGTCAGATCGCTCGCTGTCAGATACATACTAGAAGTGTCAGAAATGACAGCTAAAACATTACCTAAATTGAATCTGACTTGAATCACATTAAGACGTCATGGTAACCCCAGCTCTAATTAGGGTTGGAATTCGAGCTGTAGTTTTGAAGATGACGATGATTTTGAAGATATAAACAGATTTAAATACCACTTTCGAGTAATGTGCTTTTAAAAATCGGGTCCTCACCCGTTGTATGCTACTGACTATAGAATACCCTTTTTTTGGATTACATATTTGAAAATAAATAAATAATATCACGCAGCAAATCGCGCCATAAACTGAGGAACATAAACACGCCCTTAAAACTATAACCGTAGAGTTACAATTATTCTGCAATAACCGAATCGAATTCCAACTTCGAACACACAAGATAGGAAAAAGCAAAATAAACAAAATTGTGATGCAATAATACAATTTACCAAATTCTTAGACATAGTTTGAAAACTCATTCCATATTATACTCTATTCCACGAATGTGTAAACACCTCTAATATTAGTATTTTGGCTGTCAACGGAATGTCAACCTGATTTTAGCCGTGATTTTTTTTTATGTTAGAGAGGCCTGACAAACGAACCAGTGGGTCACCTGATGTAAAATGATCACCACTGTCCATAGACACCCGCAGCGCTTTACGCGATGGCAGTGCGTTGTCGGCCTCGGCGTTTGACTCGGACTAGATGTTATCAAAGTTCATGATGAGCAGTATTGAAATAGGCAACGACTAGACTCCCGGCGACAGCCTACAAGCTAAGATTAAAGGGTGACCTTTAAAACGTTATGAAAAAAAAACTATTATAATAGCGGTATATTTCGTTTGTGTTTAAAATTTCGTTCAAACATTCTATATTCCTTCATAACGTTATATCATATCATAACGAGTAAAAAAGCATAACGTTATGAAATAGCGTTATAATTATAATACTTATAATATAATAACGCGGGGTAGGACGACAAAGGGGACCGAGAGAGGTGCGGGCGGGTAGTGCGGCAAAAAATAGCGTTATGCAAAGTTATATTAAAAAACGCTATTCGGCAATATAACGTTATGAAAATTAGCGTTACGCTAAAATAACGGTTATTAAAGGTCTGTGCTCTCACATGGTATTGGTTATAATTATAGTTCAAAACACAGTATACGGAAAACAAACATGACTTATTTTATTAAGCATTTTCTATACAAAACGTTTAAAAATTGTCTTTTTGCGCTGGTGGCTTTTAATTTTAATCATTTAGTCATTGAGGTTGGACAAACAAAGCTTTTCCCCTGTCACTACATGATTGCGGCATTGTCATCTGAGCTCTATATACCTGTCAAATTCCATGATTATGACAATCCAAACTTTACAAGTCTGTCAAAGATAACATGAATTTTTTTAAGAAAATCATAAAAAAAAACTCGTCCAACCATCATTTGAAACCGACAGTAACCTATAGAAATACAAATAATTGTTCAATTTAAAGCAAAAACAATAATAAACATTACTATTCATAATAAAAATGGCATGAAAACTCGAATCAAACATCCACAATCACATAAGAAGCTCAATTTACACTAATTTAAGCGTGCGGCACACGGTTACACGATACAGTACTTTATTGCCTTTACTTAAAGGTCGTTTCACGTCGGACCTGAAGCTTGAAACAAACAAAATGACGTCCACCCACGCAATTCAATATACAATCGTAAGACGCTGTTAAAATACGAAAAAACGCATATAGGCGTATGGTAATTGTACAATAATAATTATACATACATAATCCCCCCCCCCTCCGTCTAATACGTACATACATACACAAATCACGTCTTTATCCCTTACGGGGTAGACAGAGCCGAGGGTTTGCCCGAATTTCATATGCCATAAATGTATTGTTTGCCATAATGATCATTTGCCATAACTCTTTTTTCTCTTTATTTGTTAACTAGCTGTTGCCAGCGACTTCGTCTGCAAAGAATTCGTTTATCGCTATCCCGCGGGAACTACGCAATTTTCTGGGATAAAAAGTAGCCTATGTGCTATTCCAGACTTTTCTCTATCTATGTGCTGAATTTCATCCAGATCCGTTGGGCCGTTCTGGCGTGATTGAGTAACAAACAAACATCCATCCATCCATCCATCCATCCATCCATCCATACTTTCGCATTTATAATATTAGTTAGAAGTTAGATTATTCAGGATTGTTATGAAACAAACCTAACCTAACCTATAGAGTTCTACAGGATTGCCATTACAATGCTCCTGAAAAAATTACGGTTTCAGAGAAAACAAGGGTTATGGCAAATGATCATTATGGCAAACATTACATTATGGCATATGAAATTCGGGCAAAAGAGGGGCTCCGATTAACGGTAGGTAAAACCTTAAATAAATAATTTACAAATATCATTTAACAGAAAACGTGTGCCACATACCTATACAAAAATGTACAAGGTAAATATTCTAAAATCACTTATTAATTTATTTAATAATAACATTTTGATATCAGAAAATAGTACTACACGATATCTACACAAACATATTGGACATAGTTTTATTACGAATTCAATTTTTAATAATACAATTCCTATACCATTCGTTAGTCTTTGAGGTTCACAAAATATTTGAATTGCCCATTCAGACGAAGTTTAGTGGATCATTTCAGTTTTATTTTACAATTCTAAACTGAATCACAGCGTACGAATAAAACTCGGCGTATATGCATTAGAACAAGTGTTGTTTATGCAAGTTTACTGTACAATCAGCATCATATATTATGAAGCCAAGTCAGTCAAATAGTTCGGTATAGGTGAAAGAAAAGTATATGACCTGTATGTGTGAGAACAAACGCTTGAGAACAAAAGACTAAACGTCATCCCGTCACTGTCAAAATGACAGAAATGACACTATCTTAGAGTAGGCGTGGACACAGATATTGAACGCAAGCCATTTTGATTTACATCAAATAGTTTGCGGACACCAAAATGTAGATGGCGTTAGTGTCGAAGAATCTGGTTGACATATGTCACGTTCGGGATTGGCCAATAAAATGACAGATATGTCAAACGGACTTCTCTAGGTCTCCCTGGCCCCATTTCACCAACGCGACAATTGTCGGCGACAAGTGACAATTCTTATCGCTTCAATCATTGACTTACAATAAACAACTAGACTCCCAATCACGCTCAAAAACTGTCGGAAGCAAAAGTCTGCACGACGCGTCTATTGTGCAGAGTTTTGGTTCAGTCGTATTTCGACCGCGCTTTGATAACAATGTACATGTCTCTTTCGCACCGTAATCTCAAACGCTTGAGAACAAGAGACAGACAGGTTTCCAGCGCATGACGTCGTTTCGTGTCGCGTGACTCGCGATCGTATGCAATTGACATTAAACATTACTGCCACGAAATAAAGTTTTAATTTGAACAAATGTGTAAATGTTAAAAAATTCAATTCAATTTTTGGAAATATGGCTCTATCAAATTTTTGATGATTCTGCCAATGTCGAGGTTGGATAAGACACTGCCAATAGACTTCAGTCCTGTTGTGCGGTAGCGCTGCCGGTTTTTGTTGTTAAAATTAAATCGCGAATTCGGGGTTTGGTTTGACAGTTCCATACATTTTGACACTACTTAGCCCCGGGTCAGGATCTAACACGGGGTTAGGTTGTTAACCCTGGTCCGTGCAAGTGGCCCTTAGTTAATGTATACACAGAACACATAACAACGCCGCTCGGACGTTACATGAGGAACTTTTGTTTGCGATTTGGAGTCTGAGTCAATCAATTCAAATTTAAGAAAAGTGGCTCCATCAACTTTTTGATGATTCTGCCAATGTGTCGCAAAATAAAAGGCCCGTTTTGACATTTGTCTTCCCGACGTAACTAGTGCAGTAACCATACGACTCGGTACTCTATACTCACGATAGAGCGATTCAAGTTTGCATGAGTATTTAATCGATTTAAATATGTATTGTAAACTGGCATTGGATTAAAGTTCTGATTAGAAAGTGAATCTTTAGTCAATCATTTTCTTCAGATGATGAAGACGAGCCATTCTATTGAAATCATTGTTGCCTTTGTTTACGGCTTTGAGCTCCAAGGTCATAATTTTCAGTAAAGATCACTACACAGCTGGTGAAATTCAGTAATTAATTGGTCCAAGTAAAATAAGTAAAACCGGCCAAGTGCGAGTCGGCCGTAAAAAAGTTTTATCTAGATCGATTTATTTTTTTCCTTAACCGATTATTAATAGTCTGTGGACAATATGAAAAAATCGTTATGGACAGCACTTAGCTGAGTGAGCGATACCCATCAATGAAAAATGCAATTACCTTCAAAACATTTCGATCGGTAAAAAATAGAGAACTTCATGGGCGTGAACTGTCAAAAGGGGTCTTTAGATTGTGACGACTTTAGTTGTTTATTGTACAAACGTCAATGCCAACCACCTACTGAAAATATACTCACGAGCAAAAATATCAGGTCACTTTTCATACTAAGGTCTATGAAAAGAGACTCCTTATTGCCTGTCAGTGTATTCCGGAAAAAATTTAAGAGGAAACCTTTACATTAAAAAAAAAGTATATTTCCCAAATTTATTTTCTGATATCAACATTATAACATACACGGAAAGCGCTCGGGCAAGGAACTCGACTAAACGTCATCCCGTCACTGTCAAAATGACAGAAACGACACTATCTTAGATTAGGCGTGGACACAGATATTGAACGTACGCCATTTTGATTTACATCAAATAGTTTGCGGACACCAAAATGTAGATGGCGTTAGTGTCGAAGAATCTGGTTGACATATGTCACGTTCGGGATTGGCCAATAAAGTGACAGATATGTCAAACGGACTTCTCTAGGTCTCCCTGGCCCCATTTCACCAACGCGACAATTGTCGGCGACAAGTGACAATTCTTATCGCTTCAATCATTGACTTACAATAAACAACTAGACTCCCAATCACGCTCAAAAACTGTCGGAAGCAAAAGTCTGCACCAAGCGTCTATTGTGCAGAGTTTTGGTTCAGTCGTGTTTCGACCGCGCTTCGATAACTATGTACATGTCTCTTTCGCACCGTAATCTCAAACGCTTGAGAACAAGAGACAGACAGGTTTCCAGCGCGTGGCGTCGTGTCGTTACTTCGCACGATCGTATGCAATTGACATTAAACATTACTGCCACGAAATAAGGTGTTAATTTGAACGAATATGTTAATGATATCTGTGTAAGTTGATGTGTTTACACACAATACATAGATAACGCCGCTAGGGCGTTTCTTGAGGCACGGGCGCGCACTTTTGTTTGCGATTGGGAGTCTAGTTGTTTATTGTAAGTCAATGGTTTCAATTTTACATTACAACTCGACGAGAATCTACTCCGGATGGCTTCATATTGAATACGCAATTAATGCAATTTGAATTGTCACATGTCGCCGACAATTGTCGAATCGGTGATATAGGGGGCCAGAATTATTTGTTTGTTACAAATCTTCGTAAAATCGAACATTGATACATAAAATGGAAACATAAAACACTAAAAATCAAAAAATCACAACATAATAGTAAATAATCGACATTTTGGTTTAAATAAAATAAACTTTTTAAAATAAAAAGTACCATTTAAACTAAAACAAATAAAGAATGTCGGATAGAATTTTCAAATTAAAATAAAATTAACTACGTATGTATGTATGTATAATCAATAAAAACTAATTAACAAATTGATCGATTGCTGTGGTCTTATATTATTTCCCTTCAATAAGTAGACCAGTGTCTCTAAAACTTTCATAGCAACCCCCTTCTTTTGAACAGTCTTGAGACCCCCTCAGGACTATCTCCCAACACTTAAGAACTTTCCAAGTTCGTCTTAAATAATAAATGTTTTAACTGAAGTTTATTTTTCATTCGAAAGCTACCTTGCTTTCTTAGCTAAGTTTGGTAAAAATCTGTCCGCAGTTGAAAAAGTATCTCTTAAAGCAGAGACCGGAACTGTTATTGATATACCTGTTAATATTGTTCCGATATCGTTATTTTATTTCGTTCAATAATATACCGGTTAATTGATGGAACGAACAAAAAAAAGCGAAATTGTCTTGCTTACCGTTAAGTACATAGAACGAAATTTTAACGTTAGCGACGACGAAATTATACTGGTTAAACTCAGCCGCGACATACGCCAGACGCTCCAGTAGTGGTGTAAAAGAGAGCAATACAAGTTCTATTTTGCTCTCGTTTCGTAATTTTCAATTTAACCGGTTAATTTCGTTCCCCAAAAACGAATGACGAACGAAAAGCGCACAAACCGGTATCTCAATTGAACAGTTCTTCAACCGGTAACCGCGAACGGAAACGAAATCCTTTTCGTTCTCGCGCGAGTGCACAATACCGGTTTCAAAAATTAACCGGTCTCCGGTCCCTGCCTTGAAGAGCTCCCTTTTGATCACATAATTTTCATTGGTCATAATATTCGTCAGTATAGTCATAACTTTTTAATGATAACACATAAAATCTTGCATTTTTCAGGAATTTTGGAAAAATCATCAGTAGGCTTACTGTCTAACTCGCTCGCAATCGCCATCGTGTTCATTTTGACAGTTTATGTATGGGCTGACAGTTGGCATCGGAATCAGCCAGCTGTCACATTCATACATGAACTGTCAAAATGAACACGATGGCGATTGCGAGCGAGTTAGACAATAAGCCTACAGGTTACCAGTGGCGCATTTAACTATAGGGTGGCAGGGCTGGCAAAATGCCAGGGGCCCCCAGCCCTACGGGGCCCTGATCTGGTTTGGCCTTGAGCACGGAAGGGAAGACAATACACTTTAAAGGAAGGACTCTCTGTAGTTACGCCACTGTATAGGTAAGTTTACTGACAATTAAAAAAAAAACCATTTCATTAATAAAACTGTACATGACTAACGAAAACTATGTTCGAGGAGTCACGTGTCTATCTCCCGTCTCTAACACGGAATAATATTATCATCATCAAACACCTAAACTCAAATCTGTGTCCACTTAATATATCAGTCTTTATAGAATACCCAATTCAACAGACCTTGCAGTATCATGGCTAGCACAAAGCCTCCGAACAGGTCCCAACTGTGAGACGTTGGGGGCACGCGTCCCAACTGTGGTCTTTGGTTGGTGCTGAGGTTTTCGACGGCGCGCGTGAGACGCTCCAGGGTCGCAGACTGCTCCCGGAGGGACGCGTCCAGGGAGTACAGGGTCTGCTTGATGGTGCGACTGGAATAAGAAATGAACATACATAAATAAACAAATAAATCTAACTAATATTATAAATGCGAAAGTATGGATGGATGGATGTTTGTTTGTTACTCAATCACGCCAGTACGGCCCAACGGATCTGGATGAAATTCGGCACATAGATAGAGAAAAGTCTGGAATAGCATATAGAAAGAAAGAAAGAAAGAAAGAAAGAAAAAAGTTTATTTATGACAATCACATATTAAATAAAGAAACACATTATACATTCAGATACATAAATTGTCACAAAATGGTCCCAACTCAGAATGTGCTGGCCTTGCAGCCAGCGCTGGTCTTCCGTTAGACTACTTTTTATCCCGGAAAATTGCGTAGTTCCCGCGGGATAGCGATAAACGAATTCTTTGCAGACGAAGTCGCTGGCAACAGCTAGTAATATATAAATAAATATCATGGGATAAATTACACCAATTAACCCAGTCCCAAACTAAGCAAAGCTTGTACTATGTATGGGTACTAGGCAACGGATAAACATACTTATATAATGTAGATAAATACATACTTGAATACATACAACATCCATGACTCGGGCATAAACATTGGTATTCATCATACAAATGTCTGTTCCTACCGGGATTCGAACCCGGGACCTCTAGCTTCATAGTCAGGGTCACCAACCACTAGGCTATCCGGTCGTCAAATACATACATAAATTACGTCTTTATATACTCGAATTAACAACTCTCCGGCGTTGCTTCAGTCCAGTGTGATGCTACTAGGGTTTCACAGTGTGGGACTAACGCGTGCGTCTCGGAGCGCGTGGCGAGGTCGCCATATAATATGAGACTCACGCGTGCGTCTGGGAGCGCCGTACAGTATGGGACTCACGCGTGCGTCTGGGAGCGCCGTACAGTATGGGACTCACGCGTGCGTCTGGGAGCGCCGTACAGTATGGGACTCACGCGTGCGTCTGGGAGCGCCGTACAGTATGGGACTCACGCGTGCGTCTGGGAGCGCCGTACAGTATGGGACTCACGCGTGCGTCTGGGAGCGCCGTACAGTATGGGACTCACGCGTGCGTCTGGGAGCGCCGTACAGTATGGGACTCACGCGTGCGTCTGGGAGCGCCGTACAGTATGGGACTCACGCGTGCGTCTGGGAGCGCCGTACAGTATGGGACTCACGCGTGCGTCTGGGAGCGCCGTACAGTATGGGACTCACGCGTGCGTCTTGGAGCGCGTGGCGAGGTCGTCCCGGCTGTCGCTGTCGGAGACGCGCGGGCGCGGCGCAGGGGGCGCGGGGGGCGCGGCGCCGGCCGCCATAGACAGGATCACGAAGTCCTCCTCGTACTCCACCAGCTCTGATGGCTGCCACGGGCTAAGGGGCAACACGCGAGCTGATCAGAACCAGTCCACACCAGGGCTTCAGATATCGTTAAAAAGTTGGTATAGTTGGAGACAGATTTAACGTTAACCCATGTACCGTTACTTATACTACTTTTTACCGGTAAAAAAAAATGGTAACGTTACCAGCTGTGCATTGAGCTAACGTTGAGTCAAAGGTACCGTTATAAATTTTTAACGTTATTAAATAACGTTAATAGCAGCTTATTTATTTTTGATTCACTGATAGATGCCAACTTGCCAACGTTAGTAGTCGAGCGAGTGTTCATTCACGTGCATACATCGTCGAGTGTGGAATTGAACCGAAGTCATTAAAAATGGCTAAGTGGACAACAGTATAATGCCTAGCTTTTTAATAACGTTAATTATAATAATGTGAATTGGGTAACGTTAACAAGGCCTGCAATGAAAAGTAAAATTACCGTTAAAAGTAATGTTAATTGGGTAAAGTTATAATAATGATATGTTATCAAGTAACGTTATAATTTACTACCGTTACTAAGGTATTTTGATGATATTAGCGTTTCCTAACGTTTGGACTTATTTGACGGTGGAGGCGTTTTACACCTCCACTGAACTTAAATTATTTTTATTCGCCTTTTTCTTTCTCTTTCTTATCATTATCGCATATTTTGTTTCGCTTTGACCAGTAGAGACTTTATACATCTCTACTATAGACCAATGTAATTTAAGGTACGGACTTAACTTAGGGACCTTTTACATCCCTTTTATAAAATGTATTAATTGTATTATAGGTAAGTTAAGTAGAATTTAAGTACTATTGTAAAACTATTTTATTTTGAAAAAAAAAATGACTTTCTGCCAAGTTTCTTGCGGCGCATTCTTCTTGGCAATGATGGTCTTTCCGAATGCGCTGGTAGATTAAAAAAAAGACATGTAAAAGAGCCCTTAGCGACCTATTTGCAAAATAAACTTTTGAATTTTGGATACACCGGTTTGATGTCGTTAACAAGCCCTGGTCCACACCATAATAATTATTTAAAAGACTGATACATAATAAGAGTAAACACTCGTGTGATCATATTACGACGTTTCGTGAAACCACACCCGTGGTATATGGTAATGCCCAATTTTACAAGGTCTCTCAGAAGTATGCTTAGTTGGTTTGGTCACGTAGACTGAACTCACCTCGTATTCGAATGGTTGTATCTCCAACCCTGGTCTACGATACCTGTCAAAAATAAACAGAGTTATTGCAGATTTTAGGATACAATACAAAGAAGGTAACCCCACTACGATAAATGTCTGGGCGGGGGTCAAACCCGGGACTGTAAGCTGCGTAGTCAAGATCTCTAAGCAATTAGGTTATCAGTAGTGACAGTAGTCAAGCCTACGCCACTCGTCAAGTATGATTTGTTTGCAAGGTGAGTGAGAAAGACGGAAGGAGAATTGGGTAGTAGGGGAGGGAGAACAGGGTAGCGGAGAAGTGAGGGAGAACAGGGTAGTGGGAAGAAGGAGAACAGAGTAGTGGGAGAGGGAGGCTGTGCAGGTTAGTGGGAGGAGGGGAAAACAGGGTAGTGGGAGAAAGAGGGTGTGCGGGGTAGTGGGAGGAGGGAGAACAGGGTAGTGGGAGAGGGAGGCTGTGCAGGGTAGTGGGAGGAGTGAGAACAGGGTAGTGGGAAGAAGGAGAACAGAGTAGTGGGAGAGGGAGGCTGTGCAGGGTAGTGGGAGGAGGGAAAACAGGGTAGTGGGAGGAAGAGGGTGTGCGGGGTAGTGGGAGAGAGAGGGTGTGCGGGGTAGTGGGAGGAGGGAGAACAGGGTAGTGGGAGAAAGAGGGTGTGCGGGGTAGTGGGAGGAGGGAGAACAGGGTAGTGGGAGAGAGAGGGTGTGCGGGGTAGTGGGAGGAGGGAGAACAGGGTAGTGGGAGAGAGAGGGTGTGCGGGGTAGTGGGAGGAGGGAGAACAGGGTAGTGGGAGAGAGAGGGTGTGCGGGGTAGTGGGAGGAGGGAGAACAGGGTAGTGGGAGAGAGAGGGTGTGCGGGGTAGTGGGAGGAGGGAGAACAGGGTAGTGGGAGAGGGAGGCTGTGCAGGGTAGTGGGAGGAGGGAAAACAGGGTAGTGGGAGGAAGAGGGTGTGCGGGGTAGTGGGAGGAGGGAAAACAGGGTAGTGGGAGAGAGAGGGTGTGCGGGGTAGTGGGAGGAGGGAGAACAGGGTAGTGGGAGAGAGGGTGTGCAGGGTAGTGGGAGGAGTGAGAACAGGGTAGTGGGAGAGAGAGGGTGTGCAGGGTAGTGGGAGGAGTGAGAACAGGGTAGTGGGAGAGAGAGGGTGTGCAGGGTAGTGGGAGAGGGAGGGAGTGCAGGGTAGTGGGAGGAGTGAGAACAGGGTAGTGGGAGAGAGAGGGTGTGCAGGGTAGTGGGAGAGGGAGGGAGTGCAGGGTAGTGGGAGGAGTGAGAACAGGGTAGTGGGAGGAGTGAGAACAGGGTAGTGGGAGAGAGAGGGTGTGCAGGGTAGTGGGAGGAGTGAGAACAGGGTGGTGGTGAGAGAGGGAGGGAGTGCAGGGTAGCGGGGGAGTGAGGGAGAACAGGGTAGTGGGAGGAGGGAGAACAGGGTGGTGGTGAGAGAGGGAGGGAGTGCAGGGTAGCGGGGGAGTGAGGGAGAACAGGGTAGTGGGAGGAGGGAGAACAGGGTGGTGGTGAGAGAGGGAGGGAGTGCAGGGTAGCGGGGGAGTGAGGGAGAACAGGGTAGTGGGAGGAGGGAGAATGGGTAGTGGGAGGGAGGGAGAACAGGGTAGCGAATGAGTGATAAAGACAGATAAGGGGATTGTCGAGTGGTGGAGGGAGATGGGGGAGCGGACGGAGTGGGAGTGGGAGTGAGCCAAAGGTGCGGTACCCTCGGGCGCGGCGGCGTCGGGCTCCCGGTGGAAGTAGCGCGGCTGCCAGGGCGCCAGCAGGCTGCGCGCGCGCTCGCGCTGCGCCTCCTCTATCACAGTCTTTTGCTCCGTCGCCGCGATCTGAACAAATAGAAATATAAGGGAACAATTCACCCAAATTGACAATGGGGTCATCCATAATGTACGTCACACATTTAGGTGGGGGGGAAGGGTCTGGAAATTTGTAACATACGAACAAAATAATTGCAGTTAATTACAACACAACGGATAACTCACGTATAAAAGCCGAAGAAACAATTGACAACATATCATTTTTATAACACCTGAAAATGTATATATGGTTCGAAAGCATTTTGCCTCTTGATCACTGCAATATGTTTATATAATTTTAATATTGCTTATTACAGAAAATAAAAAATAATTAAAAACATGTCTTAATTTTACCAAGTCTACCACAGGATAGGTGAAATGCCTTTGCCTTTTTCACAAGAATAAATAAGCGACCATAATTTTGTATTTGACAACTTCAAAGTACAAGGGGGGCAACTATGAAATTCTATTTTCGAAGTTTGTTGCATACCTTCACTCTCACTCTCAAGTTAATGACTATATTAGTATGAGCGGAACAGCACGAAGCGAACCTCGAAAATCGAATATCGGAGAATAAGGCCTGACATTGACAATTTGAAATTGACGTCAGTTATTTTTCTATAGAGAAAAGACAAAAGGATAAGTGTGTATTCTGTGATAGTGTCGGAGTTACGCCCTTTTAGAATAAGCACAAATTAATAAATTAATAATAAATTAAATACAAACCCCGGCGAAAAAATTAAACTGTCAGCATGTTCATCTTTTCAAACAAAATACAGAGAACCATTAAAATTATAGGCTCAGAAATATGAAAAGTTGTCAATTGTCGGAGCAATTCTTCGGCTTTTATACGTGAGTTATCCGGTGTGTTGTAATTATGTGTGAGTCTCACGGTAGTTTCGTGTTGAAAATAATTGCAGTCTTCATAGTGAATCTAGAATAAATACAGATTTATTTTTTGCAATATTAAACATCTTGTAATATTAGAGCAGGCAGCTGGGTTCCAACTCCCCAGCAGCAGAGCCAGCTGTTCCCGCCGGCACTGACCTGGTCGTCGTTGGCGATGGCCTCGGACACCTTGATCCAGAGGCGCTGCGACTCGTGCTCCTGCTGGTGCTCCACGCGCATCAGGAACCGCCGCAGCCGCTGCTCCTTGAGGACAGCCACGTCCAACAGGTTCGACTCCTCCTGCCATAACATTTCACATAAGTATTACAATATTAGCAAGGTCAGGTCAATCAAGAGTACCCGAAACCTGAAATGAATGTGGATGAAGCGAAAGGTATGTCAGGATCGTAGCAAGTGGAACAAAGTAGTCTCTGCCTACCCCTGTGGGAAAGAGGCGTGACGGTATGTATGTATGTATGTATTAGTAAGGAAATATATTCATCCGTTTGGCCTTTTGCCCCATGATATGTATTTATTTAACGTAATTTTCTCAGTTTGTTTCTCAGTTCATTCGAAATGTTATAAACGGGATATGAACCGCGATTACCTTTATGCTCCCGATATTTCGACGCAGTTGCATGCATCATGATCACGGGTAAACCATGCATGATGGTGCATGCAACTGCGTCGAAATATCGGGAGCTCAATAAAGGTAATCGAACCGCGGTTCATATCCAGTTTATAATATTTCGAATGAATCATTGAAAACTCTTATTTCCCCACAGTTTACCCAAGTTGCCCCAAATACCCCGGTCTTCCCCACTAACCCGTCTTCCCCGCTCATCCTGCTCTTTCCCACTCACCCTGTGCTTCCCCACTTAGTCCGGTCTTTCCCACGCACCCGACCTTCCCCACTCACCCCGTTCTTCCCCACTTACCCCGATCTTCCCCACTCACCCTGTTCTTCCCCACTTACCCCGGTCTTTCCCACGCACCCGACCTTCCCCACTCACCCCGTTCTTCCCCACTTACCCCGGTCTCCCCCGCTCACCCCGCTCTCCCCCACTCACCCCGCTCTTCTTGTCTTTGATGTCGATCCGCCCGTCCCAGTAGCCTTCGAGCGTGGCAACGGTATCCTTCCCCTTCTTTATGCGGCCCGAGATAGCGTTGGTCTGGTCAGCGCCGCCTAGGAACGACTGGAAACAACAATCGAAATTCAGACGAAAATTTTACACATACATAAATCACATTACCCTTACGGCGTAGACAGAGCCGAAGGTTGTCTGAGACATCCACGCTGGACCCTATTTTATAAAGCTACAAGACAAGTTTCAATTTTAAAGCGGAAGTCTGTTTCTGACCCTATGTGTTACATTGTTACATTGAGACTTACGCTTGTATGTAACTGTACTAACTTGTATCTTTATAAAATAGGGTCCTGGCAAAGAAAAAATATAGGATGTAAATAAATTAATAAAATAAATAAATATCATGGGACAAATTACACCAATTGACCCAGTCCCAAACTAAGCGGAGCTTTTGCTATGGGTACCAGGCAACGGATAAACATACGTATATAATGTAGATAAATACATACTTAAACACATACAACATCCATGACTCGGGCACAAACATTCGTATTCATCATACAAATGTCTGTCCCTGCCGGGATTCGAACCCGGGACCTCTTGCTTCATAGTCAGGGTCAATAACCACTGGGCTATCCGGTCGTCAATATATAAGCGATAAGCGAATTCTGCACAGACGGAGCCGCGGGCAACAGCTAGTATATGTATATTTTAGTGATATATACGTACCCTTAACTTAAATTCGATGTCTGCACTGTATCCGGTGTCAGCACACATAACATGCACCTGCAAAACATACACAACATTAAAATAAAAGCAATAAAATTATCATGGTTAATTCGCGCTTCACTCTCAACTGGCTTATTCTCAATTCACTCCCAACTGGCTTATACACACTTCACCCCCAATCTCCTGACTTATTCGCGCTTTAGCCCCTATCACTAAAGATATAACTTATTTCGTTTTAAACATGATAAAAGCGGCCTAGCAGTGTTTATGTAGGTAGAGTGACAAGTCTCACCAAATACATAGGCTCGGCATGCAAATATTATCTTATCTTTTATTTAAAGTGAATTCTTATTCGGGCAGTTCTCCGCAGAAAAATTCTCCCCGAACAAATTTTGTGCCTAAAGTTATCTTAGTCCTAGGACTTCATTATGACACTTAAATGATACTTTAAGTTTAATATTAAAGTTTTATATGGGAGGCACTTCATGAAAAACATTATTTAGCTAGATATTTGAGATTAAAATAAAAGAGTAGTGACCTACAATGACGAACTGTATCCACAATGACATTTTCACTAACAGCAATGACGCGGTGTAGGCCCCAATGACGATTGTCTTAAGTCAGTAAGTAAGAAGGTCTTATGTTCATAGTAAGCACTTACCAGTAACTGTCGTTTTTAAATAACCTGAATAAAATGATAATAAAAGTTTATGATTTTGTGATTTGTTTAATAAATAATCAACCGCTATAAAATTTTACAACTGGTCTAGTTATCCTACTAATATTATAAATACGAAAGTTTGTGACGATGTGACGATGTGATGATGTGACGATGTGAGTGAGTGTTTATGTTTGTTACTTCTTCACGCTAAAACGACTGGACGGATTTGGATAAAATTTGAAACGAAGATAGCTGGTACCCTAGATTAAAACATAGGCTACTTTTTATCCCGGAAAATTGTATAGTTCCTGCGGGATAATGATAAACATATTAATTGCTAATTAAGAAGCTAGTAGGCTTATACATTTCGAATCGTACTGGTCTAGTTATATGATTCGAAATGTATAAGCCTATTCCCACTTGTCTACGTCCCTATTTCTACACTGCGAACTATTTAATAAAAATCCGGGGTTCTCTATTGTTTGCTCGAATTTCATATGAACTAATTTCACATGCCCGAATTTCATTTGCCATAATTTTATGACGATATATATGCCATAACAGTGTTAGCGAAAAATCAATTCGAATTGACTATTGACGTAACTAATTCTAAACTTATTGATTGAAGATTGACGATTCTCTTCTCCAGCCTATATACGTCCCACTGCTGGGCACAGGCCTCCTCTCAGAATGAGAGGGCTTGGGCTATAGTTCCCACGCGGGCCCAGTGCGGATTGGGAACTTCACACACACCATTGAATTGCTTCGCAGTTGTGTGCAGGTTTCCTCACGATGTTTTCCTTCACCGAAAAGCTCATGGTAAATTTCAAATGAGATATCGCACATAAATTCCGAAAAACTCAGAGGTGCGAGCCCGGGATTCGAACCCACGACCCTCTGCTTGAGAGGCCACAGGTGAAACCACTAGGCTACCACGGCTTTCTTACTAATCGTTAATTCGAATTGATCGGTCAATCCTCAATCCTCAATCGTCAATTCGGATTGACGATTACTTTGTATGTACCTACCTAATAATGTCCTTTTTAATTAGGCCATTTTTCGAAACTGACCAAACGCGTTCAAAAGCGGTGTCTGAGTTTACCAAAGGATCCGAAACATGTTTCCGACGGCAATATGAAGAATGTCCTTCTAAACATCTTTTCGACTACAAAACACGTCCAAAAAGGACCTTTTTACGTCGTAAAAACCTATGTGGAACATGTTTTGGGTACCTCAGATATTGATTTTGAACTCAATTGGTTGATTTCAAGAAAAGTCACCAAAATGTCCCAAACCCAAAACAGGGCCTTAAATATTGCGTTGGACACATGTTTCAAAACCTTTGGGCACCTCAGATATTTGAACGCAATCGGTTGGTTTCATTTCAAGAAATACTGACATCAGGAACATGTTTTCGAACCTCTGGGAAACTCAGGTATTGACTTTAAGTCCAGTAAGTAAGTCCCAAAAAAGGACACATTTGAAAAGTAATCTTAGGAAATTAATGGTTAATCTAGATTGAGAATTGATTTAATCCGAATTGAGGATTGATGCGTTAATTCCAATTGATTCAATAGGATTGACGCGTTAATCAGAATTTAATCAATCCGGATTGATTTAGTTCAGATTGATGCCAACACTGTGCCATAATGATCATTGGTCATATTTTCATTTGCCATAATTTTTAGGTGCTATAACGATACGTTTGCCATACATTTCATTTTTCCTATTATCAAGTGTCCTAAAATCATTTGCCATCAAATTCAAACGCCATAATAATTATTTGCCATAAAAAACCCAGAATTTTGATTCTTGTAATTTTAAGTATTGCGATAATCTATTATCTAAGTACGTTTTACAATGTTATGTCTAGAAACCAAATATTAATACATATGAACTGAATGACCCTGAGGCGAAGTTTTGGCGCTTCGCGCCTTGACGCCATTCTAACCCAACCTAACCTGTATATTAATTGACCAGTCGTGTGGCCTGTGAATTTGATATTGCGGGGGGCTCCGCCCCCCGAGCCCCCCGAGCCCTTACGGATGCTTCTATTTCTGCTCTGAGGGTCGCAAGGAACCTAACGAACCTACCGTGTTTCGGTAGCAGTAAATTTCAACAGTCTGGATCTGTTTTTTCCTTAATTATGGCAAATGATTGTTATGGCATGAAATATTAGTGATTTTGAACGTTATGGAAAGTGATATTATGGTATCTAATATTAAGGATGTTGAACATTATGACGTTTGAGTATTATGGCATTCAAAAATTATGGCATGTGATATTAGGGCAAATGAAGGTTATAGCCAGTGACCATTATGGCAAATGAAATTAGTACAAATTAAATTATGGGAAATGGAGGGATCCCGTAAGCATCATTATAATGATATGTCATATCGAAACGTCATTGTTGAATACGAATGTCATTGTAGGTTTTGCGGTTTATCATTGGAGGCGAAACGGGTCATTGTCATCCCTCTCAATTTCGCTTACAATGACGCAGCCAACAATGACAAATTCAATGAAACCTCTTGGAACTCGTTTGTTTTTAATGCAAACTAAAAATATTTATTTCGACAGCATCAAACCTAAATTTGCTTAAACATTGTTAAGGACTCACTTAAATATCATGCATTATCATCGACAAATAGTTTAAAATAACAATGACGAAAATATTTACAAAGATGGAAGAACTTTTTTCGGTGCTTGCCTGGCCGTAACGCGGCGTGTGTTGCTCATCCGCGTGCCGTGAGCTGACGGAGGGGCGGGAGACGAACGCTGGGGGCTGTATTTTGGCCGTTTAATGCGTTTCGTTTTTAAGAAAATTCACAAACAATAGCTGCATCCAACAATGACGTATTTTTTTTACACGTTGTTTGAAGTCAATTTTATTGATGTTATATTTAATTTACAAGCGTAATTATTATTTAATACTGAGCATTTTTTATCTGTTTTTTATGTATAAAAATGATATTCAATGGTTTGTTTGTACTCTATGTTTTAATCAACTTCTAAGTCTGGTGACTAGGTTGGCCACATGTAAAATACGGCTTGTTTTCCACTTTCTTGCCAAATATTTTGTTTCATAGAGGATTAAGCTTAAAAATGGTTAGGACACCTTTTGCATTGGTTAATAACGTGCTTAAATAATGATTTTGGTGTACTGAATAATCAGTCAGTTACAACTAATGTCCAGTCATACGAAAAATGAACCTTGTGGAGAACTGCCCATTCCCACTTCACCACTTAACTGTCACATCCTCACTTCCCCCATTATATGTTGTATTCCCCCCTTTACCCTCAGCTGACTTATTCTCACTTTACCCCCAGCGGGCCTATTCTCACTTTTCCCCCAGCTGGCTTATTCACACCACCCTCAGCTGGCTTATTCTCACTTTACCCCCAGCTGACTTATTCTCACTACCCCCAACTGTCTTATTATCACTTTACCTCCAGCTGGTTTAATCTCACTACCCGCAGCTGACTTATTCTCACTTTACCCCCAGCTGGCTTATTCTCACTTTACCCCCAGCTGGCTTACTCTCACTGCCCGTAGCTGACTTATTCTCTCTACCCCCAGCTGGCCTATTCCCACTTCACCCTAACTGGCTTATCGTCAGTACCCCCAACGTATGTTGTATTCCCCCCTTTACCCTCAGCTGACTTATTCTCATTTTACCCCTAGCTGGCTTATTTCCACTACCCCTAGCTGGCTTATTCCCACGTCACCCTGGCTTATCGTCAGTTCCCCCACGAGCCGGCTTATTCCCACCTTGCCCCCCAGCTCCATGCTGAGCGTGCCGATGACTATGCCCTTGCAGTGCGCGTAGGGCGCCGTAGTGATGTAGGTCTCCCCCCACGACAGCAGGTGCACTCGCGCGCAGCCCTCCAAAATGGCGGACGTCGAGTTACCTGAAATATGATCAAGTTAAAATAATGTATGTATGTATGAACTCTTTATCCTATCCTACTAATATTATAAATGCGAAAGTTTGTGACGATGTGACGATGTGAGTGAGTGTGTGTTTGTTCCTTCTTCACGCTAAAACGATTGGACGGATTTGGATAAAATTTGGTACGAAGATAGCTGGTACCCTAGATTAAAACATAGGCTACTTTTTATCCCGGAAAATTGTATAGTTCCCGCGGGATAGCGATAAACATATCAATTGCTAATTCTACGCGGAAGAAGTCGCGGGCAGAAGCTAGTTGTACATAAAACGCATGAAAAATTTGAATACAGGACAACAAAAATGCACAAAGGTGAACTTATCTTATTCTAAACGCACATACGTTAAAGCGACGAAATCAACGTACACTTCAAAAATCGAACGCGACTCAAACTTCATTCGTATTTCAAAATAGGCTCTTAGAGGATCCTGATATCCTGGTACTTAAACTCTCCCTCCGTCTTACGTCTGACGCGAGTTTAACATTTTTTACCCATCCAATAAAGTGCCCAACGCCGCGTAAATGTTTTCACTTCAATAAAACTAGTTTTTTTAAGCTAAAATCTAACTAATATTATAAATGCGAAAGTATGGATGGATAGATGGATGGATGTATGGATGTTTGGATGTTTGTTTGTTACTCAATCACGCCAGAACGGCCCAACGGATCTGGATGAAATTCGGCACATAGATAGAGAAAAGTCTGGAATAGCACATAGGCTACTTTTTATCCCGGAAAATTACGTAGTTCCCGCGGGATAGCGATAAACGAATTCTTTGCAGACGAAGTCGCTGGCAACAGCTAGTAAATCTATAAACGTCTCCATAGCATGATGCCCATAAAGCTGGCAGCACACCCTCGTTGAATAGCTAAGATAGCTGCCCCAAATTAGCCAATTGTGTCGCCCATTACTTAAATCATCATCATCATCATCATCCCCAGCGTACGTACGTCCCACTGCGAATTGGGAACTTCACACACATCATTGAATTGCTTCGCAGATGTGTGCATGTTTCCTCGCGCTGTTTCCCTCCACCAAAAAGGTCATGGTAAATTTCAAATGTTACACACTTTAATGTTTCATGTAAAATAAAACCCTCTACTAATTCCACATAAAAAACTCACCATAAAACTTGGAGCGCGCCAGCAGACTGCCTTCTATCACGAACCCCTCTTTCCTGTTTGACACGTAGAAGGCGGACACTGGCGGGTGGTGCGACACCTGCAGACAATAACTTAATTAATAACTGCAATAAATACAAGACTATCTCAGGAATGGTCGTTGCCGCGACCCCCTCCCCCTAAATGCCAATAATGCCCGAAACCCGAATGTCGTTCTAGGGCTGTACGTCACATTTACCAAGTCCCGCCTCACCCCACGTGAGATTGGATGAGACTGGGTGAGATTGGGCGAGACTGGGTAGGTACTGTATGAGATTGGGTGAGATTGGGCTAGAATTAGTGAGATTAGGTGAGACTGGGTAAGATTGGACGAGACTGGATGAGATTAGGTTGAAACTGTGCGAGATTGGGTGAGACTAGGTGAGATTTGTTACGACCACCTCCCCCTAAACGTCCCAATTCCCCCACCTGCTCGGCCACGTAGTAGGTGCGCGTGCGCGTGTCAGCATGCGGCCAACAGCAGCGGAAGGTCTCGCCGAGCACCGGGTTGTAGGGCTTCTTGAGGCCCTTGGGCTTCCGGTACAGCCCCGACAGGTACCAGCGGAGTACCAGACGGAACCTGAGATAAGGGTCTTCAATGTTCTGGGCTCTGGAAGCAAGGGAAACTTGTTATTTTATCTACTGCTCACCAGGGACGAGAGATTGAACAGATTGAAAATAATAGAAATAGAAACACAGCTCACAGCGACAGTATGTCAGCATGGTAGTAGTTATCAGAGAGCTTGTCCAAGAACGAACGGGGCTCCAGTATGAACGTCGGCAGCACCACTTTGCTGAGGTCCATGCCCGGCCGCACCTGCTTTAGCAGGAACCACAGGAGGGACTTGTTCTCCTCCGCCACCTCTTCCACCAGCTCGCCAGCCTGCAAGAGGTTCCATATGAGGACTCAGCACAAAACATGGAAGCCATAATTTTTGCCAAATGTACAGTTTTTTTCTGTGTGTGTACCGAATTTACGGAAATATCGACCCCACTGGCAAAATGCCAGGGGCCCCCAGCTCTACGGGACCCCGAACTGGCTTGGCTTTGAGCACAGAACGGAAGATGATGCACTTCTATATAGTGAGGAAGGGTCCCATCTGATGACTAAGACACGGTGGTCTTTTAGAACCACCGCATTGGACAAGTAGTTATCGTTTTGCGGGTGGTAGGGCCTTGTGCAAGGTCCGTCCGGATCGCTACCACCATCTTACTCGCTAATCCTGCCGCTAAGCACCAGTGCTTGCACTGCTGTGTTCTGGTGTGGAGAGTAAGACAGCCGGGGAAATTACGGGCACAAGAGGCATTTCATCTAAGTCCTCCAGGCTGGCAACGCATCCGCAATCCCTCCGGGGTTGCGGGTGTCTATGGGCAGTGGTGATCGCTTACCATCATATGACCCGCTTGCTCGTTTGCCTTCCTATTCACATAAAAAAAAACAGGGTACTGGGTCACTGACCGCGCCAGTCTCCCGGTCGGGGTCCTCGACGTACAGCTCGTCGAAGCGCTGCGCGGGGTCCAGCCCGCGGCGCGCGGGGTCCGGCGTGCCCTCCGCCATGCCCGGCCGGGACGCCTCGCTGTCCGTATCCGACGCCGCACCGGCTAGCTCTGCGGATTGGAAAGGTGCCAATAGCTAACTACTTACTACTGTAGCCATTGTTCTGAGGCCTAAAGGCGACGCGCCACTGCAGCGAACGGTCACGTTACGCACGTGGGTATACTATCAATCTTCCCAGTTGAATTTTTCGCTTCGAGTCTTAATCATTCAAAGGCCATAGTCTCTATTATCGCAAAGACGCAAGCTACCGTACGCACGTGCCACTACAACATTCACATTGAAAATCAAACGGTATCGTCATTTAAGGTTCAAATTTAATGTCACTGATATTCTAGATATTATTTTTAATTTGAACCTTAATACTATGACGATACCGTTTGTTTTTCAATATGAATGTTGTAGTGGCACGTGCGTCTCGGTAGCTTGCGGTTTCGCGATAATAGAGACAATGGCCTTTGTTTAAAAGATTAGGACTCGAAGGGAAAAATTCAACTGGGAAGATTCATTCATACTATACCTAGCTAGGTATAAAAATGTAGGCGGTCGTTTCCACAATGCACGCACACGCTACGCACGAAATGACCAATGGACCCACGTGGGTGACGTGTATAGCGTGTCCGTGCACGGCGTGCGCAACAGGGCGTTGCCTTAATTGTCTAGCGCGGGCGCTCGCGACCACATTCGCTCTCTTTCTACCCTCACAATTTACCGTTGGACAGAAAGGAATGGTGAAAGCGATGATATCAGAACATAAAGTTTAAAACGTATAAATGTTAAATACATAATGATTCAAAATGTATAATACAATTTTCAGCGAAATTATTACGAGTAGCTGAACGAAATTTTTTGATCGCGTAATCTAATCTACAGATTGGTTTAGGTTAGGTTTATTTTATAACAATCCTGTTAAGTTGCCATTTTTATGAGAAAATTGCATTAATATATTTTGAACCATTATGCATTTTAATTGAATGAGAGTGGGAAAGAGATAGCGTATGCAGTCACGAGAGCCCACACGTAAGACCAAGGCTTCTGGCAATTCACAGGATAGCTTACATGTATGGCAAGACTACAATTACACTAGGAATGGAACTGACAGTTTAGACTTCCACTTAAGACAAATCAGGGATTTACACAAAATCCACAAAACTGAACTGTTGCGAACGCAACTGTTTTCATTTCAATATTTTAATTTATATAACTTCAAACGTAGAAACGGAACGTACGACAGAGGGCGTGACGTAGTTTTTATTTGTAACCAATAACAGCCTCTTATATACCCAAAAAATATTATAATTGTACCCGTCTTAAACGGTAATTTTAAAACACTTGCTTCGAATCCACTAGAGCGAATAGGCACTTTTGTTTGTACCAGTACTTACCCTAAAATATATCACAGTCGAAAAATATCGAAGTTTTATTAAAAGGCATCGCCAGGAAACCCACTATCATCAGCAGCCTGGGTCCTGGCCGCTACATATGGTCCTTCGCAGCTTCCCAAAAGCAAAGAAAAGACTTCGCCTCTTCATATTCGCCGCAGCAGTGGACTTTGAACACCTCGAGACCAAGCCGCAGAAAGGGCGCTTGAGGTCATCTAAACATTATTGCATCTTCATCTTCGAGATTTTCGCCAAAAAGAAGACTTTACGAAGAAGTATATCCATCACAACCAGGATTGCCAGCGTTCCCCGACATCAGGAGGACGTTCGTCGCATATCCAGTCTACCCCAAAGGACAACATCGTCGTCAAAAGTCAAAGTATTCGCATAAGACTTCGTCAGAGTGAGTCCGTTCCATTCCTATCTATTCTTATTTTCCTCTTCTTTTCCGGAATAGAGAATATATCTATTAGAATCAAGTGCATTTACCTGTCATCTCTTCATAGGTATTTACTTACATCATAAAATTAATCATCAGAATTAAAAAATCATCTTAAATATCTTACAATAATCGTCACTTTAATTAAACCTTACAATTTAAATATCATCTATCCACATAAATATAATCAAGTATCAGTTTAACTACACTCCGCGTTAGCATTAAACTTGTTATTTCACTATTTCTGCACGATCAGCAAATCCCGGCATACCTGGGTCTTTGTTCCGCTGCCTTATTGACCTACTCGCTCGCAAATCATTGCAGTGCAGCAAACCGGCTAGTCGCGTGTTAACTTGTGCATTACAAGATGGCCGAAGCAAAGTTAAAAGAATTAATTAAAAAGCGTGCAAGTATGAAGGCCAAAGTGACACAGTTTAATAATTATCTTAGTGTGACCAAGACGTGTGATAAATTAAGTGAGTTGCAAGTTGTCGAATTGGATTGTCGTTTAGGTAAAATCGAATCGTTATATACGGAGTTTGATGCCTTACAGACGGAGATCGAAATGTTATCAGAACATTCTGACGAGGCGTATGCCGAGCGGGAGCAGTTCGAAACCCAATTCTATTCGTTGGTCTCAATCGCTCGCAACTTAGCCAGCCCAACTGTGCAGCAAAACGGGGGGCACGGCGGCTCCACGTCAGGCTCAGGCTGCGAACATTCGTGCTCCGGGCGACGTGACTTCGTTCGCCTGCCCAAAATCGACCTACCGCATTTCGACGGAAGCTACCAGCACTGGCTCGAATTCCGAGATACGTATATTTCCCTTATACACAATAACTCAGGCATTAATAACATTAACAAATTTCATTACCTTAGAGCAGCCTTAAAAGGAACGGCTGCCCTTGTTATACAAAGTCTAGATTTTAGTTCAGACAACTACACGAAGGCCTGGCAATTACTGTCCGAACGATTTGATAACCAGAGATTATTGGTTAATAATCACCTCCAAGCGTTATTTAATTTCGAGCCGATGCAACGCGAATCAAGTGGCCTATTACGAAACATGGTGGACGTAACAAACAAAAATTTGCGTGCACTTGCTACGTTAGGCGAACCGACTGACCACTGGGATACTTTAATTATATATTTAATGACAAAAAAGTTAGATTTCATTACTAATCGCCAGTGGGAAGAGAACAGAAACGATGTCAGTGGTTCGCCCACTTTGGTACAATTCATTAAATTTTTAAACAACAGGGCAGACCTATTAGAAACAATTCATGCAAATAAAACTTATAATAATAAATACAGACAATCACAAACAGAAAATATAAAACCTAAAACATTCACATCTACCACAACCAACACAAATAACAAACAGAATAATACAACTTATACAACAACAAACATCATGTGTCCATTTTGTAAACAAAACCACTTTTTATTTGTTTGCGAGTCATTTAGAGAATTAGATGTTGACTCACGTATTAAACAAGCGAACTTGTACAATATTTGTAAGAATTGTTTACGTCCTGGGCATGTTGAAAAACAATGCAAACTTTCTCACTGCAAGTATTGTAGTGATAAACACAATACACTTTTACACAAACATATAGAAAACCCATCTACTAGTGCTGGTGCACCCATTCCAGAAGTGCATTTTACCGGCAACCTTTTAACAAATGCTTCTTCATATGGTAATCAGTCCATCGTATTGCTATCCACAGCATTGGTGCAAGTACAGGGCGCGAGTGGAAGACTTCGCGAGGCCCGCCTCCTACTGGACAACGGCAGCACTTCCAACTTCGTGACGCGAGACCTGTGTGGGCAGCTTGGGCTACGGACTCGCAGCGCGAGTTCCACGGTCACAGGTATCAATAATCAGACTTCACTTAGTACAGAGTCTTGTGACCTCATTATTCAGTCGTACCATAGTGATTATACGGCTAAAATTAGTTGTTTTGTTTTGCCAGAAATAAGTAAAACCTTACCGTCGTGTTATGTAAACATTGCACATATACCTATTCCTGCCGGCATCGCATTGGCAGACGCAACGTTTAACCAGCCCTCCGGTATTGACATATTAGTCGGAGCGGAGGTGTTTTGGAACGTCTTAGGATCCTCTTCAATAGATTTAGGTAAACATAAACCTAGATTACAGGAATCCAAATTAGGCTGGATTATTTCTGGCTCATTATTAAATAATAAAAATAAAAATAAATCTTCTTTCTGTTCGTTTCTCACTCATAGCGAAGAAACCAATTTTACGCGATTTTGGGAACTTGATTCCGTGTCTTCAACGCACTGTATGACCCCCGAAGAGCAAGCGTGTGAACATAGTTTTATAAAAAACACTACTCGCGATCAAAATGGCCGCTTTGTTGTAACATTACCTTTAAAAGAGTCACCGGAGGTTTTGGGTGACTCATATTTTTTGGCCAAGCGACGTTTTTTATCATTAGAAAATAAATTAGAACGCGATCATCATTTTAAAAGCATGTATTTAAATTTTATGCAAGAATATCTTGATTTAGGCCATATGTCAGAAAATAAAACTTCATTTCCCGTCACTGACGTTAAAACTTATTTTATACCACACCATGGGGTCATCCGTGAGTCAAGTACTAGTACGAAATTACGAGCTGTTTTTGATGCATCCGCTACTACGACTTCCGGTAAATCGCTCAATGACATCCAAATGGTTGGACCCACGGTGCAAGATGACCTGTTGTCTATCTTAATTCGATTTAGGCAGCATAAATATGTCATATCCAGTGACGTTGAAAAAATGTACCGTGCTATTTTAATTCAACCTTCTCAGCGTTCACTTCAACAAATTATATTTCGGTTCGATCCCTCAGACAAATTAAAAACATACACGCTCAACACCGTCACTTACGGCACGGCGGCGGCGCCGTACCTAGCAACGAAGTGTCTCGTCTCACTTGCTGATCAGTGCCATGACGTACGCGTAAAAGAAGCCATCAAACACGATTTCTACGTCGATGACTTTTTGAGTGGCAGTGACTCGATTGACTCATTAATTGAGATTACTAAAGGTGTCACAAACGCTTTAGATTCAGCTAAATTTAATTTACGTAAATGGCAGTCTAACAGCCCAGAAATATTGCACTCTATTTGTGACCTTAAAAATGAAACGCATAAAACTTTAAATCTCAATGACACTTCGCCTTGTAAAACGCTAGGTTTATATTGGGATCCAAATTTAGATCATTTATTGTTTTCTATAGACCTCAAAATTCCAAAAAAAATAACTAAACGTAACATGTTATCAGTGATAAGCCAAGTATTCGATCCTCTAGGTCTCGTAGGCCCTTGTATAGTCGAAGCTAAATTTATGTTACAAAAACTTTGGCAGGAAAAATGTGAATGGGATGAAGAACTACCATTGGAAATAAAAAATCGTTTCAATTATTTTGTGACATCACTTTCACATTTAAACAAATTACACATTAATCGCTGGGTTCTCTGTGACTCGCCTAAGGAAATTCAATTACATGTTTTTTCAGACGCTTCCGAACGTGCATACGGAGCATCCATTTATGCTAGAACAGTGGACGGCAATGGCTCGGTGTGCGTTCATCTTATAGCGTCAAAAAATAAGGTGGCTCCACTTAAACCTACCACTATCCCCAGGCTTGAGCTTTGCGGAGCTTTGTTAGGCACAAGACTCTGGACTAAAGTCATTAAGTCACTAACTGTGAAGTTTGATCATAGCTACTTTTGGTCCGATTCCATGATTGTGCTGGGCTGGCTCTCAGGTTCATCTAATCGCCTACAGCAGTTCGTTCGTAATAGAGTAAACGAAATAAAGGAAACGACTGACGGCCAGACGTGGAGCTACGTGCCATCCAAGCACAACCCGGCAGATCTCGTGTCACGGGGGGTGAAGGCTGATGAAATCAGCGCATCCACCTTATGGTGGACTGGTCCTTCTTTCCTTCACCACACACACATACAGTTTCCAGTAACACCCAACACACCTACAGAAATATGTGCAGTAACATCATTATTTACAAACATGAAAGAACATACACAAAACAACACACTTAACAATAACACCTTAACTACACTTATTACCAACAATTCAAAATTCACAAAAATAGTAAGAATCCTAGCCTATATTTACAGATTTATAAATAATTGCAAAAATGTAAATAACAAAACAACATCAAACTTAAGCTACACAGAAATCAAATCATCAAAAACAAAATTACTTCATTTTACTCAAACGGAAATGTTTCCTAATGAATACAACATTCTTAAATCAGGTAATAATCTGCCAACAAAAAACAGATTATTGTCTTTATCACCCTTCTTAGATTCAAATAATCTTATTCGTGTCGGCGGGCGTTTAAATAATTCAAACTATACCTACGATGTTAAACACCCGATTCTGCTCTGCAGTAAGCATCATATAACCAAACTGTTATTTCATTCTCAGCATCTCGCTTTGTTACATGCCCCTCCCCATCTATTGCTGTCAAGCATAAGGCAAACCTTTTATCCTCTTGGCGGCAGGAATCTTGCACGACGTATTGTAAATACTTGTGTTCGTTGCACTAGGTTTAAGGCCAAACCTTTTCAAATGACCATGGGCGACTTACCAACTGACAGAACACAACTAGAATATCCCTTTTTACATACAGGCATGGATTACGCCGGACCAGTGCTGATAGCTGACCGCAAGGGTCGGGGTAGTAAAACTATAAAGTCATATATTTTAATTTTTGTTTGTCTTTCAGTCAAAGCACTACACTTGGAACTTGTGACGAGTTTGACCAAGGAAGCGTTCCTTGCTGCTCTTGGTCGGTTCATGGCTCGCCGTGGGAAGCCTCAAACCCTGTACTCCGATAACGGCACATCATTCGTCGGGGCTTGCAACGAACTTAATCATTTTCTTATTAGTAATAGTAATGACCTTCAATCAGGTATTGCAGAACATAGTATCGAATTTAAATTTATTCCAGCATATTCTCCACATTTCGGTGGTTTATGGGAGGCAGCCGTTAAATCAGTAAAATATCATTTAAAAAGAGTACTTTCGTTGACCTACTTAACATACGAAGAGATGAACACGTGCTTGATTCAGATAGAAGGTATTCTTAATTCTAGACCCCTTACACCACTATCATCTGATCCTTCTGATCTTACCTATCTCTCACCCTCTCATTTCCTTATTGGACGCTCACTTCTGTCTGTCCCACATGCGTCACTGACAGAAGCAAACATCACCAGACTCGAAAGGTTCCAAAGGGTCGAAAAACTCAAGCAACATTTCTGGAATCGTTTTGCCCATGAGTATGTAACTCTCCTTCAGCAGAAAACGAAGTGGCACACCTCGTCTCACCGGTTGGAGCCTGGAACCCTGGTCCTCATCAGGGAGCGCGGAAATCCACCTCTTCTATGGCTTCTGGGGCGCGTCGTCAAGCTGTATCCAGGCACGGACAACGTCACCAGAGTTGCCGACGTCCTCACGAAAAAGGGAATTATTAGGAGAGCCTACAATAATCTTTGCCCTCTTCAGATTAACTTTTAACTTACTTCTCACTTCTTTCATAATTTTGTTTGCCTTTCTTTGTTGAGTACACTCAACGCCGGGGAGTATGTTGCGAACGCAACTGTTTTCATTTCAATATTTTAATTTATATAACTTCAAACGTAGAAACGGAACGTACGACAGAGGGCGTGACGTAGTTTTTATTTGTAACCAATAACAGCCTCTTATATACCCAAAAAATATTATAATTGTACCCGTCTTAAACGGTAATTTTAAAACACTTGCTTCGAATCCACTAGAGCGAATAGGCACTTTTGTTTGTACCAGTACTTACCCTAAAATATATCACAGTCGAAAAATATCGAAGTTTTATTAAAAGGCATCGCCAGGAAACCCACTATCATCAGCAGCCTGGGTCCTGGCCGCTACAGAACCGTAATCTAGAAAATTTTGCACGGACTAACCCTATCATAAACGCACTGTAGGCTTCTGCTAACTTAACAATCTTTTGTCCCTGTCACTTTGACATTTACCTTTCACAGATAAGGACAATAAGGACAAACGATATTGCTAAGTAAGTAGAACCCTATGGAGTGTTTATGAATAAGGGGGTATAACTGTCTTCAATGCGTGGACGTACAATTTGTGATTCACCTTTCGCTGCCTACCGCCGTGACGTCCAAAGAGATTTGGATCCCCGAGATACAAAAAATATGAGGAGATCCAAACAATGGATCCTAGTGGACGTCACAGCCCAGCTGCCTATCCTGACGAACTCCCACTGCACGCTACTGCTATCATGCAACATGAAAACCACGACGGAATTTTCGGCAATTCCAATGGGAATCAGTAAAAACTAGGAAGCTTAACTGTCAGATCTAATGAGTCGAGCTAGCAGGTAAGAACTAGCGGCAACATTAAAAAAATGACAATGCCTAGGCGACTTCGACGCTATGTTCCTACATTATCATAAATTATCGTAATAAGTTAGCGTTTTTCTAAAAAAAAGGCTACATGAAAACTTCTTCTAGAATTTGACTATTGTGGATTTTTCTTACGCAGAATCGTTTGCCCTATCGATTCTCACTCAAGAAAAAATGTGTCCCAGATTTTAGTATGGTTTTTTTTTCTGCTAGTTACGTTCACATCAAAAACGGCGAATAAAAAAGTGACGAACTAGAATAGAAGTCTTGGGACATATTTATTCTTGTATTATGATCGATAGAGTTTCAGAAATAACAACAGTTGTCCGTAGGAAACAGCAAGGAAATCAATCATTTGGTATAGTGGGGAGAGGTCACAAGAAAGAGATCTCTCTCAGGTAAATACAGGGACCCAAGTCCAAAGGAAGAGAGTTGAAAGTTGTATTTATGACGTAAGAAACTCCAACAGCATAATGTAAAACAGGGATAGCCGATGACCAGGAGGCGGTAGTACCATCATCATCATCATCCCCAGCCTTAACACCTTCTACTGGACACATTGGGCTATTGTTACATTGAATTGTCAAAGGACCACTCACCACCGTTGCCATTGCACTCGCGCCTCCTGCTCTCAAGGAACACCTTGTAGCCTTCCATCTTCTTAAAATCAGACAAGATGGCAGAGTCCACCGAGAACTTCCTCGGCAGCGGCCCAGGTTCCGACACCTGCCTTGACAGCTTCTTCTGCCGTTTCAACAGTGAAAATATGCTCGAGCGGCGACGCGTCTTGTCTTTCATCTTCGACGAAAACAGTATGTCCGAGTCGTGCTCCATCGTCGGTATCTTGTTGGTTAACGACAGAATTTTCGGAGGCTTTAACAACAGCAGTAAGTTTTAAATTAGCTTCTCGAATTCGAGTAAAGCATTTCAACAAATAGATATTCTCTTCTATAAAATCAACAGTTGTTGTAATACTGTTGTGTCTCTTGAAAAATGACTTCCCTGGAAGTTTTGCAGTGACAGCATTCAATTCTATATTTAGTTCAATGACGTGATGCACTTCTTTTTCCTTTTGTTTCTCATCTAATCTTATTTCTTAGTCGTTTAATTCTTAAGTTTCTTCACAGGTTTTAACTTATGTTATCTTATCACTGTTTGTCTTCATTTCATCTTCATTCTTCTAGTACCCTTCGCATAACTGTTATCTTCACGTTTTTGGTACTTTCTCACTTTAACAAAGCAATATGGATTTGTCACATCAGTGTTAATTTTAACATTAAAGCTTTCTGCTTCTTAGCTTTGTTCTGTAACCTTAAATACCTCTTTATCTTTCTCTGTACTTAGTTTCTTAACTTCTTTCATAAATACTTGCATCTACGAACTTGTAGACATTTCGAGTCAATCCGCGTCGTTTTGCTAATAATATTATTATCTCCATTCACATAGTCATTTCGCTTTACACTATTGTAATACGACACCGTATTTTCTTTAATTCAACCTTCATCTATTTCACCAACTTATTTGATTATTAATACCACAATTATCACCTTGGATTACTATACTTCGATTTTTTTAACATTAGAAATAAGGTAAACAATTTTGGCATGTCTTTTTAATGAAAACCACTTTTTAAAAATCTGTAACTGGAAAATATAAAACCATATCAAAACAATGACAATATTCCAGGTATTTTAAATTCAAACTTGCTGTTATTTATTTTTTAAAACTGTTTTTCAATAAAAAGTCTTGCCAAAACTGTTTACCTTTTTTCTAATGCTAAAAAAAAACGAAGTATAGAGTTGATCACGGGTTAATATTAAGCATATATATTTGTAAATATCACAGCTATGTCATAGCATAGTATGTCAATGTCACTGTTGCTATCGCTAACTATGTCAAATTAGATAGTCATTCAGAGGCAAAAATGCATGGCATCATATTTACTATGTGCGGATATACAAGGTACAGCGTGATTTATTTTGACAAGGTCACATGTCACGTGACAGCATTAACATAAATCAAAGATGACATGGTAAATGGGGGCCGAGAGAGGCCCCCTTTGTCGTCCTACCCCGCGCCCCTGTGCCGCGCGGGCGAGGACTTATTTAAGAGGTCAATCTATACATTTGACGACCGGATAGCCTAGTGCAGTAGTTCCCAAAGTGGTCCAGGTGGACCCCCAGGGGTCCACGGAAGACTCGACGGGGGTCTACGTTGGGCGTGACCAAAAATGGGGGTCCACAATCGCAAGCGGGGGTGCATGAAAATTGAATAAAATTTGTGAGAATTGATTGGTCCTTGTGCTGTGAGTCATTGTAGATTTCAAGAAAGTAAAGTAGGATGGAGTCACTCGCAGCACAAAAATATAATACATATAATTGAAAATTTGTTTAGTCGACTTTATTTTTAAAGAATTAACCCTATCAAGCAATCAATTCTAACCATTTTTTTTCGAAAACTGTTAACTTATCGTTGAAACTCAGCAACAACGCAAGTTTCCATAGATTATAGAGCTAATCTTAATTTTTTTTTCGAGATTTAGTTTAGAAATTAGTGGTAATGTAGCTGCAGGGGGGTCCACCGGATCCAGCAAAATTTTGAAAGTGGTCTATGGAACAAAAGAGTTTGGGAACCTCTGGCCTAGTGGTTAGTGACCCTATGTAGCTAGACTAGCTAGAGGTGCCGGGTTCGAATCCCGGTAGGGGCAGACATTTGTATGATGAATACGAATGTTTGTGCCCGAGTCATGGATGTTGTATGTATTTAAGTATGTATCTACATTATATAAATATGTTTATCCGTTGCCTGGTACCCATAGCACAAACTTTGCTTAGATTGGGACTGGGTCAATTGGTGTAATTTGTCTCATGATAGTTATTTATTTATTACTAGCTGTTGCCAGCGACTTCGTCTGCAAAGAATCCGTTTATCGCTATCCCGCCGGGAATTTTCCGGGATAAAAAATAGCCTATGTGCTATACCAGACTATTCTCTATCTACGTGCCGTATTTCATCCAGATCCGTTGGGCCGTTCTGGCGTGATTGAGTAACAAACATCCATACATCCATCCATACTTTCGCATTTATAATATTAGTAGGATTTATTCTATGTTTTTTCTTTGCTCCCAGATCGGCAGGTTATAAAAAAAACTCAGTTAACTAAACACACTATACACTCATGCTATTGTTGACAGTAATTTGATCTCATTGCCTTTGCAGCGTGCGTCTGGATTTAGGTTAAATATATTATGGTGTATTGTTCAAAGGTAACTCGATACATAAGGCTTGGTTTCGTTTCATATTCCTACCTAAAGCATCGGCTTAATATTTTTTAGTGTCTTAATTTTTTTTTTCTTTTGATTTTTTTCTTTTGCTATGCTGCATTTTGCTGTTCGCGGGGTTCTTTTTTTTTCTCTTCTCGCACGCCAATTAACCCGCTATATTCGGCACCCCAGCATGAGCCACGGGGCAGGCTGATAACCAGCGCTGGCAGCTTCTGCGTAAGCGCAGCATAAGCTGAGCCTGCTCCTTTTGCCATTGCGTACAAGTTTTTTTTTTTTTTGTTAACAAAATAATCTAATGTTAATTCTTAAGTTAAGTCTGTAATTGTTTTATTTCTATCTTTAATGGTAATAAACGTTTATCTTATCTTAATGTATTTTTTTTTAATGTGAATAGGAAGGCAAACGGGTCACCTGATGGTAAGCGATCACCACTGCCCATAGACACCCGCAACCCCGGAGGGATTGCAGATGCGCTGCCAACCTAGAGGACTTAGATGAAATGCTTCTTGTGCCCGTAATTTCCCCGGCTGTCTTACTCTCCACACCGGAACAACAGTGCAAGCACCGCTGCTTAGCGGCAGGATTAGCGAGTAAGATGGTGGTAGCGATCCGGACGGCCCATGCACAAGGCCCTACCCCCCGCAAAATATTATGTATTAGAAAACATACATAAATCACGTCTTCATCCTTTATGGGGTAGACAGAGTCTAAGGTAGCAAGACCTAGGCCACGTTTAGTATGATTGTGGGCGTTGTGGAAAGTGTAATCAAAATAGTGATGGGTTGCTAGCATCGCCTTCCCTCGATGGACTTTTACTATCTGCGCGGGAAGAAAAGCAACAGGTACATTCTATGTTTTTTAGACCAGCGTGGAAGCACCTGATCAGATATTATAAGTAACTAGCGACCCGCCCCGGCTTCGCACGGTATATTATGCATGTATTATACATGTAAACCTTCCTCTTGATTCACTCTATCTATTAAAAAACCGCATCAAAATCCGATGCGAAGTTTTAAAGATTTAAGCATACATAGGGACATAGGGACAGAGAAAGCGACTTTGTTTTATACTACTAGTGATATCGGCATTAGCAAAGAAATACGGAAAACATAAGAATTTTAAACTAATAGTTACAAAGAGAGATCCGAAGTGACGTGTGACGTCATAAAACACTACGCCCATATAAGCTCCATATTAAATTCTGTTTTCTAGAAAGAGATGGAGACAAATCTTGGATAGATATCTAGGTTATTTTTAGTTAGGTAATATAAAAAATGCCGTGGTAGCCTAGTGGTTTGACCTGTGGCCTCTCAAGCAGAGTGTCGTGGGTTCAAATCCCGGGCTCGCACCTATGAGTTTTTCGGAATTTATGTGCGAAAATTACATTTGTAATTTGCCATGAGCTTTTCGGTGAAGGAAAACATCGTGAGGAAATCTGCACACATCTGCGAAGAAATTCAATGGTGTGTGTTAAGTTCCCAATCCGCACTGGGCACGCGTGGGAACTATAGCCCAAACCCTCCAATACACGGAGGAGGCCTATGCCATGAGGCACGCCGAATTACGCGACAATTTAATAAATAAACGACAATAACAACAACAACAACATGTACCTACTGAAATTGTAGCGAATTCGGAATAAAAAGGCTTATAAATAAATAAAAAATATAAAAAAAATATTTTTTTATTCATAAATATAGGACACTAGCTGTTGCCTGCGACTTCGTCTGCAAAGAATTCGTTTATCGCTATCCCGCGGGGATTTTCCGGGATAAAAAGTAGTCTATTATCTATGTGCCGAATTTCATCCAGATCCGTTGGGCCATTCTGGCGTGATTGAGTAACAAACAAACATCCATCCACCCATCCATAATTTCGCATTTATAATAATTAGTTACATTAGATTAGATAGCTTTCATCCTGGAAAATATGCTCAAGTGCAAAATAACGGGTCGTTTTTCATAGAACCTTGTATGAAAAGCGACTCAATATTTTTGCTCGTCGGTGTAGTAGAGTACCCGCGGGCAAAAACTAGTAGTATCATAACTTTCCATAGAGCCTGTGACTTGTCGACCCCTGACTTCAGCGCCCTCTCCCGGCAACATTACGACGCAAAACTGTTTGTTTGTTGCTACACTAATAACAGGCACTTACAGCAAATTGGTGTGAGAAGTGGCAAAACCTTGAGCCGGTTGACATTAGTTAATTGTAGACAAACATACCACACACCAACAGAGCAGAATTATATTAGACGTACGGATATTTGTCGAAAAAATGTTCCACAAATTATCGCTTCGCCAAATAATTTTGCTCAAATGATTAGGGCAAATACAACGAGGAAACGCAGCCAGCCTTATGGGTACCCTGCCTAATGGGAACTATCCGGCCCTATTTTATAAAGCTACACCACAAGCTACAATATACAAGCGGAAGTCTCTCTCTGACCCTATGAGTTAGATAGAGACTTCCGCTTGTAAATTGTAACTTGTAGCTTTATAAAATAGGGCCCTGAATTAGATTAAGGTAGTTTAACACGTTGGACGCCGTGGGGGCCACCACTTGGGCGACACTCGAAAAGCCCGGGGGGCCAGGTCAAAAATCCTAAAATTTCCAAAATATGTTTTTCCGGATTTTTACTGTACCGTTTAGGAAATGTATAAAAATGCATGGTACACATAGACATATTTGTTTTTTCTTATTAATTTGGCAATTATTCAACCGTCGCTCATATGTGTCCCCCACGGCCCCCACGGACAGAAAACCGCTTTTCCGTCGCCAGGGGCCGCGCGGGTCACGCTGTCGGTCCCCCGCGCCCGCCGCCCCGCGCGCCGCGTTATCCTGCATATGCGTACGCGTCGTCCTTTCAGTGTCCACGAAGAAAAAAGCTATCACTATCTCGCAGAAACTATATAAAAAGTCTGGAGTAAAAACTACTTATATAACTATCAGCTATATGTCCTTCCCCGCTGCTGAAATTATATCCAGGTATACCGAATTCCAGCGGTTTGAAAGTGAAGAGGTAACATACATACAGGATTTTTTCACTTGTATAGTATTACTAGCTTCTGCCCGCGACTTATACGTATTAACCTTCCTCTTAAAATCACTATCTATTTTTAAAAAAACCATATCAAAATCCGTTGCGTAGTTTGAAAGATCTAAGCATATATATGGGCAAACAGACAGCGGAAAGCGGCTTTGTTATATACTATGTAGTGAATTATGGATAAAAAAGCACAAAAGGAACCCACGTGCAAAATCTCAGCTTGCTAGGTGGGTTAGGCTGTGCGTCAGAACTACCATTAAAAAAAACCTTGTACTTGTATTGGAAAATGCGATATCGAAACATAGAGTCACATTATTTTTCGTATTTACATAATTGATATTTATATATGTTAGTACATATATCGATATAGTGCAATTATAACAATATCAATACAGTAAAGTACAGATGTTCCTAGTAAATTTATTACATCGCTAAAAAAATTGTCGTCATCTATAGAAAATCAGTCATATTTTTCTAAGTATTTGTCCTAAACGAAAACCAAGCAGGTTTGGTTTATCTGCAGGGCCACGCGGGTCATGTTAGATACAAATTTACTAAAGATAGGTGGCCATTGGCCCAGCAGAGGCTTCCGAAATAATGTCTGACTCGCGGCCATATGGTGACCCCCACGGCCCCAACGGAAAGTGTCGTGTCGGCCACATGTGTCCCCCATGGCCTCAACGAAAAGACTCAATTTTTTCTCTGGCGTCCAACGTGTTAAGGTTTCTTTATATACATTTTTGGATCTTGTAAATATGTTGGTTTAAATAATTTTTTGGGCAAATGATCATTTGGCGAAAGCACTTTTATTTAGCACCTTTGATTTTGGCATTTAGTTTTGACATATAATTACTTGATCAACGAAACTAGGGAGATGTGGAGGCCTTGCCCAGCAGTGGGACACAAATATAGGCTAATATAATAATAATAGAAACTCGTGGTTTTTAACTAATTAGTAAATTTGCCAACAGGAAAAAAGGTTAATCGAAATTTCCCGAACTGAAGTTTGGGCGTCTTTTGGCAGACGTCATATCTTATCTTAGAGATAGAGCTCAGATAGGCTTTAACATGTAAGATAAGGCTTATAAATCGTAAATCATATGTAAACTGTTTAAACACAATAAACAACGCTTGGCTGTTTCCGAAAATGATTTAGCAAGTGATATGGGCGAGGTACTATTTTAAAAGTATCCCTAGATAGAGAGAGAGAAAAAGAGAGAGAGAGAGAGAGAATTATTTTTTTACCTATTAGTGTATACTAGCCTTATTCATAAAAAATCCTTAATTGAGGTTTGATCAGTCTATTAGTTAACAGACTGATTAAGCTTATTTCGTTCTATTACTGCAAATACCAGTTATCTGCAAAAAAGTCATTTCGAGATAATTCAATTTTAATGTTCGTGAGTTGTTTTATACCAGAAAACGCGTGTAGTAGTCATTTCAATTATGTTTTTTCTTTAGTATAAACTACGCGTTTTCTGGTATAAAACCACTCACGAACATTAAAATTGAATTATCTCGAAAGGAATATTTTGCAGATAACTGGTATTTGCAGTAATAGGACGATTTGCCAGTTGTTAAAAAGTATGATTCATAAACGCTTGCTAGCAGTTTGTTAGCTAATGAGCTGCTGATGGATGGATTAGACGTGTTATGTTGTCATCTTGACAAATCATAGACCAAAATGGCCTTTTAGTGAATAAAAAAAAAATTGACAGCAGTGGCAGCGAATTAGCGGGAAACCGAAAACATGGCTTCAGCCTAACACGACAGACGAGGCAGTGTGGATCTAGTTTCCTTTACCTATCCCGGAGGGGATAAACTTAAAACAAAAAAAAACTGTCTTGCGTATGGTTTTGTCTTGTCAAAATCAGCTGTTCACATTTGTGGCGGCCATTTTGTGAGTTAGCAGAGAAATAAAGTAGGGTCTACGGTTCGCTAACTTTCGGAAGACTTAACAGACCCTTGAAGGACTGTTTTTTTTTTTATGCGAAAATATTGATTAGCGCTAATTGACGTTTATGAATCATGTTTTTTTGCATCTGTCCTATAGCGAGCTTACAGCGAGCCTCTAACTTTTTATGAATAAGGCTGTACATCTTTTGGTTCCCGTAGGATTGTGTCAGCTAACTTATCTAACTAATATTATAAATGCGAAAGTATGGATGGATGGATGGATGTTTGTTTGTTACTCAATCACGCCAGAACGGCCCAACGGATCTGGATGAAATTCGGCACATAGATAGAGAAAAGTCTGGAATAGCACATAGGCTACATTTTATCCCGGAAAATTGCGTAGTTCCCGCGGGATAGCGAACTTTGCAGACGAAGTCGCTGGCAACAGCTAGTGTCTAATAAAGATCTGTGTAGAGAGAGATAGAGATACGTCCTACTATCTACTATACTCCGCTGCAATAAATGAGGCCTTCACAATCTACACATATAATAAATTGCTAATATAGGTAACTAGCTCCTGCCCGCGACTTCGTCTGAGTAGGATTAGACTGAAGAACTGATGTTGGTACATTCTGTAACAATTATTTACATTGCGATTCTAGACAGCTACGACCTTGAACATGTTTATCGCTATCCCGCGGGAACTATGCCATTTTTCAGGATAAAAAGTAGCCTATGTTTTAATCTAGGGTACCAGCTATCTTCGTTCCAAATTTTATCCAAATCTGTTCCGTCGTTTTAGCGTGAAGAAGGAACAAACATACATACTCACTCACATCGTCACATACTTTCGCATTTATAATATTAGTAGGATTTTGTGTGGAAACTGGGCTCAATTTTTGGTATGAATTAAGTTAGTTAAAAAATCAACAATAACTTGATTTTTTCTTTATTTTTAGGGTTCCATAGCTCAAAAGGAAAAAACGGAACCCTAATAGGATCACTTTGTTGTCCGTCCGTCCGTCCGTCTGTCAAGACCCTTTTTCTCAGGAACGCGTGGAGGTATCAAGCTGAAATTTATATCAAATACTCAGGTCCACTGCCCCTTGAAGCTGTGAAAAAATCAAACTTCCAAGCCAACGCAATCAAAACATACTTACAGCCGTTTATGCCACAAATTTCCGCAACTCTCAAGGGAATCCAAACTTACAGGGTACTTCCCGTGAACGCAGAATCTTTAAATTTGTTATGAAGGTAGGTCTTATAACACAGATTAAGGAATAATTGCGAAAACCGTAAATATGTATGTATGTCTGTATATCAAAAAAAATCAAAATTCGTTTATTCATTTCAACAACGTGGTTACAACAAGCCAAGGTTGAGGCCTCTCAGTAGGTATATATGTACCTGTATTGAGTAATCTCGCTCTTCCTAATATAGCACATTTTAACAATCAGTCCACAGTTTAGAAAAGTATATATCAGTGACCAATATAAAGTGACCCCACACTGCGTACATTTTGCTTTGGAGCAAGGCTCTACTTACACTGGTTTATAGATATTTATAGATAAGGCCTTGCGGTTAGATTAAGCCTTGATCCACTCTGGGTTAGACTTTAGTGCTTATTATGTACATTAAAGTTGACACCTTAAATCTTAATGGACTGATTAGGAAATTAATAGCTGCAGATCTGCTGCCATTTTAGGAAGGGGCGGCTATTTTCGAAGTAACATAGATAGCATGCTGGCCTGGGAGTAAAGAAAAAACCGGCCAAGTGCGAGTCGGACTCGCGCACCGAGGGTTCCGTATCATCTATAAATATCTATAAACCAGTGTAAGCAGAGCCCTGCTCCAAAGCAAAATGTACGCAGTGTGGGGTCACTTTATATTGGTCACTGATATATACAGACATACACACATATTTACGGTTTTCGCAATTTTTCCTTAATCTGTGCTATAAGACCTACCTTCATACTAAATTTCAAGATTCTGAGTTCACGGGAAGTACCCTGTGTAAGTTTTGATTCCCTTGCGAGTTTCGAAAATTTGCCGCATAAACTACTTTTTCTTTTGATTGCGTTGGCTTAGAAGTTTGATTTTTTCACAGCATACAACATCCATGACTCGGCCACAAACATTCGTATTCATCATACAAATGTCTGCCCCTACCGGAATTCGAACCCGGGACCTCTAGCTTCAAAGACAGGGTCACAAACCACTGGGCTATCCAGTCGTCGTATACATAGGCGTGAGACAGACAGACACGCAGACATCGCCGAGATAACCTTCACACCGTATCAATGCGCGCGCGCAATCTCAGCATGATAGTAAAAAAAAAACGATTTACCATCTGTTTAACTAATCCTGTCGCCAAGCAGTGTCAATAGTTCTGAAATAAATAAAATTGTAGGCAATGTTCTATACATACATATCGTCACGCCTCTTTCCCACAGGGGTAGGCAGAGACTACTCTGTTCCACTTGCTACGATCCTGACATACATACACATAGCAACACACATACACATACAACACACACACATACACATATATTCTATACATATCTAACTAATATTATAAATGCGAAAGTATGGATGGATGGATGTTTGTTTGTTACTCAATGAATAGAAATGACGCCAGAACGGCCCAACGGATCTGGATGAAATTCGGCACATAGATAGAGAAATGTCTGGAATAGCACATAGGCTACTTTTTATCCCGGAAAATTGCTTAGTTCCCGCGGGATAGCGATAAACGAATTCTTTGCAGACGAAGTCGCTGGCAACAGCTAGTACATACATAAATCACGTCTTTATCCCTTACGGGGTAGACACACCTTTAAGTAACAATAACAAACTGTAAGCCACGTTTAACATGACTGTGGGCGTATAAGTGGAAAGTGGAATCAGAATAGTGATGGGTTGCTAGCCGCATCGCTTATAACATGTTTCCTATGATTTTCAGCCTTACTTTTTTGAGAATAGAAACAGCTGGCACAGTCTACCTTTTTTCTTTGCTCCCAGACCAGCGTTGAAGGAAAACATTGTTTTATAATTGGCAAATTTTAAAGGAAGTAACATTTATGAGTCACGAGGTTGTCCAAAGATGTCCTTGTTCGATATATCAGAGGTTAGCAAATATATTATATTATACGCGCGTGTGTGCAAACTACAAACATTATCAACAGTATAATGGCAGCATTTGATCTAGTCTTCTAGGTTGGCAACGCATCTGGAATCCCTCCGGGGTTGCGGGTGTCTCTGGGCAGTGGTGATCGCTTACCATCAGGTGACCCGCTTGCTCGTTTGCCTTCCTATTCACATAAAAAAAAGGAACCATTAACATTTTACACCACATCGTTACGTTCCTCTACACGCATAAACTTCATTCACTAAAATTATATTCGCAAAACGACCAATACGCATTTGGACCTATACGCATATGGACCATAATCAATTAGATTGAAAGAGTTAAGGTCCTGTTACCCATAATAATCTACTTTTCTTGGCAAGGATATATACTCAAGGTGTTATGCTATTTAATTATCGTTTCTTAGCTAGTCTGCGAGCATACCAAAAACATTAAAAAAGAGATTTATTCAATTGTTTGTTTAAAGTACAGTTTCAAAAGTACAAACAATATAATTAGTTATAGGCGAAGTGATTTGGATAGGTAGGCTCCGTTACATGGAGTGCAAATAGTTACGCTATTGTCTTAGGCTTAGTTCCTGTAAAAATAGTTGTAAGGGTGGATATATAAATAAATAAACAGTTAAAAAAGAAATGCAACAAACTATCAAAAAGGTTAACGACTCGGCATTATGCCTGCGCCTCAGACTTATATAAGTCTAGGCAAACAGACAGATACACACACAATAACTACGGGCGAACACAGTGCATGAAAAGGATAGACAGAAAGTACCAGTTGCTTCTCTTCCCGCACAGATGGTAAATCCATCGAGGGAACGGGCGAAAATCTTAGGAACCGTTGCGGATAGCAACCCATCATTATTTTGTTTAATTAAAATTGGCCAATCACCATACTTCAACCTGTAGGCTTATTGTCTAACTCGCTCGTAATCGCCATCATGTTCATTTTGACAGTTCATGTATGGGCTGACAATTGGCATCGAAATCAGCTAGCTGTCTCATTCATACAAGAACTGTCAAAATGAACACGATGGCGATTGCGAGCGAGTTACACAATAAGCCTACTGTTCTACAAAGCCCATACAAAATACTAAATAATAGATTGAAAATACTAGCCGTTGCCCGCGACTTCGTCTGCAAATAATTCGTTTATCGCTATCCCGCGGGAACTACGCAATTTTCCGGTATAAAAAGTGGCCTATGTGTCATTCCAGACTATAATCTATGTTTGAAATTTGACGTGAAGAGTGAAAGAGTAACATACATCAATACATCCATACTCACGAAGTTTCGCATTATAATATTATTATTACTATTTAATATGTGCTTAGAGACCTTACAGTAGGACTTGATAGTCCCAACGGAAGACCAGCGCTGGCTGTATGGCCAGCATTATGAAAGAAAGAAAGAAAGAAAAGAAAGTTTATTTATGACAATCACATCACATCATATAAAGCTGCTGTAATAATTATGCTGAGATCCATTTCCTGATATATTGTCCTCATGTTTTTACTTCTTTTTTTTGTGTAATTTATGCTATATATCACGAATAAATGTTTTCTTTCTTTTTTTCTATAATATTAGTAGTATTTTAAGTTTTAAGTTTCAGCTGGTGAAATTTTCGACCAAACGATCATTTGACGAAACAATTATTCGGCCAAACCGCACCGGTGCAGATCACCTACTGGTTCACACTGTGCCTTATCACTCGCGGGCAGGTTGTCCTCATTGCAATACAGCTATCAAGCTAAAGTTGTTGTGAACGATCGCCAGGCTTTACTGCAGTTTAGTTTAAGGGGGCCCTAGGTAATTTTGAAATAACTGCGTTGGTTTGATTCCATGCTATGTCGTTATTACTGAAGATTTAGTTATACAATCAATAGATAGAAAGAAAGAAAGAAGACATTTATTCTCTTTTGAAAGACACAGAAAGAAGAGCATACTTACATACAATTGTACAAAAATGAAACATAAAACACAGACATGAAAATAGATCAGCAATGTATTAATGTGTCTTCGCAAAAGTGAAACGGTCGCTGGCTCAGCATTACGCTGAGGTCTTAGTCACCTGGAGCACTGATTTTACATATATAATATTATAGTTCATAGACTAATAACTAATCTAACTAATATTATAAATGCGAAAGTATGGATGGATGGATAGATGGATGGATGGATGGATGGATGTTTGTTTGTTACTCAATCACGCCAGAACGGCCCAACGGATCTGGATGAAATTCGGCACATAGATAGAGAAAAGTCTGGAATAGCACATAGGCTACTTTTTATCCCGGAAAATTGCGTAGTTCCCGGGGGATAGCGATAAACGAATTCTTTGCAGACGAAGTCGCTGGCAACAGCTAGTAACCTATATGTAACTAAATTAATAAATATGATACGTAAGATATTAAAATTTAAGGATTCACTCTGTAATACATACGTTTTAGAAACACCTGTAGTTTCCTGAATAGTTTTTTAAGTTACCTCTACACGTTTTAGACACGAGTTCGTGAGCGATTGGCTAGACATAAAGTGCGGACAGGGTGTTTTGGAAATTTAGGGGAGAGGCCTTTGCCCAGCAGTGGGACAACATTACAGGCTATTAAGATTAAGGTTAAGACCTCTAAAAAACAAAATAAAATCGTTCACTTCAGCATAATGTATATGGGGGTTAAAATTATCGCAAATAGTCACTCCCATCTCCTAACGGGAATACATAAAATTACCAATAAATAAACCTGTATCTAAAGTCATATTATAAATGCGATGCGAAAGTAAGGAGAGATGGATGTTTGTTTGTTACTCAATCACGCCAGAACGGCCCAACGAATCTGGATGAAATTCGGCACATAGATAGAGAAAAGTCTGGAATAGCACATAGGCTACTATTTATCGTGGAAAATTCCCGCGGGATAGCGATAAACGAATTCCTTGCAGACGAAGTCGCAGGCAACAGCTAGTATATATAGGTTATATATCTCTTGACCCTGTATAGCGAACCAGTTTCATAAATCTGAGGACGCCTGTCCGTGACATCTATTAGAGTTTCAAGTCCATTTGTTTATGCTCAATGCTAGATGAAATGTTAGAGCTGTCAGATACAGATGTCTGGGAGTCAGCCCGGCTAGCACAAGAGCACGTGACAGCCGCGTCGCGCGCGAAATAGACTACCTGTCTTCTTCTAGAACGAACAGTAAGAAAAAGACGGGCTATCTATCTCGCGCGCGACGCCACTCTTGTGCGATCTTGTGCTAGACTTGCAGGTTGTATCATCGGGACTAAGAGGTTCCGGGTTCCAATCGAATACAGGCAAAGGCATGTATCTGTGTAATGAGCACGAATATTTGTTCCTAAGTCATGGATGTTTCTATTTAAGTATGTATTTCTCTATATCTGACTAATATTATAAATGCGAAAGTATGGATGGATGGATGGATGGATGTTTGTTTGTTACTCAATCACGCCAGAACGGCCCAACGGATCTGGATGAAATTCGGCACATAGATAGAGAAAAGTCTGGAATAGCACATAGGCTACTTTTTATCCCGGAAAATTGCGTAGTTCCTGCGGGATAGCGATAAACGAATTCTTTGCAGACGAAGTCGCTGGCAAAAGCTAGTAAGTATATATATCGTTGTCTAGTACCCCTAACACAAGCCTACTAGCGCTTACTTTGGGACTAGGTCAATTTGTGTGAATTGTTTCCTAATATTTATTTATTACTAGTTTCCGTCCGCGTCTTCGTCCGCGTAGAACTAAACTTAATTACTGATGTTGACAGTATATTCTGCAATAATGATTAACATCGCACTCTGGGCAGCTGCGACCTTTGACATGTTTATCGTTATCCCGCGGGAACTATGCAATTCTACGGGACAAAAAGTAGCTTATGTGTAAATCTAGGATACCAGTTATCTCCGTTACAAATTTTATCTAAATCCGTCCAGTCGTTTCAGCGTGAAGAAGGAACAAACATACACGTTCACATCGTCACATCCATCCATCCTCACAAACCTTCGCATTTATAATATTAGTAGGATTTATTTACAGCGCAAATCATAGGCAATATATGTACACAAGTGACTGATACATTATTTTATTTTCTCAAACATACAAACACATAAACCGTCACGCCTCTTTCCCATAGGGATAGGTAGAGACTGTTTTGCTACATCTATCTATCTCGGCCAGACATTTAAGCGTATTACTCTTTTTCTTTTATTTCCGATTTATTGCTATACTAGCTGTTGCCTGCGACTTCGTCTGCAAAGGATTCGTTTATTGCTATCCCGCGGGAACTACGCTATTTTCCGGGATAAAAAGTAGCCTATGTGCTATTCCATAGTTTTCTCTATCTATGTGCGTAATTTCATCCAGATTCGTTGGGCCGTTCTGGCGTGATTGAGTAACAAACAAACATCCATCCATCCATCCATCCATACTTTCGCATTTATAATATTAGTTAGATTAGATTAGTTAGATTCGTTAAATACGTATAGGTTCACCAACTGCCTGACGGCCTTAAACACTCAGCTCTGTGCTAATAATACTAAACAACAAATAAAACATGGAAAAAAACGTACAAGGAAAGGCAAAAATGGCATTAATGAGATTAAAAATACCAATTATGTAATACTAGCTGTTGCCTGCGACTTCGTCTGCAAAGAATTCGTTTATCGCTATCCCGCGGGAACTACGCAATTTTCCGGGATGAAAAGTAGCCTATGTGCTATTCCAGACTTTTCTCTATCTATGTGCGTAATTTCATCCAGATTCGTTGGGCCGTTCTGGCGTGATTGAGTAACAAACAAACATCCATCCATCCATACTTTCGCATTTATAATATTAGTTAGATACAATTATTTTTTAATGGCATGCATTACTTTTTCCTTATTGTACAGTCAGCTCGAAATATATAGAAACAAGGATTTACAATACTTAAAGTATGTGCCAACCAATATTATTATCGCGGAGTAACAAAGTAAAGTTATCCATTTACTCGTAGGTTGGGTTAATTTACTTGATCATACATACATCACGTCTCTATCCCTCACGGGATAGACACAGCCTAAGGTGACAAAAGTCAAAGTTTATTCTGCAAATAGACCGCCAAGGGCTCTTTTACATGTCTTTTTTTTTAATCTACCAGCGCATTCGGAAAGACCATCATTGCCAAGAAGAATGCGCCGCAAGAAACTTGGCAGAAAGTCATTTTTTCAAAATAAAATAGATTTATCGATATATCGGTTAAGTTAGACTAGTTTACATCAATTCTGAAAAAATATTTACTGTTTCAGAAATAAAACGCATTATGACTAACGAAAATTATGACAAGCCATTCGGAACTTGAATGTTATACACATACATACATACCGTCACGCCTCTTTCCCACAGGGGTAGGCAGAGACTACTTTGTTCCACTTGCTACGATCCTGACATACCTTTCGCTTCATCCACATTCATCAATCTCTTCATACATGCTTCAACTTCAATTTTATGGGACAAAATAATCAAAATATGGACCCATATCCTACTAATATTATAAATGCAAAAGATTGTGAGTGACGATGTGAGTGTGTATGTTTGTTCCTTCTTCACGCTAAAACGACTGGACGGATTTGGATAAAATTTGAAACGAAGATAGCTGGTACCCTAGATTGAAACATAGGCTACTTTTTATCCCGGAAAATTTGCGTAGTACCCGCGGGATAGCGATAAACATGTTAAAGGTCGTAGCTGTCTAGAGTCGTAACGCAACATAAATAATTATTGCAGAATATACTATCAGCATCAGTTTGTAAGTCTATTTCTACGCGGACGAAGTCGCGGGGAGAAGCTAATCTAACTAATATTATAAATGCGAAAGTATGGATGGATGGATGGATGTTTGTTTGTTACTCAATCACGCCAGAACGGCCCAACGGATCTGGATGAAATTCGGCACATAGATAGAGAAGTCTGGAATAGCACAAAGACTACTTTTTATCCCGAAAAATTGCGTAGTTCCCGTGGGATAGCGATAAACGAATTCTTTGCAGACGAAGTCGCTGGCAGCAGCTAGTATGTTATATGTGTGTATGTATCTAATTATCTGTGCGCGGTTGATTCGTGTTTGGCCGGTTATTTTGCAGTGTTGTATGAGTTTATTGACCGTCTAAAATAGTTGGTTCACCATTTCGCTCTTGACATTGCGTCATTATGACATACTCGTATTACCTCGTACACAAAGCCTTGCTGTGTTTACTATGTTTTATCGTAGGCGATTATAGTGTCATACTTGTATGTTCGAGTCGTTGGCAAAATTGTTTATTACTAGCTGTTGCCAGCGACTTCGTCTGCAGAGAATTCGTTTATCGCTATCCCGCGGGAACTACGCAATTTTCCGGGATAAAAAGTAGCCTATGTGCTATTCCAGAATTTTCTCCATCTATGTGCCAAATTTCATCCAGATCCGTTGGGCCGTTCTGGCGTGATTGAGTAACAAACAAACATCCATCCATCCATACTTTCGCATTTATAATATTAGTTAGATAGAATCCTACTTAATATTATAAATGCGAAAGTTTATGAGGATGGATGGATGTGACGAGGTGAGTGTGTATGTTTGTTCCTTCTTCCCGCTGAAACTACTTGACGGATTTGGATAGAATTTGGAACGGAGATAGCTGGAACCCTAGATTAACACATAGGCTACTTTTTATCCCGGAAAATTGCATAGCTCCCGCGGGACAGCAATAAACATGTCAAAGGTCGTAGCTGCCTAGAGTAGAAACGTTATAATTACTGCAGAATACTATCAACATCAGTTCTAAAGTTTAATTCTACGCGGACGAACTCGCGGGCAGAAGCTAGTCCTATCATAAACATACTATTTTAAACTCACGCATAAAACTAATTACGTGTATTTATACCCAGTAAAACCAGAAACAACGTAACAGATGCGTATCTTTAAGTGTTTGTTTTAACATAGTTAAACTAATTAGTGAAAACCAAATTAGGCAGAGATTGGTTTCATAGTTCAGTGTTTACAGAATCATTCGTACAAGGCCTCTCATAATTAATACAAGGCCTCTCATAATTAATACAAGGCCTCTCAGAATTAACACAAGGCCTCTCAGAATTAACACAAGGCTTCTTAGAATTACAAGCGCTCTCAGAATTGGGATTGTTCATTTTTTTTAACCCCCCCTTTTTATATTTTTTTTAGAAAATATGGAGCACTTTAAGAAACTAATTTGAATATTTCGTCATTTCATGGCTTAATTTAATTAATATAATTGCTTTAAAAAATGAGATACGACTTTTCAAAATTATATACGGCCGGCTGAAATAGGCAATTTTCCCACAATCCTTTGGAGATTAAAAAAAAATAGTTGTCATAACTGTTGTGACTGTCATCTCAATGTCAAATATACTGTTTACTTTTGGTTTACCTACAAGCTTATTGTATGTTGCGTTAAATCCTGATCATGGTTATAATGAGTTGAAAATTTATGAATGTGGAAGTATGTGGCATTGTGTTTTGGTACCGACTTACATCGAAATGATCCTCGCAACAATATTGTGTACTTATAAACTTTGATGTATTCAACATTTACTTCGACACCACTTTTCTCTTAAATCTTCTCGGATCCGTGCGAACTATTGTTTTGGAGCTGTTTTTAGAGTCATTATTTCAGGTTGGAACGAAGCATTTTCTGTAATTTCCATTATTTCGTTTTAAATCGACCGACAATTTTAAGTTTACAACAAAACAATATTTACTTTACTGACATTGGGTGACACTGATAACTAGTTGACATATAAATTTAATAGACAAACTAGATATTTGCCGATTTATTTTTTGGAACTACCAACAGCCGCTCGGTAAAGTCGAATAAAGATCAAATATTTTTTTTGCAAAATATCCGTAATCCTTGCGTATTTTTGAACGCCAGTAAGATAAACCAGTTCGCAAGCCCCATACTTCGAAATGGTTTTCAAATCAGGGTATGTTGTAAAAAAATGAACAATCCCAATTAATACAAGGCCTTTCCAACATGAAATGATGGCGATGACATCATGATGGGTTCGTTTCGCTGCCGCCGGGCCGAGCTTTCCACGAGGAAGGACTACGAATTAGTCCGAAACATGTCGAGCATTTCTCGACTTTTATACGTGAGTTAGGTATCCGTTTTTGTAACTATAATACAAGGCATCTCCGAGTTAATACAAGGCCTCTCCGAGTTAATACAAGGCCTCTCAGAATTAATACAAGGCCTCTCAGAATTAACACAAGGCCTCTCAGAATTAATACAAGGCCTCTCGGAATTAATACAAGGCCTCTCAGAAGTAACACAAGCCCTCTCAGAATTAATACAAGGCCTCTCGGAATTAATACAAGGCATCTCAGAATTATTCCGGAAAATTCCAGCAGGTTGTTGGGTGCGACGGAACACTACAAAGACTTTTCATACAAATTTTTGATTCAAAATTTAGTTCCGAATGACGCGGTTCACTTTGAACATCGATCAATGTATGGAAACATTTGTCAACTATGATTCAGAGATCCAGAAACACATTTACAGCGCTATTTAGTCATAACTCAACCACATCACGGGTGGTAGGGCCTTGTGCAAGGTCCGTCCGGATAGCTACCACCATCTTACTGGCTAATCCTGCCGCTAAGCAGCAGTGCTTGCACTGCTGTGTTCCGGTGTGAAGAGTAAGACAGCCGGGGAAATTACGGGCACAAGAGGCATTTCATCTAAGTCTTCTAGGTTGGCAACGCATCTGCAATCCCTTCGGGGTTAAGGGTGTCCATGGGCAGTGGTGATCGCTTACCATCAGGTGACCCACTTGCTCGTTTGCCTTCCTATTCGCATAAAAAAAACCTGCTAGAATATTCCGGAACTAATTAAGTGACCCTGTACTTTTTTTCACATCAGAATCTAGGTTAACGAACTTGAATCTGAACTTGTCTTCTTTAAACCATAAATCACTAAACTCCAGTTTTAAATTGTAACCTCCTATTGTTTATTTTGCAAAAGGATTTTCCTACTCGCAAAAAGATTATGTGCAACGTAATTTAAAAACCTTTACAAAACTGCAGCTCCAATTAAATTGTCATTTAACAAATATAATTAATAATTATAGACAATTGTTTCTGTATTTAGTATTTGCTATACTTTGACGCTAATACGACTTGACGAATTTATATGAAACTTGGTATTTAGACGGGTACGTATTAAAATCAATAAAGTTTAAAATGTATAATGGGTTAAAATACATAATGGTTCAAAACATATAATGCGATTTTCTCAAAAAATTGCAAATTAACAGAATTGCCATAAACTAAACCTAACCTAACCTAAACCAATCTATAGATCACGCTATAAAAAAAATCATATACCTAATAGTTTTACAGAAAATTGCATTATATATTTTGAACTATTATACATTTTAACCCATTATACATTTTAACCCATTATACATTTAAACCCATTATATATTTTAAACTTTATAAATTCTAATCCGCTCCCTATTTAGACAGTGGCCCATATCTCTTTATGCCAATATTCCCGCGTTCCGATATATCAACATTTCAAGTCTAACATAAAATTTTGTACTTGATGGGATTTCTTTGAAAATTCCTACAAGAATTCAGTTACTTATTGTCAAATTTCAACCGTCACATGTTCGGTTTCATGCGAGCAAAACCGGCTGTCAGAAGCTAATGTATTTTACAAGGAAATTTACCAACATAATGCATATTTTAACAACGCTTGTCCTCGCAAACTCCGAATGCACTAAACAATTGAGACACAAACATGCATGCGCCATGTAAACAACCAAAAAAACCTGTAATACCGAACACCACACTAAATCCAAACACACTAAATTCACACGTTTTTATCAACTTCACACTTATCATAACACAGCACTTAAAAATAGCCCCATTAAAAAAACAAAAGGCTCTTTACATAGCAAACTATTATCGCACATTAAATTAATCAGAGCGACGCAACCGCTCTAAAGCGTGTATGATAAAATACTGAATTTTAAAAAGTAAACATTCATGCTCTATGCTTACTCGTTAGCAAGGCAATTAGGAGCTTGTAAGGTTGTTTTAGTGTTTATAATTGAACGGTCGCTAATGTAAGGAAGTTATGTACTGATTAGGTATTTTCTGCGAACGCCTCACCGTAATACTAAACTAATACAATAAAAAGCGCGTTCAGCGTTAACTTTAAAAATATAATAATCCTACTATTATAAATGCGAAAGTTTGTGAGGATGGATGGATGTGACGATGTGAGTGTGTATGTTTGTTCCTTCTTCACGACAAAACGACTTGAAGGATTTGGATATAATTTAGAACGGAGATAGCTGGTACCCTAGATTAACACATAGGCTACTTTTTATCCCGGAAAATTTCATAGTTCCCGCGGGATAGCGATAAACATGCCAATTGCTAATTCTACGCGGACGAAGTCGCGGGCAGAAGCTTAGTCTGCCATATCTTAGTAATTTGCGAAATAACCACTTAGGTATTTCAAAAGGACGAACAGGTGATAAAATATATAGTAGTTTGCGTGACCTCTGCGAGCTGGAATTGTAGTTAAGTCAATATGACCTTAGTGTTTAAATAACAAACAATGTATTAGCACAGCTAGCACGGGTGCACGCGACAGCTGTGTCGCGAGCGAGATCTACCCGTCTTTTTCTTATTGTTCGTTCTAGAAAGAGAAGGGTCTATCTCGTACCCTTTTGTGCTAGCCGTGCTATATGCCGCTATCTGGTTTGAACAATGGCCTATCAAGCAGAGGATGTGGGTTCAGACCAGCAGGCTTATTATCTAACTCGCTCGCTATCGCCATCGTGTTCGTTTTGACAGTTCTTGTATGAATGTGACAGCTGGCTGATTCCGATGCCAACTGTCAGCCCATACATGAACTGTCAAAATGAACACGATGGTGATCGCGAGCGAGTTACGTAATAAGCTTGCAGGGGTCTTACCCTGACGTCCTAATTCCGACTCAGTTCAAGTTTTAGCTGTCACTTTTAGTATGAATCTGAAAGCGAGCAAACCTAAACTGAATCGCATTAAGACGCATGGTAAGGCCCCAGGGCTCGCGCTACGAGTTTATCATATACGGATTTGGGCCCTATCATTTAAAGTTGTACACTCAATCCACTCAACTCAGTCTTGTGGTTGCCTTAGGCTCTGTCTGCCCCGTAAGGGATAAAGACGTGGTTTGTGTATGTGTGTTTGGGTGTATGTTGTACACCCAACTTTTTTCTGGTATTTTGTATTATTTTCAGTTTTCTATCAGAATCACGAACACTAATCGATCCTGATAGAAGAAAAAATATATTCTGTCTTAAGTAGCTTAAAATTCTTATATTTTCCGTATTTTTTAAAGATATTACCTACTTTTGCTTTAATTATTTGTCATCTCTTTTACAATATCTTCATATTTTGTTAAGAAATGTGATATTATTTTTGTGCATATTCCACATTATTGGTTTTTATTACCTTTAGTCGCATCATACATAAAACTAGCTCTAGCAAAAATATTACCGATCTCTAATAAAGACAGTACGACAAATACGGCGCCTAAAAATAGCGAATCCTTACATTTGCCCGAATTTCATATCCCATAATGTAATGTTTGCATTAACCCCTTTTTTCCCTGAAAGTTGTTTTTTCAGGAACTTCGAAGTGGCCATACTGTAGAAATCTATAGATTAGGTTAGACTAGTTTTACAACCATAGAAAAAAGGGAAACCTAGAAGTGGCAAATCGCATGTATAAACGTCAAATTGAATTTGACGGTTCGAGTAGCAGAATGATTCTGCCAGAATCAGATTTTCTCGAGTCCACTGTCATCAGTTAGATTTTCAATCGCGTAAACCTAAATACCATTCATTCATTCATCGATTCATTTTGCAACGCAGTTATTTTAACGACATCTGTAAGTTGTGCAATGGAAAAACTATTATTTAGGCAACTGATATTTTCAGACATATCTTTTGGCTACTTCACGCTAGATGGTGTTTATATATACCGGTAGGCTTATTGTCTAATTCGCTCGCAATCGCCATCGTGTTCATTTTGACAGTTCTTGTATGAATGTGACAGCTAGCTGATTCCGATGCCAATTGTCAGCCCATACATGAACTGACAAAATGAACACGATGGTGATCGCGAGCGAGTTAGACAATAAGCCTACTGTACAATGGACTGCAGTATTCTGCGGGTGGAAAGTTTAAATTATAGGTAATAGTGATTCAGAACTTATTACATTTTTATAATAAAAAAACTAGGAGCAATAATTGCCAAGATTTCAAGGTAGGAGTAAACTGTCGATATGAGAGGTTGGCGACACCGGTTTCCCTAGCGATTGTTACCTATCGCACTTCAGAGCCTCTAGTGTATGTTTTCGCATATAAAAACGTCTCGAACGCGTTTACGTAAACATCTCAATTACTATGGGATAATTGGCAGCGCCACTTGCGGATCGAAACGGCAACAAACTATGAGTTCTTCACATTTTAACGCAAACGCGCTCGAGACGTATTTTGTGACCTAAAACCTACACTAAGCATACTGTTGTCTCTTTGTTCTATGTTTACAACAATCCTGAACAACACATTTATGGCATATGATAGGGAACCAAAAAAAAACAGATCCTGCATCCTTATCCCACTCACCATCGTTGCTAACAATCTTGCCAGCCACATACACGTTCTGAGAAGAGAACCGATCATCTCTCCTCTCGCTCTTGCAAGTCTCGTAACTAGCAGAGGGTAGTTTGCGATAGTCTATTATAGAGTACTTCTGAGGCGTGTACGTTTCTGAGTACGGCGTTTTCCTACGAGCACGTTCGCTGTATTATTGTCAGTGAACAGAATTATATTAGTACCTCAATGATATTATACACCTTAGATGCACCGCCACGTATAAAATCACTGCCAAAACTTGTCCCAAAAGTACATTCCAAAAATATCAAAGTCGCAAATGTCAAATGATATTTCAACCACATTTTAAAATATTCGAAATACGACTGTATAACACAAACATTACAGTTTTATTTCAAATGCACGTGTCCGGAATATACGACATTATTAAAATTTAAACTGACAGCACGTCGTAAATCATATTGACAGCTCCATAGGGCCAGAGAGTGCTTAATGACAGATTCTAAGCACTCTCTGCTCGGGACGAGTTTTGAGCGCTCTTAGTGAATCTAGGGTTTATAATATCATTGTAGTACCTACAATATATCCACCAAAAACCATTACGTCGCTCCGGACCGTAAGTAACAATTTATCACCCGCGACGCTACTTTTACGAATGTTTATCTTTATGCATTCCAGGATTACCTTATCTTTTTTTTTAAATATTAAAACCAACAAACGGGCATGCGGTCCACCTGATGGTTAGTGATCACCGCCGCCCATGGTCAACCACAGCACCATTGGGACTGCTAGCGCGCTGCCGGCCATGCAAGAAGTGGTACACTCGCCTCTTAAAGGTACCCATGTCGTAGCCAGTTGGAAAAACCCCAGCCGCCAGCCCATTCCAAATTTTACACTCTTATCTTATCGTATCTTTTTAAAGTTATAGTTATACCCTTTTCACAATAACGAGCTAATATAACGCTCTGTCACACTTTCGTAAACAAATAAAAAGATAAATTTCTGTACGATCGGTATCGTACAGAATTCTGCTAGCTCAGCGACCTACTTTAACGCATGAAAATACAATATAATTAGTTGACGATTAGCACTGAGCGCGACAGGCCACAGTTGAGCATTTTTAACTAAACTTGTGACTTTATAATAAACTTATGTACTTTACGTGGAACTGTGGTTTTGTGGTCAACTCCAACTACTACTATTAACTTTCCTCAACCTTTCGGCCATACATTTTGGTCCTTCGAACCTACAACTAGTGCGTTTTTTTTTTTGGGACGTCAGCGATTCGGTTTGACTGGATTCCCACAAGCGGGTTCCACCAGTTAAATTGAAAAAGCGCGGTTATCGTAACGGAGAAACGTACCAAGTGATACCAGGATTCCTGCACACTACAGGATTTTGGAGAACTGGTGCCAACGGCAATACATCCAACTTAACAACCTACGAGCAATAATCAAGGTAACTAAACTAACTAACTATGGATCAGAGAGTTGAGGAACTTATCGCTCGTCAAGAAGCAACGTTTCTTGAGATCAAACAACTGTGCATGAACTACAAGAAAGATGGCTCCGATCGGAAGACTTTGGAGTACTTGGAAAAACGACTTACGTTACTTAACGCTACCTGGGAGCAATTTACTCAGAATCATGTTATCTTGGAAGCATGTGGAGAAACTGATCATCAATACTTTACTGAAGATGTCTTCAATAAAACGAAGTTTATGTGCGAAGAGGTTATGACGGACATAACCAACAGGAAATACCAATTGTTGTCCGCAGCTAAAGCAACATCGGCAGAGACAGAGACACCAACGCGAACGTCAGCAACTGCTGGGAAGAGCGGCTCGTCTAAAATCAGCTTCGACTTCGCGGGTGTTATGTTTCATGTACCACCACCGAAAACTAAGGATAATAATGATAAGCAACAAGAGTTACTGAGGCAGCAATTCTGTAACTTCAGAGCCTTTGAACGTACGGTGAATAAGATGGATTTGGAGTCTGTCGCTGAGAAATGGGAGCTAGAAGATAACTTGAACATTTTAAAGAACAAGTGGGAGCACATCGAAAAAATACACTGGGAACTAGACTGCATTCTACAAGATGATGAGAATAACTATAAGCAGAAGTACTTGGCCATGGAAAACATTTATGACAACTTACGGAAGCAACTTAACCACAAAATTTGGAATAACTCACACTATGAGAAGGCAACGCCGAAAATTGTAATTCCCGACTTCTATGGAAATTACAATCAATGGACTACTTTCAAAGACCTCTATACAGAGAGCGTTCATAACAACCCTTTACTTTCAAGTGCCCAGAAAATGCAACATCTCAAGACGAAACTCAAGGGAGAAGCTGAAAAACTGGTACAGCACCTTGGCATCAGCGCTGAAAATTATAATTCCTGCTGGGAGATACTCACACATCGCTACGATAACAAGCGACTACTTTTCACTTCATACATGAACACCCTACTTAACCAACCTGCAATACAGCAAGCAAATGCGGCAACAATCAAGAAACTACATGATGTCATGCTGGAGTGCCTAAACGGTCTTAACAACATTGGACTCGACGTTACGACTTGGGATCCAATTATTGTTTATCTTTTGGTGCAGAAGCTCGACAGTGAGACTTACAATGAATATATGAAAGATCTGAAGGAGCCAAGAGACCTACCTAATCTGGACGAATTTACTACATTTTTGGAAAACAAGTTTATGGCACTTGAAACTCTACAAACCAGCAACAGCCAAAAAACTACCTCATCTTACAAACAACCCCAGAACAAACAGACAAACGCAAACAACATTCAATCGTCACGGAATAATTACAATCATAAAAACTATAAAGCACCGAGGTCATCGTACTTTGACAAGCCTCAAACGATGCCTAACGCCTTCGTAATGACGACACGAAAATGCCCTCTCTGCAAAACGGATCACGTGTTAATGCAATGCAACAAATTTTTGCATATGAACACAACTGGACGTCATGACGTAGTTCGGAATTTACGACTGTGCAAAAACTGTTTGTACAGTCATGGAGAAAAGCAATGTACGTCTGTAAAAAGATGTAAGGTGTGCAACAAAAATCATCATACACTTATGCATGACACGGAGAACCAACGTCAAGCAAACACCCAAGTTTCAACATCAACTTCACATGCCGTCAACAACGTAACTAACGAGGAAAAGGAAGTTTTGTTGACAACTGTACTACTGAAAGTGAAGACAGTGGATGGAGATTTTATTAAACTACGAGGACTACTAGATCAGGGCTCACAAGTAAGCCTGATAACGGAAGACGCGGCTCAACGTCTTAGACTACCGAGACGAAGAGAAAACGCAGTAGTGTCTGGAGTGGGAGCTCTGTCAGGAAGCTGCAAGGGATCACTGCGTTTGGAATGCAAATCAATACACTCGGATTATCAATTCCAGATGGAAGCATTGATAATGAAGAAACTTATAGGCAACTTACCAACAACTACATTCTCCAAGGATAACTGGCACTACTTAGAAAATTTGAAACTGGCTGATCCACAATTCAACATCTCAGGACCTGTGGACCTACTTCTGGGTGCCGACATTTACTCAGAACTTATTCTTAACGGAATCATGAAAAGCGACCAAACCAACTACCCCGTTGCTCAACAAACTAAAATCGGTTGGATCCTATGTGGAAAAGTCAAGACGTTCAACTGTTTCGTCACGCTTAATGATCTAGAGAACTTATCTCGCTTCTGGGACACGGAAGAAATAACTGAAAGTCAAAATTACCCAAACGAAAGAGAATTTTGTGAAGAATATTTTACAGAAACTACAACTAGACTTCAAGATGGAAAGTACGTGGTTCAGATGCCTATGAAACCTAACTATGAAGCTAACTTAGCCGACACGAAGAAACAAGCACTAGCTCAATTTCTACAACTGGAAAGAAAAATGAACAAAAACGAAAACTTCGAGAGAAGATACAAAGACTTCATTAACGAATACATAACTATGGGACACATGAAACTTGTACCAACAGGAACTTCAACTGAAAAACGATTATATCTAACACATCACGGCGTTATGAGAGCACAATCCACTACGACACCGCTAAGAGTAGTCTTCAACGCTTCCGGCAAAAATGCATCAGGCTACAGCCTCAACGATCTTATGTATACCGGTCCTAACCTTCAAAAGGACATGCTTACGTTGATAATCAACTGGAGAGTATATAAATACGTCTTCACGGCAGATGTAGAGAAGATGTACCGACAAATTTGGCTGCACGAAGATCAGCAACAACTTCAAACAATAATCTGGAGAGACTCTCCCAAGCAACCGCTACAGGAGTGGCAGTTGTGCACCGTCACGTACGGTACGAAGTCCGCACCATACCTCGCAATGCGTACCCTTCACCAATTGGCGCAAGATGAGAGCAACCAGCATCCAGAAGCTGCAGAGGTACTTCGAAACAACTTTTATATGGATGACCTGGTCTACGGACAAGATACGGTTGCCTCCGCGAAGAAATTAGTAGAAGAATTAATCGAACTTCTGAAAAAAGGTGGATTCAACTTGAGGAAGTGGAAAAGTAACGAGCCTACTATTTTAGAAGACTTAGAGGCTGAACAAAAATGCAAGTCAAATGCTAACTTTAGCTCCGAGCAAGCTACGAACCAAAAAACCTTAGGCATAAGCTGGAACCCAGCTGCAGACACATTCATGTACAACTGGAACCTAACTGAGAAGACGAACTTAACTAAAAGAACTCTCCTAGCTGAAATAAGCAAACTATACGACCCACTGGGTTGGATTTCACCAGTAACAATCAAAGCAAAACTACTCTTCCAAAAAGTTTGGCTGAGTAAAACTGAGTGGGATGACAATTTGCCGATTGACATTACAAAGGAGTGGGAAACAATACGCAAAGACTTACCTAACATAAACAAACTAAACATACCTAGATGGATTAAATCCACGGAAAAACAAATCGAAATTCACGGCTTTAGCGACGCTAGTGAAAAAGCCTATTCTTGTGTTATTTATAGCAGAGTGACTCATAACAATAACAGCGTGACGACATTGATTGCAGCGAAAACTAAAGTCGCGCCTCTAAACAAGAAACTAACATTACCTAAGATGGAGTTATGCGGAGCCCTACTACTGGCCAAACTGGTCGAAAAACTGAAAAACACCCTCAAACACAAAGAGTTACACATACACTGCTGGAGCGATTCGAAAGTGGTCTTAGCTTGGCTACAAGGAGACGTCAATAGATGGGAAAGATTTGTTGCCAACCGGGTAGCACAAATAAACGAAATAATACCAGCCACGCATTGGCGTTACGTGAAGTCGGAAGAAAACGCAGCAGACTGTGCAACTAGAGGTCTCTCACCCACTAATCTTTTGACTTTCAACTTGTGGTGGGAAGGTCCGATTTGGTTGAAAACGTATACTTCAGAGATACCTAGAGCGAATTTACAAACATACACAACTAAAGACGGGCAAAAAACATATTGTTACGCAACAAAGAATGACAACGCTTGCGAAACTGCAAATATGCTATTAAATAAATTTAGCAATTTGAAACGAGTAATACGAGTGCTTGCATGGATACTACGAATCAAGCGAGTTTTCTGCAATAAAACTAACATAACTAACACAAATAATAACTTAACCGACGGCGACAAAAAAGGAGTTATGACTTTATCGCCGCAAGAACTTACTGAGACTACTCAACTTATAATCAAGAAAGTGCAAAGACAGCATTACACCGATGAGATAGAACATCTGAAGAAAACTGGAGCAGTATCAGCCCGAAGCAGCCTACTTAAGCTGACACCATTTCTTGATGAGGACAATCTTCTACGAGTTAGAGGACGCTTGGCTAACTCAATGTTGTCACCGGGAAGCAAGCACCCAATTATCCTTCCGGCTACAGGGAGATTGACAGAGCTCCTTGTGCGTGTCCTTGGCGAGCATAAGTTTACAACTTTACTGACACAAATTGAGGCGTGCTTAAACTCACGTCCATTGTGCCCTCTCACGGAGGACGTCGATGATCTTGAATACCTAACTCCAGGACATTTTCTAGTAGGAGGTCCACTACTATCACTGCCCCAGGAAGAAGAAGAATTTAATCACTTTGACTTAAGGAACAGATGGAGACTTATTGAACAAATGAACTTACACATCTGGAAACGCTGGTCGACAGAGTATCTGCACCAACTACAGCAACGCTGCAAGTGGCAAAAGGAGAAGAAGAGCCTGCAAGAAGGAAACTTAGTACTAATAAAAGAGGAGAACTTACCTCCAGGCAAGTGGGCGCTTGGCAAGATCATTGAAGTACATCCGGGCAACGACGGCAATGTTCGGGCTGTAACATTAAAAACCAAAAATGGACAGCTGAAACGACCTATTACGAAGCTAGCTCCACTACCCCTGGAAGAAAACTTACAAACTACTGACTCCACAGAAGAAGAGAAGAAAGAATCATCTAAACACAAACAAAGCACTCCGCCACGCAAGAACAAGACACTGTGCAGTCTACTTACTATTCTACTCGTTATGTTGATAGCGCCCGTGGGAACTGCAAACTCGGCGCAACTCAACAACTACAAAATAAGTCCAATTGAAAAAAATCACCCAATTTACTTCGACGAAGCAGGAAAACTACAGCTCATACACGACGAATGGACATTGGTGGTATATTATAACTTAACATCATACTGGCAAGCAACAAACAAAATGAATAACTACGTTAACCAAATCGACAGAATATGCCAACAAATCACATACCAGCCCTGCACGACAATCGTCAGTCATTTACGTCACGAGCTACGTCATGTGACCGAGTATAACACGCTGCTACGCTCTCAACCTCTCGCCAGACAGAAAAGAGGCTACTTCGACGGAGTTGGGAAGCTAGCGAGAACACTTTTCGGCGTACTAGACGAAGACTTCGCCAACCAATATGAAAATGACATCGACGCGCTGCAAGGAAACGATAAATACCTACTACAGCTCATGAAAAACCAAACTTCGATAATAGAAGCCGAAAATAACATTATAAAGAAAAGCGAAACATTCATGAACGAGCAGTTCAGAACTATAGATACCTATATGAATGAGACACGTACCGAAGTTACCAAGATTGAAACCAGGGTCCAAACTTTATTCGCTGCCAACGACATCAACTCCGCTGCTATTACATCAACGCTCATACTAAACAATTTACAACGTATACAAGAAATCCTGTTGGATGCCCTGGGAGACATTTACAAAGGACATCTAGATACGCACTTATTTCCCGCTTCTCAACTGATAGAACAACTCAACATCATATCTGGAAAACTACCACAAGGGTTATCTCTCCCAATCAAGGATGTACAAGAAAACATCAGAGACATTTACGAACTACTTTACGTCAAGGCCCGAATTACAAATAACTACCTAATGTTCGAGTTGCATATTCCTTTACTCAGCGAGGAAGAATATACGATATATCGAGTTATACCTATTCCCTTTATGAGACAAGGCCAACTAAAGTTAGTCGAACCTTCATCTAAATACATCGCCATTAATTTCGTGAAGAAAACATATATCGGTATAACTGAAACTGATATAAAACAATGCACCACATATGCGGAAGATAGATTCAGCTGCGTCGCCAAACAACCTGTGTACAACTTGTACGATAAGAATGCACCTTGCGAAGCTAATGTATTTAGTCAGCACAACTCACTGTCATGTGTGATCAAGGACGCGCAGTGCAAAGAACGCTGGATGACGTTACATAGCCCGAACGTATGGTTGTTTACGTTATGTGAGAAACACTTAATTCGTATCATATGTGACGATCAAGTTTCACCGACAACTATAGACGGTACAGGTGTCATTACAATGCGACCCAGATGTATTTTACAAAAGAGAGATGCTACAATTTACACTTATAACCATTTAGGAAGTAAAATTAACGTTGAGACAGACATTGATGTACCAACCATCGACTCTACAATCAACAACATGTTCGACTTAAGCTGGAGCAACACAAAGCTAAACATAACAGAGATGAAAACATCAAACTCTGTAGATCTGAATCAAGTCGAAGAGCGATTACGTCTGCAGAAGGCACATGAAGAACTACCTAAAACTTTAACCACCAACATGTCGGTCCATGATATTCATCACTACACTGTGACAACCCTGCTGCTGGGAGGAATACTGGTTGTTATTCTTGGGATATTCATAAGGAAGAGGGGTTGCGTGCAAACCACACCTACAACTGCAACGACCACTGACACTACAACCAAAAATCGCAGAGATGTGGAGATTGAAATGCAAGTGGTCCGGAGCGCGACGCGACCGCGGGAGCCGGTCTACAGCCAACCAGAACCGACAGGAACGAGATTCAATTTTGAAGATTAGTTTATTTAAGTTTTATTTTAATATAACATTTACTTTCTATGTACAAAATGCTCTTCTGTACTGTTTACCATTTTCACTTTTTCCCTCGGGAGCATGTACGATCGGTATCGTACAGAATTCTGCTAGCTCAGCGACCTACTTTAACGCATGAAAATACAATATAATTAGTTGACGATTAGCACTGAGCGCGACAGGCCACAGTTGAGCATTTTTAACTAAACTTGTGACTTTATAATAAACTTATGTACTTTACGTGGAACTGTGGTTTTGTGGTCAACTCCAACTACTACTATTAACTTTCCTCAACCTTTCGGCCATACAATTTCCTTGACCCCTTATTCATAAACGCTAAGGCTTCTGCTAACTTAGCAATCGTTTATCCTTATGTCACTGTGACATTTACCTTTCACAGATAAGGACAAACGATTGCTAAGTTAGCAGAAGCTTATAGAGCAGTCAACAAACAACAGTCAACAAACTTACCTTCCAACCCCTAAATCGTCAGTACTAGACGAGCTATATCTCAAAAACTTCTCAACAGACGGCGCCGTCTTCGTTATAATAATATTGTCCGGCGTGTCGCAGATAACGCGCGACCTACCCTCCATTTTGTAAAACACGTCATCATTCTCCGAGTCGGTCTTCGCTCCCGATTTTCTCAAATCGCTTATACGTTTCTGCGTTACCTTAGTGGAAGGCGTCGAGCTCCGCCTCTTAGGAAGAGCCATCATTATTTTCATTAAATTATCTTCTATAGCCGCCGTAGTCGACAATTTATCTTTTTTATCCACAAATTTAGGCATTTCGAAGCATCTTATAGGTCTCCTAGGCGTCGAAGCTAGGCTTTTAGACAGCCTATTGTCTATTCTAGGCTCTAAAACCACTCTAGCGGACGACGTTGAAGGACTGTCTTTTCTAGACCTTTCTAGATCTTTCCTCATAAAATTAAAAAGGCTGTCCTTTTCTGGTGTTTGCGAATCAGTGGTGTCGTGCTCTTTTGTCATTAGTTCTATGGATTCCATGAACTGCGCCCATTTAGATATCTTTCTGTCTTTCTTCCGATCGCTCCTTTTCGGTGAATAGTCGGATACAGACATCAGAGGGGTAGGGGAAGTCGAGGGGAATGCTTCTGAGAGCTTGAGTACTGTTTAGAGTTCATCGTCATTCGCGTAACATTAGAGTAAGTTTAAGTAATTTAGAGTCATTTTAAATTGATTGGTATTAAATTTAGAGTACGATAAAGAGTAAGAGGACGTTAGAGTACGTGGGATAATTAGAGTATGTGGTGATTTAGAGTAAAAATCGAATAAAAGTAATTTAGCGTAATTTTAGCGTTTTTAAACACACGTGCGATATAGCCATACGAGAAAAGATACATTAGTTGTGATTAAGAATATACCTGCAATACTTCGGATATTAACCGAGAATTTATTAACATTTCTGTAAAAAGTTTATTTAAAAAATTAACAGTACTGTTTCGAATACAAGAGATAATACATCATACAGGGTGTTTGGTAGCCAGGTGCAAAGCCTTAAGGGGGTGATAGCCGTGGTATTTTTGAGCATTTTGAGCCATACATGTCATAGCCGAAATTTGTTTTTTTTTTTAAATTGAAAATTAAAAAAAAATATGAAAATACCCAGAATTTGATAGAAACGTGTCAATATTGCACCAATGGGCGTTAATTTGTAAACAAAATCTTTAATTTCGGATAGTTTAATGTGTATTGGACCAAATGAAATTATTTTTAAGTGTCTGTCTTGCCACATAAACAAAATGGAGGTATTCGAAATTACTAAAAATGTCTTATTTTGGAACAGAGTCATTTTTCTGTGCCATAAAAAAAAATTAAAAAAAATCCTGGAAATGTTCAAACATTTTTAAAAACATGCCTGTTTATTGCTCTTTCTTTTAAGGTATCACTCATTCACATTGCTTGCTAAATCTGAGATAAAAAGTAAAAACCAAACCCGGGGAGCACTCGCTAAGAATGCACTAGTATTGAAATTTCATAATTTTTAAAAAATTTCAATTTAAAAAAAAAATCAAATTTCGGTTAAGACATGTATGGCTCAAAATGCTCAAAAATACCTCGGCTATCACCCCTTTAAGGCTTTGCACCTGGCTACCAAACACCCTGTATAGACATGTGTGTAATATTAACAGTATGCCTTAAATTTATTCTGGAATATTTCAGTAGGTGAACTATAGCTTTTCGGTGAAGGAAAACATCGTGAGGAATTCGGACCAATCCCAATAAGGCATAGTATAAAATAATCCATAAAATTTAAAACTTTATGTAAATTAATATGTACCCAAAAAAATAGTAATATTGTATTTATTGTGGTAAATTGTGTCAAAAACTTACCGTGCTCGTTGAAATGCTTCTCGAGTTCCTCGTGGGATATGATGGAGTCTGGTATGGGCGCGTCGGGTTCGGTAGTCTCAGCGGGCCGCGAGCGAGAGCATCTGGAAAAAATTGTATGCTAAAGAACGTATCGTGAGATTCGTGAGTGGGTTGGGTAAAAATACTTAGCCAAACTACACTCCAGGACATATTTAGCGAAACACAAAAAAGTTAGCAAAACGCATACTTAATGCTTGACCAGAAAAATATAAAAAAAAAATAGTTACCTACACTTTCTTTGTGTTCCGCTAAATATGTCCACGAGTGTATGATTAATCAAAAATCAACAACAGCCCTGCTTCTGATCAAACTGTAGGCAGTGCGAGGTCATTTTATATTGGTTCATTACATAGACATTTAAAAAAAAAACAGCTTTTTAGGGTTCCATACCCAAAGAGTAAAAACGGAGACTCGGCTAATTTCGGTTTCTTAGAGCGTTGTCGCACACTAGTTATGTGACGTTTGACTGTTGTGTTGTTGTACAGATGCCGTAGAGTACGGACGCATTTCCATGGAAATATATATAATATAGAGCTGTCACATTCATACAAGAACTGCCAAAATGAACACAATGGCGATTGCGAGCGAGTTAGACAATAACAGCCTTATTCATAAAAAGTTAAGAGGCTCTCGTTCATAAACGTCTGTTAGCGCTAATCAGTCCATCAAGGCTCTGTTAATTAGTCCGAAAGTTAGCGGACCGTGGACCCTCCTTTATCTCTCTGCTAACTCACAAAATGGCCGCCACAAATATGAACAGCTGGTTTTGGCAAGAGCAAAACCATAAGCAAGACAGTTTTTTTGTTTTAAGTTTATCCCCTCCGGGAAAAGTAAAGGAAACTAGATCCACACTGCCTCGTCTGTCGTGTTAGGCTGAAGCCATGTTTTCGGTTTCCCGCTAATTCGCTGCCACTGTTGTAATATTTTTTTTTTAATTCACTAAAAGGCCGTTTTTGGTCTATGATTTGTCAAGGTGACAACATAACGCGTCTAATCCATCCATCAGCAGCTCATTAGCTAACAGACTGCTAGCAAGCGTTTATGAATCATACTTTTAACAACTGTCAAATAAGCTTAATCAGTCTGTTAAGTATAGACTGATCAAACTTCAATTAAGGATTTTTTATGAATAAGGCTGTTATTGTGTAACCGCTCGCAATCGCCATCGTCTTCATTTTGACAGTTCATGTATGGGCTGACAATTGGCATCGGAATCAGCTAGCTGTCACATCATACAAGAACTGTCAAAATGAACACGATGGCGATTGCGAGCGAGTTACACAATAAGCCTACTGGTACCAGTACAAGTCGAGCGATGACCGTTGATGCGGGGTAGTCGAAAATAAGGTATCGCGGGGGAGTGCGGGCGTCACGGGCGGGCGTACGCCACGTTCGACTTACGTGCCGCCACCTGTATAATGGCGGGGGGCTCACCTGAGCATGGCATTGCTGCATCGCAGCGCCAGCTCCATGCCATCGAGCCAGCAGTGGCCGGCGGCGGACGAGGGCGCGCGGAAGATCAGGTGCGCCGTCGGCAGCGGCTGCACCACCGCGCCTGCGCACACGAACACACCGATATAGGGGCTATTACATCCATACCGAATAGGCATACTATATAAGTACCATTTACAGCTTCCAAAAGTGAACATTCCATGTACAAAAAAGAACTTATATTATTTTCTAAACGACATTGAAAATTAGAACACATAGAAAAATCCGAAAAGTAAAGCTATGGCCGGGAATCGAACCCGGGTCCTCGTCATTCCGTGACGCGTGCTATACCCCTACACCACCCATAGCAGGTGAGTAAGCGTTCGAATTTTTCTATCGCGATTATTTTGTCGCGAAGCGTCATCTATTTGAATGATGTGTCTGTACGACACAATTACAAACTCCCGTGGAACATGTACTGCTCACCAGGGACGAGAGATGGCGCTGTTTTTCAAATGATAGGAAATATCAAATGAATCAAGAAATTTTTATTTCTTAATTTTTATGTTTACTTATACTATGGCCATCCGCGTTTACAACCATCTCCCTGCTGAGATTAAAGCCCTTGGAGGGAACTTATTCAGGCGAAGGCTGAAAAAAAACTGGATGATTGATAGTGTTTTATAGCATAAACGAGTTCTATGCAAGTCAATAATTTTCAATGCATGATATTGTTTTTATATAGACCTGTAGTTTTAAGGTAATATCTATTGTACGCCCGAAAAGGGTAACTGTTGAAACATGTACTAATTATTAAGTTCCACCTTTGTGTTTTACACAGTCACACTCGGTTTCAATACGGAAGGGTTGTATGTGACATTAACATTGACAAATCTAGAGGTGAGGCTACTTTGTGACACCTTTCACATAAAACGATTATCGATTATATTTTAGTACTAATAACAATCGATTCCATAAAAATAACGACTGCATATTAATTTATTACATAAATGCTATTTCGATATAATGATACTCAAATCAATCTCCTAAGATTAATAATTATAATTTCTATTTTACGCTTTTTGCCAAGTTGTGTTTTTTCAACAAAATAGGTTGTATAAAATATTATTGAACTTCATAATGTAATTGAAGTTCTAAGGAATCTATTTATTACCAATAAAATCGATTGGTATTGTGTAGTGAGTGTGAAAGAATGTAAAATACTTACTTCGTGTTTTTGTATGTTGCCTTTGGATTTTCGATTATACGCGATTTTAACCGATTACCCAATTATACATAGTCACCTCTCTAGTTTTAATGACCATAGAACGTAACCTAGCAACGTCTCGTCAATAGAGACATATATTGAAAATTTGTACGTGAAAATTAAGTAAACGCAAAAAACATCGCCGTTATTCTTTTTAGAACGTTATTAATATACAGTACCAAGTATTGGTTTATTTCTAAGTAATTCAATTTAGTATTTATTTTGCTGTCAAAACTTTTGTGAACACTAACAGTTACATTATATGGATCTGTCACACAACCCTTCCTTATTGAAACCGACCGTAGGCATACAATAAAATTCATTCTATTCTATTCTATTCTATTCATGCTTTTCTATAGCTCATTTATGTAGTAAACAATATAAATAAAAACACCGGGTAGCATTCCGGGAGTGCCGGCAGAATTGAAAACTAAACACACGCACACACGCGCAAAAAAACCAATATCAAAAAATTGCACAACGCACTTAAAAAAAAAAAACACTTTTTTACCCGAGATTTGAACCGCGGTCACCGGAACGAACGCACTGTTATTCCACACCTTTAGGCACTTGTCCCACCGCCAGTGAGTAGCGAGAAAAGAGTGTTATTTAGTATGGAAAATTTGTCGCCCGGCGACATAAGCGACAAAATTTCCATACTAAAAAACACTCGCTTCTCGCTACTCGCTGGCGGTGGGACAAGTGCCTTAAATTCGTAGTTCTTCGAAATGCTTGTCAAAGTAGACATATTGTTTAATCGCTTTCAGGTATCAATGTTGTAAACATCCCAATAAACATATAAATATACTAGCTTCTGCCCGCGACTCCGACCGCGTAAAATTAGCAATTGACATGTTTATCGCTATCCCGCGGGAACTATGCAATTTTCCGGGATAAAAAGTAGCCTATATTTCAATTTAGGGTACCAGCTATCTCCGTTCCAAATTTTATCCAAATCTGTTCAGTCGCTTCAGCGTGAAAAAGGAACAAACATACACACTCACTCACATCGTCACATCGTCACTCACAAACTTTCGCATTTATAATATTAGTAGGAAATAGGATTATACCAAGACAGTGCTTTCCATCTGAGTACACTCCTATATTTTTGCGGGTGGTAGGGCCTTGTGCAAGGTCCGTCCGGATCGCTACCACCATCTTACTCGCTAATCCTGCCGCTAAGTAGCAGTGCTTGCACTGCTGTGTTCCGGTGTGGAGAGTAAGACAGCCGGGGAAATTACGGGCTCAAGAGGCATTTCATCTAAGTCCTCTAGGTTGGCAACGCATCTGCAATCCCTCCGTGGTTGTGGGTGTCTATGGGCAGTGGTGATCGCTTACCATCAGGTGTCCCACTTGCTCGTTTGCCTTCCTATTCACATAAAAAAAAAAAAAAAAAAAAAAAAAGTACTGACCTATGGTCTCGTTGTGGGGCCCGCGCGGCGCCCAGATGCTCTGCTCGAGGGGGTGGTACAGCTTGAAGCAGAATCCGTCCTTCTTGCTGGGACGTTCTATCACCTGACAGGAGGTCAGCAGCACCGTGCCCACCCAGTGGCTGCTCTGTTGACAAAAGATTACTTATTTATTTAAATGTTAACAATAATAAAAAACCAGCCAAGTGCGAGTCGGACTCGCGCACGAAGGGTTCCGTACCAGAAATACTCTGTTGTATGGGAGCCCCCTTAATTATTATTACTATTTTGATTTTAGTATTTGTTGTTGTAGCCACAATAACAATATATAATCTGTGCAAATTTCAACTGTCTAGCTATTACGGTTCTTGAGATCTAGCTCGGCGAGTGGTAGCCATGAAAAAGGGCTAAAATATCACGTTTTTAGTATGGGAGCCCCCCTTAATTATTATTATTATTTTGTTTTTAGTATTTTTTGTTATAGCGGCAACAGAAATACACAATCTGTGAAAATTTCAACTGTCTAGCTATTACGGTTCTTGAGATACAGCCTGGTGACAGACGGACGGACGGACGGACAGCGAAGTCTTAGTAATAGGGTCCCGTTTTTACCCTTTGGGCACAGAACCCTTAAAACGGTGTCCTGCCGTTTGACCGAAAGACATTTGGCACATTTTGCATAAAAATGTTTCGCCAATTGATCATTTTACTACTAGTCATTTTTCAAATTTCTTACTTTTCCAAATGATCAACAGTTAAATTTACATTTTATAAGTAATTATTTGACAAAATGAACATTTAGCAACTGAGTTATCAGACAAAACTACGATTGGTCTAAAAACGTTTGGTACATTGCATTGTTTGACAAGTGTTTCGTTTATTAATAAATCTAATGTTGTCACAGTGAGCGAGCGAAGCGAGCGAGCAAGACGGGCCAGAGCAAAAAGCGAGTAGGATAGGTTAGGTTCATCGAAGTCAGGTTTTTTTTATCATCCTGGAAAAGTCTTAATTTTAACAGAACGATTTGACTTTTATGACTGTCCGAAAAAACAGTGAAGTTATTATTAATACACATTATCATTTTTAGGTGAAACATTAGTGAACCCCTAAAGAATCCTGTCAAGATCGCCATGCAACATCTTATACAGTGTTACCAACATCTATATATATAGAAAGAAAGAAAAGTTTATACATGTTGTATATAAAAGTCGTGTTAGTTACACTATTTATAGGTAACTCAAGAACGGCTGGACTGATTTGGCTGAAAATTGGTGGGGAGGTAGCTTAGAACCAGGAATAGGTAATAGGATACTTTTTTTTTTTTTATTAATGTTCTTCCAACAATGTGGCTGCTATAGAGAACCAAAATTTGGGACGGAGGCAGTTTGTAGGTAGGCTACGCTAGTAAAAACAAATTGGCACAGGGCAGGATTAAGGTGGGTTTTGGGAATTTCGCAAATTTGTAGGAAAGTCCTTGGCTCTTTGTACTATATACGTAAAATTCGGCAGGAAGTTAAGTTTATGACGAGATGTCAATTATGAACGGGTTGTTCGGCTGGGTCCCCAACTCCCCAGGTGACTTGCTAATACAGATTCTTGACATTCAACACATATAATATTCCTTAAGGATCACATAGTAGAGGGGCACTATAATAATGGATTTTTCTAATTTCTCACGGGATCGAACATGAATACAAACAAATTGACAGACAAACATCAAGTCAAAAAAGTTTGTTGGTTGCACCAATTTACTTCAACAATAACTTTAACTGGGTTTCTGCGCGGGAAGAGAATATCAGTAAATAAATAAATAAATAAATAAATAAATCAGCAGGATAACCTACCGGATGACCTAGTGGTTAGAGAATCTGACTATGAAGCTTGAGGTACCGGGTTCGATCCCCGGTCGGGGCAGATATTTGTATGAAAAATACCAATGTTTGTTCTCGAGTCTTGGATATTTAATATGTATTTAAGTATGTATTTATCTATATAAGTATGTTTATCCATTGTCAAGTACCCATATTACAAGCTTTGCTTAGTTTGGGACTAGGTCAATTGGAATCAATTGTCCCAAGATATTTATTTATTTATAGTCAAATCTTATAAAATATATGTCAAAATCGTCTTTATAGTAGTTACATTAACTTGGTGCAAATCACAGTAAAGGTCGATTTAGACGAAGACTATTTACAGCAAAAGGCACCGTATAAACACTTTCGGCGCCATTTTTTCGCGGTACGGCGCCGAAAGTGTTTATACGGTGCCTTTTTTAGGCGCCGAAATTTAGGCGGCTGCAAATAGTCCTCGCCTAAATCAACCTTAAACGTCAAATTGACAAGTTTTCACAACAATTCATGCAGAATGAATACGTGACGTTGTTTACCTTCTTAATATTTACCTTTGCCTTAGAGCTCTTGTATAGCAAGAGCAGACCAGGTTTCAGCACGCACCAGAGCTTTGTCCATGACTTCAGGGAGCCCCGGACCTGGCGACAAGAATAATCATGAATTCCTGGCCTCTATTTCGCCATCACGACAATAGCCGATGACATGTCACAATTCTGCTGTCACAATACAAACTCGACAAGTGTTGATACAAAACTGTCGGGCAATTATTTTGGTATCTTGCATCAATTAATCTTTTCAAAGGCAACGACCGATATATCCGTCGGAGATCACAGAGTAAAAGTAACCTTAACGAAATAGCATATGTTTTAAATTAGCTTAGCAATTTCACCAGACTTGACGTTGAAAGGTTTAAAATACGCTTTCCTGAGTAGCAGTTAGTTAGTTTGTAATTGTGTCGTACAGACACATCATTCAAACAGATGACGCTTGGCGACAAAAATTCGCATATTAAAAAAGTCACGTGACAGCTGGTACAGATAGAAACATTCGAAGGCTTAATCACCTGCCATGGGTTGTGTATAGGGCGTGCAATACCGGACTGATATGAATACCGGTATTTCATTCCGGTATTGGAGTTTAATACCGGTATCCCGGTATTAATACCAGTATTACTATTTTTTTTACTAATGATTGTGTTGAAATAAAAACTGATTTTTAATGATCAAAATAGCATTTCATTGTATTTATGTATTATTTTTTAGCAATGTATTTTATATATGTTAGTATTGCTTTGTTTTTTTTATCATCCCTGCGTTTCTCCTGTCTATTTGTTTCCGCCACCTACTTAAACTGTCTCCAACTTATTTCTCTATCTTAATGGTTGTCTGGTAGAGATCGCTATTAACTTAATGTAGGGGTATACTTGTGTAGGTAACTTGTGTAGGGGTATAGCACGCATCACGGAACGAAGAGGATCCGGGTTCGATTCCCGCAAGCTTATTACGTAACTCGCTCGCGATCACCATCGTGTTCACTTTGACAGTTCATGTATGGGCTGACAATTGGCATCGGAATCAGCTAGCTGTCACATTCATACAAGAACTGTCAAAATGAACACGATAGCGATTGCGAGCGATGGTTGTTGTATAGTTGTGGTGAAGGCAGTTGTTTGTGTTTGTTGTAGATGGATTCTGGCTGATACCCTACCGAAAACTGGCAGTGCTACCGTACAACAGGACTAAAGTCTATTGGCCGTGTCTTATCCAACCTCGACATTGGCAGAATCATCAAAAATTTGATGGAGCCATATTTCCAAAAATTGAATTGTTTTGATTGCGAGCGAGTTACGTAATATGCTAGCAGAAAAATTCGCTTAGTAAACAAGTCAAGTGACAGCTGGTACAGACAGAAACATTCGAAGGTTCACTAGCTAGTTTTCAGTGTCGTTTAGAAATTTACCTTCAACCAATCAGCGAGCACAACCACCGATGGATCCTCGATGGAGTGGAGTAGTGCGGTCGCGGCTCTCTTCTTCTCTCTCCTGTAGTGCTGTCTCTGCGCCTTGTAGCTCTCTTTCCTAGAGAGAGCTGTACTTGGTGTCCGAGATACGCCACCCACCGCTGTCTCTGACGACTGGAATTAAATGAGAAAGAGAAATATATTATACTTTCATTTTATAAAATGTATTAATTGTATTATACATACATACATATCGTCACGCCTCATTCCCACAGGGGTAGGCAGAGACTACTTTGTTCCACTTGCTACAAAAATTGCTTTAATTCTATTATAGGTAAGTTAAATAGAATTATAGTACTGTTGTAAATCTATTTTATTCTGAAAAAAAATGACTTTCTACCAAGTTTCTTGCGGCGCATTCTTCTCAATGATATATAATGAAAACGACTGGACAGATTTAAATAAAATAAAACACTCGTCTATCTGTCGACCTACCTTGTCGGACGATGTCCCGTCAGGCGGGTGGTGCCTGACGTCGCCAGAGGCGGGGGTCGCGGGGGAGATGACCGCTCCCGGGGAGCGGGGGGGCGGAGTCAGCGTCGGCTCGCCTACAAACCGAAAACAATATTAATTTTCATCTCTCATACTCGGAAAGTGAGGCAAATCATATCTGACATACGGGAGGATAACTATTATTTTCTTCCCAAGGGTAGATATGAATTAAAAAAAATAAAGGCATTGGCTGTCAATGAAACACATACGCATTCAGCCAAGCATTACGGCATATCCATGTTTATTTCTTAATTAAGTAGGTAATAATGATTATAAATTTTATAACGCTATTTAGTCAAATATTATTTTTATTAATTTATTTACATTACTTTATTTTTATACATACGTAGATTTAATGCTGCTTTAGAAAAAAAAAGAAAAAAATACATTGTAAATGACAATGGTATATATGTCCACACAGCCATCTTTATTCCGCTTAACGCGTGGTTCAACTGACTAAAATACCTACTTTATCTACAGTTTTTCTCTAATCATTATATAAAACATTTTAAATAATTGACAAAAACCACATTGACCTATGTTTTAAAAAAAACATGATTTGCTGCCAATGCAACTAGTTTAGAAAAAGCGAGCTCGAATTTGGCGCGAAAGCATTCTTCATTTGGTAAAACATTACATAAAAATATAAATAAAAATGAGTAAATATTCCTGGAAAAACGTGACGTTTTCCTTTATGAACTGTACAAATGTCTGAATTAATTTTAGTTAATTTTTTATTTAATACATTTTTTCTCATATTCTTAGGTACTTATGTATATTTTTTTTACTTTCCTTGTAGTCGAAATGAAAAGTAGAGTGTTTAACTCGGGAAAAACACCAATATCACACTCGAAATATTGGTTACCTCGTGAGATATTGGTTCTTTTCCTCCCTTGTTGAACAATCTACTATTTCACACCCCTCATTCAGAAAAGTAAGTTTTGCTCCCTGTCGAGAGGGATCAGTGTAATTTTTCTGTTCAAGGCTTTTCTAAGTGTTTTTTGGCAAATGCAATTTTTTTGAAGTTGATAATTGTAAAACCACGCCATTTTTTGTGCTGGTAGCTCTTTAATTATATTTATAATTGTTTTTTCAATTGTTTTAATGTTCGGTGTGAAAAATTGTATGAGCCACTCGGGAGCAAAATTATTTTCATCTTGGGCGTTAACACTTGAATCCCTCGCTACATGATTCAATGATTCAATGTAGCGCCCTCGCCGTAAATACATCATTTTGCTCCCTTGTGACACAAACAACTTTTTTTAGACAACAAAGTCGTAAACTTCTTTTTGTCAAGTGGAAGGACCATGTGCAAGGTTCGGATCAGAACGTCCAGCTCTAGCACGAGTGCGCGCAAGTGACGTCTACGCGAGATATATTGCCCGTCTTTTTCTGATCATTCTATTCTAGAAAGAGACAGGTATTCCATCTCGAGCGCGACGCGGCTCTCGCGTTTATCTTTGATAGCTTATAACAGCCAGCAATGAAACTATATCTGTCTCTTTCACCAACATGGAATTCTATCTTTTGTTTCATGAGTGAAAATAATCGATACCTAATCGCTTCCTCGCACTTGGTAGGTCTAGTTTATAAAAGAGATTGCTAACTTTAACGTGGATGCTGAAACGAACAGACAAACAGACGATGGTACCAACCGTAGGTAGGTGTAACCGGCGCTGCGGCCGGAAGGATGACGTTCAGTGGAGGATGTATTTGCTTCTGAAACAGAATTAGAGTTATTGTCATTATATTCATATTCATTTATTGTTTGCTTTGTGTGTACAAAAAGGTCTTAATTTTAAACACGTTTCAACACAGCCCTGAGAGGGCACTGCAATACACTACAATAAGGTTCCTTATCAATAGACCAATTAAAGACAGTGAGATACCAACTATTAGGCTTCATTCATTGACTTAAGATAAACAACTAGACTCCCAATCGCAAACAAAAGTGCCTCAAGAAGCGTCCGAGCGGCGTTGTCTATGTATTGTGTGTGTCAACACATCAACTTACACAGATAACATTAACACATTCGTTCAAATTAACACCTTATTTCGTGGCAGTAATGTTCAATGTCAGTTGCATACGATCGTGAGAAGTAATAACACGACGCCACGCGCTGGAAACCTGTCTGTCTCTTGTTCTCAAGCGTTTGAGATTACGGTGCGAAAGAGACATGTACATTGTTATCGAGGCGCGGTCGAAACACGACTGAACCAAAACTCTGCACAATAGACGCGTCGTGCAGTCTTTTGCTTCCGACAGTTTTTGAGCGTGATTGTGAGTCTAGTTGTTTATCTTAAGTCAATGGCTTCATTTTAAACGCTAGTTGTACACTAAGTATTATAAAGAAGAAGAAGAGAAGAAGAAGAAATACATTTATTGACAAAAAGTTCGACACAACACAACACAAAAAATAAAATAAAAATAAACATCTTAAACATTAACAGCCGACAAATAAGTGCCGAACATTGCCAAAAGGGCTACATGCAGCGTCATGCTGCGGCAAGCCACAGCGCAAAAAAGATTTTAATATGACTAACTGCGTCTACGAAGTCATTTTCTAGCTTAGAAGCTTCCAAGTTACAAATAAATAGTCTCCACGGTGGTGCTAAAAGTCACTATCTAAATTTAAATTATGGTGACGTCCAATTTCCATCATCTCGCATCAGGAATAAACGTAGCCGTTGAAAAAGGTCTTTCGGTAGAATCTAAACATGTCGGATCCTTCTCGACTCGAGTATAATCGTGAGTTAAACAGGTTATGTTTTATGTTTTAACCACTCACCTTACTAATATAATTTGGCGTAGAAGTCTGGAAGACCGGGAACTCTGGCGCCCTGAGCGCGGGCGACGACGGGGTGGTATTGGTGGGGGACGAGGGCTCGAGGGCTGGCGAGGAACTCATGGTTAGGATCAGCAGGTCATGATTCAGGATATGGTGACAACGAACGATTTGGAGCTACAGGTCAGACCGAAATATTATCCCTAAAACAATAGGGTGGAACGATTGTCTAGAGAAGTTGGGTTAGACTATAATATGCTCCCAAAATCAATATAGTTGAACGTTATAATAGAACTGTCAAGTTTTACAGCTACGGGTATTTTACGATTGCCAATATTGCCATATACCGGAAAGGCAGGATGTTAGTAACAGTGTTGCTAGCTTTCTTTTATTTTGTCACGCGTCTTAAATTTCAGCAGTTTAATTAGAATATAATCACTAAACGAATTGCTATTACGTTAAACTGGGCACATCGGTATTGACAGAATCGGTAATTCAAAATATACTATTTATGTTATATAAGAAAATATTATATTTATTTATAATTATCTAATTACAAAATACTATTGCAATATTCATAAGATATAAGTTAAATATAAATATCTATTCGTTTAAGCCTATATCGTGGAATGGATGTGTGGTTGTACTACAGAAGTAGTTTTTTACATCTTAATGGAATGTGATGAGGAAGATTGGATCACAGTGGGGGATAGTGCATTTTCCTGTAACAAAAAAAAACAGATTAACAATGTAACTAAATAAAAATACAACTTATAACAGTGGCTCAACGAGTCAGTCTTTTGAACACTTTTCAAAACGACTAATATTATATTTCGTGCGATTTCAAAACCGGAACACATCACCGCAAGCACTGCCAGCCAGGCGGTAGGAAGCGTGTGAAATGGCGGTAGCGTTCCAGACAGACCTTACACCTGTTGCCAGCGTATATTTATTATTGTTAGAATCTAATCAAATCATCTACGTATCGTAAAATTATCAGTTTTATCTGGAAACACACTGTAAGCCAAAACAAAAGATTGTTAATAGCTTCTTAACATAGAAAACGAAGTATGTATGTGTGTACAATTAATAGAGCCCTGGGCAACTGTGCAGTGGGGTGTCGCCAGGATACGCAGCGGTAGGCTGTCGTAAGATGAAGCAACACAATTTGTAAGCGCAGCCTGTTTTGGCTACCTTCCCCTGCACCCCATAGTTCACTGTATAATCTTATGGTATACATATAAGGTTACACAAGTTGTTATATAGCAATAAGTGATCGTATTATTTGTATCAGTGTCAAAGTCGACGTTGAGTGTGAAAAGGTTCTACAGTGGCCTGGGACTCCGTTTCGCTTAGGTCTTTTGAATTACGGATTTCAATGCGGTTTCCATCAATAGAATGATTCAACAGGGTAATTGTGTAACTATTTTGACACTCCGCTTCGGATTGAAGTGACAGTTCTTGTATGAATGTGACAGCTAGCTGATGCCGATGCCAACTGTCAGCCCATACATGAACTGTCAAAATGAACAAGATGGCGATTGCGAGCTAGTTAGACAATAATCCTACAGGAGAAAGGTTGTACAGTTTGATAACCTATGCGAAACCCCAGGCGTGTCGCTAGTCACTATCCCCCTTATTCATAAACGCTCTATAGGCAACTTAATCGTTTGTCCTTATCTGTGAAAGGTAAATGTCAATGTGTCAAATAAGGACAAACGATTGCCAAGTTAGTAGAAGCCTTTAGAGCGTTTATGAATAAGGGGGTACTATGTGGTGATACTGGTGATGCTTTCAACGAACGTCACCACAAAACACGTTGTGTAAACAGTGAAACTGGTAATGTAAAGCTTTATTACGCAACACAGTCAATAATAGCCTTTATTCTGTAGACGACAACACATCTTGTGCCGTCAAGGGTATATTGTAATGGTAATCATATATGACAATAGCTAAGTGGATCAAGAACGGATTTTAAAATAGTTTTTTTTTTCACGTTTCTCGTGCAGCGTTCACATTTGTTTGCGTAACAGTGGGACGACACTATACTAAATTCTATATGTAACTACCTATAGGTCTCTTATTCCAGAATATTTCAGCATGTTAGGTTAGTTTAGGTTAGTTTTGCGGGTGGTAGGGCCTTGTGCAAGGTCCGTCCGGATCGCAACCACCATCTTACTCGCTAATCCTGCCGCAAAGCAGCAGTGCTTGCACTGCTGTGTTCCGGTGTGGAGAGTAAGACAGCCGGGGAAATTACAGGCACAAGAGGCATTTCATCTAAGTCCTCTAGGTTGGCAACGCATCTGCAATCCCTCCGGAGTTGCGGGTGTCTATGGGCAGTGGTGATCGCTTACCATCAGGTGACCCACTTGCTCGTTTGCCTTCCTATTCACATAAAAAAAAGTTATTAGTATCCCTGTAATCCCTGTTCCGGTGTGGAGAGTAAGACAGCCGGGGAAATTACGAGCACAAGAGGCATTTCATCTTAGCCCTCTAGGTTGGCAACCCATCTGCGATCCCTCCGGGGTTGCGGGTGTCTATTGATATACAAAAAAATGGTTTTCAGGGTTTTTGAATCATAGTTATCAATTTTTTTTTAATGTTTCCGTACCGTCGAGAGCAATAATATCGATACAGCCATCATGTCATTGTCAAATATATGTGCTACGGACCTTATTGTTTGTAGCATAAAGGTGTATAGATATTTTTGACATCTTGGCAACGTACATATATTTATGCCCTTGACTGTACATATTTTCGTTCGAGTGATATGATTAGAAAAACAAAATTCAGAGCCACATCATCTGTTGATCCGTAACAGGCTTTGCTGCCAATTGAAAATAGCAACTATATCTTTATACCCTCGTTCTACCTTGTTATCTTAAGGTGAGTTCGTGAGTGATTGCTATTTACTATATCTCCAGTTTTCGGAAATATATTTATCCTTAAGATAAGCACAGTGTTTACAAACTTTTATTTACGTTTCAATGCATAACTATACAAGGTCTCTTAATAATTTTGTAGATCAATGTGTTTTTCAGGATTCAAAATTCCTGAAATACATTAACAAGCCTATTTTAAGAGACCCTATATAAAAACATCAGTATCTTCCTAGTATTTTTCCCGGCATTTGCCACGGCTCAGTGAGCCTGGGGTCCACTTTGACAACCTAATCCCAAGATCTGGCGTAGGCACTAGTTTTACAGAAGCGACTGCCATCTGACCTTCCAACCCAGAAGGAACTAAGCCTTATTGGGATTGGTCCGGTTTCCTCACGTTTTCCTTCACCGAAAATCTCATGGTAAACTTCAAGTGTAATTTCGCACAATAAATTCCGAAAAACTCAAGAGGTGCGAGCTCGGGATTCGAACCCGCGACCCTCTGCTTGAGAGGCCACAGGTCAAACCACTAGGCTACCACGGCTTTTTTTCCGTATATAAAAACATGGAAAACGATAAAAGTAACATTTTTGAGCGATTTATCTTGACATACGTGACAGTGGCGCTAAAGAAGTTACATGTCTTAGAACATGATAATCTTTAACCTCTAACGATAATTGTTCATTTTAACGTACTATAAAAGAAATATCTATTTGGTTCTTATATGTAAGTATGTAACTTACGGATCTCTCACACATGCCTCCTCTCAGAGTGAGAGGTCTTGGGCAATAGATTTCACAAACACACCATTGAATAGCTTAGCAAAATGATTTCCTTTATCAAAAAGCTCATAGTAAAGTTCAAAGTAAGATTTCACACATAAATTCTGAAAAACTCTGAGGTGCGAGCCCGAATTCGAATCCACGATTCTGCTCGAGAAGCCATAGGTCAAACCACTGAGCTACTCCGGCGGTCTATTCCCACTGGTTGAATTATCACTATACAAAGTAGTACCATCAATGGAACTGATAATAGAACTAGTGGGAAGAGACCATCACGGCTTACTTCTTATACGGATAGCTCAATGAAATTACAGTCCTCAAACGTAAAAAATCAAAATCAGACGAATCAGTCAGACAACTTTTCACTACATTTAATATTATTTCAGTTTTCATGTAACGGTTAGCAAATGTGTCACATCACAACGTGATAGGCACTATCGCTTCCTGTGATAACATACCTTAGTTGATTCGGTGCTTATGCGGATCCATTTGATCCAACTACAGCGGTACGTAGTAAACAGAGTACAAACATACATACATATACATGCCGGCACGCCTCTTTCCTGTATTGTAAGGCAGACTACTTTGTTCCACTACGATCCTGACACCTTTTTCGCTGCCACGTTCATCAATCTCTTCATTTTACGTTTATAGTTAAACTAGCTGTTTCCAGCGACTTCGTCGGCAAAGAATTCGTTTATGGCTATCCCGCGGGAACTACGCAATTTTCCGGGATAAAAAGTGCTATTCCAAACTTTTCTCTATCTATGTGCCAAATTTCATCCAGATCCGTTGGGCCGTTCTGGCGTGATTGAGTAACAAACAAACATCCATCCATCCATCCATACTTTCGCGTTTATAATATTAGTTAGATTAGATTTGAAATTTACCATGAGCTTTTCGGTGAAAGAAAACATCGTGAGGAAACCGGACCAATCCCAATAATGCTCAGTTACTCTTCTGGGTTGGAAGGTCAGACGGCAGTCGCTTCTGTAAAAACTAGTGCCTACACCAAATCTTGGGATTAGGTTGTCAAAGCGGACCCCAGCCTCACTGAGCCGTGGCAAATGCCGGGAAAAACGCTAGGGAGATGACTTCATTAAAAGCACTGGAAAGGGAATCAAGATAGTGATGAGTTGCAATCGCCTATGCCTATAACAAGATTCCTATGAGCGCCCATTCCCTCGATGGGCTTTTACCATATGAGAGAAACAAAATACCAGTGGCGTGGCGTCCATAGAACTCTATTCCCACTGGCTTGCCTATTTTAAGGCAGTTGGGCAATTTATTGTGCAGAATTAGAGGAAAAGGCTAGTTAAGTTCCCTTCGGCTTGCCTTCTGATATATTTTACGCCACGCCACTGCAAAATACTTACATTATATGTTTTTTGTTTGCTCCTAAACTAGCATAAAAGGGAGATAGACAAATAATTATACTACTACTACTATATTAGCCTAATTGAGTGCCCCGCTGCTAGGCAAAAGCCTCCCCTTTATTCCTTTATTTATTATTAAATAATTAAACGGTTTTAAACAGCTATATAAGGTTTTTGGAAATCAAAAACTTACATTAACTGGTTGACAGACGGGCGAGTATGTTTTATAGGAAGGCAAACGAGCAAGTGTGTCACCACCTGATGGTAAGCGATCACCACTGCCCATAGACACCCGCAACTCCGGAGGGATTGCAGATGCGTTGCCAATCTAGAGGACTTAGATGAAATGCCTCTTGCGCCCGTAATTTCCCCGGCTGTCTTACTCTCCACACCGGAACACAGCAGTGCAAGCACTGCTGCTTAGCGGCTGGATTAGCGAGTAAGATGGTGGTAGCGATCCGGACGGACCTTGCACAAGGCCCTACCACCCGCAATCCCCCCTCCCGTGTTCGCGTTGCGCTATTGGCATCTTCGTCGTATACGCTAGAAACAATATAGTGCATCCCCTTCACACGCAAATATTTAGATATAAGTGCGCGTACTTACGGCTCGACGACTTTACTCGCCTGTACTTTACTCAAAGTACGCGTACTTAGACTGACAGGCGAGTAAGTCGAGCCGTAAGCACGCGATCTTACTCGCGCGTCTGTCACCCACTTTAAGACACGGCCCCAACGTGTCCCAGGCTCAGTTCAAAAACAAAATCGAACATCAATTTATCATTTAGACAGCAATCAACTCATACAAATAAGAACGGTAGAGCTGGCACAGGATTGTCCAGTACGGTATCGATAGTACCGATAACTACGTACATCTAACTAATATTATAAATGCGAAAGTTTGGACGGATGGATGGATGGATGTTTGTTTGTTACTTAATCACGCCAGAACGGCCCAACGAATCTGGATGAAATTCGGCACATAGATAGAGAAAAGTCTGGAATAGCACATAGGCTACTTTTTATCCCGGAAAATTCCCGCGGGATAACGATACACGAATTCTTTGCGGACGGAGTCGCGGGAAACAGCTAGTACATACATAAATCACATCTTTGACCCTTACGGGGTAGACAGAGCCTAAGCTAACAAGACCTAAAGGCCACATTTAGCATGATTGTGGGCGTATAGGTGGAAAGGGGAATCAAAATAGTGATGGGTGCTAGCATCGCCTATAACAGCTATAACATGATTCCTAACCCTGACACTCCACTTGGCGTTGCGTGTTCGCGTTGCGCTATTGGTATCTTCGTCGTATACGCTAGAAACAATATAGTGCATCCCCTTCACACGCAAATATTTAGATAAATACGCCAAGTAGAGTACCAGTATAAGATTCTCGCCCATAACGCGTATCGAACTTATTAAGTCTATTTATTCAAGCTAGATACTAAATTGACAATTGCAAATGTCAAATTTTGAAATAATGATACTAGCTTTTAATGTTTAGTGGTGTACTCGAAACCATCGACAATGTTTGTGGTCTGGATACAAGAGGTAGGTCATGTTATATTTTAAGAATAAAATACGATTGTATAATAATCAAGCAAATTTAAAGGTTTATTAGTTTACTAGCTGTTGCCAGCGACTTCGTCTGCAAAGAATTTGTTTATCGCTATCCCGCGGGAATTACGCAATTTTCCGGGATCAAAAGTAGCCTATGTGCTAATCCAGAATTTTCTCTATCTATGTGCCACATTTCAACCAGATCCGTTGCGCCGTTCTGGCGTGATTGAGTAACAAACAAACATCCATCCATCCATCCATACTTTCGCATTTATAATATTAAGTTAGATTACACTAGTTTATACATACAAAAATTTATACTAAATTTAATTTATCGTTAACTTTCGATAGTAGTGGCACATCACTATTTTTGAATTGCAAAAAACAGGCAACACAGGTAATGTCATTTTAGTATCTAGCTTGAATAAATAGACTATACATTACACGCGATCTCAGTGAGGACGCTCTTTAAAACTATCGATAGGAAACCTATCGTTGTTTTGGCAACTCTACCAACATGTTTTTGTAATACAGTAAACAGTATGACGAGGTGTTAACACGCTTTAACTGTAGGTCAAGGCACTATCCTCCCGTCTATACCAACATTTATAACGCGAGATATTATGGGTGAATAAACTTCATAATTAGTACAACAGTATTATATGCAACTGTTACAAAATGAGGGGTAATCGAAGGCATAAATATCGATAAAGCCATCCTACTAATATTATAAATGCGAAAGTTTGTGACGATGTGACGATGTGAGTGATTGTGTATGTTTGTTCCTTCTTCACGCTAAAACGACTGGACGGATTTCAATAAAATTTGGAACGAAGATAGCTGTCACCCTAGATCAGTGATGGGCAAACTACGGCCCGCGAAAGAGTTTAATGCGGCCCGCCGGCGTTCCTTCGAATTGGAGTGTTATGGCACAGGATGACGATATTTAGACGGTGCTGCTGTATAAAATAGAATAATAGATGCGAAGGCAAAGGAGCCAGCTAGACTAGCCACGTAGTTCAAGCGTCATGTGTCAAAAAAATTGCATTTTAGTATAATTTTGGCCCTTCTTTGAAATATCTGTGATTTTCTGGCCCGCCATGAAAAAAGTTTGCCCACCACTGCCCTAGATTAAAACATGTTATCCCGGAAAATTGTATAATTCTTGTGGGATAGCGATAAACATGTGAAAGGTCGTAGCTGCCTAGATTCGCAACTTAAATACACTTATTGCAAAACTTACTGCCAACATCAGTTCTAAAGTTTAATTCAACGCGGACGAAGTCGCGGGCAGAAGCTAGTCTCAAATAAATGTGTCACTACCTTATTGTTTGTGGCTTAAAGGTATAGATGTTTTTGCCGTCTTGGTAGCGTACATATATTTATGCCCTTGACTATACACAACGGATGGATGAAAATATTGACATTTTCATCAAAAACTTATTATTCGTTCGGAGTTTAGACCATCGATTTTTTACCCACGACGGAACGGAGACGGTATATGCGTTTAGGGTGATGGGTTGTGTGTAGGGATTGCAATCCGGATAATCCGAAATCCGAAATAACCGGATAAATCCGGATTTTTGTCGCGTTTTATAAATTCGGATTTTTAGCATAAAAATCCGGTTTTTTCAGATTTTAATTACAGTTGACAAAGTTGACATTTAAACAGAATTTCCTATTGAATTTAGTTTCATTTCATTCATTCATGAATGCGTTCGATTTTGTTCCCCGCCACGTAGCACTATGTATGTATGTATATACTCTTTATTGCACATTATTATTATTATTATTATAAGCCTGTAATGTTGTCCCACTGCTGGGCAAAGGCCTCTCCCTCAGATTTCCAACGCACCCTGTCCGCACTTATTTCTTGCACATAAAAAAATTTAAATACAGAAGAACACAGAAAATAGTACTAAGGCGAACTTATCCTTAAGAATGGATCTCTTCCAGCTAGCCTGATACAGAAAGGAATAGTTTACAAAAAAAGGCAAGCAGTCATTATTATCTCACTATCTATCCCTCTCCCCTCCGCGCTTTGCTGGCTACCTCATACCTAGCTTTAGATCTAGCTAGTCGGCCGGTCCGGCAGTACTGTACTGCAGACACAGCAGTACTGGACTGATTAAACGCGGATTATCAAGATTTTCGCAGTTTTATTTTATACTAGCTGTTGCCAGCGACTTCGAAAATAATTGCAAAGATTGGTCTTAAAATCATCATTAAACGGTTCTATGTCTTTATTTTTTCGACGTATGGGTCTGCAATTAAAAACATGAAGTCAACATAATCATACCTACACGGCTAACGAGTCATATTTCACAAATAATCCATACTTTTTTTTATTTCTTCTTATTTGTGTCTTATTTGCAAGATTTTAGACGCGCGCCAAGCTGCCGGAATAGTTTCTTCTTTGACTCACAGGCACGCGAACTGTATGTGTGAAGAGTGGCGCTGCTCAAGTCATTTGCTGTTGACAGCGCCTCAAAGACCACGTTTAGCGTGGGTGTATAGATGGAAAGGGGATTCAAAATAGTGATGGATTGCCGCATCGCCTCAAGTTTCCTAAGATTTTCGCCCATTCCCTCGATGGGCCTTTACCATCTGCGCGGGCAGACAAACAACTGGTAGATTACATATAGACATTACCCGCACCTCTCTCGGTCCCCTTCGTCGTCCCACCCCGCGCCCCTGTGCCGCGCGGGCGAGGACTCATTAAAGCGGTCAGTCTATATTACATTCTATGTTATTTCTTCGCTCCCAGACCAGTATGAAAAAAAAAATCTGTTGTCTGTAAAGTCGGTTTACTGACGATAGTTGAACGTGAAAACGTCATAAGAAAGTACTGATGGAATGGTTGCATTTTTTCAAAACAAAATTTAAATTTTATTTTTTTGATAGATATTTTGTATGGATATTAGAGGTCCACGCCGCAGCCAAAAAACCCGGCGGCGGCGCGCTGAGTTTTGAACCCGGCGCGGCGCGGCGTCGCCGGCGTGAGGACATTTTTTAGGAGGAATAAGTAACTAAAGAAAACACATGTTAAGCGTGAATAAAAATCCGCGCCAATCCTGCAAGCCAAGGAAACATTTTTTTATTTTGTTCCCAATACTACAGAAGTCAGTCAAGTCCTGGCAATTCTATTCACAAAGTGCATCGTGGAAGGTAAAGTACCTACATCATGGCATAACGCAGTAATCACCCTAATCCACAAAAAAGGGGACATCAAAAGGTTGGAAAACTACACACCTATCAGTCTACTGTCGCATGTCTACAAGCTCTTCTCTTGGGTTCTAGTTAACAGACTTGACAGGAAGCTGGAATTCTTTCAACCCAGAGAACAGGCAGGCTTTCGCTCAGGCTTCAGCACCAACGACCATCTTCAAACTCTCAAAACAGTTGTAGAGAAATGTAATTAGTACAGGAAACCGCTTATCCTAGCTTACATCGACTACGAGAAAGCGTTCGACTCCATAGAGTGGTGACATATAGAGCAAGCTCTAGTTTCATGCCGTATCGATTAAAGTTACATACAGATCCTCAACCACCTCCACCAGAACGCAACTGCCTGTGTCTCCCTGCACAAGAAAACGAACAAATTCCATCTAGAGAGAGGTGTCAGGCACGGGGACACAATATCACCGAAGCTGTTTACCCTAGCACTAGAATGTATATTCCAACAAATGCAATGGGCAGGGAAGGGGCTGATGATTGATGGAGAGAGATTGACCAATCTGAGGTTTGTTATTGACCTGGTTCTGGTCTCGGAGAGCATTGAGGAGATGATGACGTTACTGGAGGATTTGAGAGTGGAATCCGAGAAGACGGGTCTTAAAATGAACATGGGAAAAACCAAGACTATGACCAACATTCCGACATCACAGACTACCAGCTTCCAGTGGATAGAGTAACCGAATACATATATTTGGGGCATAAGGTTACACTGGGCTTTGAGAACCAGGTAGCGGAAGTGAAAAGACGGATCGCGCAGGCTTGGGCAGCGTTCGGTGCCAATTGCCAATAAGCAGATTCTACGTGGTAAAATATCCCTGGATCTCAAAGTCAAAGTCTTCAAGCAGTGTGTCATGCCCGTGCTCACCTACGGTACAGAGACCATGACCCTTGCACAAAAGTCCGCCGAGAAGTTCGGAGTCGCGCAGAGGGGTATGGAGAGAGCGATGTTCAGGATCACCCTTCGTGACCGGAAACGTAACAAATGGCCCCGAAATAAGACCAAGGTGAAAGACGTCATGGCTGTCATAGGAAGGAAAAAGTGGACATGGACAGGAACATTGCGAGAATGGACGAGAGTCGCTAGACAAGACGAGTCCTTGAATGGAAACCCAGAGCGGATACTCGAGGGCGCGGCAGACTACCCCAGCGCTGGATGGACGACATTCGACGGCACGGGTGTCAAAACTGGATGAGACGGGCACAAGATCGACAAGAGTGGAAGAAGAGGGAAGAGGCCAACATCCAAGATTGGGTCACCAAAAGGCCATGATGATGATGGTGATGACTTCAGAACATCAATATTTAAGCTTTCCATATCAGCATGGAGACAGCGCATTGTTGTTTTGTTCGGTTTGGTCATAGGTAAAATATTTATTCCTAGTCGGCGCCAAATTTTTACCGCCCCGGCGGCGGCGGCGGCGCGCCGAGGTTGCTCGGCGGCGGCGCGTCGGCGCGGCGTGGACCTCTAATGGATATAGAGAAGGAGGTAAATGGAAATCACAATTGAATTGATCAAGTTACATTAATTTATACGCATAAATACATACAATGTACATAGTTTTTACAATTATGAATGTGCGAAAACGTGTAAATGTATTATTGTATAGCAGCTGTCCACGCGGACGCATCGCTCACTCAAGTAGGAGGGACACAGATGTCGAACGCTGCCGAACGCGGAGGCCGATTGTGCCTCTTTGTCGCTCGTTCCGCGCTCTCGCTTGCACTTCAAGCCTTAAATGGAACGCCTCAGAGCGAGGTAACGCCGCACGAGTCATGTTTTTTCGTGCGTGCAGCCGGCTCCATCGAATTATAAGACGTTGTCACGTCAAAAAAAAAGCTACACATTTTTCGATACTCTAAGGGGGGGCACCCCCCTGCAACGCTATTTTGAATTACTATGTTACTTAACATAAGTACTAGGGGTTAACTTTAGTACTTTTGACTGCGCAGCTTAAAAAAGCTGTCTCAACGAACCTCAAGGTAACTTTAACGTAAAAGTTCCACCCAAATCAAACCATAAGCTTCACAAAGCTCGCCCTTGGGACACGAACGTACTGACTGACTCATGCTCAATAATCAGCTGTTACCGTCGACTTTAATAAAGAGATATACATATAGTAGAGAGCATTAATATCGATACAGCTATCATCACCACTAATATTATAAAGGTGAAAGTTTGTGAGTGCGTGTGTCGTTTAGGTTTACTTCGTCCACATTTCCATTTCGTCCCTATTCCCACTTCGTCCTCTTCCCACTTCGTCCACATTCCCACTTCCTCTCTTCCCACTTCGTCCACATTCCCACTTCGTCCACATTCCCACTTCCTCTCTTCCCACTTCGTCCACATTCCCACTTCGTCCACATTCCCACTTCGTCCACATTCCCACTTCGTCCACTTATTACTTTGGTTACTTAGTTTACATTATGTCAATAAGAATATACAGGATGGGCACCGCAACTGGAGCAAACTTTTAAAAATAATCAATTCAATTGGGAATGTGGACGAAATGGGAATGCGGACGAACTGGGAATATGGACCAAATGAGAATGCAGACGAGTTGGTAATGTGGACGAGATGGGAATCTTGACAAAATGGGAAGTGGACGAGATGGGAATGCTGACAAAATGGGAAGCGGACGATTTGGGAATTGATTGCGGAAGAAGTGGGATTTTGGACGAAGTAGGAATGTGAACAAAATGGGAATGTGGACCAAGTGAACCTAAACGGCGTGTGTTACTTCTTCACGCCCAAACGGCTGGACAGATTTGAATAAAATTTGGAACGGAGATAGCTGGTACCCTAGAATATCCCTAGTCCGATATAGCTATGTGTCGTTGGCGTCGAAAAGGTCAGTAATACTACTTTACATATGACTGCGTCCGGCATAACCACTGCGCGGCAAAATCGACCAATAGATTAGCAGCAAAATACAGACTGGTATACTCAACTTTGAAAAAAAACCGGTTGTCTATAAAGTCTGTTTACGGACGATAGTTTTACGTGATAACGATAAATGTATTACTGGCACTCCACTTGGCGTATTTATCCAAATACACCCCCTTGCAAAAAAATCGGGCACCTATGGTTTTTCAGATTTTTAGGCATTAAAGCTTAGAAAGTAAACTTTTATGCGCATAAAATTCAAAAACCATAGGTGCCCGATTTTTTTGCAAGGGGGTATATATTTGCGTGAGTGAAGGGGATGCACTATATTGTTTCTTGCGTATGCGACGAAGATGCCAATAGCGCAACGCGAACACGCAACGCCAAGTGACGCTTGGGGCCGGTCGTGCCTCTCTATCGCTTGTTCCGCGATCTCGCTTGCACACTGCCGTCACACGGAACTTAACGTAACGCAATGAATCATGCTTTTTCGTGCATGCAGCCGGCGTTCATCGATTTATAAGACGTTATCACGTCAAAATCAAAGTTACAACACAACATAGTTAAACAAACGCATCATCTACTTCGTACACAGTATGCTTAGTGTAAGTTTTCGATAACAAAATACGTCTCGATAACGTTTGCGTTAAACTGTCAAATACTAAGAGAAATTTTAGTTGCCATTTCGATCCGCAAGTGGCGCTATCAGTTATTCCATAGTAATTGAGACGTTTACATGAACGCTTTCGAGACGTTTTTATACGCGAAAACTTACACTACAGGCTCAGGTCTGTGCTATCCACTCTCAACGCTATTGTTCAATCTCAAGTAAAACAATAATATTTGCAAACAAAGCAAACATGGACGAACGCCAAGATAAATAGTTTACACGGGACTATCTTTATTAGCCTGGATTAAGATTATGCTTTTCGCTCAGATTTATACGTAACTAGCTTGTTGCCCGCAGCTCCGTTTGCGCAGAGGACGCTTATCGCTATCCCGGGGGAACTATGCAATTTTCCGGGATAAACACTATCCTATGTCCTTTCCCGCGACTGTGACTATCACTGTACCAAATTTCAATAAAATCGGTTCAGCCGTTTTGGCATGAAAGAGCAACAAAACATTGCATGAATAACATATAATATTTCGCACAGGCTTGGTTATCTTGCACGTAAGTAGCGGAGTAGCGAGGTAAATATTTTATGTTCATTGAAATGGACCTGCGCAAAGTAACGCCTGATGCCTGATTCAATAAAATAATGCAAGATAGTCAACTAAAAGTACAATAAAAAAAAAAGCTTGCATAAAAAATTACATTTTTACCAAAATTTATTCAAATATATTTATAAGGGGCCGTGGTAGCCTAGTGGTTTGACCTGTGGCCTCTCAACCAGAGGGTCGCGGGTTCGAACCCTGGGCTCGCACCTCTTGAGTTTTTCGGAATTTATTGTGCGAAATTACAATTGAAATTTACCATGAGATTTTCGGTGAAGGAAAACGTGAGGAAACCGGACCGATCCCAATAAGGCTTAGTTAGCCTTCTGGGTTGGAAGGTTAGATGGCAGTCGCTTCTGTAAAACTAGTGCCTACGCCAAATCTTGGGGTTAAGTTGTCTAAGCGGACCCCAGGCTCACTGAGCCGTGGCAAATGCCGGGAAAAAACGCTAGGAAGATGTGTCAACAAAGTACAATCAGAAAAAAAAAGGTTGTATTAAAAATTACATTTTTAACAAAATTTATTAAAATACTAAGGGGCCTGCCAGGGGGCGCCCATCAGTGAGACGTATGTATATAGGCCAGACATGATGATGACGATTAAAATATTCAAACAGGGAGGTTTAAATCTTACCACTAATCCCATTATAACCTCTAAAGATTATACATGACAATGTATGACTCAGATAAGATGATCGATCATACAACATATAAATTATCATTCGTTAGATAAATTTACTATCTTACGCGGTGAAATATGGGACAGAGAAACATCTCAGTGTGATAAGAGTTTACGAGATAGTGACAGAGGTTGATCTCGGTTTCAGAAATACTATGAATACTGTCAAATGTACTAGATATTTGATTGAGATAAATAATTCTTAATACATGCATACATACATACCGTCACCCCTCTTTCAGCAGAGACTACTTTGTTCCACTTGCTATGATCCTGACATACCTCTTTTGCTTAATCCACATTCATCAATTTCTAGATAATTAGTATTGGCATTTTATTATGTTATTAGTATGTTTGCATATACTACTGGTAGCAGAAACTTTGCAATTTTCAGGATATTGCTGCTTTTAGTGTTTGTGCTATTCTAAAACACTTTGTTTTGAAAAAATTACTTTCTGCCAAGTTTCTTGCCGCACATTTTTCTTGGCAATGAAAATAGTATGAATAGGAAGGCACACAAGCAAGTGGGTCACCTGATGGTAAGTGATCACCACTGCCCATAGACACCTGCAACCCCCGAGGGATCGCAGATGCGTTGCCAACATAGAGTCAAATGCCTATTTGCAAAATAAAAAAATAAGTATCTCTGTGCCAAATTTCATCCAGATCAGTTCAGGCATTCTGGAATCAAGTAACAAACATCCAGATTGCCATAAAGTAGATGTATAATAGGAGTTAGTTATAGTAAACTTATTTTAGGTATACTAACACTAAAATGAGTTTTCAAATGTTACTAACACAATGATCGATGTTGGTTGTAAATAAAATAATAATTATTATTAGTATATTAGTTGTTAGGGTAAAATCATAGAGGAAAACAAAAAGGAAACTGAAGGGGAAAAGGACAACAACAATGTTTCTATGAATAGTGATTTAAATAAAAAAATAAAAAAGTGATGGAACTAAATATGAGCTACAACTAAATTTATTTGCTAAATCATCATTTTGAATACACTAATTTGTGTGCTGACAGTACTTTTTTTCAGCAGGTGTAACTAGGTACTGTGGAGATGCTAGGTATTTTATAAAAATATTTTTCCAAGTCAATACAATACAATACAATACAAATACTCTTTATTGAACACCACAAATCAGTACAAAACAATAAAAAAACAAAGAACATAGTATACAATAGGTGGGCAATGTATGAATTGTGTTGTTTTACTATTAGGTATCCATTTCTAACAGTGGTTGATTTACACCAGTCCTGAATTTACACATTTGCCGCCCCAGAGCTATTAAATTTTTGCCGCCCCACACGTGTCCGCAGCCTTACTTTTTTTCTGTAATTTTTTAATTGCGTCAATTTTGCCGCCCCCCTATTTTGCCGCCCTAGGCTTCAGCCTTTTTAACCTCTAGGGTAAATCCGGCCCTGCTTGTCACACATGCCTGAGGCTCAATAGGTACAGTAAATTAAAAAAAATCTAAACCTAAAATCAGGCTCTCTTGATATCAGAGGTAGGTACCTACATAATACTTAAGTAATATCAAACAAAATCAAATAATAAAATAAATAATAAATAAATATGTTAGCATTAAGAATAGATCTAGTAAAATAATAATACTTATAATATAAACAAAAAAGTTACCAATGTTTTCCATGCCATTCCAGAATTTAAAAAAAACACGAATGTTTTAGTTATAAACCACATTCACATAAATGTTTTAAACATGGTGTTTATCCTGCTTCAAACATGGCATGACTAATGTAATATCCGCAGATGTGTGTATGATAAAAAGCTATTTTAAAAACACCTTATCCAATAAGCATCAACTGTGTACAGTATACGAATATATTGACATAACATAGCTGTGACCTAACACCATAACACCTTAGTCTAATTGGATTTAAAAGTTAAATCAGTTTAGAAAAAAAATATTTAAAAAAATTACTTACAGTCGGTGTCAGAGTCGTCTTCAATACCGTTCATCAAATACGTTTTCTAGTCATAATATTCATCGGAACTATATCCCGGCATTGCAAAAGAGAATTGGGCAAGCAAAGGTCACCGCTCGCAATTCGAAACCGAACTGACAATATGTGAATTGTTTCACGGGAATAATTACGCGGTAAGCGTATCAGACGACGCAAACAGCTAATTAATAGTCCTTCAAACCAAATTAAACAGTCCCACCGAACGTTTAGCACAACAACGAAATCTTCATGCGAATCTTGGAAAATTACTCGAGCGCGATTCTACGAGTCTGTAATTGAACGCACAATTTATTGTCTCGTATGTGGCGCTCGCAATAATTTTACAGCGGCGTAACTAATTATTTAATTGAAATTTATGCTTCAAGGCACAAAATTTATCTTTTCCCGACTGACGTGCTAATTCCACAGACTTTTTTGTAGGAGGCTAGAGTCTGACATAAAGTAATGAGGTTTTTTGACATCCGCGTCCTAGCACGCTCTAGAATGTTACAGTTGGACTAAGATAAAAAGGTGTGAAGTTATGCTTTACCTCGAATTCTCTTCTACTTAATAAGTTGGCAAATCTGAATAACAAGTAAAATTTAACCGTCTTACGAAAACGGAAAGAATAAGTTATAGTAATTAAAAATATTTTTTTTGTTTCAGTGTTCAAACACTTAACTTGAACAGCATGAGCCGACAAATTTGACATTGACAGCTGTCACTGTCAAGTTTGACGTGCGTACCGTATCAACAATACATCTCGTCGATTCGTCTTTATTGCTACAATTCGGTTAATCATTAAAAAATCAGGATTTATTAAGAAATATATGCAATTTTATGAATGAAAACCTCTGTAAAATGTCATCAATACTCTGCTTTGTATGTCACAATACTATTCATGACGATACAGACGAAGGTACCCGGGAAAAATATAGAGAAATAGTTGGCATGAAAGTACGTAAAACAATTTGTTTATTTCATAGTTAACTTCGTTAATAATTTGTTGTAACAAGTGTTTATCGTCACTCAAGCTTCGTTTCCAGTCTCTCTTAATAGAACACCAGGTTACAAGACTAACAAGTACAATTCAATGATACCTTGGGTCTTTTTACAGTTGTCTTCGGACTCCCACCTATGCCACGTTTGCTGTCACTTGCTGAACAAGCTATGGTTGTTCAAGTCTATTTGCTTGAGAAGAAGTATGGAATATCCTGTGCTATTCAAGTATGTATCATGTAAAACCATTTATACCATTTTGTATGAAATTTTAAGGAAGGCTACATAATTTAAAATATAAATAGTTCAATTGGTTAATTTATTTGATCCTAGCTGTTGCCAGCGACTTCGTCTGCAAAGAATTCGTTTATCGCTATCCCACGGGAACTACGCAATTTTCCGAGATAAAAAGTAGCCTATGTGCTATTCCAGACTTTTCTCTATCTATGTGCCGAATTTCATCCAGATCCGTTGGGTCGTTCTGGCGTGATTGAGTAACAAACAAACATCCATCCATCCATCCATCCATACTTTCGCATTTATAATATTAGTTAGATTATTAAGGTGAGTTTGTGCGGTTGTAGGGGGTAAACCAATCTCTGTATCTTTTTTTTATTATCTACTGAACCGATATACATAGAATATACTTTCACCAATAAAGCCCCATTATTACTAAGTTAGCAGAAGCCTACAGAGCATTTATGAATGAGGGGGTTAAACTATTTCCATACCAAATTTTAACACAATCAGATCAACAGTTTTTTTTATTTATTTTTTTTAACCTAAAATTTGAACGAGGCTTGAGTGCACCAATGGTGACTATGTCAGCCTCATGGGAAACCACAGGTACCTATTTCAAACTCTGCCTTGCCCAGAGTCCAAAGCTCTGGAGCCAAAGACAGATTTGCATTTATAATATTGGTTAGAATCACACATTGTATCTTTTACAGTGACAAGGGTATTGTAACTCTGCAATATAGTAATACAGAAACAATTAACCTGTGCCCTGACCTAGACTGCAACGGAGCACAGTCTGACATACACCACAACACAGCACAACATAATGTTCAAATTGAAGATCACAATGATATAAACCAATATGCACCATCACAAGATGATTTAGATGCTATAGATAGTACAAAAGAAATGAATGATACAGAAAACGATCATGCGATTGATAAAAATGATGAACATACAACTGACCAAGAATTTGACGATGTAGACAATACTGACACTAATAATGATGATAATGATGAGAAAGAAGAATTGGATGTAACGAAATACTTTCACAAAGTTGTTCTTAGCGTAGAAGAGCAGAGAGCGGAACTGGAAGCAAAGAGGAGGGAAGACAAATATCTGGAAGCAGAGTTTAAATGTTACAATTGTGCGCTCGGGTTCTTGTTCAAAGATACGTACCAGGCGCATATGATGAGGCATGAAGAAGTAAGTTGGTTTAATTAATAAAAGTAATTAAATAAATGACACGGGACTATATACACCAATTGACCCAGTCCCAAACTAAGCAAACCCTTCATCGGATAAAGCTCTTAGGATATATAAATTTGTGCAGCAATCCTTCATAACCAGAGCATCTGACTCTGGGGGAAGGGATGCTGCATGAATGTTGATCTCCGATCCTCTTGAGCCCTCCCATGAGGCTGACATAGTCACCCCTGTGTACTAAAGCCTCTTTTTTTTTTTTTTTTTAATCTTATATTTTAATGAGGCTTTAGTACACAGGGGTGACTATGTCAGCCACATGGGAGGACTCAAGAGGATCGGAGATCAACATTCATGCAGCATCCCTTCCCCCAGTAAAGCCTCTTTAAAATATAAGATTTAAAAAAAAAAAAAAACTAAGCAAAGCTTGTGCTATAGATACAGTCCTAACTATTATCGCTAGATAACTACAAAAATACGAAACTGTTTCTTTTCTTTATATTTGTACAATAAGGGTGCGACCAAACCGCCGCGTATACGCAGTGACGTGTCGTATCCGTCACGTTTTCTCACCGTTTCTTCATACATTTTGTTGCGATTCCGTAACGTCACCGTTCTTTAAGCGGCGGTGTGGTCGCACCCTAAAGCATTTACTTACTTACTATTACTATGCGGGGACTTAGGGAATTAGAAGTCATTGATTGTTGCAAAATAACTACGTAGAGACACAAATAATGCGCGACTGATATGGTTTAAAAAAAACAGCCAAGTGCGAGTCGGACTCGCGCACGAAGGGTTCCGTACCAGAAATACTCTGTTGTATGGGAGCCCCCTTAATTATTATTATTATTTCGATTTTAGTATTTGTTGTTGTAGCCATAATAAAAATATATAATCTGTGCAAATTTCAACTGTCTAGCTATTACGGTTCTTGAGACTAAATCTCAAGAACCGTAGTTCTTGAGATCTAGCTCGGCGAGTGGTAGCCATTAAAAAGGGCTAAAATATCACGTTTTTTGTATGGGAGCCCCCCTTAATTATTGTTATTATTTTGTTTTTAGTATTAGTTGTTATAACGGCAACAGAATTACACAATCTGTGAAAATTTCGACTGTCTAGCTATTACGGTTCTTGAGATACAGCCTGGTGACAGACGGACGGACGGACGGACAGCCAAGTCTTAGTAATAGGGTCCCGTTTTACCCTTTGGGTACGGAACCCTAAAAATAGATCCTCGGGGCTTATTTTCATCAACTCTATTGAACATAAAACTCATAAAAAATCATCCTATTGCGCTGTTTAATGGACACTTAAACGCAGTACACAATAAAAAAGTACATTTAGCAAAAATGTTTAGATTGGTTATAATTATCTTGTAGTCTAACGGCGAGCACCTGTGCCCGGTGTGCACACTGCGCTTCGCGTCGGCGGCGGTGCTGCGCGCGCACGCGGGGGCGCACGGCGTGCGGGCGGCGTGCGCGCGCTGCGGCCGCGCCGTGCCCCCGCGCCGGCGCCGCGCGCACGCCGCGCGCTGCCTCCGCCCCGCGCAGGCGCCCTGCCCGAGATGTGGACACACGTTCCCGTGAGTCACTGTCCCGCCGTGCACCTGCGTGCGGGCGGCGATGAGATACAAATGAAGCCTAGATAGTGACAGTTGAAACGACTGACGCAATTATTTTTTCACACCTCTCGTTCAGAAAAGTAAGCCTTGCTCCCTGTCGAGAGGGATCAAAGTGCAGCTTTTCTGTTCAAGGCTTTTCTAAGTGTTTTTTCTTTGCAAATGCAATTTTTTAAAGTTGATAATTGTAAATCTACGCCGTTTTCTATGCTGGTAGCTCTTTGATTATATTTAGAATTCTTTCTTAAAGTTTTTTAATGTTCGGTGTGAAAAGTTGTATGAGCCACTCGGGAGCAAAATTATTTTCATCTTGGGCGTTGTCACTTGAATCCCGCATTATGCTCTGGATTCAATGCACTAACATACACTTAAGGGACATACTATGTAACTAACAAAATGAATCTCTGTTGTTCGAAATAAATGCATTTATTATTATTTATTAATGCAGCGCCCTCGCAGTAAATACATCATTTTGCTCACTTTTGACACAAATAACTATAGTTCTACACTTGACAATTACGGATTATTAGAAGCAAGAATAAAAAAACGGTATCCCTTATTGACGCTTGAAAATAAAGTTAAAACAAGATTTTCAATTACTAAATATTTTAAGTAAGCTTTGACTGGTGTAAACCAGCCTATTTTGAGGGAATTAACATTCAATTTTTGAATTATATTTAAAATTTTGTGAAAGAGATATCTATTGATCCACTGTAGAGTACGATTTGATTTTTTCAATACATCTTATATTACTCTACCACTCTTTCTATGCTCATAGAGTATCATAAAGTTCTTGTAAAATTACCCCCTTATTCATAAACGGCATAGGCTTCTACTATTAGCAATCGTTTGTCCTTATCTGTGAAAGGTAAATGTCAAAGTGACAAATATGGATAAAAGATTACTAAGTTAGCAGAAGCCTATAGAGCGTTTATGAATAAGGGGATGTCTTGTATCATGTTCCAGAGACGCTAGCGCTTTGCAGCAGCACATCAAGCGTTTCCATCTGTCAAAGACGAGCAACAAGACATATTCCTGCAACGTCTGCGGAAAGAGCTATAACAACCAAGGCGCTGTCAGAACGCATATGATGTGAGTGTGTAACGAATATTAACAAGCAGGCTACGCTATCGGAAATTTATACTTCCTGGCCAGGGGAAGACGTAAAATAGTGTCGCATATATGCAGCTATTTTGCACCTGAAGGCGCAGAACAAAAATTTTTTTTTTAATTCCAGCAAACACATAAACAAGAAGTTCACATGCGACCAATGCTCGTCGACATTCAGCAGTCCTTACACGCTGACGCAGCACCGGAAGAAGCACGGCAGCCGCGAGGAGCACCGCTGCGAGGCCTGCGGCATCAGCTACGGTTCCAGGAAGAGTCTGCTGGCCCACGTGAGGAACAGCATGAGCCACCAGCAGACCATGTGAGTTTAGTGCCCTCCGTGCATACTGCCGCAGCACGGTGGCTGTGAGGAGCACCGCTGCGAGGCCTGCGGCGTCAGCTACGGCTCCAGGAAGAGCCTGCTGGCCCACGTGAGGAATAACATGAGCCATCAGCAGACCATGTGAGTTTAGTGCCCTCCGTGCACATTGACGCAGTACGCTGGCCGGAAGTACTGCTGCGAGGTCTGCGGCGTCAGCTACGGCTCCAGGAAGAGCCTGCTGGCCCACGTGAGGAACAGCATGAGCCACCAGCAGACCATGTGAGTTTAGTTACCCGTGCCGGCCGTGCACACTGACGCTTCCCGCTGTCTGTCCCTATGTATGCTTGGATCTTTAAAACTACGCAACGCATTTTGATGCTGTTTCTTTTAATAGATAGAGTGATGCAAGAGGAAGGTTTATATGTATAATTCTACGCAGACGAAGTCGCGAGCAGAAGCTAGTTCCGGGATAAAATACATCCTGTGTCTTTTCCCGGGACTGTGACTGTCACTGTACCAAATTCCAATAAAATCGGTTCTGTCGTTTTGCTATGAAAGAGCAACAAACATCCAAACTTTCGCCTTTATAATATTAGTTAGTAAGGTCTTTTCATTCTTAACTGTCCTATTTTGTAAACAAAATTCTAACCTCAAAACGTCTCATTTTTATTTTTTAACTTTCATCGTAAATAAAGGAACTGGAGATAAAATATCAGCAAAATTATGTACAAAATATTGCCTTAGGTTTATTTGATAACATAACAAATTATTCTTTACAAAAATTTATACATTGAGGTTAGAATCTTGTTTACCAAATAGGACAGGTAAGAATGAAAAGACCTTATTGCCTGCCGCGTGCCTGTTAGACTGCCTATTGTATACTTTGTTCTTTGTTTCTGTATTGTTTTTCACATTTTCACGCCTCTCATTCAGTAATGTAAGCTTTGCCCCCTTTCAAGAGAGATCAAAGTGCAACTTTTCTGTTCAAGGCTTTTCTAGGTATTTTTTTGCAAATGCAATTTTTTGAAGTTGATAAATTGTCAAACCATGCCTTTTTTCTATGCTGGTAGCTCTTTAATTATATTTAGAATTCTTTTTTTCAAGTTTTTTAATGTTCGGTGTGAAAAGTTGTATAAGCCACTCGGGAGCAAAATTATTTTCATCTTGGGCGTTAACACTTGAATCCCTCATTAGGCTCTGGATTCTGCTTTAGAATCCCTCGCTACGCTCAGCAGGCTTATTGTCTAACTCGCTCGCAATCGCCATCGTGTTCATTTTGACATTTCATGTATGGGCTGACAATTGGCGTCGGAATCAGCTAGCTGTCACATTCATACAAGAACTGTCAAAATGAACACGATGACGATTGCGAGCGAGTTAGACAATAAGCCTACAGGATTCCATTGTAGGATCTTTCGCTACATTCTGGATTCAATGTAGCGCCCTCGCCGTAAATACATATTTTTGCTCCCTTGTGACACAAACAGTGATATTTCATAGTATAGATGTTACGTTCCTAGTAAATTGTGTTTGGAAAACGTTCGCACACATACCGTCACATTGACTGTCATAGGCTTGTCATATTGCGACATGAGACAAATGGGTCATTTATGAATCTTCAACTCGGGCGCGGTAGTAACATATCTACTCCCTGTTTATATGTAATATTATTGGACACAAATGACTATTGTATTGTAAGCATGCCGTTCCCCTTCAGCTCCCCGTGCCCGCTGTGCCCGCGGCAGTGTGCGCACGCGCGCGCGCTCGCCGCGCACATGCAGGCCGCGCACGCCGCGCACACGCCGCACGCGTGCGCGCTCTGCCCCGCCGCCTACAGCAGCCGCAAGGCGCTGGTCAGCCACGTGCGCCGCCACCAGGGCCGGGAGCCGACGGTGGCGGTGTGCCATCTGTGCGGGGCCAGCTTTAAGGTGAGTAGACACTGGCGCCATCTAGTGACCGCCACGTGAGTCTATGTGGCCACCCTAGCGCCACCTATAGTCTATTTATTCACGCTAGATGCTAAATTGACAATTGCAATTGCCAAATTGTGAAATAATGACACCAGCTTTTATTGTTTAGTGGTGTAATCGACGATGTTTGTGCTCTGGATACAAGTGGTTTGGTCATGTTATATTTTAAGAAAAAAATACGATTATCATAATCAAGCAAATTTAAAGGTTCATTAGTTTATTACACTAGCTTATGCATACAAAAATTTATACTAAATATAATTTATTGTTAACTTTCGATGGTGGTGGCAAATCACTATTTTTGAATTGCAAAAAACAGGCAACACAGGTAATGTCATTTTAGTATCTAGCATGAATAAATAGACTAGTCATCGCCACATGAGTCTGTGTGGCCACCCTAGCGCCATCTAATCATCAAATCATTTCATTTGTTTCTTTTTTTTTCCTTATCAAGGACAGGCAAACACATCCAATTATGTTTTATTATTTTTAGTGTTTATTTTTAACTGTTGTATTATATGTAATAAATCATTATTTTCAATGTATCAATGTATGTATCACCCTATGGTCCCAACGGAAGACCAGTCTTGGCTGCAAGGCCTGCAAATGCTGATCTGGGGTACCATTTATCTCAATACAATACAATACAATACAATAACTCTTTATTGAACACCACATCTCTGTTTCAAATTTTATCCAAATCCGTCCAGTTGTTTTAGCGTGAAGAGGGAACAAACATACACACTCACATCGTCACAAACATTCGCATTTATAATACAATACAACAATACAATACAAATACTCTTTATTGAACACCACAAATCAGTACAAAACAATACAGAAACAAAGAACAAAGTATACAATAGGCGGATTAGTAGGATTCTAATAATTATTGTTTGTTTCCAGGGTAACAGCAAGTTGAACAGACACCTGCGTTCGGTTTGCGAGAAGGCTAAACTGGAAGAAGAGTTGTCGGCTCTCTATGATCAGGAATTAGAAAAAACTGACAACCAACTTCTATAGCATTAATTGTGTTGTTGTTGAATCTTGTTCTATTTGAGTAGTATCTACTTATGATCAGTAAACTTTTTCGACGCCAACGACACATCAGAACCGCAGGTTGAACGCCAACGACCTATTTAAACGTCCATTACTCCAATGCAAAAGCAACCGTTCAATGGGGACTATCGTTTTTTTGCTCACCAGTTGGCGCCACTATTGACTAAGGTCCAGAGGTATAGCTGTCAAAGGCGACTATAAAATCGTCGCCGAAACAAAGTTTCAAATCTTGAATCTCATTACGTTTATTAATTATAAATAACTATCATCATGTCGAGTAGCTATGCCGCAATGTTGTGCAGTTCCATTTTGTCCGGAAAAAAAACCGCTTTCAAAGCGTTCACATTCATCGCCAAATAATCCATGTTTGCGATAATTTCACAAAGGAGATCACTTTTCAACAGGCAAATGGAAGATATTATAATTAATGTCACGAAACCCGCCGAAACCAGTGAAAAGTGAATGTTATTGGACCTCACGCGACACTAGCGCCTCTAGTGGCAAACACACGCGATAGCCCCCATTGGGTTTAGGTTAAATATTTTGTCATTACTGAACAAAAATAAAACATTGAAAATAATGCTTATATTTCTTTATTCAAGTACATAGCGATCATATATAGATTATTATGTATAGTGCTTACAGTTTTAACTAAGGTAGTTCCACAACCGGAACATAGAGCCCTTCTTGTCAAATATAAACTTTTCTTAATCGCTTCTGAGTACTTACAAAAAAGGATGAAACTACTTTTTTTATATTTGTCATAAACGTTTAACCCGCTTATTCATAAACGCTCTATAGGTTTCTGCTAACTTAGCAATCGTTAGTCCTTATCTGTGAAAGGTAAATGTCAATGTGACAGATAAGGACAAACGATTACTAAGTTAGCAGAAGTCTACAGAGCAGTGTTGTTATAGATATCCATATCCGTAACCGAAACTATCGGATATTTGAAATAAAAAAATATCCGTAACCGTAACCGAATCCGAAATAAAAGTTTCGGATAGTGTCGGATAGGGCGGAGTCTAATTAAATACTACAACTCGTACGAATTAACTGTGCACTCCGCTGGAATGCGACACCTCTCCCGCTACCTAATGACGTCACAGCGCGAATTGACAATATTTAAATTTTTTAAGAGCTACTTTTTATTGTCTGGCTGGAAAGAGCGCACAAATTGAAGACACCCATATTTTTTTATATTCGTGAAAATTTTGTATTTTCGTGGGAAAATCCATTTAAATTGTTGCTCAAGCAGAAAGGACGTAAGTAACAAACGTCAAGTATTAGCGAAATGACGTCACTGCTTTGTTTCGTACACTTAAAAAAACGTTGAAATAATTACATTAATTGACCGCCAAAACCTGTGCTTAAATACTTTGACAGTGAATGCAGTTGTCACTGTCGATGAACGTCAAAACGAGCTGACAAACTCAAACAGAATACTTCACAAAAAATATGATTTTAAATGAAAACTTGCAAAAATATTATCATCATTGCCCGGCAAACAGTTATCTAGTGTTCCCGATGGCAACAAAGCCGAGCGGTGTGCGAATGAATTAACCGTCAGCTGTCAGTAGTGTTTGTGTTGTGAAAGTTGTAAATGTCAAAGGGAAACCCGGAAGACAAGGTTTTTTATAATGGCAGTATTGGACCGGCCGCTGGACGTCATTTCCTGTTTTACATATTTTGCTCAATTTTCCAAAAAATACTGTACGAAAAAAGTGTTTCTCTCGAAATGGTTTTTGATTTATATGAATATAAAGAAATTTGAAATATTTGTATATAATATTTTACCAATATCCATATTCATATCCGGATCCGAAATTATATACCTATCCATAACATCCCTGCTACAGAGCGTTTATGAATAAGGGGGTTATATTGGATATATTGTGCGTCATATCATGGCGCATATGTATACAGGGTGTATCAGACACCCCCTAACAATAATCCACTGGGGTATATAACCATAGCTATAGAAGCTAAAAAAAATATTAGTCCAATTGTTTTTTAATATTTTTATTAAGTACATAATGCATATCAGGTCTCTAGATATCACCTTCACGTCTGTATTAAATTAAAACATTGTAAAGCAGCAAAAGACACTAAACTATAACCATCCATGCAATCTACAATAATCTTATTCAAGACCTCGCTGCATTTCTTCAGAATGCAAACGGTAACATTCTCTTGTTGCGGCGTCTCCTTATAATTCGGGTTCCATTTTTTCCTCCACAATTCAGTTAGGGAACTCCTCTTTGGCAATCTCTCTTCGGATTGGCTCGCTTGATTCGAGTTTTTGACTTTGATGTATTTCTTCAAAAATATTTCCAGAATGTGGAATATGTAGCACGAGTTCTCTATTTGGTTCGTGTTTGTCAGTTCGTAGTTTTCTTGGGTTAGGTTCGAGTGGAGTTTTTCTAGTATGTCTGTTATTGTTTCTATGCTGTGTTTTAGTATGTGTTTTGATTTGTTTAACAGGACTAGACGGTGGGTGATATCGTCTTTTGTGATTAGCTGCAAAAAACATTATACTATATGCAGTGTCGCGTAAATGGTATGAGAAATTTCAGGGTAAGATATGACAAGTAACCGAATATACAGGGTGTATCAGATACCCCCTAACAATAATCAACTGGGGTATATAACCATAGCTAAAGAAGCTAAAAAAAATATTTTAAAAAAAATTGGAGTATTTTTTTTTATATTTTCTATAGGTATGGTAGTATTAACTGTAATCATTCCTATAGAAAATATAAAAAAAAATTTTACTCCATTTTTTTAAAAAATATTTTTTTTTAGCTTCTATAGCTATGGTCATATACCCCAGTTGATTATTGTTAGGGGGTATCTGATACACCCTGTATGTACAACCTAAAAATTTCATGTTAGATATAAGATTTTTTGCTGACTGTACTTTTTGTTGACTGTACTTGTATTATCAACTGTCCTACACATGTCTACCAAATTTAAAGTCAATCGGACCAACCGTTGAAGAGTTCCCTCCTGCGGAGACGGTCCTGGCTGGACCACCAGAATTCTACTACCAGATTATTGTATTCTCATCTGACTTACACGAGTATGCAAAATTTCAGCTCAATCGGGTGAAAACATGTGCTTCAAAATTGAGTCTCAAGATTTCACCCGGACAAACATACAAAGCTTGTAACAAATAATAATAATAAAATCAGCTGTTGCCCGCGGTTTCGTCTGCGCAGAACTAAATATAGCCTATGACACAAATAATGCGACTTTCTATTGTTATAAAAGAAAAGCCTGCAAGACTTGGGAAATCACAGGTGCGTTGCCGGCCCTTTCAAGAACAGGGAGGCTCGGTTTTTAAAGATCCCTAAATTGTACCGCTCCGGGAATGTTGCAGCAGGAAGTTGGTTCCAGATCTTTGTCGTACAAGAAAAGAAATATCCAGAGATTACTACTAATAATAATAACGCTTACAGCATCCTCGGTCCAATTGTGACCTCCGTAAGCTTCTCGGATCAAACTGTCGACAGTTTCCAATAATTCTTCCAAAAATGGAGGGTAGTTTTCTTCGTCATGCAGTTTGTCAATTAGTTGGCCTAACACCTGGAAAATTATACATTTGTAAAGTTCTAAAGGTAGACAGAGCCTACGGTAGCAAGAGCTAAATCCGACGTATAAATAAATAAATATGTACCATGGGATAAATTACACCAATTGACCCAGTCCCAAACTAAGCAGAGCTTGTACTATGGGTACCAGGCAACGGATAAACATACTTATACATATAATGTAGATACATACAACCAAAATTTGGCGACCGGATGGCCTAGTGGTTAGAGAACCTGACTATGAAGCTTGAGGTCCCTGGTTCGATCCCCGGTCGGGGCAGATATTTGTATGATAAATACGAATGTTTGTTCTCGAGTCTCTACTATAGACCAATGTAATTTAAGGTACGGACTTAACTTAGGGACCTTTTACATCCCTTTTATAAAATGTATTAATTGTATTAGGTAAGTTAAGTCGAATTTAAGTACTATTGTAAATCTATTTTATTTTGAAAAAATGACTTTCTGCCAAGTTTCTTGCGGCGCATTCTTCTTGGCAATGATGGTCTTTCCGAATGCGCTGGTAGATTCAAAAAAAGACATGTAAAAGAGCCCTCGGCGGCCTATTTGCAAAATAAACTTTTGACTTTTGACTTTTGGATGTTTAATATGTATTTAAGTATGTATTTATCTATATAAGTATGTTTATCCGTTGTCTAGTGCCCATATCACAAGCTTTGCTTAGTTTGGGACTAGGTCAATTGGTGTCAATTGTCCCAAGATATTTATTATTTATTTATTTATTTATACAACATCCATGACTCGGGCACAAGCATTCGTATTCATCGTACAAATGTCTGCCCCTACCGGGATTCGAACCCGGGACCTCTAGCTTCATAGTCAGGGTCGCTAACCACTAGGCTATCCGGTCGTCGATATATTCCTAAGATATTCACCCACTCCCTCGACGGCCTTTAACCATCTGCGCGGGAGGAGAAGCAACTGGTACATTCTATGTTATTTCTATATCAGTGTGGAAGTGGCTCCTATAATGAAAATGTATTATATATGTTACCTTGGATATATCGTTCACAATATCACCACAGTCCATCGGTGAGTGAACGATATAGGTGAACAGGCAGTGAGCAGACTGATTTATCCAAATTATTGAGGATTGAGAAGCTGGAAATTAAATTAAAGTCCAATATTTAATTACAGTAGGCCGTGGTAGCCTAGTGGTTTGACCTATGGCCTCTCAAGCAGAGCGTCGTGGGTTCAAATCCCAGGCTCGCACCTATGACTTTTTCGGAATTTATGTGCGAAAATTACATTTGAAATTTGCCATGAGTTTTTCGATGAAGGAAAACAGCATGAGGAAACCGGACCAATCCCAATAAGGCTTAGTTACCCTTCTGGGTCGGAAGGTCAGTCGCTTCTGTAAAAACTAGTGCCTACGCCAAATCTTGGGATTAGGTTGTCAAAGCGGACGCTATGCTCACTGACAAATGCCGTGAGGAAACCTGCACACATCTGCGAAGAAATTCAATGGTGTGTGTTAAGTTCCCAATCCGCAATGGGCGCGCGTTAGAACTATTGCCCAAACCCTCCCATACACGGAGGAGGCCTATGCCATGAGGCACGCCCAATTACGCGACAATTAAAGGTGCGACCACACCGCTGCTTAAAAAACGGTGACGTTACGGAATCGCAACAAAATGTATGAAAAAACGGTGAGAAAACGTGACGCATACGACACGTCACTGCGTATACGCGGCGGTTTGGTCGCTCCCCTAATAAACAATAACACGTACTTTTTTTTATGTGAATAGGAAGGCAAACGAGCAAGTGGGTAGACTTACTGAAATTGTAGCGAATTTGGAATAAAAAATGCTATATTACCATAGCTGGGCATTAACTCGTTAATCCGTTAATCGTTAATTAACGAAGTTAACATTTTGATTAACGGATTAACTTTTAAGTTAACTTTTAAAAATGTTAACGGACACGTTAACTTCCGTTAATATGCAGAAGTCCGTTAATCGTTAATCCTATGCCTACTATTTACCGCACGGCACCGCGGCGCGGCGCGAAAAACAGATTCAGACAAGTATGAAACGACAAGAACCGGGCAGCGCGTGGCAGCGAGTGAAACAAAAACAAAACTAAACTAAAACTAGACATATTTTGCCGGTGTGTGCGAGTGAGAAAACAGAACGCGCAGAACCTAATCCAACAGGTTTTATAAGTTCACTAACGCAACGATATAAAAATGCAATTTTACATATATTAACGGATTAACGATTCACATCATTCATCATTTATGATGTAATTTTTATTGAATGAATAAATAATCTAATCTAATCTAATCTAATCATTAACTTGCGTTAATTCTTCCGAAATGTAACGCTTTAACGTTTAAGGAAGCTAAGTTTTTTTGTAGCGGATTAACGATTAACGAAGTTAACTATTTGATTAACGGTGCCCAGCTATGTATATTACTTATATTATTATTATTTAATTATAGTGCCCGGCCATAAAGATTGCACATCGTTCTCGGCTACTTGACAATTGTCGTTGACATGTGACAATTCGAAATGCAAAGCATGCAATGCAAATGCATGATATAAAGCCAACCGGCGTAGATTCTGGTCGAGTTTGTAATGTTAACAGAATTGTCGCTTGTCATGGTGAATTAGGCGCCTAGTGACGTGATAATGACATTAGTTAAATACTTATTTGTGAACTAGGTAAGAGCGGGATAGCGATAAGCGAATTTTTGCGCAGACGCAGTCGCGGGCAACAGCTAGTTCCAGAATAAATCTGAGATAAATTGTATAGAATTGGAACCAATTTGGATTGGATTTTTGGTTCTTATTGGATTGTTGGATTGTATGTTGTTTGTATTGTGTTGTTGTGTTAGGGTGCGACCAAAACGCCGCGTATACGCAGTGACGTGTCGTAGGCGTCACGTTTTCTCACCGTTTCTTCATACATTTTGTTGAGATTCCGTAACGTCATCGTTTTTTAAGCGGCGGTGTGGTCGCACCTTTATATGTTGTATTGTGTATTGTATATATGTGGTATGAATATAGAGTTATTGTATTGTATAGATCAACATTTTGAACAACTCACAATTTTTAAAACTATTTCTGACTTGTGAATCGCTTCTGTACCCCGAATCTGTGGAATATCCATCCGTGTATCTTCTGTCCTTCTTGTTTAAGAAAGCTTTCACTCTCTGCAACTCTTCTAGCACTTTAAATGGCACTTTTACAGTAGAATTATCATCACTATCCGTCTTCTCGTCTACTTCCATTTCATTGTTTTCATCATTGTCATTGTCACATTCGAGAACTTCTTTGTCATTGACAAATTTGTCATTTCCCGCTTCATTTGTTATCCCTCTTACTGGAGCTTGTTTATGGACTATATGTTTTTTGTTTGTTTCTTGTTCCTCATTACCAATTGTTATATAGTCGATAATATTAATACAATCTTCAGATTCTTTATTTATATCAATAATTCTAGCAGATCCATTATCATAAACATATATATTATCAACTGGTGTTCTGATTTGATAATTATCCTGTTGATGTATGTTATGATTATGAACATTTTCAGTGAATTGGTTTTGTTGCGAATTTATTTTGGTATTTACTTCTCTATTGTCAGTAGCTACAGCATTTACTTTCAGTTCTGTTATTTGATCATTGTCAACTTTACTTCTTATGTATTTATCAGATATTATGACCAGTTCGTCTTGGGTTTGACTCACATGAGTATAATTTTGAGTGAATGCATCTAAACTGTATAGTTCAGTTGCTTGAGAATCGAGATTGGTCAGATCTTTATTATTATCCAATGCTATAATATTAAGTTTGTTATTGTTATTAATTGTGGTGTAGCAATTTGTTGTGCCATTAATATAATAATTTGCATTAAGTTCTTGGCTTTCACAGTAAGTTTGTTGGGATAGGTTTTGGAGGTGTTGAGACGTCTGAAAATTAAAAACAAATGCACCTAAAGACACACCTGTTAATTGCTTACTATATCGAGAAATATAGCTATTAATGACTTTTTTAATATAATCTTGATACATTTATACTTACTCTGAAATTGCTTAGTTAATTGAAAGTAAATTAAGTCTACGCGGACGAAGTTGCGGGTAAAAGCTAGTAAGTAATATAAGTACTGGACTAATTAAGTAAAATACTTAGGTAAAATAGTTAATTGTGCGAAATTACATTTGAAATTTACCATGATATTTTCGGTGAAGGAAAACATCGTAAGGAAACCTGCACGCATCTGCGAAGCAATTCAATGGTGTGTGAGAAGTTCCCGATTCGCACTGGGCCCGCGTGGGAATTATAGTCCAAAGCTATACTATAGCCCAAGCTATATCGTTCTGAGAGGAGGCCTGTGCCCAGCAGTGGGGCGTATATAGGCTGGAGATGCAATGATGGAGATGAAATGGTTAAGTATAATACGAAGGCCCAACTTTTTAAGGCAAAAAACATAAGTAAGTATCACATCGTGCACAAATGGTTGGAATGGTTTATGCAGAAAAAAAATGATTTAGACTCGAGACTACCGACAGATTTAGTAGAAAGCGCATAGAATACTTTATGTAGTTTTTAATTTTTGCTATTTAGTTTAGTTTAGTATTCGTACAATATATAATATATTGGTTATAAATTTCATAATAAAAATAATAAATAATGGAACGTGGCAAACTTTTAAAACAGACTAATACGAAAACTACTACTACTAATTATAAAACCATAAAGTAAATTAAGTCGTCAAAATATTTTGCTATTTTAATTTTTTATACATACATACATACATATCGTCACGCCTCTTTCCCACAGGGGTAGGCAGAGACTACTTTGTTCCACTTGCTACGATCCGGATATAAATAGATCTTTATAGTTATAAAAAATTACCTGAGCCTATGAGACGGTAGAAATAATTTATTTATATACCTGTTCCTGCGGTTTTCTGGCGACTGCAGCTCCCTGATGTAAGTGTAAAGTTTCTAAACTATTTTCCAAGTAATTTCCATGCACATTCGCACCATTGGTAGCTTCATCGCCTCCAAAAACGAAATTATTCAAGATGGTTTGACTATTCGGACTATTATCTTGAAAACTTTCATTTACTACAGAATTATTTGTTTTATGATCAAATTGGTGTCCATTAATATTAACAGGTATTTCCCGATGATTTTGGTCAGTAATTTCATCGTTATCAAACTTAAAATCGTCGCTACACACAGTTTCGTTTGGATCGAATTCAGTCTCTTTGATTTTTTGTTGTAACTGCGTTAAATATTCATCAATTGATAGATCTTTTGGTTTCGTCTTAATAACAGATATAGCCACGGCTATACGTTGTTTTTGAGAGAAGTGGTTCACTAAAATTACAAGAGTATATTGATTAATTTTGAGAAAAGTTTACAACAGAATGAATTGTTTAATTGACTTACCGTATTCGTCAAAACTCATTTTCGTGCGTTGAATTTTTAACTTTATTCCTGATAAAAATCAAAAACATTATAATACACTCATCAAGTAAATAAATAAATTGTACGCATCAGTGATTTCAACGATAATAACAACAAACAAACTTCTGCGAGTTTCGCGGCTATGCGCCTTTACTTTTTTAATGCAAGGATTTCCCGCCTTATGAAACGAGGCGTAAGAAATTATGCCGAACAGCCAAAAATTTTACCAAAAAGGTTTTTTATGGAGCCAAATATTTTCAAAATTGAATTAAAAATGTCATAACATAAAGGTACTTTGTATTTTAAAATAGTATTGATATAGTATTGCTGCCTGCGTGCCTCGAAAGCTCAAGACAACTTAGACAACTCAACAGCGGCAGCGGCTTGGCTTGTTTTTTTTCGTTGTTCGAGTGAGTAAACCTCTGATGAAGTAAACCTTCCTTGGCAAACGACATTGTCAGTAATGACGTGTATTAACTGACACAAGTGATTTGTTTATTTTGCCTACAATTTCGACGATGCGTGTTTGTGTATAAAGCTATTTTCGTTCACCAACATGCGTTCCAAAGTCCACGTAACCCTTGTTAATGGCGCTTTATACCATTCTCTTTGGGCTGAGCATATTTCTGATAGCGCTTGTGGTGGCCATTATCAAAAAAATGTTTTTCCACTGGAAAGAAGAGCACAAAATCGAGAGAATGGCTGTGCATAACAGGGAGGAGCATCCTAGTTAGTGTTTGATTCAGTTATTACTCTAATTGACTCGTGTACCTCAAAATTACTCGACTATGGTCCAAATCTAACTTAAATATTTTCGTTTAGATGTGACTTTTATTAGAACGAGGAAGTTCAATGGTTAAATTATGTTCATTAACGGAAAGAAAAACTTGGAGAAAATAAAAAAGGATATTAGTATGGATACTTAAAGCCGTCTTGAAGTTATGGATCATAGTTATAGTAGGTATTGGACTATAGTTGGGTAGTTTTACGTTAACTATGCGTATACAGTAGTCTATTAAAATTGTTACGGAATATTTCAGCGGGTTGTTCACACCGTCCCTCTCACTCTCAAATTAATAACTATTAGTCAGAGCGGAACGGCACGAAACGAACTTCGAAAATCGGATTTCAGAGTATAAGGCCTGGACTCAATTTTGAATTTAAATTATTATTAGGTATTTAAATGAAAAATCTTTGCAGGGGTATTCAGCCAAACTACGAACCACCCGCTGAGTCCAAATGCAATAAAATAATTCCGTGGCGTGGAGTGTCTGTAATTTTTATCGTCCCTCAGTGTGTCTCTTTCTAAATACTTAATATAAAGTGAGAAAAAAAACTTTTTTCTTTTCAGCTGTTAGTTTAATTATATACTCGGACAAATGCGTGATCAGGAGCAAGCGATATGCACAGGACCTTAGAGTTTACGACGTTATGTCCAAAAGCGATATTAGCTTGACAAAGCATGACAACGACTCCATTGAAAATATAGAAACGGCGCAAAATACAGACGCGAAAGAATTAACACACGAAATAAATACGTAAAACCACTTTTTTGTGTTCATTTTATTTGACATTTCAAAACTTTTTAGCGCGCGCAATAGCTCGGCTGGCATTAAAAAGAACATTTTAAAAAATGTAGCTGAAGGCTTTAGGATCCTATTCTGCTTTCGGAAACTAGTCTTCGTTATCGGAATGATAATGTTTCCTCATCCGTCTCCCATCTTCATCGGACTTTATCATACATTTTATACCGTACACGCTATTTATTTTAATAATATCGTTATCTGAAAGCAATTCTTTATTCTGGCCCAATGATCGCATGATACTGCCATCCGGGTCCTGAAAAAAAAGTCAAAATTAGTGCTGCCATGGTAGAATTACAAAATGCCGAGTATTTTTGAAGTAAAACTTGTAAATTTTATCTAACTTAGTTTCTATAATAAGTACCTATCTTTTTACGAATTTATCACTTCGATACCTGGTCTTTATAAGTGGCAACAGTGGAAATGCCAGTAATGCCAATCTTCCGCCAATACTGCCAAGCAGGGTGTGTGGCACTTTTATAGTCGTAGTCAAGGGGCAGAGTGGCATCGGAACGTATCTTCTCGAAATGGTGAAGCTTATCTGTAAAAAAAAACATAAATCAATAAATAAAATCTTAAGTGCTAGTACTTATAGACTATTTAGGTGATAAAATAGTGTCCCCGTAATAACAACTGTGTGAATTAAACACGAAAATGAAATAAACAGATTATACAACACTGACTTTTTAAAAGTAAGTATACTTTTACAACAGCAACAACATGTAACTACTTATTGAAATTGTAGCGAATTCGGAATAAAAAGGCTTATAAATTAAATAAATAAATACTTTTGCGTGACATGTGTCAGACCAGTCCGAGGTCAGAATAATCAATTTCGAATCCCTTAACAAGCTACACAGCTGTATTTGAATTATTTCAGTGGTCAACATTTTTAAATTTCAGCATATTCTTTGATGACAAACCTGCTCTGATATGTCGTAAGTGCACCCTGACATATTTGTCGCGGTCATGTCGTGACAGTTCGAAGTAGAAGCCCAACATCGCCATCACCATCATGGCTGTGTGCTGGCGGTGCTGGCCACCCTTCAACAACTCCGAAGAACCGAAGATCTGAGGGCAGACGGTTTATTTTATTATTGAAAAGATAAAAAATAGTTCAATTTAAACCTCAACTTGAGCTTTTTGTATTATGGCAACACATCTAAGTAATATTATAAACGCGAAAGTATGGATGGATGGATGGATGGATGTTTGTTTGTTACTGAATCACGCCAGAACGGTCCAAAGGATCTGGATGAAATTCGGCACACAGATAGAGAAAAGTCTGGAATAGCACATAGGCTACTTTTTGTCCCGGAAAATTGCGTAGTTCCCGCGGGATAGCGATAAACGAATTCTTTGCAGACGAAGTCGCTGGCAACAGCTAGTGGTAGATAACCAATTCTATTCTATTCTCCCTTTATGGCGGCCGTAAGGCTTGGGCCAATGTCAGTTTAAATGACAGGTCTGCGGTTGATTCTGTCCACGTCAACGAGTAAGCAGCAGCAAGGAAATAATTTTGTAATTTAACCCCTTTTCGGCTGAGTGCTGATGTGGAGTCACCCTAGGACAAACACAAAATTAGTATGGATACACAAAATGGAGGATACGGTTAGATTAAAGTCTTATATTATTAGAGCTAATAAAATCACACAATATGTTAATAAAAGGAGTAAAGACATAACGAAGAAGGGATTTAAAGTTAATAGGACGGGGAATGAAGGGAGGGAGAAGATCATACAAGGAGGAAGACAATTTTGGACATTCGAAGAATATGTGATCGGGGAAACCCTCATCCAAGCCACATTCACACAAAGAACTGTCTCTGACACGAATTTTATTGAGGAAGACAGGAGTGCAAGAGTGGCACAGTCTAAGTCTGCAGATCGTAGACGTAGTTACCTTGCTCGCCTCGCGAAATTTAAAAAACCAAGGTTTCACAGGGACCCTATCCTGTAAGTCAGCGTAATGCAGGCCTTTCACTTGACTTGATCTAACCCAATGAGCCAGCCAGTCAGAGTCTAAGCGGACCTTAGCCAGGGCAATCAGGTCGTGCGTATAGCATCTGAAGTGAGAGTCACAGCCAGAACGAGTCGCCTCCTTAGCAAGCTGATCCGCCAACTCGTTACCCTGGATGCCAACATGAGCAGGTATCCAGGCCAACGAGACCCTAGCATTTTTCACAAAGAGGCGATGGAGAACTTGCTTTATATTAAGGATCACCGGGAATTTGGTTTTGGCGCGCAATTGGTTCGATAAAATCGCCTGTAGAGAACTTTTGGAATCTGTGAAGATGACACACTTATCAAGATTGTGAGATTCAATATAATTCAAAGCCTCAAGGATTGCCAACGCCTCTCCAGTGAAAACCGATGAGAGTGCCGGCAACCTGTAACTAAGAATAATTTTGAACTTGGGAATCCAAACAGCAGAACCTACGCAACCCTGGTCAGAAATCTGAGAGGCATCCGTATAAAAAGCAGTCCAATCAGGCCAGTATTTGTCGATAGCGCGTCTTACGTCAATATTGGCAGAGGAAGGAACTCCTCTATCGATGTTTAGGTCGAGTCGGATATCAGGACGGAACATGAGTGCATCAAAAGGAGTTTCATAGAGGGGATTTAACCTACACTGAAAAGTAGGGCAGGGAAGGCGAGTAATTTTGAGATAGCTTTTAACCAAACAGGGGAGATCCTTGTGGGACCAGTAAGGAGAGGAAGATACTAGAGCAGAAAGAGAGTGAAGTTTAGGTAACAGGGCATGAGAAGGGAATTGCATGATTCTAAACACAAATCTATCTGAGAGGAACTGTCTCCTTATTGAAAGAGGTGGGTCAACGCATTCAGTCTGGAGGGCATTAGTTGGTGAAGACCTCATAGCTCCAATAACGATACGAAGACTCTTGAATTGAATTTTGTCAAGTGAGTTTAAACCAATTTTATTGCAAGGCTCTAAAAGGAAAGACCCATAATCTAGATGGCTACGAATGAGAGCGTTATACACGAGCTTTTGAGAGTACGGATGAGAACCCCACCATACACCAGACAGGGACCTGATGATGTTCACATTGCTCTCACATTTCCGGATCACCTGGTTGATGTGGTGAACGCCAGACATTTTAGAATCTAACGTGACACCGAGAAATTTAACCTTATCCAGAACGGGAATCCGGAGGCCATCACAGCAAACAGGGAGGTCAGGAATAGATCTTTTACGAGTAAAAGACACCACCGCGCATTTCGGGATAGAAAGGGCCAGGCCATGATCACTTAACCATAAATTTAAATAGTGGAGAGCTGAAGAAAGGGGGGATTCAGCGTCGGGGATGTTAGGGACGACAGAGTATAGACAGAGATCGTCAGCATACTGAAGGACGTTACAGAAAGAATTCACCGACAGATCCAAATCATGAGTATATAGACTATAGAGAAGGGGACTAAGGACAGAGCCCTGCGGAAGACCTTTGAAAACCGACCTCGGAGAGAGAGAAACAGTACTATGAGAGATAAGGACAGACCTAGATAGAAGGAAGTTAATAGTGAAATTCACTAATCTCTCCGGTAAATTTAATTGGAGCAGCTTTTGTCTGAGTAAAGGGAGAAGAACATTATCGTATGCCGAAGAAATATCCAAAAAAACCCCAACCACAGATTCGCCTCTGGAAAACGCTAGTCTGATGTCAGTCGAAAAGATCGAAAGACTATCCATCGTACTAAATCCTTTACGGAAACCAAACTGACTTTTAGCTAAAAGGCCTCTACTTTCCACAATCCATTCCAATCTATTTTTGATGAGGTGTTCTAAAATTTTTGCCAAAGCGGACGATAAAGCAATAGGTCGGTAACCGGAAGGGTCATTAAATACTTTCCCAGCCTTTAAAATGGGAACGACTATCTGAGATTTCCAGTCCTCAGGAGGAGAACCGGAGAGAAAAATATTGTTTACCAGATTGAGGAAATAGTGTTTAGAAAAGGAGCTGGAATTGACAATAAATGAGTAAGGGATTCCATCGATACCCGGGGACGAATCTTTAAGATGATTTGTAGCAACCAGGAACTCCTCCATAGAGAAGGGGACATCAAAAGAGTCGGGAGAAGGAGAAGAGGAGGGAGGCCAAACTGGAGAGATTTCTTCAGCAGTAGGGACGGAGGGGGGAGCTAACCTAAGAGCAAAAGCTTCAACCCACTCTGAAGGGTCGTTGGATAAAAGTTTAGCTTGTGGGGAAAAAGCACCGCGAAATCGTTTGATACCCTCCCAAACCAAAGAAGGCGGAGATTTAGGAGAGAGGCACTCACAAAACTGTTGCCAGCCCAGTCTTTTTTTGTTTTGCAGGAATTTTGAGGTTTCCTCAGCAACTTTCTGATAGTTATAATAATTTTCCCTCGACAAATTAGATGAAAGAAGTGCTTCCGCCTCTCTACGCCTTTTGACTGCTACCATGCATTCAGCATCCCACCAGGGGGGGAACCGAATTTTCCTGGATGGTTTTCGTTTCACGGGGATTGATTTATCAGCCGCAGACAGGAGGGCGTTTTTAAAACCTTCGTAAGCTACAGATATATTGTTAACATTGGGGGAGGGAAGAAGAGAAATTTCCTCGTCTAGGTAAGAGTTATACTTAGTCCAGTCTGCCTTTTTCATTTGGAATTTAAGACGAGGGGGAGAAGAAAAAGAAGGAACAGGGTCAGGAAACGAGATTTGGATGGGGAAATGATCGCTACCCAATGAAAAAGGGAGCACTTGCCAGAAAAGTCTAGATGACATTGAAGGCGAACATAATGAGAGATCAACAGCACTTTTTGGGTTTTGAGAGGGCAAAACACGCCTAGTGGGGGAGCCATCATTAAGGACACACAGATTAAAGGAATCGAAGAGGTCCAAAAATTTTGAGGAAACTGCATCGCAGGAGTGAGAACCCCAGGATGTATGGTGAACATTCAAGTCACCTAGGATGATGAGAGGGGGAGGGATAGAGGAGAGAACAGATGACAGCTCAGGAATCATACCAGGGTGAGGGTCAGGTAAGTACAGGGATAGAAAGGAAATATTATTCACCCTGACAGCGACCACACTAATGTGGTCGCTGTGAGGGGGAATGGGGATTTGAGAAAAAATAATAGAGCGGGCAACTAATACAGCTGCACCACCATATCCATCCCTCCTGTCATCCCGGATACAGGCAAAGCCGGGAACCCTAAAAATAGAACCAGGCTTCAGCCATGTTTCCTGGACGGCAAGGAGAATGGGCTGATATTTATTGATTAAGTAGAGTATTTCGGTTTTTTTATTACATATACTACGACAATTCCACTGAAGGACCGCTTGGGCCATTATGGGAGGATGCAAGAGATAGCAGTTCAGTCAATTTTTGATGCATGTTGTTCGGTAAACCAGAGTCACAAAAGCGGGACAAGATGTTAATTAAAGTATTAAGTAGCAGCTCAATCAGATTGTCATTAGGGGAAATAGGGTCTTGATTTAGACCACATCCGTTTGGATGGGAAGGAGGAGGTTCACGAATAATATTTTGGTGTGCATGCCTGTCATAACCAGAATTGGGAGGAGGGACATAAGTTTTACGGGGAATAAAGACAGTTTTGCGGTAGGATTGAGAAGCAGATTGGAATTGGGATTGAGGCTGGGGTTGAGAATGAGGAGGCAAGGAATTATTATGAAATGAGGGAGGGATATAAGAATTTGCAGTTTCAGAATAGGACTTTCTTACTTGAGGAAAGCGGGCAGAGGACTCGGAATAAGAAAGGTTTTCCTGGGACATGACCATTTTAATGTCTCGTTGCCTCTGTTGCTCAGGACAGGAGACATCATTAGCACAATGCTTGCCAGTACAGAAAGTGCACGAAAAAACTGACACATTACAGGACTCACCGGAGTGCTCTTGAGCACACTTATAACACCTGGGCTTCGATCTGCACTGGGCTTTGACATGTCCAAATCGACAGCAATTGTTACATTGGATGGTGGGAAGGAGATAGCATTCGACAGGTAGGCTATTATAGAAACAGAAAACCCGAGGGGGAAGAGTTCGTCCACTGAAAGTCAACACTACCGACCAAGTAGGAGTCCATATAGGAGAATTATTCTCACTGATGGTTTTTTTACATAACCGGCGTGCTTTGATCACTCGACCAAAACCTGACGGCACTGACACGTTCTGAACAATCTCCTCCATAGAATGTTCAGGCGACACTTCACGAATTATACCCATGCGGGTTACATGGAAGGAAGGGATAACCGCTGTGTAATTTGATGTCGCAAGAGCTGGATGGGACAAACAACTGTTTGCATGTTCTGCCGAATCAAATTCAACCGAGAAACGGTTACGACCAATACGTTTTACGCCATCCCTGACAATACCAAGAATATTGTTCTTATACAGGAAGTGCCCGAAACTAATTGCGCGCAAGGAGATGCCCGATGCTGGATCACTCTCTGACTTCTGAACATTTATAATGTAGGGACCAACATCTTCCTTTGCATACAATGATTTTATTTTTTCAAAGTCAGGGTGTATGAATGTAGTTTGGATACTATCTGCGGGGGGATCAGTTTTTTTATTGGAAGGAGGGAAGTCTGTATTATTATTTTGGTGCAGAGGTCTCTTGCGGGATTGGGAGGCTGGAGGATCATTACTTGATTGGCTCCATGGGATTTGGGAACAATCAGGACTACTTAGCCCACCCCCAGGGTCGTCCGATTCCATGTTAGTACAAAAATTATACAATTACCAACACCGACGCGTTCACAATCCAACACAAAAACACTGCGGGGTCACAACAGCCTAATTGACAATTGAATTTAACCCAAAAAAACGAATGCCAAAAACCAACGCTTGCTACCACCGTGAGCGATGACAACAGAATCCTAGATAACCAATACATGTTACACTACACTGACGTCTACATATCTGACAGCTGTCATTCTCATATGGTTAACACCAGAACAGAAGATTGCAGATGCGTTGCCAGATTAGTAGGTAAGCTAAGATGGAATACCTCATGTGCCACTATTTCACCAGCTGTCTTACCCCCTTATTCATAAACGCACTATAGGCCTCTGCTAACTCAGTAATCGTTTGTCGTTATCTGTGAAAGATAAACGTCAAAGTGACAGATAAAGACAAAGGACTACTAAATTAGCAGAGGCCTATAGAGCGTTTATGAATAAGGGGGTTATTCTCCACGAAACAATGCTGCTTGGCTTGGTGGCAAGATTAGTGAGCAGGGTGGTTCTATATAAATACCCGCAAAATTAGTTACGTAACCAACTACAACCAGTATATACTTAAAAACAACGTGAAAAGTGAATTTTTGAGTTGAACTTCATACATCTAAATTCTAGATTCAATGTCAATACAAAAAGCACTCTACAAACAAACCGTGATAGTAATAAAAAAAAATTCTACCATTTCTTTCTACTTTTCTGCCAAGCTAAGCTGTTCATTGGTCTTATATTCCCAAATTCAAGGTTCTTATCGTGCTTTCGCTTTGCAGTAGTTGAAAAATAGGAAGTGATCATAATAAAACAACCAGCAGATCAAAATTCTGTATTCGAAGAATTACAAAAATAAACAATCTATTTCCATTATGGCCACAATGTGAAACTGTCCATCAACGACGAAATTAAAACTCACGATCTAACATTAATAGTCTTCTCAAACAAAACCAGTCACAGCCAAAATTAGAGGCAGCAGTTGTCAACTAACTAATTTACAAAATAAAATAATGAATACATTATGTTAATTGAGCGAAACATTCCTTCAAAATCTTAATACTTTATTATGTAGAAGCACCGATTCAGTTCCTTTGCAACAGCAGTACGAAATAACTGTATATTTGCACGTTTAAAATACTTAAACGGATAAAACTTCTTCGATGGAAGCGGAAGACTGTTCCGACTCCGTTCTCTGTCTTTTGGCGTGCTTCCATCTATGACCGTAAATTTTCTTCATAACAACTGACCATCTCTTTAAAAGCTCCGTCATTTTTCTTTCAAACTCCTCCCTCACGCAATCCATGTTACCTTCCAACCATAATAGAGCATTTTGACATTCTTTCACCATTGTCGCTTTTTCTAGAGCTGTAAGATGCCCACTCTTATCAACGACTGACTGCTTAACACTGTAAATATAGCTCTCTAGTTGATTCCTCACGTCCAATCTCATCTGATTCTCTTTATCCTCTTCCTTAAATATTTCAGCATCAACGACCATCTTTTCAATCTCTTGCTGATTCAATCTATCACTGTTTCTAATCACAAGACTTTCCATATTTCCTGTGCTTCTATCCTGAGCATAGACACATAGAACTCCATTGAAATCTATATCAAAAGTAACGTCTATTTTTGCAATACCCCTAGGAGCTGGAGGTATTCCATTGAGATCAAAAGCACCGAGTAAGTTATTATTTTTGGTTTGCGTTCGCTCTCCTTCGAATATTTCTATAGTCATGGCAGTTTGGTAGTCATCTAGCGTAGTCAACTCTTTGGTTACTCTGCAAGGTATTGGAGTGTTTCTGTTTACTACTCTAAACATCATCCCTCTTGCTGATTCTACGCCTAGCGTTAATGGCACTACATCAACTAGCATAAAGTCTTGTATCTTGTTGTGATTGTCTCCACTTAAAATAGCAGCTTGTATGGCTGCTCCACAGGCTATTGCTTCATCAGGATTGATAGAGTATGTTAATGCCTTTCCATCAAAGAACTCCGTCAACATACTCCTTATTTTCGGTATCCTGGTACTACCACCTACTAAAATCACGTGATTTATATCCGATTTACTCTTTTTAGCATCATTTAGAGCCTGTTGCACAGGTTTCAATGTATCTGTGAACAAATCGCTGCACAGTTCTTCGAACATGGTTCTAGTTATCTTACCCTGGTAATCTATACCATTGCATAAGGACTCTATTTCAATAATCGCTTCGATACCCGAAGTTAAAGCTATCTTCGCTCTCTCAGAAGCTTTTTTTAATCTCCTCAACGCCTTCGTTTTGGCTACTATGTCCATTTTATATTTTTTCCGGAAATCCTCAGCAAAGAACGCCACCAGTCTGTTATCGAAGTCTTCCCCACCCAATCTAGTGTTACCAGATGTCGCTTTAACCTCATACACACAACTCTTACTAATTTTAAGAACTGAAACATCTAATGTGCCTCCTCCAAGATCGTAGATCAGGACATTGGTTTCTCCCTTCAAGTTTTTGTCTAAACCATACGCTAAAGCAGCGGCAGTTGGTTCATTTAGAATCTTCAAAACATTAAGACCAGCTATAGCTCCTGCTGCCCTGGTAGCTTGACGCTGAGCATCGTTAAAATAAGCAGGCACAGTCACAACAGCATTCTTGATTTTCTCACCTAAATACGCTTCAGCTATCTCTTTCATCCTACAGATGACCATGCTGCTTATCTCTTCCGGTGCAAACTGCTTTTTCTGTCCCTTGTACTCAACTAAAATCTTTGGCTTACCGTTATTATTTAGAACGACGTACGGCCAATGGTGTAAGTCTATTTGTACACCAATATCGTCATATCTCCTCCCAATCAGCCTTTTTGTGCCAAAAACTGTGTTCCATGGGTTGAATGGAGCCTGGTTTTTAGCCGCCTCGCCGATCAGACGACTATTTTTCGCGAAAGACACGTAAGACGGCGTTGTCCTGTTCCCTTGGTCGTTTGCAATCACTTCTACAAAATCATCCTTCCATATTGCCACACACGAATACGTTGTGCCCAAATCAATGCCTATAGCCACCATTATAAACTAACAATGTTACAATTTAATCTTTATACTTAGCACATTCTGCTTAGTGCAGAAAGTTTTCGCGCGGTTTTCGTTCAAACTGACACGGCGGGGCGCTGTGCTCCCATATATACTCTAACCCAATAGGGATCGAGAAATTTCCGCGCCGAGAAAGTTCCGACCAATCAGAACGCCGCGCTGCCAGAACTTTCTGGAACTGTGTTGCCAGGTGTACAATAATGTTTTTCTGGGATGTTTAATTATAAAATAAGATTTAATATTTTGTGATTGGATGGGGAATGTAGTAGTTTGGCTTCAAACGAAATTACTTAAGTATTTGCTTGCCTTAACTAAGTATGATAAAAAGTCTTAGGTTTACTTTACATTAAAAATGTCTTATCATTAGTTTATCTTAGCATGCAATGATTTTAAAGACATTGTTTGTCAAAATGTGTTTAAAATATTCTAAAAATCATATTATTTTATGTAAAGTATTCAAAAAGGGTTATACAATCAACGATAGTTAAAGTTCTTTTAGTAAACTATTTTTTTTAACTTAAGTTAAACTTTTAAGGTTGTCTGATCACCATAAATAGCTAAAACAGCCAACTAATTCGAAATTAATATTTTAATGGTTTACCGTGAACAGTGAAGACGTGTTATAATGTTCAAGTAATGTTTTCTAAAACAGTATTTATTCCTTTTGTTCTTCAATCTTAATAATTTATCTCGATGTGATTCACAAAGTCTACCAAAAATCCCGAAAACTAATTTTCCGTTTTACGCTGACAACCCAGTTCATTCACCCTCCATCGTAGCGTGCCGGCCCTTCATTGTTACGTAATAAACCACGTGTCTTTTATCCCGCTTGCTCGCGCACCAGTTAAATACATTGTTTGCTTTCTGTTTCGCTCACGCAAGCTCAATGAATGCAGTACAAAGCAAAGTATCAACAAAAAACGTCCTTTTAATCTTAAAGCTTATCGAATGCATTTCTAGAAGTTTCTAGTAAAACTAGAATTAATATTTTAATTAATTATGTTAATTGGTACGCATATTTTCCATGATTTACTACTTAGTTTGTATGAGTAGCAAAATAAAAAAATATAAAACAAACACCACAGACATTACGTAATTTTTTTTAATAACCGAAAACTAGGCCAAGAGTGTGTCGTACCACGCAGAATTAAATAAAGTGTATTCGGGTAATTCCGGAAATCGGATAATTCCGAAAATCATTAAAATCAGCCATATTCTGTTGTAATAAGAGTCCCATTTCGGAAGTAATGGAGTATTATTATTTGTACCGGAATATGGCTGATTATAATAATTTTGGGAACTATCCGATATTCGGAATTATCCGATTTTCGGAATTATCCGATTTCCGGAATTACCCGAATACACCTTACAAATATTACCACATCGATTGCTAAGCTGCTAACACAAAAGAGCGTAACTCCATATGAGGCGGTTCCGGTTCCTTACGTCTTTTTGAATGTGTGTTGAATAGGTTTCCTCGGACACAAAATGTCAAATAGTTACTTACAGTCGAGTGAAAAAATGTCTAGGTTCACATTTTTGCAGCTTATTGTATTGTAATAATGCAGAAATCTGTATTGTAAATGAGTCCTCGCCCGCGCGGTTGCGGGGCGCGGGGTGGAACGGCCGCGGGGGCCTCTCTGTGCGGGCGGCAGGCGCACTATCCGCCCACACCTCTCTCGGTCCCTTTTATCGTCACCCCGCGCCCCTGTGCCGCGCGAAGACTCATTTAAGCGGTCGCTATAGCTTACCTGCCGTCCCCCCACCCGCCCGGTCACGTAGTCCGGGCTGTTATCAATCACTAAATAATCCTGGTACTTCTGGGCATCCTTCTCCCATATCTCCTCGATACGGACGCAGGTCCTCTGCTGAAGGATCTCGTTGACTTCGTTCAGACGGTTCCTTAGGTCTTCTATGTCAACTGCACAAAAACATACAGGTTACACAAGTACAGATTTATGGGAAGTGTGAAGTGCGTTGGGAGGGGAAGGCCTAGACGGACGTTCCGTGATCAAATTGGGGACGTTTTGGAAAAAGGCCAGGTCAAGAGTTCCCGAAACCGACGAGCATGTATGAAGAGATTGATGAATGTAGATGAAGCGAAAGAGGTATGTCAGGATTGTAGCAAGTGGAACAAAGTAGTCTCTGCCTACCCCTGTGGGAAAGAGGCGTGACGGTATGTATGTACGTATGTTCGTATACAAGTTTTTGAAGTGAAAACTTCTTAGCGGCGTTGGGCACTTTTTGGATGGGTAAAAAATGTTAAACTCGCGTCAGGCGTAAGAAGTAGGGAGAGTTAAAGTACCAGGATATCAGGATCCTCTAAGAGCTTATTTTGAAATACGAATGAAGCCAGTCGCGTTCGATTTTTTAAGTGTACGTTGAATTCGTCGCTTTTAACAGTTTTAACGTATGTGCGTATGGCCTAGTGGTATAAGGTGGGGAATAACAGTGCGTTCTCTCAGGTGACCGCAGTTCAAATCTCGTGTAGAAAAGTTTTTTTTTTCTTTTCGCGCGAGTATGCGTGTGTGTAGTTTCACTTCTGCCGGCACTCCCGGAGTGCTACCCGGTGTTTTTATTTTTATACAGAATCTCTTAAAATTGTTTCGGAATATTTTAGCAGGTTGAGTTACGACTAAATAGCCAGTAAATGTATTTCAGGATTTTTGAATGTAATTGACAAATGTACTCATACATTGATCGATGCTCAAAGTGAAGTCAAAGTAAATTTGGAATCAAAAACAAATGAAAAACCTTTATAAGATCTTCAATCTAATTCAACCAAAATCTTGTGTCAGGCATTTCAGGTCGCCCATTCAAAATATTAATATTTTGATTATTATTATTTAATATTTATAAGCAGTGCTTGCACTGCTGTGTTCCGGTGTGGAGAGTAAGACAGCCGGGGAAATTACGGGCACAAGAGGCATTTCATCTTAGTCCTCTAGGTTGGCAACGCATCTGCAATCCCTCCGGGTGTCTATGGGCAGTGGTGATCGCTTACCATCAGGTGACCCACTTGCTCGTTTTCCTTCCTATTCACATAAAAAAAAAAATCTTGCATGAGTCTTATTTCATCGCACGTGCATTTATGGAGCAAGCAAAGGAGAAGTTTAATGTAGTGTCGTATCAGGAGCTCAAAGCAATGGCAGAGAGAAGGAGTGAATTGCGATGTCTCCACTGACAAGAGCTGGGCTCTTAAATTTAAGAAGAAGAGTCTTCATTGAACACACAACAAGGCACCCCTCGTATACAGTGATTCTAAGTTCTGTAGGCTTATTGTCTAACGGGCTCGAAATCGCCATCGTGTTCATTTTGATAGTTCACGTATGGGCTGACAATTGGCATCGGAATCAGCTAGCTGTCACATTCATACATGAACTGTCAAAATGAACACGATGGCGATTGCGAGCGGGTTAGACAATAAGCCTACAGAGATTGCATTATAATAAGTTCCAGAGTGCTCACATTTGGACTTCTTGTTGATGATGTATCTGATGACGCCGTGCGGCCACCGGCGCTGCGAATAGAACTCCTCGTTCAGCTTGGACAGCATCACGGTCGTCGGCAGGTTAATACGGTTCTTTCGGACCTTCCAGCTCGTCCGCTCCTGGGAACCTTGACTGAAACGGACGTATCATCACTTGTTGTCCGTCTGTCCGTCTGCAGACCTTTTCTAATGACTCTTGGAATACGGACGTATCATCACTTGTTGTCCGTCTGTCCGTCGGATACAGTGAGAAAAGAGAGAGAGAGAGAGAGAAACATTTGTTATACAATACTTGGCTGTCTGAGGTTTGACCTTCCGCGGTCAAACGAACTGCGGTCCGTCTGTTGCCGAGGGTTGATTTTTTCTCAGCTTTAAGGGACCGCAGACCTTATCTATTCGGTACTAGTTTTAACTTTTTTCTGAGTGAAAGGGTCTTGACAGACGCTCGAACGGACAGCCAGGTGATCCTATAAGGGTCCCGTTTTTTCCTTTTTAGTTACGGAGCCCTAAAAAAGATACATTTGGGAAAAAAATCAAACATGCAGGCAATCGTTTTATATAAACTGTACCAGGAGGAACGCAACCATGAATCTTCCAGAAAATAGTGTTATTTAGGAGTAGGACTATCTTTTTTCCAAATGAACTACTAATGTTAATATATCGAACCGTTTTTTATTATTTTACTGCAAAAAAATGCATGTGAACAATATTGCTAAGTGATAGACCGTATCATATCGAAATGTTTACGAGTAAGTACGTAAGTACATAATACGTACTACTTATGGGTTAGGGTTGTTGCCATCATTAAAAATATTGTTATGATGCCGTTGTATTTTTATTCTAATTATATTATAATCTCATCGACATAACGACTTTTTGATAATTACAAATTATCTAAGAGTTTTTAATGATTCACGGTTAAGTTCATTCGAAATATCTACCCGTCTACCCGTGATCATGATGCATGCAACTGTATCGAAATATCGGGTGCTCAATAAAGGTAATCGCGGTTCACATCCCGTTTATAATATTTCGAATGTACAAATTATCTAATTTTACGTCATATAGACAACACAATATTTACAGGAAATTCCTGGTTGCATTCCACCCGGTATAGATCTAAGAGTAGTATAGTATCGACATCATCATCTTCCTAGCGTTTTTCCCGGCATTTGCCACGGCTCAGTGAACCCGGGGTCCGCTTGACAACCTAATCCCAAGATTTGGCGTAGGCACTAGTTTTTACAGAAGCGACTGCCATCTGACCTTCCAACCCAGAAGGGTAACTAAGCCTTATTGGGATTGGTCCGGTTTCCTCACGATGTTTTCCTTCACCGAAAAGCTCATAGTAAATTTCAAATGTAATTTCGCACATAAATTCCGAAAAACTCAGAGGTGCGAGCCCGGGATTCGAATCCGCGACCATCTGCTTGACAGGCCACAGGTCTAACGACTAGGCTAAGAGTAGTATCGACATGGTAATAGTTATTTAACTCACCTGCCGCTGCTATCTTCGGCAACTCTGCGCAGGCGGCTGGCCACGCCCACCGCCACCGAACTACCCACGCTTCCATGCCACAGAGGAATTGACAGTTAAACTCCTGTCCGGAAATAAACAAGGCGGAGGAATCCATTCTCAACTCTATTGTACTGCTCACTGGGCTAGCAACACCAGCGGCTAGGGTTACCGTATTGACTTTAAAACTTTTCTAACTGGCAACATTGATTTGCAAGTCTATGGTAAAAACGGTTTGTGGTAGAAAACCAGCCTAAAATTGCGTTTCTACCAGAGATGTGTGAGGTACTTAGCTGAGCGGTGAACCTTTTTAGTACCTTTATAGTTTCGCTATGTCCGTCCGTTCGTCTGTCTGTCTGTCTGCGGCTTAGCTCAGAGATTCTTAGTACTAGAAAGCTGTAATTTGGTAAGTAACTACGCCGACAAAGTGGTAAAATACTACAAGTAAAGTGGTGATGTTTTTTTCTCCATATTTTTCCGTGTGGGGTGTCGTTGGAAAGATCGTTCAAAAATATTGTGGGTGTGGCGAAAACATGTTTCGATTTGGAATCCGTTTGCGAAATGTTATGCTTTAAAGGTTCTAATTTTCGTAAGAGTTAAGTCGCCCCTCGCCAGCTAAACGGTTGTATTTGTTTTTGGATTGGTGAAAAAGATTTAGCGAGCGGGGTACGGGCGGGAGCGGTTCGTATATATGGACTATTTCTCTATATAATATCTCTCTCACACCTCACACATGTCTTTCTCTTGTTTCGTTTATACATATAAAAACCTCGCTCCGCTGAGGTTTCCACCAGAGCTGTGCTGATAGGTATGAAGCGTTTCTGTACTTTCTATTAGTTTAATGATAAACATTCTTAGAACACAGATCTCTGCCCCTGCCACACACCTGTTTATTTGATGGAGTACCAGGGTCCTATTTTATAAAGCTACAAGCGGAAGTCTCTTTCTGACCCTACGTGTTAGATAGGGACTTCCGCTTGTAAATTATCTTGTAGCTTAATAAAATAGCGCCCAGATGGAACAGCGGCAATAACCTCAACATATTGAGTCGTTCCATGTCCATGAATTAATAACGATCTTGCTCGAAATCGAAAGACAATCATAACTTGACATTTTAACTCGTAGACATTACACGGACTCAGGTGTCTGGCTATTTGCCACACGATAGCAAGCCATGTGAGACACTGGACTCCGCGTTGTCTGCGAGAACCCTTTGTTCCTCGCATATAACTAAGTTAGCCAACCAGCAAGCCAAGAAGGAAGAAATTTTCTTCCCAGATAACTGGTTTTTTAACAAATCTTTCCCGTTAAAAAACCAGTTGTCTGGGAAGAAAATTTCTTGTTTCTTGGCTGCTGGTTAGATACCTTGGTTGAAGGGCGAAAACTGGTACTGGACCCGTTATTATGGTGAATTTCTTTTAGAGACTCTTACCCCTGTTTCTAACGCGCCAACGGTATATGGTGCAGGCGGCGATTGTTCGACATAATCATAACGGCGCTTACACCAGAAAAGGCTTAAAACTGAGCTGTATTGTATGTCTGCTACTAGTCCCCTAGTAGTCCAGTGAGCAGCAGATTTTAGAGAACTTCAAATGATTCCACTGGGGGCTATCTTGTCCCATAAAATTGAAGTTTAGAATCGGTTCGCCATAATTTAACAACAGAAATTATTTTTTTAGAATTGATAGTAAACTAAACTATTCCAGAATTTCAGAAAAACGCATTATGACTTATGACCAACGAAAATTATGGGAAAAAAAGGGCCATACATCAGAGGGGGGGGGGGGGGGGGAGTGTAGTGTTGAATGCTGAATCTCGCCTCATCTCACATGGAGTGAGGATTTCGGCAAAAATGACGTAAGTTACATTTCTGCAACAAACTACAAGTTTTTGGATGTGTGTGGAGACTGGGGATCGGCAAGCGTAGTATAGGACGTCCTCGTACTAGGTGGAGCGATGATCTTCGGAAAGCTGGCAAGAGCTGAATGAGAGCCGAGGGTCGTGCAACAATGCCGTGTAGTTGGAGGGGAGCAGTGGACTAGTATAGACTGATGATAATTAAGACAAAATAATATTGGTCGTGGTTTGAGTTTAATTAAGTGTAGTTATAGCTACCATAAACTGACAAGCGTTGTTGACATACGTACAACATACGATATCGGGACGAGTAGAAAGTTTGAAATACAGCGTGGCTTTCAATTACTTAGTATAAACTACGATCCAATTTTTCTTACTCTCTGGCCGAAATTAATTCTAACTATACGCGTGTATCGGACGTCGGTGAAAACAGCGCTAAAGCGCGAAACACACAGTGCGCGGGCGCGGGTCGGGCGCCGAGCATGTCGTTTTGATCGCGTGAGCCGCGCCGGTCGTTGTATTCACACACGACGCCAAACCGCGACGGGCCACGCGCGGGCGGGCGCGGCGGGCGTACGCGGGTGAACGCGAGTCGCAGGCTGGCGCGCTTGGTTCAATCAAGCAAATCAAATTGAAAACAAATCGACGATCAACAAACGTAGCTTTTTTAGTCACAAAGAAGTTCGTGACGTATTTTAACAATAATTAAATAATTTAAAGTAATTTTCATTTAATTCCTCTGCTATTGTTTTCTATCATCTCGCTTTCAAAACCGCGTTTTTATAATGTTTATTTTGTGGTTTCCATAAACAATCGTGTCGACGAACACTTCCAATAAGTTTTTCGTGAAGATCCATTGCTTATTCGTAAAAAAAGTTTTAAATATTTACAACTCCATCCACGAACCGCGCCACACGCTCCCGCGCACGAGCTCTGTGAGAAGGCCTATCAGAGAATGCGTGTGTTCACCCTCCGCACAACCGACCCGCTCGGCGCCCGACCCGCGCCCGCGCTCTGTGTGTTTCGCGCTTTAATAGTGTCGGCTATCGTCGTCCGATATCGGATCGAATAAGAATACCACTGTTAAGATGGCTGAATGCTTAGTTCTCGACGAGACCTTAAACTTGAAGATCTTATCAGAAATGAAACTAGAAATTCTCGTGAACAATTTATTGATTAAAAATCTCACCTGTCTTGTCTCCTGACGTCAGCGTACGGGATCTTTTTTCTGTCGTGAGCTACTCTCGTCCCCATTTTCCGGGCTGAGCCTGGAGCCGCAGTGAAGTCAACTTCTTCAAGCGAAGCATGCCTCTTCCTCCTCACACTTTTAGTCACAGAAGCCTCAGTGTTCTCAGTGTTATCAGTCTTCTCAGTCTTCTCAGTGTTCTCGTCAGGGTCAGTTTGGTCCCCCGACCTCCACGGTTTATATTTGGGAACCTTTGACTTCCCGGATATATACCAGGTGGACGGGATGATATAAGGCCTGAGCTGCGTACTGTACATCAGTTTACCAGATTTCGTTGAGACTCCCTTAAAACGTTTGCAGCGATCATCAGAGGTGAAGGAACAGTGTCTTTGGTATTTCTCCATTGAATCGGATTTTTCGCAGAAAGTTGTCAAGTTCCCAGTCGCATAGTCAACCATGGATTGAGCGTAATCCGCCACTATTTGAATAATGCCTAATATATCTGGTCTCTCGTCATCTCCAGTTCTTAAACTGGATTTGGTCTCATTACAATATTTGACTCTAGCATTAGACAGAGCTTTAGCTGATATCTTATAGACATTGTCCACAACGCTCTGTACCTCATCGGCTATGCCCAAGCTTTTGAGGCTGTCCGAAACGTCTTTGGATATGTTCTTATTCTCTTCAGGAGGTGGGGTGATGTCCCGGTTTACCCTGAGGTTCTGCGTGACATCAGCCTCTCTCTTCTTCCTGTTCCCAGGGTATTGGTGGCACAGTTCTATTTTCTCTTGCCTATCCCTGTGTTGGCATTCAGGGCCATATACTATTTCTATCTTTCGCAAGTCGGTGGCGCTCAATCCGTTGCGGTCTTGTTTTGTGTTGCGGTCCTTGAAATAGTTTTGGTGGTTTAGACTCGGCCTTTGAGTCGGAAATATCCGTGCACCTCACTTGTTTATACCTTACTCCCTAATATTGTAAATGCCAAAGATTCTCTGTCTTTTACGCTCACGCTTATGCCACTACAAACTGATTCAGTTGGAATTTGGTATAGTTTCAGTTCCGAAGGTAGTTCCCACGGGATAGCGATACGTGAATCGCAGACGGAATCGCGGGCAACGGCTAGTATGGAATATATCCCGTAACCAACAGTAAAAGCAACATGGATGCATGTATGCAGCTTCTTCGTGCGTTCTTATTTTGTTATGGTGTTGTTTGATTTGTTTGTTTCATTAGACAAACTTCAATGCCCAGTCCAACGGAGAGGCACATAGGCTGGCAGGAGAACGGGAGAAGAGGCAATTACTCCACCGACAAGACTCCAACTCTTAAATAGTTATTTTGACAATGTAGAAAGAGAGGCTACTTATTCTCTTTCTACGTTCTCATGTCAAATAGTCAGGTGCACAGATTTTTCCGACAGAAATACTCTTATAGGAAACATATTGGCCGCGGTCTGAAATAACAAATAACATAGAAAAACCGATCAAGCGCGAGTCTCGAGTACCGAGAGTTCTGAACAAATTCGGCAAGTGAATATAAAATCCAGTGCCCTTCTAAGAAAACATGTAGGTATAGAGCGACCGAAGGGGTGCGGAGTGGGACGACAAAGGGGGCGAGAGAGGTGCGGGTTCCCCTTTTCCCTTTGTCGTCCTACCCCGCGCCCCTGCACCGCGAGCGAGGACTCATTTATGTGGTCGTTCTATAGTGTGACGTCTTTTTACATTGGTTACATATAGCAGTGCTGGGTGGGGCAGTGGCGTGGCGTCCATAGAACTCGATTCCCACTGGCTTGCCTATTTTAAGGCAGTTGGGCAATTTATTGTATAGAATTAGAGGAAAAGGCTAGTTAAGTTCCCTTCGGCTTGCCTTCTGATATACTTGACGCCTCGCCACTGTGGGGTAGACCACATATTTGGCTGGTACCTTGAAGATGATGGTGCGATGTCCGTTCTTGCTGTAGTCCCTCTCTCCAAAATGAAGTACACTGTTGATGTCGTAAGGCACGGCGCGGAGTTCTGCCGGCAGCTTGAACTCTTTCGTAAACAGCTCAACAGCGTCTTGAAGAAAATACATACACTAAAATAGTTTAGTTCGCATGTTTTACAAGAGATGTCGCTATCACATGCAAACGCATTCCTGAATCGCGGCATCGCTTGGTCGTCTCAGATATTTATAATTATAGTTTAGTTTTAAAGGTGGAAACACAATTATTAACACGCGACGCGACCCGACGCAACGAATGTATGCGCATGGCGTCGCGTCGGATGTTCATAGTGTGGTTCTGGTCATAGAAAATAATACAATTTGATTCGACTCAACACGCGTCGCGTTGCATCAGGTCGCGTCGCCTGTTAACAATGTGTTTCCACCTTAAGTCACATGTCGCTACATGGCGTTTTACCTTGGAAGCAGTTTCCTACATTACACTGCCTGTCGTAAATTAGGTAGTCTTGTTACCTTAGACTCTAGTCTAATAAAGGATAAAGACGTGATTTGATTAATGTATTGTTAGTATTTGTGTAATACCAGCGCGACTAGCACTAGAGCACACGAGGCACGAGCAACTAAAGGCGTCTTTTCTTTACCTATGATGCAGGATGTGTATTGCATTTGCATTGTACCCGGGCGCCGAACGCCGCTCGCTACGGCGGAGCCCCACTCGGCGCGCGTTTATAAGGGGCGCTAGGATAACTTTGCATACCGGTGCTATAATAGGCGGCAAATAAGTAAAACGTGGAGGGGATGGGTGCAGTATAAAAAACAACATCATTTTCATACTGCGCTTATCCCCTCCACGTTTTACTTATTTGCCTAGATTCTAGAATAGGTAGAGACGCCTCTGCGAGCGAGATAGATTAAGATTAGGTACCCATCTCTTTCTACAGCTAACAGTATGTACGGAAAAGACGGGTAGGTATTATCTCATGAGCCGCGCAACACGTTACATCGCAGTTGTGTACTCGGCATAAGTAGCCTGCAGATCAAAGTCCTTAAAAAATAGCCGCAAGGTGAGGTTAATATTTTTTATAAAATAATTATACAATAATAACTAAATAAACATGTTTATTACACGTCGCTATCATAATTAGGTAGGTCGCTTGATCCCTGGCCAACCGTAATCTTATCACAATAATTGGATTCCGCCGGTAAACAATTAAAACAAATTAAGTAAACACATTAAAGCTGACACAGGAAGCATATCAACACCAAGAAAACAATGGAAACGAATATACAGAATACATATTGCTTATTATATCAGTTATTTCACTACATAGTATAAAACAAAGTCGCTTTCTCTGTCCCTATGTCCCTATGTATGCTTAAATCTTTAAAACTACGCAACGGATTTTGATGCAGTTTTTTTTTAATAGATAAAGTGAATCAAGAGGAAGGTTTATATGTATAATACATGCATAATATTCCGTGCGAAGCCGGGCGGGTCGCTAGTAACGTAATATTTAATTAATACCATGTCTAAAAAGGCGAAGAGTTAAATTTATGCGAAACAGAGGGCATTTATTGAAAAATAAATAAATACATATTGCGACAATTTTGGGTCCCAATTTTAGACAGCAAATGATATAAAATAAATCTGTGGATTTGTTACAAAATTCCAGCTCACATTTAATTTTTAACTAGATGAGTACATTTCTTAATTAGAGCTGTAATTTTCTTCTTATCTACTCGCATTCCAAATTCAGCACAACTTTTCGCCTCTTTCGAGTGGCATGTTCTTGCAAAATTGGGTCCGTTTTCCCAGTCTAGGTCCCAAAGTTTGCATGTACCAAGTACCAACGGATAGATATAGGTAAGTACGTAAGTAAGTAAGACAAATATGTACCGTAAATCTACTCAACTATAGTCCAACAGCTCCCAACTATAATCCAAATCTGTCAAGTTATGGACCATAGTTAATAGTACTGGACTTTAGATGGGTTTTACGGTACTTAAAAAAATAGGTACATAATTAAACATTTAAAACTCAAGAACGCACATGAGAACATGACCTTTAGTTTCAGAATCCCTGACTAAACTCCGGTAGACTAAACGTTTAAACAATAACCTTGTGAAGATGACACAAAGAAAGGATTGGCACAGCTGTCGGCTCATCGGGCGGAGACCCCGCCGCCCCCGCAATATCCAGGTGCGTATACTTCACATTCCTGTCTTCCAACCCTCCAACCTTGATCAGGAACCCAGCAGCGAGCTGGTGATGGCGAGCCTTCGCATCCATATCCACTTGCAGCAAATCATCGCCCTTACATTTCCCCACGTTCACTGCCAAATCTTCAGGCCTTACTACAGACACTTCTATACCTTCCGCTACTCTAGCACCACTAAACTGCAGTTTGCTTGCGTGGTTGGTAACTTTAGCTGCATGGTTATCCATAGCGGCTATATAGTTACCATATGATGCTCTAGCGTGCCCGGTTAAAGTCGCTATAGTGTAAATATGCGGATGGATATGATTATTCGCCATTTCTGTGAGCTTGAACAAGGCATCAGCCATAGCAAAACGACCTTCTGCATCCGTATTTGTAACCCTCACCGTCTTACCACTTTTAGAAACTAGAAGTTCATCGGCCACATAGGAATCTTCTCCTACAGAGTTTCTACATAAACATAGATAGCCAATAACTTTCAAATGCGGTGGTTTAAGTATCGAACAGGCTTTGAGGAACCCTGCCACGGCCGCAGCACCACTTTTGTCTCTGGACATACCAGCCATTCTACCAGATATCTTGATATCAGCACCACCCGTATCATAGGTTACTCCTTTACCGACTAACATTAGCGTTTCATTGACTCTGGCTTCATCTGAAGGAGTATACACTATTTGCACTACTCTTGGCTTGTGTCTGTCGATGCAGCTTGCAGCTCTGGAAACAGCTGCTAAAAGCGGGAATTCCTTCGCGATGTATTTTTCGTTGTCGTGTATAGTGATAACTACATTTCTGTCGGCTGCAAACGTTTTCTTCACGTAATCAGCAATGTTCTTAGGCGACATTCTCTCCGGATCCCCTCCAGCTATGTCTCTAGCGATTATTCTAGATCTTTCCAGTGCAATAGCGTTGCTGACTACTTTTTTGATCGCGTCAGTGTTCTTTTCTTCAGCATGGAATCCAATTCTATAGAAATTAGCTGTATCTCCTCTTTCTACTAAGTTGAGAGGTTGATACAGCGCTTCGAAAGCACCAAGCATTGAAACAAGTTGCCCATCGGGATAGTCCACGCAAGCAGGGACAATAAGTAATGGCTTCTTTACTCCAGCATTTAGAGCTCTTTCCACACCCTTCTTTGCAGCTTCTTTGACCACTCTTACATCATGGTAAGGAGTTATAGCCCCTGTAGGAGCCAATATAAGTCTTCTTCCACTAACATAGTCACAGTTCCATAGAGTACAAGCCTTGTGCACATGTTTGTCTAGCTTCGTTACTTCTGTTACAAAGCTTCTTATGTTTCTTGGTAGCGGCACATTCTTCTCGTCAGGATACAAGATTAGTATTACACCATCGTAGTCTGTTGATTGGTAATTTGTTTCGACGAATACGTTTTCATCGAATTTGTACGGGCCTTGAGTCATGTCTGTTCTTTCGTGCCACTTTAAAACGACTGGCTAGTTAACTTTAGTGTAATTAATTGCTTTATCATCAACTTTATCGCTTTAATAGTGATAGACTTATCAATTACGATATACCAACTTATTTACATCACTGAGAATATTTACATGTGCCTTATCTATATTATAATTGCGTTGATTATGCCGTATTGCTCTTTTATTGACAGAATAAATAAATTTGTATCGATTTAATCTAGATTTGGAATTTTAATACCATTTGTTTATTTTGTTGCTGAGCTGATAACTTTTTAAGCCTGCAGAAGGATATAGACTTTGTATATTCTTTTTATATCCTGCATTTAGACTTATCTAAAGTTAACCTTTAGGTCTATGACGCCGGAGTAATTTTAGTTGGTATGCTCTCCCACCCCTTACTTAGAGAGCCCCACATAACCATCAGGGCCTCGTCGCCCGGGGTACTCGTAAATGGGTTTCCACTTCGTCAAGTAGAGGACTGCAGCATAGATGAATTAATGATGGTTATAAGTTATAAGACTTACTCGCAATTCAATGGTGTGTGTGAATTTCCCAATCCGCACCGGGCCCGCGTCACAGTACATATAAGCACAAGCAGTAGGGAATCTTCGAACAAAAAATCGGTCGAAACGAACGCACACATAAACACGCGCTTTTACACGGCCCCTAAGCAGATCTCGCGGTGCCGTCAGTCGCGCGTGGCGCATTGAGACGAGCGGCCGTGTTCGTTTTAAACATGCCAAGAGCGTATTGCGCAGTGTACGGCTGCTTGAACTCGGCTTCTTCAAAACCGGAGCTTTCGTTTTTTAAACTCCCTGCTGATGTTGAAAGGTAAGAATGATACTATATTATTATGAAATAAAATGTATAATATTATTTTTATAACGAGAAATGTCAGATGTCACTTCTCCGACAAATGCTTTTTCTGTTAAATAAAACGTTTGGCTGTTTAGATGATAAGTAAGTAGTTGCCGTATATTATAGACCGTGTTTTTGGTGAAAAAAAATTCTACGGACTTTCATTGTTATCATCTTGATCTATAGTGTATGTACTAATATATTATAGAAAACTACACTTGAAGGGTAACTTGTCAAATACCTATAGGTAGGGCAAACCTTGGTTAAAAAAAACTATTCAATTTAACAAAATTTAAATCGACAACCCTTACGCTTTATTGGAGCGTAGGTACTTATTTCAAAAAGTAGGCCTATCTTCCCTACTGCTTTAGCTTATATATATACTGTGCCCGCGTGGTATCTATAGCCCAAACCAGAGGTCTGTGCCGTGGTAGCCTAGTGGTTTGACCTGTGGCCTCTCAAGCAGAGCGTCGTGGGTTCAAATCCCGGGCTCGCACCTCTGAGTTTTTCGGAATTTATGTGCGAAAATTACATTTGTAATTTGCTATGAGCTTTTCGGTGAAGGAAAAACATCGTGAGGAAACCTGCACACATCTGCGAAGAAATTCAATGGTGTTTGTTAAGTTCCCAATTCGCACTGGGCGCGCGTGGGAACTATAGCCCAAACCCTCCAATACACGGAGGAGGCCTATGCCATGAGGCACGCCGAATTACGCGACAATTTAATATTAAATTAAAAAAAAAAAAAAAAAAAAAAAAAAAACGGCAATAACAACAACAACATGTACTTACTGAAATTGTAGCGAATTCGGAATAAAAAGGCTTATAAATAAATAAATAAAAAAAAAGAGGTCTGTGCCCAGCAGTGGGGCGTACATAGGCTGGGGATGATGATTATAGGACTTACTGGGCAGGATGTTCTCGAGCTGGACATCGATGTAGTTGTCCCGGACGACGCGTTTGTGTTCAAGGGGGAAGCCCAGCGCCCGCATCACGACCAGCTCCAGCATCGGGGACTTCAGGCACTCGTAGCCCAGGAGAATCCTCTGACAACCAAGTGGACTCGTAAGACAGGTATTAGGTACGATGGGATATACGAGATGTCAAACAATGGATCCGGAATATTTTAGCAGGGCCCTATTTTATAAAGCCACGAGTTACAATTAAGAAACGGAAGTCTCTATCTAACACATAGGGTCAGAAAGAGACTTCCGCTTGTAAATTGTAACGTGTAGCTTTATAAAATAGGGCCCTGCTAGCTTATTACGTAACTCGCTCGCAATCGCCATCGTGTTCACTTTGACAGTTCTTGTATGAATGTGACAGTTAGCTGATTCTGATGCCAATTGTCAGCCCATACAAGAACTGTCAAAATGAAGACGATGGTGATCGCGAGCGAGTTATGTAATAAGTATGCTGGTGGTTGGGTGTAGAGCGTTTATTCCTACTGAGCTGGCAACGTCGCATTTTTGATGTTGAAAAACTAAGAACATAGACACATTTCAAACTTTCATTCAATTTCTGTGAAATAATCGTAAAAATCGTTTTTTTACGATTATTTAGCTCAGTAGGAATAAATCCTCTTAAGCAATAATACCGCCTACTCGTAATTGTCTAGGTACCATAATCATAATCATAATCATAATCATTTATTTGCATAAAACATGGTACATAATGTTGAGATATGAAGGAAAGAGAGTGAGTACCATGTGTTTCTATTCCTGTAATGTCATTGTATTGTACCTACTCATTTGTGGTGTTCAATCCAACTAATATTATAACAGCGAAACGCGAAAGTATGTATAAACATCTTATCTTATCTTATGGATGGATGAATGGATGGACGTTTGTTTGTTACTCAATCACGCCAGAACGGTTCAACGAATCTGGATGAAATTCGGCACAAAGGTAGAGAAAAGTCTGGAATAGCACATGCTACTTTTTATCCCGAAAAATTCCCGCGGGATAGCGATAAACGATTCTTTGCTGACGAAGTCGCGGGCAACAGCTCGTAAAAAATATTTGTATTGTATTGTATCATTGATATCATTATCGTCAAAAGCAAATCACATGCGGCCCCTCCCTCGGATGCCCGTGCTTCATCAGCTCACACAGCCGGCTGCCCTCGGGGTTCTCGAAGACCAGCACGTGGTGGTCTTCGGCGGGAGGCACCATCACCGGCGCGAACTTGAGGCAGGTCTTGAAGGCGAAGAACGAGAGCGTCCCCATAATGGTGACGGACTGCTCGTTGTCTGGAAGATACTTATGGTGGTCAAACATAAATCACGTCTTTTTTTGGGGAATTTCAGAAATAGGGTACTATTATGTTTTATTTTCTTCGATTTTAGAAATTTTTGCATGGATCTACTCAGAATCGATAGCACTAGCGATTCTATATTCTATATAGGGGAAAAAATGTGTCCCGAGGTGAGTTTTGCTACTTTCATACATTAATGTTCATACATTAAACAGATATACTAATTTTTGTAGGAAAAACTGGGGGCGTTTTTTTATGCTGTTAATTGCTCAATTGATTCAAAATTAGTATTAGTTATTGAGCAGATCCATGCAAATAATTCTAAAATCGGAAAAACATAATTGTACCCTATTTCTGAAATTCCTCATTTATTGGGTATACAGAGCCTTTATTTATTGTTCACCTCACTAGCTCGGAAAGCACTTTTTGTTTGTTTGACACCTATTGAGAAAATCGCTTTTTATCCACATGTGGAGAAAGAGTTTTGACCACAGATTAGAAAGATATAGTACAGGGTTTAGACATTTGAAGGAAGCTTAAGTGATTTTTGACAGCTAATAAAACGTGAAACGTTAAAAGTGCTGAATTTTTAATATCAGAATTAATGAATTGCATCGAGTAAAAAACACTAAATACAGTCTAAATAAATATTTTAATTCATAAAAATCAGCATTCAATATTAACATTCATTGTTGCAAAAACGGATAAAATGTTCTGACAGTTCAAGTAAGTCAATATGCGAACAAATCGCATCCGAAATAAAAAAAAAATTATAAAATTCTGTAGGACAGGTGAAGGAATTATTGTCCATTTAGCCATATTAAAGATTGTACCAGCGCTGGCTGTAAGGCCAGCATTATGCTGAGGTGGAACCATTTCGTGATTGTATATGCTGTTACTTCTTTTTTTTCTGTAATTTATATCACGATTAAATGTTTTCTTTCTTTCAAATAATTAAAAAAAAATTAAGTCATAACTATTCAATTAAGCCGTCAACGTTAAATATTCGCATGTTTTTCTAGTTATTTTGTTATTAAAAATGAGTGATAGTACAAACCCTTTTTCTTATTTTCCTCGCTGTAGTGCGGTGAAAAGTTTTGTGTTATACACGGGTGAAAAGTTATTTTACACCTTGTGTGTTGAACACTCGCAGGTAAAATACAACTTTCCCCCCTTGTATAACAAATAACTATTTATGATCCGCGCGGGAAGAGAAGCAACTGGGGCCTTACCATGACGTCTTAATGCGATTCAGTTTAGATTCGCTCGCTGTCTAATTCATACTTAAAGCGCTAAAAGTGACAGCTAAAACTTGAACTGAGTCGGAATTAGGACGTCATGGATGGCCCCCAGTGTTACCAACCCTACTGTTTTAACAGTAGATTTGCTGTTTTCACATTGATGACCATGTTTTCTGTTTCATTCCTATTTTCTACTGTTTTTCGCGTTCAGCGCCACCTAATACACTACTATGCAAACATTTTTTGATAACCACTACACAATAGAATATCGACTACAACTATTAAAGGAGTATTACACACTAAATCCGAAATAACTGATTGCTATTCATTCGAAGCCACAGAAAAGCACATGAAGAAATTCAACAAAAACATAAAAATGAGTGTGAAAATATTGAAGATGAGGCAATTGAAAATGAAACTGAAAAATAATTTTACTTTGATTTTTGTTTAATGTTGCTGTGATTATAAATATATCAATTGATGTGAGTTCTAGTAACTAAGAAAGTTGTTTATTATTTAATTATATGAGCAAAATTATGAAATCTGCCTTTTTTTCTTTACCTACCGCTTTCTACTGTTTTTTTTAGGCGAGTTGTGGTTTTTTAGTTTTTTGAGGTTGGCAACACTGATGGCCCCTGGTAATATAAAGTGACCCCACACACAATGCGTACATTTTGTTTTGGGGCAGGGCTGCAGGGCTCTGCTTACACTGGTTTATTGATATTTATAGATGATGGTACGGAACCCTTCGTGCGCGAGTCCGACTCGCACTTGGCCGGTTTTTTTTGGCCTCAGACGCATGGGAGGTAAAAAAACTTACCGAAATGATCTGGATTGATGTAGAATGGTATCGTGGCGTCTGGCCACGTGACGAAATTCTTAGTCGTCAATACTGTAAAAAAAAAAATAAGAAAATTCGCAGTTTAAAAAAAACAAATTCTGCTATCCATCCATCTATCGTCTGTTAACTTAACTACCTCTTCAGGCGAAATTTTATAATGGAAAATCGCATAGTTCCCGCAGTACAGCGATGAGAGTTCACAGTAAATCAATAAAATCACGTCTTTATCCCTTAAGGGGTAGACAGATAACTGAGGTACCCTGTATAATATAGGTTACACATACCTTGCGTATCATCATTTTCTGACAACGTGTTATTGACTTCATTTTGGCAATAAATGGTATTTATTAAATTAATAACCAACAAAACTATATTGGGGACCGACGCCGCCATGTTTGAGGCGGTAAAGTAGGTAAAAAGCAATTACAATTTTATTTTCGAGCGTTGTATTAAATTTATTGAAGTGTGAGGAAACATTTTTTTATTATTCGATAAGGATTCGGCGTCAAAGCATAACGTACGCAATCATAAACAAAAAAATCGGCAAATGAAAACAAAATCCAGTGTTAGAGCAGAGCTCCGTTCCTAAACAAAATGTAGCCTGTGTGAGGTCATTTTATATTGGTTCTTAGACATGAAAAACAAAATAGTTTTAAACTCATTTCATTACTTGTTCTATGCTATAAGAGCTACTTTTTTTACCAGCCTATATACGTCCCTCTGCTGGGCACAGGCCTCCTCTCAGAATGAGAGGGCATGGGCTTACTTACACTTATTCTGTGGCTATAGTTCCTACGCGGGCCCAGTACGGATTGGTGCAGGCGTTCGCAGATGTGTGCAAGTTACCTCACGATGCTTTCCTTCACCGAAAAGCTCATGGTAAATTTCAAATGTGATTTCGCACATAAATTCCGAACAACTCAGAGGTGCGCCCGGGATTCGAACCCACGACCCTCTGCTTGAGGCGACAGGTCACACCACTAGGCTACCACGGCTTATAAGATTCTAGCGGCTCGTCCCAGCTTCGCACGGGTGCAGCAAGCAATAAATATAGCCTATGTCACTCAGGGTGAATGTAGCTTTCCAATGGTGAAAGAAATTTTGAAATCGGCACAGTAATTGTTGAGTTTATTCATTACAAACACACACACACACAAAAACAAATCTATCCTCTTTATAATATTAGTATAGATTGATATAGAAGTATAGAAGAGCTACCTTCATATCAATTTTCTTTTTTTAGGAAAACTGGAAGTACCTATACCTACCTCCTAATTTCGGGAGCACGTATCTTTTGATTGAAGGTCGATTTTTGCACAGCAGCTCCAAGGGACCGCAGATTTAAATATTAAGTATTAATTTAAACTTTCTGGCTACCTCAACGCATTCCTGAAAAATGAGCAGTTCTCAAAAAAATGCCACCCTTTTTCCACTCAGATTCACGATCTCTTTCCATCCCTGTAGGAAGGAATAGATGAAACCAATTATACCTATCAACGAAATAAAAAATACAACATTCGCTATAATTACAATTTATTATACAAAATCTACACTTTCTCTGGCAACCCCAGCAGCTTCCTGACCGCCGAGTTGTATTTTTTTAATGTGGCAACACTTTCCCCATCATTCATCACACCGGACACAGCCTCAATGTATCCATCAGCCTGCGGTATCTTCGACACATCAAAATTCTTATAATCTTCATCAGTCATCACATTTTCCTGATTACTAGCTTTTAAATACCAATCAATCAGATTCCTCTTAGACTTATTTAAATTAAAATCATAATACTCCATGTCCGATTCAGTTTTGGTTTTCTCCCAGTCTTCATAATTCCACGCTTCGTGATACAAAGCTGTTAGTAAATAATTGACATAATCCGAATTCTGTTTCCTTAATGGGCATCGGTCAGCAGTAATGGTTACTAAATCAGTTTTCTCGTCGTATCGGTCTCCGATTAGACGAAGGAACTTATCCCTCGCATGCTTATCGAAGTTAAGAGCTGATAGCTTTATTCGAAGTGTTACTATTCTGGCAAGGGGGTTACGAATGGACGGACTTGCATGGCAGTAATCCGACGTTATGATTTCTTGTGGGTAGTGCTTTTCGATAGCCTCCTCAGAGGTCAGTTGCTTTGGCCATTCTGTGCAGAAGCTTTTTAAAGCTTCGCATTGAGCTTTGATGACCGGTGGTGTGAGATGGAGGAAGTTTGGTATCTTCATAAGCTCCGCATTTGCTTTTTTGCCCGGTGGCGCCATTCCCTTTGACACATAGCCTTGGCGAATCGGAAGGGGCACCGAAGATGGGTGGAAGGTTTTTGGGCCCGGCCACACATTACCCCAGTTCTGAAATTATAAACCATTATCATGTTAATTGTTTTATTTAAAAGTTGAAAACCATTTGTGCACAAGTTTCGGAAAAAAAAATGCTGATTGTCAGAGTATTCAATTCAAATAGAGAAAGAAAATCTACTAAGTACATGTTTATTATTTACAATATTTATAGTTTTAGTTTGAATATAATGGAGCTGGTTATTGAAAGTGTTAGCACAACTAGCTGTGGGAAGCTGTGGGAATTAGGCTATAACTAGATGTGCACTTCTAGTGATCGATTCTGGAATGTATGAAAGGCTGCACCGAAATTCGATTTTCGAAGTTCGTTTCGTCCGCTCACACTAATAGACATTGATCTGGTAGTGAGAGGGACGGTATGATACGAACTTCGATAGTCGAATTTCGGAGTACCTAGCCCCCTTGGATACAATCTTTATCGTAGGTTACTAGTTCAAAAGACATTACACTGGACGTACCTGGTCAGTGGCCATCTTATCAGCCCTGTCGGGCTGTACATCAGCCCTCCGAACAACTCTACGCTGTTGTCGCTGATTCTTTCGCATAATGTCAAGAACCCTGAATTCTTCTTCCTCATCATCCTTTTTTAAGGTTACATCGGCAGCCGTCGAACTTAAACGCCATATTTTCACGTTAAATACTGTGAGACTGTTGGGCCGGTAATGCTTGATAAAAGCACTCATTTTACCTTATTTTAACAATTTTCTGTTGTTATGTTATTGTAAGAAGGTCATTTTTTAGGTTATTCGGCCAAAACCAAAACCAAAACTAATGTTGCCAGCTAGTAAAACGCAAGACATTTAATTGATTTGAGTTCATTTTCTCTCAGATGGAACCAAGTGACCCATTTTGCTGCATGTGTACATTTTGTGGACATATTATATTTTTGCGAATGCAATGAAGTAATCTATTAATTCAGACATGATAAATTGATATTGAACTTAATTATACTCTTTCCGACTAGTTTTTATCGAGAGTAACACTGACAACCGACCGTGCAATAGGATTACAAGATCTGAACTGGTTTTGTTGACTTTTTATTGTAATTTACAATTAATTAAATAGCTTTATAAGAACAGCAACAAAAAATATTTCATAGTATAAACCTAATCAGTACAGTATTTGCATTGTTTGTTACATTTACGGTTTCAAAACGTACTTTCACTTCTCGCGTCGTGAACTACCCGCGTGGAGTCGCCTCAATATAACGCTACCAAAGAGAAAGATATCCTCGAACTGTCATTGAGCGCTAGTATCTACGCGGATCCTACATGAGTAAAAGAGAGATCCGTGTAGTTCCACAAGGGAAAAAGTTCATTGTAAAACAAGTTTGAACTACAATTGAAAAAGTCATTCATTTGGTTCGCTTCATAATAGTTGCTATTGTGCGTGCCTGTTTGATGTTTCCTAATGTAAATTAAACTAATATTGTTATCTTGCGGTTGTGTTATGTGAAAAACTACTTAAAATGTCTGATAGCGGCAGAAAAAGGAGTAGAAAAACGAAGTTAGTGCCGCGGGATTTTTCAGACTTGATCGACGATGATTCCTTTTTGCAGGTAGGCCTGGCGCGTCCACCATTTTGTTTGCTAAGATTTTGTGGGTACCGCGATATAATTTGGTTGACATGTGTTATTTTTACTACGATCTTACTAATTTTTAATTGATTATTAAGTATCATAGATTAACGCTGTACGAACACTAAAAAAATTATACTATTGTTTACGTTTAATTAAATCAGACACGATGTGGGTAGTAATTGTAACGTAACACTTAAATTTCATTGTTTCGGTTTGATGTCGGTTGTTTCCTAGCAGATGCGATTATAATGTAATTGCGGTCATGATTACTTGAAATTGCTGTTATTTATTAAACTAAAACACTGCATAAACAGTTATAAAGGGATATTTGACTTTTTATCGAACATCATAACCTTTACGCATGCGTAAAAGCACTTGACGAAATACCCTTCGCTTTTTATTTGTTTTTTTATTTATTTATGTCCCATTGCAATTTACGCACGTCATTAGATCACAATAAAAAAAAAATGTTTATGAAGAGACATTATTTAGAAGTGTGTAGGTATTTTTAATGAATTGATGAAATAGCTGCCATTCTCTTTTTAAACATTTTGATAATGCATAGTTCCCTTGGGATGACAATAAAATTGCAGGAATCTATTCTATACTAATAAGTACAGTAAAGATTTAAATTTTGTGTGTGTTTGTAGGAGTAATATTTGCAACATCAGAAGCAATTTAAAAATACTAGATAGTTTAGTCCAGTGCCTTACGTAACTATAGGGTGGCAGGAGTGATAAAATGCCATGGAGCCCCTATTTCTATGCGGCCTCAAACTGGCTTGACCTAGAGCACAGATGATGCACTGCCTTATATTGAGGATGGATCCCCATCTGATGAATTTTTGGACCCTAGACATTATAGTGACCTCTGACAATATTAAGGGCCTGTTTCGCCACTATCTGTTATAAAATAAATAAATATCTTGGGACAGTTGACACCAATTGACCTAGTCCCAAACTAAGCAAAGCTTGTAATATGGGTACTAGACAACATATAAACATACTTATACATATAGATAAATAAATACTTAAATACATAATAAACATCCAAGACTTGAGAACAAACATTCGTATTTTGCATACAAATATCTGCCCCGACCGGGGATCGAACCTGGGACCTCAAGCTTCGTAGTCAGGTTTTCTAACCACTAGGCTATCCAGTCAGTTCATCATGTTCCTGATATCTATGATGATATCTCTTGTCTGTTTCGTAGTAACAAATAGAGACGGAATCATGGAAAACACTTAACCCTTATGGGGTATACAGAGCCTAAGGTTACAAGACCTATAGGCCATGTTCAGCATGATTGTAGGACTGAGTATAGGTAGAAAATAATAGATTGAGAATTAGTTGAATAGATATGTGTATGGACATTTCTGAATATTTATTTATTTATTGTAAAGCAACCAGATTAGTAGGAGTACAGTCACCAGCATAAATAAGTGATCACTTTTGTACCTTGTCACTTTAAAGTCATGTTTGAAAAACCATACGAAATCATGTAACGACTGAAAGCGACAAGGTACAGAAATGATCACTTATTTATGCTGGTGACTGTACCTATGTCTTAACTTAAAGGGAGTTGAGAATGTACGTTGTTTACATGGTACATTACATTAATTAGTCTGACTAGCCATTAATAAATAATAATAAAAGATATTTATTCAACAGTTTGCAATTACATTAAAATTATTGGCAGTATTCTATCTTAGCTATAGCTATTGTAGGCTGTTCATTTTATTGATACCAAAGGGGGGAGGAATAACACTAATAATAAGGATGATAATTATGTTCTTCATTAAACTTAGATATCACAACATAAACAATTATAAATAAAAATAAAATTGCTGAAGACACCCTGATCAGATCTGAAGTTTAGGAATCCTGCACACCTGCAAAGCAATATAATGCGCGTGAACCTCCCAATCCGCACTGGAACTGTGTGGGAATTATAATCTAAGCCCTCTAATTCTAAGAGGAGGCCTGTGCCCAGCAGTGGACTGTATATAGGCTCGAGACAACAATACCCTGATCTGATTTATCTAGAATCTTTCTAGAATCCTCAATATTACAACTAATTTGCAAATTCTTAATTTCAGGAACCGCCTTTCAAAATACCATGCTTCGAAAAAAGACAGAAAGATGGGGAATCAAGCGGTTCCCTGGAGTTCTCTGTCAAGGTGGAGGTGGAGGACATTGACTCCCTCCCCGAAGACGACCCTTCAAGCTACATGAAATACCTCTTCAGCCTCTCTCAGGACTCCAGCCACAAAGATGACGATGAATTGGACAAGATAGTCGACAATCCTGATAAAATTTTCGTCATGGATACCCATAAAGTTATGAAAGCCTTCCGCGGTTTACAGAGGAAGTATCCGCTTGAGAAAGAAGCGGTTATACACACAAGAAATGCGTGGGGCAAAGTTTTCCATGAGAAACCTAATGAGGAACTCCCGAGGCATCCGAAAGACTTGGAACTTCAAAATATTCTTACGCAGTGGAAATACTGGTTGATTACCTCGAAAGTCAAAGAAACCCCGCTCTGTTATAAATGCTACATCTGCTCCAATGCTTGGTGGACTCTAATGGACTTTAAGGACCATATACGGTTCCATGAAGACTGCAGCCTCGAGTTTGAATTGGTCCAACAGGAATGTAATATAATCGCTTACATGGGTACAACCCCTGAGCCTCAAGATATACCTGTAGACGGTAGATGTTTGAAATGTGCTAAAACGTTCCAACAACACAAGGATTGCCAGACGGAAATGGATCGACGGTACAGTTGTCCTAACTGCCATGAGCCGTTCCTCTCGTGTCGTTTGCTGGTGGATCATGAAGGTGTGTGCGAGAAGAATCCAATAAGGACAACGGTTGCTGAAGATACCGAACAGATCACGTTGACAGAATACAAATGCAAGATTTGTTGTACCGTATTCCTTAGCAAGCCGGAGCTGTGTGATCACCTGGTCATCTGCCACAGGTAATAAATGTGCACACATGTGCGTACAAGATTTTCATTGTCAGTAATTTTAAGCATGCGCCAGACGACATTCTACCAGTTTCTGCCAAGTGACCTTGGTAAAAAACAGTGGTTTTAAACCATGTAGCCAGTAGTTTTGCGGGTGGTAGGGCCTTGTGCAAGGTTCGTCCGGTAAATAACGTAATACTTTTTATTTATAAGCCTTTTTATTCCGAATTCGCTACAATTTCAGTAAGTACATGTTGTTGTTGTTATTGTCGTTTTTTTTTTTTTTTATTTATTTATTAAATTGTCGCGAAATTCGGCGTGCCTCATGGCATAGGCCTCCTCCGTGTATTGGAGGGTAATACTTTAATGGCCCCATAAACATAAATCAAATACAATTGACAAACACAGATACATGCACAAAGGTGGATGGTATGAAATTATATAATGGAGGTGCTAATGTGATTCTGAGTTGCCCTTTGTCAAATGACGCAGTACTATTGTATAAATTTGTAAGACACGCCTTTGACTCCAGAGCCTCGGACTGTGCAAGGCAGAGTTTGAAATAGGCTCCTGTGGTTTCCCACGAGGCTGACATAGTCACAATTGGTGCACTCGTTAAATTTTAGATAAAAAACACAAAGGCGGACTCCCTTTAAGGGTGGGAGAGATAGTATTTACTTTATTGAAACCTTATTCAACTTTTCATTTCAGGGTGCGTTCCGATGATCCAATAAGCACATACAGCAAAGTCTGCGGCCTCTGCAACGGCACATTCCACATATTCTCCTACCATGTATGCACGAAGAAGAACTTAATACACGAGTGCAAGCACTGCCACAGCAAGTTCCAGAACAAGCAGATGCTGGAGGGGCACGTGAGGATGTGGAGCAAGCCGTTCAAGTGCCGGATATGCCGGAAGTGCATCATGAGAGGTTGCATGGGAGCGGCGCACTATGCCACGCATAGTAACAACTTCGTGATGATGTACAGGTTTGTGTTAATGCAATAGACCAGTTTTAACCCCTTATAAGCCGCGTATTCACTGAGCGAGCCGCCTCGCGCGGCAGCTTCGTGAGGCAATTCCTCGACCTGTCAGGACGTGCCTCGCCCGAGGCGAACGCACGTCTCGCCTCGGGCGAGCGTGCCTCGACCTGAGCCGCGCGGTGTCGGTTTTTGTCCATCCTCAAAGGCGCCTCACAGTGTAGCCAACCCTACAGTTTTAACTGTACATCTACAGTTTCTTGGAAATTCTCTCAGTTTTCAGTTTAGGCCTCGATATCTACGGTTTTGTGCTTATGATTCTAGCGCCACCTTTATTTGGTACGTGGTAGTCCGTCACTAAGTCAGCTTCAGTAAAATCAACTATCATCGAACCTGAGGTAGTAGTCATCAATCGATTTAATAGATGGCCACAAACGACCATTTAAAAAAATTCAATCAAAATATGTTCATACATATCATACATTTCAAGAATAAAGATGAAACGGAAAATCAAGAAGACTTTCAAATTGAAAATGAGATTGTAGCTAGTAATATTGACTAATATGTTTATCTGCTGATCCACTACTATTTCATTGTGTTGCAATACTAATTTTATTTGGCTTAATGTATGTATCTTTATGATTAAAACTTCGAGAATCACATGAATTTTCTTGTTTTTAATTGCCTCTCTAAAATTTATTCTATTTTTTACTATCATTCAATGATAAAAAGATACCTGTAGATTTACTGTTTTTTAAATTGATATTTACAGTTTTCTACAGTTTTTTTTGAGAATATCTACAGTTTGGCTCTATGCTGGGGTTGGCAACACTGGCGCCTCAGCACGTTTGCCGCGCTCACTCAAGACGGTTGTGTTTTGTCTCGCTTGTTCGTCGCGTATTATTAGCGTCATGGATAAAGAGTGGTGTCTTAAATTAATACAACTATATGGTGAATATAGACTATTATGGGATGCGCAATGTCCCGATTATACAAATAGAGGACTAAGAGAAGATGCGTGGAGAAATATTAGCGCGCAATGCTGCCTCAGCCTCACCGCGGCTCGGCTTTGCCGCGCGAGGCAGCCTCGATCAGTACGATTTCTTGCATGAGGCTGCCTCGCGCGGCAAACGTCCGAGGCTGCCTCGCGCGGCGGCTCGCTCAGTGAATACGCGGCTAATCATAAACGCTCTAGGCTTCTGCTTACTTAGCAATCGTTTGTCCTTATCTGTGAAAGGTGAATGTCAGTGACATAAGGCATAAGACTGCGAAGCAAGCGTTCTGGGTTCGAATCCTGGTAAGGGCATATATTTGTGTGATGAGCACGAATATTTGTTCCTGATTTATGGATGTTTCTATCTATATATACAACGTGTCCCCAGCCTATGGACATAAACGATTACTACACGTTTATTAGGGTATTTTTGACCAATATGCAAAGTATTAAAACAATCGGTCTAGTATTTACCGAGAAAACAATGGTTATAAAATTTTAGCCTTTGGAGCACCCTCTATTTACATTTTGTTGATTAATACGCATTTATGGGACCAATGCAACCTCTTTTGAAGAGTTTGAAGTACTGTAATAACTGTTCAAGTGGATACTCCTTAGACGTGCATGATAACTCTTTGGTAACTGCATGATTTTCTTTTAAAATAACTGACACTGATTAAGTGACGTTGCCATAACATATTAATGTTTTGTTCATGAAAAGCATTTTGATAAGATGGCACTTTATTCTGCTGCAGAGTACATGGACATGATATTAATTTACGGGGAGTGTCATCAGAATGGCAACCTTGCTATCAGAACGTACCGTGAGCGATATAGTGCAACTAGACGATGCCCTAATAACCCGCGTACAATAACAAGGGCAGTTCAAAGAGCAAGAGAAAATCGGCCACTGGACCCAACCATTAACCGCGAAGGCGTTATAACCCGGCAATTGCCTATCTGGCAAGAACAAAGTATTCTTGAATACTTTCGCCGTACGCCAAAATCCAGCTTGCGGCGAGCGGCTCGCCGTTTTAATGTTCACCGTAACGCTGTGCATACAATATTGAAACGGGAAAAATGGCACCCTTATAAATTTCGCAAGGTGCAAGCACTTTTGTCTCGCGATAGACCAGTGAGAGTGGATTATTGTCAGTGGTTGCAGGAGAAAGTAGCAGAAACTCCTTCTTTTTTATCAGACATATTTTGGACGGATGAAAGTACCTTTACACGAAATGGTATGTGGAACCGCCACAACTATCATTATTGGAGTTTGCAGAACCCACACGTATGTCGTGAATCTGCCCATCAATACCGGTTTTCCTTAAATGTTTGGGCTGGCATCCACGGAGATAATATCATTGGTCCGGTATTCATTGACGGCACACTAAATCGTGGACGATTTCTAGAGTTATTAAACGGGCCAGTTTCTGATTACCTAGACAACATCAGTATCGCGAGCTACCAACGGGCATGGTTCCAGTTAGATGGAGCACCGGCTCATTCCGTCGTAGAGGCAAGAGACCGCCTCAATCAAATATTTGATGAGCGATGGATTGGACGCTACGGACCTCGAAGATGGCCGCCAAGATCTCCGGATCTGACACCCCTTGATTTTTTTTTGTGGGGTTTTGTAAAGGACGAAGTTTACGCGAGTGATGTGGACACCCTAGAAGATTTGCGGGATAGAATACAGTTAGCATTCGGAAAATTAAAGACGATGGCTTCAGACAGTGCTCTGTTACGAAAAGTCCAGAGCAATATGAGGCGGCGTTTACAAATGTGTATACCTACTAAGAAACGGTAGCCACTTTGAACATTTAAAAATTTAAGTTTATACATATTTTTTTTATTAAATGCTTTGTTTACGTAAATTTGGTTTCATTAATTATTTTTTAATGATAAAGTTGCAATTTCGATACTTGATAGTCTGATTACTTTAATAATATGATTAATATGCTTAGTATTGCTGGTAAATCAGACATTTACCTATTCCGAACGTGTGTGTTGCCTGTAAGTAGAATACACACACATATCCCTGCTGTTGACTTTGACATGTGTGTCACACTCACACAGGCATCTCCTTTCATCTTATTTGTGTCAATAATGATACAGGATGCAACTTTTTTCTGTCGTTTATCTGGAATTAAATTTGTTAGAAATTTTTAATTCTTGATTTTACTTCTAATTAAAACAAAAACTGTTTCACAGCATTAGTGAGAAGTAGTATTACGATGGTGTTCATTCTGTGTCCACAGGCTGGGGACACGTTGTATAAGTATGTATATCGTTGTCTAGTACCCATAACACACGCCTTACTAGCGCTTACTTTGGGATCAATTTGTGTGAATTGTTCCCTAATATATATATATAAATATAAGGACAAATGATTGCTAAGTTAGCAGAAGCCTTTATGAATAAGGTTAACATTTGTCAGCCACTAGGCTAGGCTAGGAAGATTAGCACAGTTTTCAAGAAGCACATAATTAAACAACATTGAATTAGGGTGCGACCACACCGCCGCTTAAAAAACGGTGACGTTACGGAATCGCAACAAAATGTATGAAGAAACGGTGAGAAAACGTGACGGATACGACACGTCACTGCGTATACGCGGCGGTTTGGTCGCACCCTTAGACATTTGTAAAACCCAACGCATAATAATAATCATACGTAACTAAATAAAATAAGTTTTCCGTCAAAACATTTCATTTTTGATACTTACAAGCTTTTTTTTCTTACGGCTTTATCCCTTAGGGGGTAGACAGAGCCTTGTATTTTAAGACAAAACCTGTATTAAATTATATTAACCTTCGTCCTGATGCGCAGGTGTCTGCCCTGCCAGAAGCTGAAATTGTTCTACAACGAAGACTCGTGCAGACAGCATCGGCTGAGGAACCACAAGAGGGTTGACAACCGGAGGCCCGGCTGGGACCAGGTGAGTCTCCTCGCTATGTAATAATAATAATAATAATATAGCCTTATAATTCCGAATTCGCTACAATTTCAGTAATTACATACTTTACCAGCAGCTTTACTAATTAATCAACTAACTATCTCCAGCCTATATAACCCAGAAAGGCCTCCAGCAGAATTAGAGGGCTTAGATTATAATTCCCACACGGTTCCAGTGCGGATTGGGAGGTTCACGCACATTATAATGCTTTGCAGGTGTGCAGGATTCCTAAACTTCAAATCTGATCAGGGTGTCTTCAGTAATTTTATTTTTATTTATAATTGTTTATGTTGTTAATCAACTAACTAACTCTTTCTAATTACAAATATACATAACTATGCTTATATATTAAACTAGCCCATAGTCAGCGATCTTCATAATCGATAAGATCGATTATGAGATTTACAATATGGCATGTTAGCAACGTGCCACCGCCAACTGTTATAACAGTAGCCTATCATGTGGCTTCCGCCACACATACATGCTGTTGATGTTTTTTTTTTATTAAATTGTCGCGTAATTCGGCTTGCCTCATGGCATATATGCCTCCTCCGTGTATTGTAACAGAACTATGACTTTCACAGACACACACACACACACACACACACACACACACACACACACACACACATATATATATATACAACGTGTCCCCAGCCTATGGACATAGACGAATACTACACGTTTATTAGGGTATTTCTAACCAATATGCAAAGTATTAAAACAATCGGTCTAGTATTTACCGAGAAAACAATGGTTTTAAAATTTTAACTTTTGGAGCAGCCTCTATTTACATTGTGTTGATTAATACGCATTTATGGGACCAATGCAATCTCTTTTGAAGAGTTTGAAGTACTGTAATAACAATATTCAAGTGGAAACTCCTTAGACGTGCATGAAAACTCTGTGGTAACTGCATGATTTTCTTTTAAAATAAATGACACTGATTAAGTGACGTTGCCATAACATTTATAAATCAATTTGTTTGGTTTTGTTCATGAAAAGCATTTTGATAAGATGGCACGATATTCTGCTGCAGTGTGCATGGATATGATATTAATTTAAGGGGAGTGCCATCAGAATGGCAATTTCGCCATCAGAACGTACCGTGAGCGATATAGTGAAACTAGGTGATGCCCTAATAACCCGCGTACAATAACAAGGGCAGTTCAAAGAGTGAGAGAAAATCGCCCACTGGACCCAACAATTAACCGCGAAGGCGTTATAACCCGGCAATTATTGCCCAAGAACAACATATTTTTGAATACTTTCGTTGTACGCCTAAATCTAGCTTGCGGCGAGCGGCTCGCCGTTTTCATGTTCACGGTAACATTCGGAAAGTTAAAGACGATGGTTTCAGACAGTGCTCTGTTACGAAAAGTCCAGAGCAATATGAGACGGCGTTTACACATGTGTACACTAAGAAACGGTAGCCACTTTGAACATTTAAAAATTTAAGTTTTTACATTTTTTTTTAATAAATGATGATTAGTGACGTAAATTTGGTTTCATTAATTATTTTAATCCTAGAGTTACAATTTCGATACTTGATATTCCGATCAGTTTAATAATATGCCTAGTATTGCTGGTAAATTACACATTTATCTACTCCGATGGCGCGCGTGTTGCCTGTAAGCAGATACGCACACATATACCTGTTGTTGACTTTGACATGTGTGTCACTCTCACACAGGCATATCATTTCATCTTATTGGTGTCAATAATGATACAGTATGTAACTTTTTTCTGTCGTTTATCTGGAATTAAATTTGTTAGAAATTTTTGATTCTTGATTTTACTTCTAATTAAAACAAAAACTGTTTCACAGCATTAGTGAGAAGTAGCATTACGATGGTGTTCATTCTGTGTCCACAGGCTGGGGACACGTTGTATATTGAATATTGTACGCCTTTCTGAGGCAGGACATGAACTATAACTAAACTATAAAACATCTATATAACTCATGACCAAACAATAAATAATATTTCATTAAATTACAACACAACGGATAACTCACGTATAAATTTCATTTCATATGTTTTAAATTACAGATCATTGTACCCAGAATAATGCTGGAGCAATGCGAAGTCAAACAGAACGTTAGACGAAGGAGGAGCAACACTAAGAGTAAGTGAGATAGTCTATACGCCATTAACCTGTGTAGTTTCGGTGAAAGTAAACAGCGTTAGGATACCGGCACACGTTCAGTATGCTTAGTGTAGGTTTTCGGTCACAAAATACGTCTCGAACTGCGTTAAAATGTGAAATACTATGGGAACAGTTTGTTGCCGTTTCGATCCGCAAGTGGCGCTGCTAATTATTCCATAGTAATTGAGACGTTTACGTGAACGCGTTCGAGACGTTTTTATATGCGAAAACTTACACTAGAGGCTCTGTTTAGGGTTCCCTATTTGCATTGGGCCTGTATTGGAATCTGAGTGCCCCAACACGGCCTATGCCCAGCAGTGGGACGTATGTAAGCTGGTGATGATGGATTTACGCAAGTTTAGATTTGCCCAGTTCTAGACGAATGAAAATAAAATTAAAATAGATTTTGTTCCTTAGTTGCGCTAGTGACAGTTGGTGCCTGACTAGACTAGTTTAATGTTTACTTACCAACATGTGACCCACTTGGTCGTTTCTCACCCTAACTCGTAAAAAAAAAATTGGAAGTTTTTTTACAAAAGTCAAAAGTTTATTTTGCAAATAGGCCGCCAAGTGCTCTTTTACATACATGTCTTTACAGATAATTTTAGTATTTTTTGCTTCCATGCTGGTATGGGAGTAAAGAAAAAACATAGAATGTACCAGTTGCTTCTCTTCCCGCGTAGATGGTAAAAGCCCATCGAGGGAATGGGCATAGGAATAATGTTATATAGGCGATGCTGCTAGCAACCCATCACTATTATCATTCAAGGGACAACCTATACGCCCACAATCATACTAAGCGTGGCCTCTAGGTCTTGCTTGTTGCCTTAGGCCCTGTCTACCCCGTAAGGGATAAAGACGTGATTTATGTATTTTTTTTACAGAGTCAAGAAATTCAGCACCAACCAAAGCAGCTAGATCTGATAGAACAATAGACAGGAGAAAAACGAACAGCACAGATAACCAAGAAGATGAAAACACAGCCGAAGAAAATGACTCCATCATCAGCGAGAGCAGTCAGAATGCACCAGAAGATAGCAAAGACTTTGCTAAAACATTAGAACTGCTAACAGAAACTTTAGACATAAAACCAGACATTATTGTGAAAGAAGAGAAGGGATCAGACACAGAAGACTCTAAAGTGGATCTGATTAAAACAATAGAAGAAATGCAAGAGAAAGAAGCTAAAACAAAAGCGGACGTACCGTTAGCTGTACGGGAACAATCCAACAAATTCAAACAAATAATACAAGAGGCACAAGAAATAAAACTATCAAACGTATTCCAAGTATCAAAGAATGTTAAGGCTGAAGTTAAGAAAGAAATAAAAGAAGAACCAGAGGAATTTGAAGATGATCTAATTATATTAGACAGTAGCAACGAGTCTATTAAACAGGAAAGCGATTCTGATGTGAATATGTTAAAGTTGGAGCCGGAGGTCATTTTAAAGGCTGGGTACAGGAAAAGGAAGACATATAAATGTGCCAAGTGTGATTTTGAAGGATACCACAGAGAGTATAAGGAGCATGTTAATAATCACTGCAGGACTCCATCTAACAGAAAACCGTTGCCAACGGACAGTAATTTCACATGCACGAAATGCAATAACACTTATGAGACCCTGAAGAACTACGCGCAACACTTTGAGGAGCACAACTATAGGTTCATGACGTGCCCGCAGTGTGTGACTATGTTTGATAGTATCACTAAATTGGTGGCGCATATAAATTTACATATAAAACATCAGTTTGTTAGCATGAGGTTGATTCAACGGGCCTCTGATGCGGAAAAGATTAAAGTGTGTCAGTGTAAGAAGTGTAAAGAGGTTGTCGATTTGAAGAATACGTTTGCGCATTGGGAGGGGCACCTGGAGATACAGGCGGAGCCTGACAGGGGGGGCGGGGGGGCGCCTCCCGCGCGGGAGAGGGGGGAGGGGGCGCTGCCGCCGGACATCCTCAAACGGATACTAGGTAAGGTAAGATATAGGCTTTCATTCGTTAAGTTGTAGATAGTGCTGATACACAGAAAAAGGAATAAATTAATAAATTTTAGGGAACGTATTAACACAAATTGACCTAGTCCCAAAGTAAGCGCTAGTAAGGCTTGTGTTATGGGTACTAGACAACGATATACATACTTATATAGAGAAATACATACTTATATAGATAGAAAACATCCATAACTCAGGAACAAATTCATGCTCATCACACAAATATATGCCCTTACCAGGATTCGAACCCGGGACGCTTGCTTCGCAGGCAGGGTCACTACCAACCAGGCCAACCGCGTCGTCAAAGGAATGGAGTAAATGATTAAAAACTGGCCAAGTGTTAATGGGACTCGCGCATCGTGGGTTCCGTACAAATTCGGCAAATGAACATAGAATCCGAATAAGATTTTTAAATTTATTTGTTCTAAGATTTTTTTAAGTGTCCGTTATCTGTGATGTCTCTGTCTGTTTCCTAGTAATAAATAGAGAGGGTATCATAGATAACTGACAGTTAAGTTATCAGGAACTTTACAGAGAATGGCTTATGCTATGCATCATTTATTATAAAACAAATGTTCCTATGTATGCTTAGATCTTTAAAACTACGCAATGGATTTCGATGCGGTTTTTGTAATAGATAGAGTGATTCAAGAGGAAGGTTTATATCAGAGGTTCCCAAACTATTTTGTTCCATAGACCACTTTCAAAATTTTGCTGGATCCGGTGGACCCCCTGCAGCTACATTACCACTAATTTCTAAACTAAATCTCGAAAAAAAATTAAGATTAGCTCTATAATCTATGGAAACTTGCGTTGTTGCTGATTTTCAACGATAAATTAACAGTTTTCGAGAAAATTGGTTAGAATTGATTGCTTGATAGGGTTAATTATTTGAAAATAAAGTCGACTAAACAAATTTTCAATTAAATTATATTTTTGTGCTGCGAGTGACTCCATCCTACTTTACTTTCATGAAATCTACAATGACTCACAGCACAAGAACCAATCAATTCTCACAAATTTTATTCAATTTTCATGCACCCCCGCTTGCGATTGTGGACCCCCATTTTTGGTCACGCCCAACGTAGACCCCCGTCGAGTCTTCCGTGGACCCCTGGGGGTCCACCTGGACTACTTTGGGAACTACTGGTTTATATGGTATAATACGCAGATGAAGTTGCGGGCAGAAGCAGAGGGAATCAAAATAGTGAAATAAAAAGATTACCAGTATTATAGGACAAAATATTTCATCATCCATCTTCCCTTTGCTTCTTCCTCATTTCACTATTTATTTTCAGACTTGCTCCAGAGTCAAGACAAACTAGAATGCATGCCGAAAAAAGTCAAAACCTGCTTAGTTTGCCAACGCTTCTTTCAAAGACAGAACGACTGCAAACGCCATCTCGTGGAACATTTACTGGAAGACGCCTACGCCAACGTCGACCGAACAGTGGACCTGAAATGCCAGATATGCGGGGAGATACTCATAAAACCGGAGTTATACAAGAAACATATGAGGGACCATGGCTCCCTGCCTATATACCAGTGCGGGTTGTGTAATAAAACGTTTAGTGATTCGAGCAACTTCACTAAACATAAAAAAGTGCATAATCTGAGAGCGTTCGTGTGTGATATATGCAATAAGAAGTTCCAGGCCAAGTTTTCGCTGGAGAAACATATACAGGTAAGTTTTACTAGTTTATGTGGCTGGTAAAAGCCGTGGTAGCCTAGTGGTTTGACCTGTGGCCTCTCAAGCAGAGGGTCGTGGGTTCGAATCCCGGGCTCGCACCTCTGAGTTTTTCGGAATTTATGTGCGATATCTCATTTGAAATTTACCACACAACTGCGAAGCAATTCAATGGTGTGTGTGAAGTTCCCAATCCGCACTGGGCCCGCGTGGGAACTATAGCCCAAGCCCTCTCATTCTGAGAGGAGGCCTGTGCCCAGCAGTGGGACGTATATAGGCTGGAGATGATGTGGCTGGTGCATAATGTGAGGCAATAAATAAATAAATACATATCTTGGGACAATTGACACCAATTGACCTAGCCCCAAACTAAGCAAAGCTTGTAATATGGGCACTAGACAACGGATAAACATACTTATATAGATAAATGCATACTTAAATACATATTAAACATCCAAGACTCGAGAACAAACATTAGCATTTTCATACAAATGTCTGCCCCGACCGGGGATCGAACCCGGGACCTCAAGCTTCATAGTCAGGTTCTCTAACCACTGGGCCATCCGGTCGTCAATAAAACACGAGTGGGGTTAAAAAATGAAACGAAGCTGAGTTTCATAATTACAACAAACCGGATAACTCACGTATAAAAAGCCGAAAGAATGCTCCGACAAATAAAACTACACTACAACAAAAACTACAATACAAACTAACTATATTAAAAAACTACTACTATAAAACTACACTACTACTACTAAAAACTAACTATAATAAAAATGATAAAAATGAGGGTAGTTGTGCGCCGATGTCAGCTGCGCCGAGTAGCCGCGCGAGCAGAGCGTTGGCGCGCAGTGTTCGCTGCCGCCGGGGCGAGCGCTCTCTAATGAAGGACTACGGATTAGTCCGAAACAATTGTCGGAGCATTCTTTCGGCTTTTTATACGTGAGTTATCCGGTTTGTTGTAATTATGTTCGAGTCTCACGGTAGTTTTATGTTAAAAGAAGCTGAGTTTCGTAAAGATTGCACTAGTGTTTAATGCTTAATTATGTACAGTTGCATTATGTTAAAAGCTCTGGTAGAGTAGTGGTTTGCCCTGTGAAGAAGAGGGTCGTGGGTTCGAATCCCGGGTTCGTAACTCTGAATTTTTCGAAATTGATGTGCGAAATGGCGAATGGTGATGGAAAACATCGTGAGGAAACTTGCACATGTCTGCGAAGCAATTCAATGGTGTGTGTGAAGTGCCCAATCCGCACCGGGCCCGCGTGGGAACTATCAAGCCCTTTCGTTCTGAGAGGAGGCCTGTGCCCAGCAGTGGGACGTATATAGGCTTAAGATGATGATGATGATGTACAGTCGCATACATAACTTAGTCTACATTAATATCATAAGTTCTCTACAATAAATATTTTCACATCATAATACATAGGCAACATTATTTTCTGTTCTTCGAAAGTTCGAAACAGATGAAACGACTGACTGTTTTTTTCTTAAATTCTAACCCCCTTATTCATAAACGCTCCATAGGCTTCTGCTAACTTAGCAATCGTCCTTATCTGTCACTTTGACATTTACCTTTCACAGATAAGGACAAACATTTGCTAAGTTAGCAGAAGCCTAGAGCGTTTATTAATAAAGGGGGAAGGCAAGACGAGATTTTGTTGTATTTTGCTTCATATAATACTGGTTAAGATATAATTTATTTCTCATAAGAATATACAATAATTCACTTACATGAGAACATATTTATGTATATAAAAACTTAGTAAATTTTGGCCGTCGGTTGAGAGTGAAACATAAAAACAGTAGAAGGTAGTTAGTTTATACAAAAAAAACAATTAAACAACAGTATAGATATTGGTACTCTAAAGTAAACATTATAATACAACCACAGATACAGGTTTCTTAATGTAGCCTATTTGCTAATAGTTCCTGAACATATTGTAGGGAAGTTATGATATGGATGCAGATAAAATGTTTTATGTGAAGTTTATTTATTCAAGCTAGATACTAAAATGACATTACCTGTGTTGCCTGTTATTTGCAATTCAAAAATAGTGATGTGCCACCACTATCGAAAGTTAACGATAAATTAAATGGTCTGGCCGGAAGGTAATAGTAAAATCGCCCCTGGCTGAATTTAAAATATTGGTATGCACGTTTGTTTGTTTTAGTATAGATATAATTTTACTGAATATTAAGACTTAAATGCTTACGGTTAGCAAAAAAATAAAAAAAATAAAAATTCAGTTTTTATTTTTTTTTAGCCAAACTACGTTACCGATTAATTTGCCCTTCGGATATTTTGTACATATATTTAAGATACATTTATAGAAAAAAAATAAAAGTTCTAGCGTTTTTTAAAGTACACAATTTTGGCTGTTAGTTTTTCTTTTTTTTTTTTTTTTTACTTGCAAGTTAGCGACACCTACCATATTTTGATATAATATACGCAATTTTATATTCTATTACATATATTTTTTTCAAAATAATTCATTTGGATCAACAATGTGAAAAAAAAAATTTTGTTTAAAAGGGTGGAAAATTTTTCTTCCATATTGTTCAATCGTTCAAACATTCGTTCATAGTATTAGTAACAATTATCTTATTAGCTATGTTAGTAACATGAAATAAAAACAGAAAATACGGATAAATCAGAAGAAAAAATAGATTTAAATTGATTATTAAAAAAAATATATTTTGTAGTTGCAATTTTTTACTTATTTTGAAAAATCAAAAATAATTAATAACAATAATAATAATATTTATTTATTTATTTATTTATTTATTTATTTATAAACCTTTTTATTCCGAATTCGCTACAATTTCGGTAAGTACATGTTGTTGTTGTTGTTGTTGTTATTATCGTTTTTTTTTTTTTTTTATTAAATTGTTGCGAAATTCGGCGTGCCTCATGGCATAGGCCTCCTCCGTGTATTGGAGGGTTTGGGCTATAGTTCCCACGCGCGCCCAGTGCGGATTGGGAACTTAACACACACCATTGAATTTCTTCGCAGATGTGTGCAGGTTTCCTCACGATGTTTTCCTTCACCGAAAAGCTCATGGCAAATTACAAATGTAATATTCGCACATAAATTCCGAAAAACTCAGAGGTGCGAGCCCGGGATTTGAACCCACGACGCTCTGCTTGAGAGGCCACAGGTCAAACCACTAGGCTACCACGGCTATAATAATATAGCCCTTTTTATTTCGGATTCACTACAATTTCAGTAGACTGAAAATGAATGAATTTTTCAGCCAGGGGCGATTTTACTATTACCTTCCGGCCAGACCCTTTAGTATAGGATTTTGTATGTATAAGCTAGTTTAATAAACTAATAAACCTTTAAATTTGCTTGATTATGATCAGTGTTGTTATGGATATCCATATCCGTAACCGAAACTATCGGATATCCGTAACCGTAACCGAATCCGAAATAAAAGTTTCGGATAGTTTCGGATAGGGGGAGTCTGACTAAATACTACAACTCGTACGAATTAACTGTGCACTCCGCTGGAATGCGACACCTCTCCCGCTACCTAATGACGTCACAGCGCGAGGTGCACAGCGCAATATCCGTAACCGTAACCGAAACTATCGGATAATCCGAAATAATTTAATATACATAACTGTAACCGAAACCGATATTATATTTTACCAACATCCATATCCATATCTGGATTCGAAATTATATATCCATAACATCCCTGATTATGATAATCGTATTTTTTTCTTAAAATATAACATGACCAAACCTCTTGTATTCAGACCACAAACATTGTCGATGGTTTCGACTACACCATTAAACAATAAAAGCTGGTATCATCATTTCACAATTTGACATTTGCAATTGTCAATTTAGTATCTAGTGTGAATAAATAGACTTTAGGTACCTAACTTAAAGATTTTGCCCGTGAAGAACTCTTTTATTATTATCCCACGGGATATACATAAATTCCCAGGGTAAAAAGTAGCTTATGTGCTATTCTAGTCTATAATCTATCTCAAATTTGAGTACGTATTAAAATCCATAAAGTTTAAAATGTATAATGGGTTAAAATACATAATGGTTCAATGGTTTACTCAGAAAATTGCAAATTAACAATTATTGTTATAAACTAAACCTAACCTAACCTAAACCAATCTATAGATTACTCGTACACTAACAAAAAAGTTCATCTAGCTAATAGTTTCACAGAAAATGGCATTATATATTTTAACCCATTATACATTTTAAACTTTATATATTCTGATCCGTGCCCATCAAATTTTATCCAGATCTGCCGCATTCTGAGAGGACCTATTCCCAACAGTGGTATGTATATGGACATTTAAAAAAATACGTGTACCCTATACTTTATTCCAAAATGATATATTTGGATTTTTCTAAAATTCAAATCATCAGTAGTATTTTTTTTTTGTAAAGATAACTGTGTCCATTAATTTTGTTAGTTTTGTGTCGTCACAAAACACACTAAAAATACATATATACACAAATCACGACTATATCCATTTCGGGGTAGACAGAGGCTAAAGTAACAAGACCTAATATCTACGTTTTGCATGAAATAAAGGGTTCCGTAAGTTGTAACTTTGATGCGGTTTACGATTTATGGCGTATTAAAAAACTACTTACTAGATCTCGTTCAAACCAATTTTCGGCGGAAGTTTGCATGGTATCATGTATTTTTTTAGTTTCATCATCTCTTTTAGAAGTTACAGGGGTGGGGGGACACATTTTACCAAGAAGTGTCTCTCGCGCAAACTATTCAGTAGGCTTATTGTCTAACTCGCTCGCAATCGCCATCGTGTTCATTTTGACAGTTCATGTACGAATGTGACAGCTAGCTGATTCCGATGCCAATTGTCAGCCCATACATGAACTGTCAAATTGAAAACGATGGCGATTGCGAGCGAGTTAGACAATAAGCCTGCAGTTTAAAATAATATACATTAGAAACCTCAATATCATTTTTGAAGACCTATCCATAGATACCCCACACGTATTGGTTTGATGAAAAAAAAATGTTGAGTTTCAGTTCTATGGGGAAAAAAAAATATTGTTTTTTTTTTCTATTTTTGTGTAAAAATCCTAATGCGGTTCACAGAATACATCTACTTACCAAGTTTCAACAGTATAGTTCTTATAGTTTCGGAAAAAGTGGCTGTGACATACGGACGGACATGACGAATCCATAAGGGTTCAGTTTTCTTCCATTTGGCTATGGAAACCTAAAAATATGTATAGAAAATAGGTAATTTTTTTGGGAAAAGGGTACACGTGTTTTTGAATATGCCCATATATACACTGGAGATAACTTCACTACATAGTATAAAACAAAGTCGCTTTCCGCTGTCTGTCTGTCTCTATGTATGCTTAGATCTAACTACGCAAAGGATTTTGTTGTGGTTTTTTTATTCCATAGAGTGATTCGAGAGAGTGAGTTTATAAATGTATAATACGCAGACGACGCGGGCTGAAGCTAGTTATTTCTAAATATGTTCTCGTATATGAGTCGTTTTCAAAACACGTGTACACTCGCGTTCTTTAATTGTCGAGCCACGATAGAACCTTGTCACAAAATGTCAATGTCAAAATATTTAAATTTGTTTGTCGACATGGCAACGCACTATGACAGCGTTCCATGTATGCTCAACAAATAAAGTCCTCGAGTGTACATAGTTAAGGGCCTTAATTAAAACAAAAATAATTTTATTGTAATTGGGGAATTTCAGAAATAGGGTACAATTATGTTTATTACGTTTTTTTCTCCGATTTTAGAAATTTTTGCATGGATTTGCTCAGGATCAATTGATAAATTGATTTATAATGGTGTAAAAAATTGTCCCCAGTTTTTGCTAAAAAAATTAGTGTCGGTTTTGTTACCTTCAAACATTAATGCATGAAAAGTAACAAAATAGATCTCGGGACACTGTTTTTCCCCTATATAGAATAGCTAGTGCGATCGATTCTGAGTAGATCCATGCAAAAATTACCAAAAACCGAGAAAAAAACGTAATTGTACCCTATTTCCGAAATTCCCCAATTAAGCCCTTAACTATGTACACTTTTTTTTTTAAACGACTCATAATAGATGGCCTCGCGAGCGCTCGGCCTTGCTCGACCGGCGATTGCAATAACGCCCGTCCCTTCCAGATGCACATGGTGACGGAGCCCTTCCGCTGCGACCGCTGCGACCGATTATTCTACGACCGTTGCTTCTTCCGCCGCCATATGCGTCAGCACCACGACCGACCGTTCGCCCGTTTCAAGTGTATGGTCTGCAAGGAACGTTTCGAGTCGCTCAGACTCAAATGGGACCACATGTGGGAAGCCCATAAGCAGAGGAAGGACAAAGCGGACTGCCCCATATGCCAGAAGAGTTTTAGGAAGATTACAGATGTTAAAAAGCATACGGCGTCGGAGCATGGGTTTAATATGTCTTTGGTGAATGTGTTTCAGCTCGTTGATAAGTATCAGACGGAGTATGAGAAGGTGGTTGCGTTGAAGAGTGAGGCTGTGGAAGCTAAGGCTGATGTTAAAGATGATAGTGATGACGATGTGTTGCTGATTGAGGAGGAGAGAGAGACGCTTGTCATTTATGATGACTGAGACGGCTTATACAGGGTCTCTTAAAAATTGTTGATATTTCAGCAGATGCTTGTGTTGGGCCTGTGACACCACTCTGCACGTCTAGCACGACAGCGCACAAGAGTCGCGTCGCGCGCGAGATAGATTGGCCGTCTTTTTCTTACTGTTCGTTCTAGAAAGGGACGGGTAATATATCTCGCGCGCGACGCGACTCTTGTGCGCTGTCGTGCTAGCCGGGCAGAAGGACAAGCCGCAACAACTTGGGATAAGCTAAATGCAGCAACGATACTATTTCGTTGTTGGGGAACCGGGTTTCTTCTTATATAACCGGCTCTACATATACCTTGATAGAACCGGGTGCAGGCCCTAGTTATGAGGTAACAAACACTAAAAAAATACAACCGAATTGAGAACTCCTTTTTTTTTGAGGTCGTTTAAAAAGTTAAGTCAGCATCATGTCTTTTAATGTATATGCCGAGACGATAATGACGAAAAAACGCCGAAACAACGCTGAATATTCACCCTCGCGCACGGTCGGGAATGAGCGACCTGTTTTTAGGATCTGGGGCCTTACCATGACGTCCTAATTCCGACTCAGTTCGGGTTTTAGCTGTCACTTTTTAGTATGGATCTGACAGCGAGCCAAACTAAACTGAATCGCATTAAGACGTCATGGTAAGGGCCCTGATAATTCGTGTCCCCATTTGCTTCTCATACAATTGGTACACGAATTATTAGCACAAAGGTAACCCATAGTATTCCACCTCTCAGTTAGGCTCCTGATATGATATCTTAAGGACCTGTTTCACCACTCCTTAGCTATCAGTTATCTATGATGACGTCTTTGTCTGTTTCGTAGTAATAAATAGAGACTGAATCATAGATAACTATAGTCTGGCAGATAAACCACTGCAGCCAGATGACACTTTCAGTGTTGTCAGTTTTTGGCAAATATTAAATAGTGATGGACTTAGTGAATGAAAGAATGAACGATGTAATGAAATTAATTTGCGTCATAAATGAGAATTTTCAAAGCGAATTTTAATAAAATGGTTTGTTCAATAAGGTTTTTTTGGATGTTTTCTAGTTAGTAGTGTAAGAGCGCGATTTGGAAATGTGCGGAAGCATGTCAAATCAGTTACCAGTTTTCAACTCATTCCCCATTTTGCCATAAATAAAACAACAATGATCACATTAATATTTTTTCTACCTTTGTACTTTTACTTAAAAACTTAAATTATTCAGAATCAGTTTCACTGCTGCTGTCACTATTTACGTGTATTACAAAGTCATCGCACATTTTATCTACTATGTTAATATGAACCTTGAATGCCTCAAAAGTATCGCGCTTATTTTGAAATATACTAAAACACGAATGTGACATTCATAAAATATTTCGTTCGTTCAATAATCAAATCATTCATTACGTGACCTTAGTCGAGCACTAGTGAAATAAATGTGGTATCATTATTTCGTAAAATGACATTTGGAAGTGTCATCTGGCTGCAGTGGTTTAGCTGCCAGACTATAACAGTTAAGGCGTGGTGAAAAAGGCCCTAAGTGTTGGATACATAGTTCTGTGGTTGGATATGTATTTTTTTTTTAAAAGGATCTGGGATTTTTTTACACTACACGACTTTGTATGTATGTATGTATAACTCTTTATTGTACATAAAACACATTAATTTTACAGATAATGAGACAAATAGATGTACAAAGGCGAACTTATCCCTTAAAGGGATCTCTTCCAGTTAACCTTCGAACGATTGACAGGACAACAGAAATCAGAGTATAGAGAGTAGACATACTAGAAAGCTAGAAGAGCAATGACCCTAATTTAAACCTAAACTAATAAAGCACTAACTTGACTTTGACTTTAATGCCACAGTCGAACATGTATGTATAATAATATAAATGACGCTGTAAAAAATTATAAAAATTTAATTATTGACAAGTTATCAAGTTATTATCACGCACGGTCTTTAATTAAGTACTTTTTACGCAAATATAACTTTTATCGCATTTATGTTATTAATCTATGAAAATAACAACTACATTGTTATTAGTATGCAAACTATACAAATATGAAATCATATAACTCGCGCATGTTTTATGTTTGTGTAAATAATGTTTTTTTACCATTTTACGGTATTTAGTATATACGTTAGAATGTAATTTTGATTTAATTTCATGTTGAGAAATTGATGTATGTGTAATTGTATTATTGGAATGTTTTTTTTTTTTCATTTTCTTAAAATCGCCTGTCATATTGTGATAATTTTTAACCCCCGCGTAAAATAAAGTGGTGTAGGTTTAGCGTGTCCGTGGCGTCGTATCGCCTAAACGGATGGACCGTTTTGTATTTTTTTAATACATTGCTAGTTTAACTGCAAAGGTTCTTAGGTGAATGAAACATTGAACCCTGGAATGGAAATCACGATTTTTTTCAACTTAGTTAAGCTAGCTTTATTATATATCTTTTAAAAGACTATCATTAAACTGATGCGGCGCCGGCCGGGTCCGCATGATTGTCGCCCTCGCTTACGGCTCGTACAGTCAGCGTCAAATAGCAATACGACCTTATTTCAATTGTAACAATGACTTGTTGCGACATGTGATCTGATTTTTTTTTAACAAACTATATGTGTTATTTTCTTTACTTTCCAATACTTTCGTAGTGTTTCAGTATACTTGTTTTAAATAAAAATATTTCAAAGGACGTCTTTTACAAAATTAAGGAAGAAATTAAGTTGTTTTAATATGCTATTGGAGGGATATATTGTAAGGTTCACATTTTTTACGTATATTATGTTATGATTATAATCGATTTTGCATGGAAATATTGTAAAAATATTATTTTGCGACTTGCGGCTATACTGCAGGTTTATATTAGACTAAGAATGCATAAGCATATGCAAGTATATCCTTTTCGTAATATTGTTGATGATAATGTGTTGAAATTCGCTTATTTTTATACATTTACCTTTTCTGGTGTACCTATTCAATGATTTTTACTGACATGCATGATACATAGATGTTATTGTTAATAAGATTAATAAAATGTTTACTTTTCTGAATAGCCATTTTTATTTTACAAATTAATTAGCCTACGACACAATATATATATAAGCTAAAGCAGTAGGGAATCTACGAACAAAGCGGTCGAAATGAACGCACACATAGACGCGCGCTTCTACACGGCCCCTAAGCGGATCTCGCGGTGCTGTCAGTCGCGAGTGGCGCATTGAGACGAGCGGCCATTTTTTCGTTTTATATATGCCAAGAGCGTATTGCGCAGTTTACGGCTGCTTGAACTCGGCTTCTTCAAAACCGAAATAAACATAAATTGCAAATTAGCTTTATTACTTAATTTACGAATAACTAGAAAAAACAGTTTTATAGTGCCGTGTCCATGTTTCCCAATACCTAGTTAAGAAAGCTATTCATTGGGATGAGAATTTTTTATACAATAAAATTTAATAACAGAGCTTTCCGAACGTGTCGTAGTAGGCGAAAGTATTTTTCAGTAAGTAATATAAATATAATCCTTACCTACCGATAAATAAAAAATCAAACTGTTGAAGTCTTTTTTAAATACCCTATTTTATTTAAAAAATAGTTAATTCATTCGATTATTATTTAATTAATATAGAATCCATATAAACGTTTGTTTCTCTTTTACACAAATTATGGGTGCCAACCTTAATGCTCTTAATTAAGTGTAGCTAATTAGGTACTCTAAATACAGGCCTTACCAGCTGATATTATAGCGCTAACTAGACAAAAAACTTCAATTTAACTAAAATTAAATCGACAACCCTAACGCTTTATTGGAGCGTAGGTACTTATTTCAAAAAGTAAGCCTATCTTCCCTACTGCTTATATAATATACCTACTGTGCCTGCGACTAGCCGCTGTCCGCAACTCGTCTGCGCAGAATTCGCTATCGCTATCCCGCGGGTACTATCAGATTTTACGAGATATAAAGAACCCATATCCCTTTATCTTGGGGTTGATTTTACCCTATAGGTCAATGGGTGTTTTTTTCCACGTAGACCCACTGCTCTACACAGCAGCGTAGTCCATGGGCTTAGGGTGGGGCAGCAGTCTAAAATAATATGTAACTAGCAAACTATACTCGCGGTCTTATCCCGGTAAATTATTTCATACAAGGTTACAGAGCCAGGATGGGGCAAGCGCCCCACCGTGGGTACGCCCATGTCTACAATAGGACTACGGGTAATTGAAACAATTGCTTTACCGTGCTGCTATGTAAATTTTCTGTAAGGTTATTTTACTAGACGAAAAATTACTCTGCTTATGGGTCGTGATACAAGTAAGAGTTTTTAATGATTCACGGTTAAGTTCATTCGAAATATTATAAACGGGATGTGAAATAGGAGCTCAATAAAGGTAATCGCGGTTCACATCCCGTTTATAATATTTCGTGATACAAGTAGTTTGTCTCCCTGGTTTTCGGCGGAGCTCCGATAAAGGGCGGAGACCTTTTTCTGGGTATGTTGCCCTTCGGGAAAATGAAGATACCTCACTAACGTAACCTACCTTTTTCGTGTTAAAATAACAATCAGTGATTCGAATGATGGCTGCATTTTTTTCCGGGTGGACCACGCACGACCCGTAGCCTAAATTACCCATTCATGAAATTTACCAAAATTTTTGCGAGGCTCCGTTTTTCCAGGCGTCTGAAGATGACTAACGAACATAACCTATCTAGTGCATTAAACTAGAATAAACGATATTTGTGTGGAAATTTCGACAAAGGAATAATCGCTTCTAGATGCTTCTAGTAAAGTTCGATTTTCGGTAAATTAATTTAGTGTTGGAAAATTGTGCGGATTCAAATACACCCGAAAATTTCGTCCAAAAATGGTAGAAAATTGTGCTGATTATGTCAAGTACACTTCGTTTCTAAAAAAAAACAGCAAAAGTTACAATTTTAAAACCCCCTGAAATGTGATGTTTTGTTATGGTCTTGTATGGTTCAGTTACCGATTTTTAAGTGTTTTTCAGTAAAGTCATGACATTCAATTCAACCAAGCAACCAACGCGTATGCCCGCGTTTGTGACGGGTGCGACCACACCGCCGCTTAAAAAACGGTGACGTTACGGAATCGCAACAAAATGTATGAAGAAACGGTGAGAAAACGTGACGCATACGACACGTCACTGCGTATACGCGGCGGTTTTATGTCAAGTTTACCATGAGTTTACCTTTGATAAAGTGTCAAAAAACAAAGTTTAGTTCGAAACTTAACTTGATCTACAGTTTTTCCTTTTCCACAGTCAAATGGCATTTTCTAGTCGAAATTGTTTCTGTTAAACTTCAGGAGAAAGTAAAAAACCAGTAATAAGTTTATAAAACTTCATTTATTCACTTTTTAGGGGCAGGCTTAGCCTTGGGCGCCTTGGCGTCCTTAGCGGCCTTCTTCTTAGGGGGAGGGGGGGCGGTTTTCTTGGCCGCGGGCTTCTTCGGCTTCTTGGCTACTGCCGCCTGAAAAAAAGAATAAAGTTGAGCCTTCAGCTATCTATCCTATATATACTTTTATTTACATATAACCTGACAATGTATATATCGTTTGTATTCCACACGTCGACACACCAACGAACTGGCGTCCCTGCTGGTGTTTCCTAAGGGAAGCTCTCTATACCCTCGACAATGTAACTCCAGCCGTATCCAACAGAAAGAGTAAGGCTTTCAAGGGATATATTTCTAACTAGTTTCTGCCCGCGACTTCGTCCGCGTAGAATTAGCAATTGGTATGTTTATCGCTATCCCGCGAGAACTATACAATTTTTCGGGATAAAAAGTAGCCTATGTTTTAATTTAGGGTACCAGCTATGTATGTTCCAAACTTTATCCAAATCCGTCCAGTCGTTTTAGCATGAAGAAGGAACGAACATACACACTCACTCACATCGTCACTCACAAACTTTCGCATTTATAATATTAGTAGGATATGATTCTTCGTGTTCTATTTGCAATTAACCTTTCAACGCTAAACTTAGCTAAGTGCTCAGTAAAGTGAATCAAACTGAAAGAGTAAAGTGAGTTTGAAACTTTACGTCTTTGAATGATTTTCATGCACTTTTTACGAACTTGCAACATATGTATTATGTATGTATGTTTGTCTGGAATGTTGCGACTCAATTTTGAAGCAGATATCGTCAACCGATCGAGCTGAAATTTAGCATACTTGTGGAAGTCGGATGACAATACGATAATCTGGTAGTAGAATTCTGGTGGCTCGGTCAGGGCCGTCTCCGCAGAAGAGAGATCTTCAACGGTGCAAGAACAGTCAACAAAAAGTACAGTCAGCTAAAAGCTTAACCAAAAATTAAGTTTTTACGTTAGGTTATTACACTTCTACTTTTACCTACAGCGATAATAGCCTACAGCCCCACTCCATCACATTTGCTGCAAAGCATTCATGCAAAATTTTCGTTGCTAGGTAACTAGGCAACACACAAATAACGCGCGACGCCAGCGTGCGCGGCGAGCGGCAACCTACTGCCACTATCCTGCCCGGCAGGAGCGCCGGTTGATCGTACCTAAACTGCGGAGTGTACACCGCCTGCTATAGGTTGGGGGCTGACTTCTGGTGCCTATACCCTAAGCAGTACTCACCTTGATCGCTTTCGTCCTCTTGACCCTGAGCGCCTCAGCTTTCACGGCAACGTCGCTTGCTGGCAGCTTGATCTGTTGGCATTATAAGGGCTACAGTGACAGTTGACAGTGACACTTAATGTTGATAATAGTCGGTTTGTATCAGAAAGTGTCAACGTGATTTAGTAATCATGGTTTATCATAACCCAATGCTCTGATAAGAGGGTATCATCATTTAGTATATCTTTTGTTATTGCACTAGTTGTCGTCTCCAGCTTATTTATTAATTCATTCATTAATCTATACCTATAAAACAGTACCGTGACTGACTGACAGACAACGCACAGCCTAAACCACTAGACCTAGGAACTTGAAATTTGACAGACGTAAATCTGAGTATCCCAGAGAAGCACTAAGAAGGGATTTTTTGCAATTCCCTCGGTTTAGGGAATAAACGAGGCTTACATATTTCTCAGTAACTGTAATAACTAGATTCTTCAGATTCGGCACACCTGTAGATGCTTGCAACACTAAAACATGTTCTCCGGGAAAATGCGAAATTCCCGCCGGACAGAAATAAGTTCATTCATCATCTTCAGGGTGGTAGGGCCTTGTGCAAGGTCTGTCCGGATCGCTACCGCCATCTTACTCGCTAATCCTGCCGCAAAGCAGCAGTGCTTGCACTGCTGTGTTCCGGTGTGGAGAGTAAGACAGCCGGGGAAATTACGGGCACAAGAGGCATTTCATCTAAGTCCTCTAGGTTGGCAACGCATCTGCAATCCCTCCGGGGTTGCGGCTGTCTATGGGCAGTGGTGATCGCTTACCATCAGGTGACTCACTTGCTCGTTTGCCTTCCTATTCACATTAAAAAAAAAAAAAAAAAAACACGGGGCTTTAGTTGCCAACCCGAGACTTCAGGTGCCACCGACTCTACGTGTATCGAATCTCTCTCTCACATGTAACTAATGTACTCACGCCACGCTTCTCAGCCAGCGCCAGGGCCTTCTGGTTGTTCCTCCTCTGCTGGTCCAGCACCGCCTTCCGCCGCATAACAGCAGAGAACGGATTGAGGCGCAGCATCGCGCGCGTGTTCGTCAGCGGGTTGAGTTTGCGAGTCGCGCGGACCACGCGCTTGCTGCGGGGAACACGGGGGGGGTTAGAACTAGAAGAGCTAGGCGGTAGAGGAGGGGGTGGGAGGCGAGGTCAGAATGTGTCAACGTGGGTAATCATAGTATGTCATAACCCAATGCTCTGATAGAGGATTATCATCATTTGTTCTTATATAGTAAAAATTAAATTAAATAAATATCTTCGGACAATTGACACCAATTTTACTGACCTACCCCCTTATTCATAAACGCTCTGTAGACTTCTGCTAACTTAACAATTTGTCCTTATCTGTGAAAGGTAAATGTCAAAGTGACAGATGACAAACGATTGCTAAGTTAGCAGAAGCCTCGCGTTTATGAATAAAGGGGTTAGTCCGTACCGAAGCAAAGCTTTTAATATGGCAACTAGACAACGGATAAACATATTAAACATGCTTTTATAGATCACATATACATACTTAAAACACATTTGAAATGGTAAGACTAGTTCTCAAAATTGTAGTGTAAAAACAAGTGTTTTTAGTAGAATGCAGGCAGTCGTTTGAGGTAATATTATATTGATCCGTGATCATGATGCATGCAACTGCGTCGAAATATCGGGTGCTCAATAAAGGTAATCGCGGTTCACATCCCGTTTATAATATTATTGGTTGCATACATAGACAGATAGACTTAACACCGCGGCCACCATAAGCATCACCTCATTTTTCAGGGTACTTATTGTTTTGCGATTTTTTTTGGAAGCCGTCAAACTTTCTCAAGCTCAAGGGCCGCGTCTACACTGGGTTTTTTGTTGTAACGTGCAATTTAGGTTACGGTCAGTTTGCAGATGAGTAACCAGCTTAAGAGGCCCCAAACTACCTTTACCTTAAAAAAAACTACATTTCTTTGTAGTGAGAAAGCAAAGCAGCCCGATGATACGACAACCGGCCTAGATGCCCTACATGGATGCCTGGATGGCCTAGTGGCTAGAAAACCTATGAAGCTTGAGGTCCCGGGTTCGATCCCTGGTCGGGGCAGATATTTGTATGAAATTACTAATGTTTGTTCTCGAGTCTTACAAGCACAAGCAACAAGAGGTATGGCAAGCTTTGCTGAGTTTGGGACTAGGTCAATTGGTTTCAATTGTCCCAAGATATTTATTTATTTAGATATTTTCAACATGAAACTACCGTGAGACTCACACATAATTACAACACAACGGATAACTCACGTATAAAAGCCGAAGGATTGCTCCGACAATTGTTTCGGACTATTCCGTAGTCCTTCATCAGAGAGCGCTCGCCCCGGCGGCAGCGAAACGAACACTGGCTCTCTGATGAAGGACTACGGAATAGTCCGAAACAATTGTCGGAGCATCCCTTCGGCTTTTATACGTGAGTTATCCGGTGTGTTTTAATTATATTTAGATATTGCCGCGGGCCCCAGACGTTATAGTTAAGTTTCTGACAGTACCCCATGATTAACTTAGTCTAGTTCAGTCCTTCGGGCGGTTGACTCACTTGGGCGCGCGCAGGACCTTGCGGATCTCGTCGGACTTGAGCAGGCGGGACAGGTCGGTGTTGGCCATCTTGGGCTGCGGCAGGTTGAAGTTCTTCTTCTCCTTGGACGGGTTCTTCCATGAGCCGAACAGGGCGTCTGCGGGAGACCGCATTGGGTTTAACGTGAGGCCGGAAAAGTGTAATTTTACGAGTTGCGTCTCGCGTAATTTCGCGTAAAGTCCAACTCATTTTGTGTCGTAGTGTGAAGCTAAGGGCTCGTCCAAAAATCATGTCATGTCCATATTTGGCCTACTTTTGACCCAAAACCCGGTGATATTTGGTGATTTGGTGATTATAGGGCTACTCCCTCCCTCCCCAATCAAAGATCACGTGTATTTTTTGAACTTAGTTATTGTATTGCGTTAGTTAATTAAAAAAACAGCAATAACTTGATTTTTTTCGTTATTTTTTGACTTTCCTGCTGTGTAAAAAAATTACACGTGATGTATTCCCGGACACCGCCCCTCCCCCATCGTGATCATTCGTGATATTTTGCCGACCCAATAAACGATCACATGATTCCTGGACGTGCCCTGACAGGACTATCGTTTAAAATCAAATGCAGCAGAAATCACGCGACACAAAACGCAAAAATTACGCTTGTCTGGCATCACCCTAAATGAATATGTCGTCTCTTCCCCCTTATTCATAAACGCTCTGTAGGCATCTGCTAACTTAGCAATCGTTTGTCGTTATCTGTCACTTTGACATTTACCTTTCACAGATAAGGACAAACGATTGCCAAGTTAACAGAAGCCAATAGAGCGTTTATGAATAATGGGGTTAGAATGCAATTCAGGACTAATATCCTGATTTTAATCAACTAATTTAAAAATAATTTAAATCAATAAATTATTGATTAAAATAAAATGTATTCCACACGTCGACACACCAACGAACTGGCGTCCCTGCTGGTGTTTCCTAAGGGAAGCTCTCTATACCCTCGACAATGTAACTCGAGCCGTATACAACAGAAAGAGTAAGGCTTTCAAGGGATGACACATACATACCATCACGCCTCTTTCTACAGGGGTAGGCAGAGACTACTTTGTCCCACTTGCTACAATCCTGACATACCTCTTTCGCTTCGTCCACATTCATCATACAAGAAATAACAAGAAACATTACAAAAATAGTTATATATGTGACTGAAAAATGAGGTATTAAGACACGAGTGTGATTTATGAAACGAACTCAAGGGGAGTTACATAAAGATCACACGAATGTTTTCTAATGTTTGTATAAAAAGTCTCTTAAAATTGTTTACGCTTTATATGCTTCTGCTAACTTAGCAATCGTTTGTCCTTATCTGTGAAAGGTAAACAAAGCAACATAATAAGTACAAACGATTGCTAAGTTCGCAGAAGCCTACAGAGCGTTCAGGGCTCGTCCAGAAATCATGTGATCGTTTTGGAAAAAGGTCAGATCAAAAGTATCCGAAACCGACGAGCACCTATGGAGAGATTAATGAATGTGGTTGAAGCGAAAGTATGTCAGGATCGTAGCAAGTGGAACAAAGTAGTCTCTGCCTACCCCTGTGGGAAATGTGTTTGTATTTAGGTGTATAGGTATTTACCGAGCCGGTCGAAAGCGGACTGCGTCCAGATGATGAACCGGCCTACGTGTCCGCCGGGCGCCAGCGCCAGCAGGTTCAGCTTGTCCACGTTGATCAGGTCCACGCCGGGGATGTTGCGGAAAGCCTTCGTCAGACCCTGAAAAAGAGGCATCATCAGCCTCAACACTTCCACAGTCCACGACGTAGAGACTATACATCTCGAATAATAATAGGTATAGACTATTTTTTCCAAATTCGCTACAATTTCAGTACATTGTAGTCTTTTTCTTTTTGAAGTGAAAACTTTAGTGGCGTTGGGCACATGTTAAACTCGCGTCAGGCGTAAGACGCTTAAGAGGCGGAAAATTTCAACTGTCTAGCTATCACGGTTCATAAGATACAGTCTGGTGACAGACGGACGGACGGACAGCGGAGCCTCAAGAATAGTGTTACCGTTTTTACCCTTTAGGTACGGAACCCTAAAAAAAGACTGCCAATGTTACTTGTAGTATTAATTGATTTAGAATTTCTTGGCAATGACGGTGTTTCCGAGCTGGCAATTAAAGAAGGCATTTTGATGTCCAAAAAAAAATTATGACACCAATTTGATAAATAAAATGTATTCCACACGTCGACACACCAACGAACAGGCGTCCCTGTTGGTGTTTCCTAAGGGAAGCTCTCTATACCCTCGACAATGTAACTCCAGCCATATCCAACAGCAGAGTAAGGCTTTCAAGGGACTATTCATTTATAGCACACTCTTATTATTATATTAGTTATAGTATGAATCTTCCCAGGTGAATTTTTACATTAAATTTGAACTTTAATACTATGACGATACCGTTTGTTTTAAAATATGAATGTTGTAGTGGCACGTGCGTACGGTAGCTTGCGGTTTTACGATAATAGAGACAATGGCCTTTGTTTGAGAGATTAGGACTCGAAGCGAAAACTTCACCTGCGAAGATTCATACTATAGTTTTTTTTAATTTTTATTTGAATAGGAACGCAAACGAGCAAGTGGGTCACCTGATGGTAAGCGATCACTGCCCATAGACACCCGCAACCCCGGAGGGATTGCAGATGCGTTGCCAACCTAGAGGACTTACTAGATGAGTTAACTGTTTAAAAAGTTACAAAATAGTCAGACGATAGAAGTCTCTTGGAACTTGGGGTGGAAGGGGGGGGTGTCACGTACCTGGTCCTTGTGGTAGACAATGAGCGGGCCGCGGCGCTGCACGCGGCGCCTGTTGCGCATCTTGCCTTTGCCGGCGCGCAGGCGCTGAGACTTGTACACCTGCACACACACACATGTTACTACAAGCTCGACAGACTAAGCTGTGATGATGGACCGTGGAGGGATCGAAACGCGGGGTGTCGCTGTCCCAGGGGCATCGCGCGTCGGTTTCATTTCGTTCTTATTTTCTAACTGTTGCACGCGACTTCGTCTGCGTAGAATTAGACTTACATTAGGCAGCTACGGCCTTTGATATGTTTATCGCTAGCCCGCGGGAACTACGCAATTTTCCGGGATAATAAGTAGCCCATGTTTTAATCTAGGGTACCAGCTATCTTCGTTCTAAATTTTATCTAAATCCGTCCAGTCGTTTTAGCGTGAAAAAGGAACAAACGTACACACCCACTCACTCATATCGTCACATCGTCAAACTTTCGCATTTATAATATTAGTAGGATTGAAATTATAAATATCGTTTAACATGATCGTGGGCATATAGGATGGGGAATCAAAATAGTGATGGGTTGCTAGCCGCATCGCCTACATGATTCCTATAATTTTCACCCATTCCCTCGTTGGTCGCGCGTGTGCTGGCGTGAGCAGTGAAACAACTTGTACATTCTAGCAGCCTTATTCATAAAAAGTTAGAGGCTCGCTATAAGCTCGCTATAGGACCGATGCAAAAAAACATGATTCATAAACGGCTGTTAGCGCTAATCAGTCCATCAAGGGTCTGTTAAGTAGTCCGAAAGTTAGCGGACCGTAGACCCTACTTTATCTCTCTGCTAACTCACAAAATGGCCGCCACACATGTGAACAGCTGATTTTGGCAAGAGCAAAACCATACGCAAGACAGTTTTTTTTGTTTTAAGTTTTTATTCCCTCCGGGAAAGGTAAAGGAAACTAGATCCACACTGCCTAGTCTGTCGTGTTAATTCGCTGGTTTCCCGCTAATTCGCTGCCACTGCTGTCAATTTATTTTTTTTAATTCACTAAAAGGCCATTTTTGGTCTATGATTTGTCGAGGTGACAACATAACGCGTCTAATCCATCCATCAGCAGCTCATTAGTTAACAGACTGCTAGCAAGCGTTTATGTATCATACTTTTTAACAACTGTCAAATAAGCTTAATCAGTCTGTTAACTAATCGACTGATCAAACCTCAATTAAGGATTCTTTATGAATAAGGCTGTATGTTATTACATCAAGTATCAAAGACAATATCAGAGGCAGAAAATAAATAGGTAATTAATTTTAAATGTTTTCTAATGTCTATGTCGGAGCAGAAAGCTTTCAGTCCGATTGTTGTCAAAAGAAATTCTATCTCCCAACAGTCTTGAGCTCTCGGAACTTGGCAATCGCTCCGAGAGAGGAAAGTGTTGAGACGGTGGCAACAAGTTCTAGATTTGTCTAAATCAAAATGTACACTATAACTATTGTTACTTATAATACTAGCTTCTGCCCGTGACTTCGTCCGCGTAGAATGAAGCCTAACTGATGTTGATAGCATATTCTGCAATATTTACGTTGATACGGGGCAGCTACGACCTTTGACAGGTTTATCGCTATCCCGCGGGAACTATGCAATTTTCCGGGATAAAAATTAGCCATGTTTTAATCTAGGCTACCAGCTATATTCGTTCCAAATTTTATCCAAATCCGTCAAGTCGTTACAACATGAAGCATGAACAAACATATTCACTCACTCAGTCACATCGTCACAAACCTTCGCATTTATAATATTAGTAGGACTAGCCGTTTCCTACGACTTCGTCTGCAAAGAATTCGTTTATAGCTATCTCGCTGGAATTTTTCGGGATAAAATTTGCCTATGTGCTATTCCAGACTTTTCTCTATCTATGTGCCGAATTTCATCCAGATTCGTTGGGCCGTTCTGGCGTGATTGAGTAACAAACAAACATACAACCATCCATCCATCCATCCATACTTTCGCATTTATAATATTAGTTAGATTAGTAGGATTGACAATCATGTACTACTAGCTGTTGCCAGCGACTTCGTCTGCAAAGAATTCGTTTATCGCTATCCCGCGGGAACTACGCAATTTTCCGGGATAAAAAGTAGCCTAAGTGCTATTCCAGACTTTTCTCTATCTATGTGCCAAATTTCATCCAGATCCGTTGGGCCGTTCTGGCGTGATTGAGTAACAAACAAACAAACATCCATCCATCCATCCATCCATACTTTCGCATTTATAATATTAGCTAGACTAGATTAGTAGGATTGACAATCATGTACTATTAATTATTGAAAAGCACATACCTTCAGTACATCAGACCAGGCCTTGACGCGACGCAGGAAGATGACAGCGTTCTTGGTCTTGTTGATCTCCTGGACCTTGTCCGACACCACCAGGGGCATCTCGGGGACTTTCTCGATGATGTGGCCTGCGGAGACAAGTCTCATGCATCAAACAGAACAGGCACCATGCCATAGGCTAGCCCCTACTGGCTTGGTCTAGGGCAGTTGTTGACAAACTTTTTTCATGGCGAGGCAGAAAATTACAGGACCAAAATTATACTAAAATGCAATTTTTTTGACACATGACGTATTCGAACTACGTGGCTTGTCTAGCTGGCTCCTTTGCCTTTGCATCTATTATTCTGTTTTATGCAGCAGGACCGTCTAAATATAGTCATCCTGTGCCATAACACTCCATTTCGAAGGAACGCCGGCGGGCCGCATTTTTCCTTTGCGGGCTGGAGTTGGCCCGCGGACCGTAGTTTGGCCACACTGGTCTAGGGCATAAAAGGGGCGATAATGCACTTCTTTATAATGAGGAAGGACTTCTATCTTATGAATTTGCCACGGGTCCAAACGATATAGCAACGCGACTACCGGACACATTAATTTAATAATACAACCTTAGAGAATAATAAATTAATGGCAACAGCACACGCTTCTGTTTCGAATGTATTCCACACGTCGACACACCAACGAACTGGCGTCCCTGTTGGTGTTTCCTAAGGGAAGCTCTCTATACCCTCGACAATGTAACTCTAGCCGTATCCTACAGAAAGAGTAAGGCTTTCGAGGGATGTGATTATTTATTTGTCTGCTGTCTTTGCCTAAGCGACTCTATGAACTGTTTTAAGAGTACGTTTGAGCAGCTAACTCTATATCTTGATTATAAATTATTAATGGAAGAAAAGTGGAATGGATGAAAGAGAGAACTAAATATTGGAAATCTATAAAATTTTTGCTATCATTTAAATCAGAAATTTAATTACAATATTCATAAATTACGCCTTTATCCCTAACGGGGTGGACAGAGCCAAAGGTGATAAGACCCAAGTCACGTTTAGCATAGAAAGAAGTTTAGCGTAAAAATAAAAACCAATGTATAGTAACTCACAATCTCACAAGCGATCAATAAATATTTGTATTTGTATTCGCACGGAAGACCAGCACTGGCTAGGCCAGAAAATGCTGAGTTGGGACCATCCTGTGACAATCTATTACATCTGTAGATTTTTTTAATTGTTTTTTGTTTCTTCACTAATCGTGTTTGTGGTATATGTTTTGTTACCCCCTTATTCATAAACACTATAGGTTTCTGCTAACTTAGCAATCGTTTGTCCTTATCTGTCACATTGACATTTACCTTTCGCAGATAAGGACAAACGATTGCTAAGTTAGCAGAAGCCTATATATAGAGCGTTAATGAATAAGGGTTTTAGTGTGTTCACCTCTGGCCTGCACGAGCGCGGGCACGCCGGCGGCGGCGACGGCGGCGGCCACGGCGGCGCGGCGCAGGCGCAGGTTGACGCGGCGGTGCCAGCGCCGCCACGGCTTGGTGGGCGCGAACATGCGGCCCCCGCGGCACATGTTGCCGAACGCGCCCTGCCCGGACCTGCCACACACCATTGCGTTACCACACAATCCTGCCACGCACCATCGGTTTGGGTTTTGACGCTTTGTGCCAAATTCGAAAAACGCCAGATTCGCGGAACACCATATTCGCAGAACGCCAGATTCGCATAATGCCAGATTTTCAGATTCGCAATATACCAGATTAGCAGAATGCCAGATTCGTTTCTCGTCTGCATTATTAACCATTTTCCTGTAGATTCAAATAAGTATTATATTCACTTTGTAGTGGTGAAATCTAACACCGTATAACTGAAAACGATAAATCGAAATCTTGCAAATAATGGCGACACGAAAGTGGTAAATAATGCTGACAAGAAACGTATCTTGCAATCTGCGAATCTGGTACTATGCGAATCTGGATTTTTCCTGCGAATCTGGAATCGTGCTAACCTGGCATTGTACGAATCTGATATACTGCGAATCGGAAAATCTGTCACTTTTCGAATCTGGCACAAACAAAGCGTCAAAACCCTTATAGATACTGAAATCCGACATTTTGAGCAGCGCCAATCTTCACACTTACTGTTCGCACGCCTGTTAAGGTGCAGGTGGCGGCACGTAAATAAAACGTGGAGGGGATATGCGCAGTATGAAAAACAACATCATTTTCATACTGCGCATATCCCCTCCACGTTTTACTTACGTGCCGCCACCTGTAGGTTTAGTCAGACCAAACGAGATAAAACTTATTCTATCCCCATTTTATCAAATTCTTTTACTGTAAACAGACGTAGAATATTCTTTCGCTCGGTGTAAACGGTACTAGAGCGTGCGAACAGATGCTTAAAGCGTTGCCCCATTTGAGATTGGGTGAGATTGGATGAGATTAAGTGAGATTCGGCACGACCCCTCACCCCCCTACGCCTAATGTAATTAATAATGTGCCCCTGCTGTAATTAAAGGTGAAAGAAACTGTAGTAACAACTCTCCCCCACATGAGATTGGATGAGACAGAGTGAGATTCGGCACGACTTCCTCCTCCCTTCGCCTAACGTGATTAACAGATGCCGCCTAAGGTAGAAAAATCTGTGGTAACAACTCTGCACCCGTGCCCGCTACAGAGCGGACCCAGAACGCCATGTCGCTACGTCGCTGTTGCACTAATCCGCAGTAACACGCAAAAGCACGGACAAGCTCGCTGCATGTGGACATTTAGTGCTAAAATAACACCATTTCAATGGTTCATCTCCGGATTGATTGTAAAAATAGATATATGAATTATACCCAGATTCCTAGCACAAACGAAATGTTGTAAGTTTGACCAAATAAAAACATCGACAGACCTGTTATCGATAAGTACATAACACTTCAACGGCAAGACATACATACAGCCACAGACTTATATCGGCTACCTATCTAGACGCCGCGACATTCTGCGTCGATTTGAAAGACAATCTCGGTGCGGTGTGTGCGTGTTATGGAGTGACTTGATAATTAATATAGTGACACCAAGAAAGAAAAATACTGTATTCCAAATTGTTTTGCGAAGTACGTTAAATAAAAATAAATTATTTGTTATTATTATTTAAATAAATATTTGTATAACCTCTATAACGTTGGATTGGTAATTATCGACAGGACTGTCAATGTTTTTATTAGTTCAAACTCATACAACATTTCGTTCGTGCTAGAAAAATATCTAGGTATAGATTATGTTAAATCATAGTCTTCATCTGTGGGCAAAGAATAAGTTTAACTCACCTGTGGGTACCACCACCGCGGACACGGGGAATACGCGCTACGGCGCGACCAGTGCCCCACGACTCAGCGCTAGTTTGGTGGCCTGGCGACAAAAAAATATGTCAGCGCATAAATAAATCTGCAGGCGAAACAAATTGGAAATATGTTAGGGTATGCAGCATCCATTAATTACGTTTAATTTAAGCAAGTCTTAGACAACCTCCATCCCCCAAGTGAGATTTCACGAGATTCGCTACGTCTCCCTCCCAAATGTCATAGTTGTACAACCCCCGGCACGAAAGTCTAGCGATGACCTTTTATGCGCAGAAGTATAAAATACGGTATCCGTGGGTGCGCAGATCCCCTCCACGTGACGCGTCAGCGCCAGACTTACGTGCCGGCACGTATACCATAGTTAAAAATTCATATTATTTCAACCCTTTAATGTATATCATAAAAAAAAATCGTACGCATAGCCGCGATAAAGTTACTTGCAATCTTACAGTTCCTTGGGGATTCCATTCCAACCCAATCTCATGTCGGGAGAGGGGGTCCCCCTCACATGAGATTGGATGAGATCGAGTGAGATTCGGCACGACTTCCTCCCTTCGCCTAACGTAATTAACAGATGCCGCCTAAGGTAAAAAAAAACTGTAGTAACAACTCTGCACCCGTGCCCGCTACAGAGCGGACCCAGAACGCCATGTCGCTACGTCGCTGTTGCACTAATCCGCAGTAACACGCAGAAGCACGGACAAGCTCGCTGCATGTGGACATTTAGTGCAGAAAGACACCATTGCTGGTTGAATACCTTGTAGCCAAGTATTGATTGGATGGTAAAATGAATACAATTTGTAAATTAAAAATGTATACAAGTAACTATAATAATATTCCTAGTTTTCAAGATGCGACTTTAAGTTATAATAAGCATTTTCTGTTGGAATGTGACCATAATAAAGACATCCGTATAAATTTGTAAGACACGCCTTTGGCTCCAGAGCCTCGGACTCTGGGTAAGGCAGTTTGAAATAGGCACCTGTGGTTTCCCACGAGGCTGACATACCTAGTCACCATTGGTGCATTCAAGCCTCATTGAAATTTTAGATAAAAAAAAAGTTATAATAAGTAGTATCCCCTGAATTGATTCTTATTCATGTCTCTAATATCGTAAACAGTGCATTTATAAAGATCTCTTTTAACATTGCTTCAAATATAGTTGTCCATCCACATCGCATGTCGCATTACAGACGGCCGCAGAGTGGGGGTAAAGTAAAGTGACAGGCGCTCGGCAAAGCAGCCTGGGCCAATATGGCGGCGCCCATACGCATCAGCTGACCGTGTAGAGATTGTATTAAAATTATTGTATTCCATACTCTAATGTAGATTAAAATTAAAATTAACAGTTTGATATCTTGTCTACTATTGATTACCCGTTGTCATTCCCATTTTTTAATTATTAAATTAATAAGAACACAATTTTAATACTTAATACCCACCCTAAATAGAATTTTCCGAAATTTTTCAATTACCTAAATACCTAAAAACGTGGATTCATAAAACCATGCATTATTTTTTTCTTTTCTGGATTGTCTTCACTCACCAGCCTCCTTGTTAACGCTGTAGGGCTGCCTCGCATTCTTGGACATGGAGACATGGACATTGTTGACGAGGTCCGGCCGGATGGGTGCCTTGAACACAAACGGCAGCGGCAGGGTGGCACCGGGGACCACCTCGCTCTTCTCGGAGTACACCGACACAAGCGGTCGGGCAACTGATAGACTCTGCAATTTAAAAGTTAATATCAATGTCTTCGGTAACCGAAGGTACGTTTGAGGGGATAAGTTTGCTTTTATACTGTGTTACTTTTTTTCTGCAACTCTTCTCACTAATTTTTTAAAATTTATTTTTGAGGTTAATAATGTAGGTGCCCAGCTAAACTTGGTGTTTGCAATCTTAGAATAACTGGTTTCTTAGAGATGGATTTTTACCCCAAATTCACAAATCAGCTATTCAAAATCATTACAACGGACTCCATGATCACAGACTGTTTTGTTTTTAATGACTGCAATCTGTTGGCAATTATGGTCTTTCAGAAAATAGTGGTCGAACAAAAACCTTACCATCCAATGATTTAATTTTGTTTTTGCTGAGTGACTATGTCAACCCCTTAAAAACATAATTAGAATAATTACCATTATAATATTAGAATAGATATAAGCTACAAATGTGTTCCTCACGTCGACACACTGCCTGTCTCAGGGACCGTGCAGTGTTTCCTAAGGGAACTTCACTCTTCCCCTTAATGTCCTGATGTGAACAATTTTTGCTCAACCAGAAAGATAAAGGGGTACATATCCATACAACTCCTATCAGACCCAACTAGTTGCCAGACTTCTAGATTTAGAGCAAAATGTCTGGCCTAATATAAACCAGGTTATTGAAATTTTGGCCAAATCTCGAAGATAGGTTATAACTGGCAAGGTAACTAGCGAAAATTATAAAATGACTCGCCCATCATTTTGTTAATACTCCATAAACAAGTAAATTAACTGAGTGAAAGAAGAAAGGATGTGTTTTGATGCGTTTGATGATTTTGACAAAAGTCAATCCAATGATATTTACGTGTTCTTGAAACAAAAATCAAACAAGTGCAAGGTTGAGCAACATAACAATATAACAAAAATGTTTTGTAGGGAAACCACGATTTACACTACTTCGAATAGAAATAGATAGAAAATAATTCAATAGCAACGTTAAATCTGCATTTAGAAATTAAGAGAGATGATTTTAAGCAATGGGCAAAGAAATTGTTAAAACCGGACATAACCTCAAAATGTCGATGGTCAACCTCAAATAAAACGTTGAAAATTATCATTCCACGCCGACTGCTGATGTAAAATGATATTGATTCGTTTCACAGAGAAAATAAACTTAATTAAAGACTCAATAATCATAGATCCAAAGTAATAAATATACATTTTCTTGTGTAATGGCCATGCTCATTGCTCATGATCACGCTTTATCAGACCAGGACTTACGAACAACTTTTTAAGACCTTATTCGATGAAAATTTAACGAAATTATCACTTTAATTACCTTTCATAGCATAAATAACTCGGTTTACACCTTTTATTTGTACGAAATAACTAGGAAACACGTGGGGCTACTCACCGTCACACCGTTTATAATTTTACCACTTGCACTTATTTGTTTCGCCCACTTAGCAGATTTAAGGATCTAATGCACTTGAATTTTATAATACACTTACCATTTCGCTAATCAGCGAAGATTATCCTCCAAAAAACACTATATGCGGCGGCTCAGACCGTCCGCCATGCCACGGAGGAGTAAAAAGACCGGAAATGGAAAAAATTGACAGCGACTTTGAAGGGCAGTTACCAGATTACAAAATTTTATGAGTTTGGTCACAAAATTTGTTGACGTAAAAAATGCCCAAATATTGTATTTTAAAGAAATATTCGACTGTGTCTAAAATAACTGGCTTTAATAATAAATTTGTATCTGTGTTTTTACATAATTGGGTTTTGTCTCATGTGTTGAGCTTTACAATAGACAAGTTTTTTTTTTTCGACTTTGACATTTAATATGACTCGGACAAACGTCTTTCTGCCAAGACATATTTCAATTTTACTTCACCTTTACTCACTTGAATTAGTTTATATTTTGCAATTTTAAAAACATTTGCCATTTTTTTCCCGTTAAACGTACGAAAATATTTTAAGATGCAAAACTTTATTTAAAAATTGTTGGCTAAGTTATTGTACTTTTCATAAAAAATAGAAAATAGTGTTTCTTAGCCGTATTCCGATCAATAAGCAACAAGAAGCTCGTTGCAGAAATAATGGACGATAACATCACAAACACTCCTAAAGGCAATCGTGATCCTGAACCAATACCTGCAGATATTCAAATATGCCAAGAACTGCACGAAGCACGGCAAATTGCCAACACCGTATCCGAAACCTCGCAGGAAATTGCTACGCACACATTGGATGACACAGCTCAAAGCCAACAAAGTCCCGAAGACTCCCGTACTATTACAATAACAGCACCACCAGTTCAAAATTTAAATGAAGATACCACACCAAAATCCTCAGCAGCGTTTCCTGTCCCTTTCCTACTTATAAGTGCACCTCCATCACTAGTTCTACCAACAACACGTGCCACACGTACCCGTAGTTGTGGCCTTAATATACAATCTCCAATTACTTCGCAACCCATATCCTCACCACATTTAATAATGAGTAAACCGTATAACACAGATGCCCGGCCTGCATCGTTATTCCTTCAAGCTCTGCACACACTAACCACCACTAGCTCCATGAACGTTACAGTTCTGAATAACTTAATCGCGAAGTCGCAGTATCTTTCACTCCAGAATGATAAAGGGCGTTCAAGACGTGGTGATTTATCACCCCCCGATTCTTTGACCAGTGCGCCACCATCTTATTCTTACGTTTTGAGACAAATGGCGGTAAGAAGGAGGCCAAGGCTCATGGGAACGTTTATTCCTTCGCCGTCTTTTATTCCCCACGTTCCTCCTCCAAATTATAACGCAGCGTTCGACATTTATGTTGATAACACTTTGCCTGCACCACCGACTCGTGTTCGCAGATTTGGTTTTGCGTCTGTACCCACTGTCTGCCCTGAGTGTGGGTATACCGGCATGAGTGTAGTGACCAGTAAAATAACTATGTGCACTCATCTCTGTGCTATCGTTCTTTGTTTACTTTGCTGTTGGGTATGTGTTCCCCTGCCCTATGTATTACGGTCCTGCAAAGATGTTTATCATCATTGCCGAAATTGTAGGAACTTTTTAGGTATGTATTGTCCTACAAATGCGGAATCTACTCTTCCGTGATAAGGTATATACGTGGTGTGACTGTGATGTGTTATAACTACATAGGTACTTAGTAGAACTAGAGTTTACTTGTGATTGTATGAGACTGTATGAGATATACGTAGACTTTTTGAAGTATATTGGTCCATTTTTGAATATTGCCTCTTTTTACTACTTTACCATAGACAATTTTAAAACGAACGACTTGGACTTAAGTTATTTGAATTAAATAATTTTGATGACTAAAACTTATCTTATTTATTACTGGATAAGGAAGGAAATAACTTCAGGATGCTATTTTTTAAAATTAAATCACCAGTATTTTTAGTATTTTGTCTCGTGAGTGGCCCGACCAAAACGATTTGGTTATGGGTGTGTTCTGTGTCACAAATAGTACAGAGATATTTTTAAGAAAATTGGATTTTTCATAAGTTATTTAAGATTACTAAGTCAAATAGTTTTAAATGTCACAAATTCAAGTTTTTGAGTATTTTTACATTTCTTATAGCTCTCAATAAAGCCCAAAAAAATATTATTTCTGTTCTAAATTGAATGAGTCCATAAAAAATGATGTTTCAACGCCATCTAGCGGCAATATGTCGGCTGTGTAAGATTAGAAGTCATAGCCTTCCGCAAGTTCCGTGTGTGTTGCGGAAAAATCCCTTTTTGGGCGTCCGACCACATGTGTGAATTATGAACAAAATATGGTTCTTTAGTGAATTTCTGTTCTGAGAAGCCAATTTCAAAGTGAATTATACTCGTTATCGGTAGATAAAGTGTGTGCGAAGCGTTCAGTGTTTGAAAAAAGTTGGAACTCTACGACGGAAGTAAATTTTTTCGATGTAAATACGGTCCATCCAGGGTCAGTCCGGTGCGCCCTAAGGATTTCTCGCTTATTTCCCATCAGTGAGCTCTCGTGTCGCGTTCGTTAGTCTCGTGTGTAGCTGACGAAAATCTCGACCTTCAACGCGGGTTCGATCGGGTCACGTCCTGCGAGGGTTTCGGGTCGCGATTCGCGGTACAGACGGCAGCATGCCGTCGTGTTGAGAGGCATGGAGGCGCGCTCGTGATCGTCGGTCGGCGCGGAGCGCGCGCCCGGGCTTATATAAGAGGGCAGCGGCAGCGGCGGCATGGCCGCGCGCGTGTCCGCCGAGGGCGCCGGGCCTTCGTACGCATCCGTGCTAAACTTTCGGGGAGCCGAGAGTAACAAAGAGAACATAGAGAACTTGGAGACTGCGCCGGGAGAGATGCCGGAGGAGGCGGTGCAGCATGTGGAGGAGGAGGACGAGGGGTTCGTGCCTGTCACGGCGCACGGGCGCCGGCCGGGGAAGCCGCGCCGCGAGCGCGACCGCCGCGCGCCGCCCCGGCCCCACAAGACCCCGCAGGCGGCCAACGAACCTGCCAATCCCGCCAACCCGCCCAACCCGGACCAACCACAGTCGGAGGACTCGGAGCCCAAGAAGTTCGTCGAGGCTCCCATCCCAAAAGTCAACCCCTGGCAGGTCAGTTCATCATGTAAACAAACATCTGTTAATGTTATTGTGCAAGTATTATGCAATATGAGACTATTCTAACCACAAATTTTCACTATTACCGTTGCTTAGTCATCTCGGGAGCCTCCAACACAGTCATAAATCATTCCCTGCTTTAAATTTCTGTGAACACTGAATGTTTCATTAGTACTATTTGTACTATATGTCAATATGAAGGTGATTAGTCAATGGAAACACAGTTTACTTGTTTATTATAAACAAATTTAATTTGTAAGACGGGACCTTGAACATTATAAGCTTGTGTACAATATTTTATCTGTCCACATTTGCTAGGAACTTTGCACATTATGCTAGTATTAAACTATAACCCCACCACTAAGTGCGCTAAAACGATTGGTTTGTTGTTTCTGCATCTACATTATACATTCTCACCTGATACAGCACTAGAAGATCTTTTCGGTAATAAAAGTCACAAACTGTGACTAAACTAAATTTTCAGCGCCCGCTAGAGTTAAATATCGGGTACGGACAAAGACATGTTAAACTTAAAATACAGTAGTCTTATAAAGTGACCAACGGTAACAATATTTATGTGAACCACACAATAAGCGAGTAGCCAGCATGTATAAATAGTGACTACTTGCATAAACATGCAAGTTACAAGCTTATATACCTGGTATTGTGATATTGAACTTTGATTTTAGATCAGCATTAAACTACTACAAAATAATAGCACTAAGCTATACTTACCTTTCAGTTAGGTATTTCAACAATAAAATAATCACATCACAAACACAAGTAAACTTAAAACTATGCCGAATCGTCCAAATAGCCCCCCCAAGATGTTTCGGGTCCAAAGGTGTATCACGCTTGCATTACCATGTCGGATGGCTGTGGACAACCTTTGTGACTGAAAAGAATCAGTTACATCAAAATAATTTTACAATAACTTTAACCATAACTATATGGGACAGGAAACTAAAGAAATATATGTCGAAATCGTTGGTTATATCTTTGAATATCATAGCAACTTGGTCCCACTCGCACTCAGTGTGATAAACAACTTGACAGAAGAACATTCCAGATATTTTCTGTACCCTCCAAAACTCCTAAAATAAAACCTTATAAACATGCCAGCGACATTGCTCTTCTGATATTGTAGGATACCTACGGTTTTACTTTTATATTACCTAGTTATCTCTTAGGGAAATTAAACTTATGTCACGATATAACCTATTAGACATGTGTCTTTTTTCCTCGTAACAGGCTATTTTTGAGTAACTAGTTGTTTTGGTGTTATTCTGACTAAACTATTATGACTGTATAAACATTGCGTAAGACTTTACTATGTCAACAATTCCATGATTACAATTTTGAATTTGTTAGGAATTTGCTGCATAGTTAAGCATTTTCAATCTGAAACATGCTGTTTACTATTTTTACAAAATTTTGCAATTTTCTGAATCCAAATCACCAGCACCACTAATTTCTATGAGGAAAAGAATGTCTGTAATTTTCTTTGTCAGTTTTGTGATATTTTTTTCATTATATTTTATATGCATTGTCACAAAATTGACACAAAAATATTATATAAAAAATTATGGTATTTTGTTGGATACATTTATTTTGAAAACACTCCACTGCTCCATTTTACATTGTGTGCTGTAATCACGTGACATAATGCCTCAGTATGGACATTGTCCTTTTTAAGGCTTCTTCTTAGGGTCAAAATGTGGTCAAAATGTTGTCAAAATGACTTAATTCATCATCAAAATGAATGATGCATGAATTTACAGATGGCAATTAGTTGACAAGCATTTTTTTATTAATATTATAATGCAGGTCAAGTTTTTGAATCACTGAAACATTTTTAAAAATTCATTTTACTCTGTTGACGTCACGTTGCCCTTTAATAAAAAATATAGAAATTGGTTTAAAATCTGGTTAAATATCTTTTTCTTATATTGGAAATACTACATTTCAAAGTTACTGTTACTACTTGTTATGTAAATTGTGATTCAACAAATCTTCACCCGTAAATGATTTGTGTTAAATTCCTACCCTCAAAAATGTTGGGATAGGTCAAATATTTTGACAAGTCATTGAAATCCTACTCAGAACCTCAGTATCATTTTACCAGCCCTATCAGTAACATCTGTTCAATGACAATGATACTCTGATGATCCATAACACCTAAAAATGGAGGATGAGGTAAGTCTGATTTTAAATTTAAATCATTTAGGAAATTGTTGTTGCTACAAATTTATCAGCAGATTGATTGGGAGTATCTATAATTATTTTAATCCTTAAATTACTGGCAGATTTCTTAATGACCTTGAATGTGCAAAAGCGAATTTAACATCTCTGGTTGTTTAATTGAAGCGCAAACTGTTCAAGAAGTTTGCCATCATTGTTATTTTTGTTTTTGTACATATGTTTATATTTATAAAAATTTGGAGCCATTGTTTTTATAATGCTTCATCATTGAAAAAAGTGATAAAACTATTATTTTAAAGAGTAGAAGGTAAATATACTATTTAACCTGATGGATTTGTGCAATTTTTGTCCTAAAAAATAATTGAGTATGTACCGAACTACCCTCAGTTTGTCGTTTTAACAATATTTAAATCTACCTTATTTTTAATGACAATTAAATAACCGTTTTCTTCACATGTATGTTTGACAATTGACAGTCAAATAAGCTTTTATTGTTTTTTAATTTTGCTATATTTAGAGCAGCAATAACTACAACCTTCATTGACCTCTTGACACAGAAACAAATGTACCAGCGTAAAGTTGTTGATTCCCACAGAGTTGTGTATTTTATTATACCCTCGTTTAATGCATCCATCACCAATAATTGCATCCGGCTTAAAATTACAGAGGTTAATTATCGCTACATAGTATAAAAAAGTCTCTTTTCTCTGTCTGTCTGTCCCTATGTATGCTTAGATCTTTAAAACTACGCAACGGATTTTGGATAGAGTGATCCAAGAGGAAGGTTTAAATAAATAAATATAAATAATAAATAAATATCTTGGGACAACTGACACCAATTGACCTACTCCCAAACTAAAAAAAAAAATTCTTTAATTCAGACCAGACTGATACATAGAATGTTAGTAACAATTGACTTAAGACTAGTAAAAAAAGCTTGTAATGTGGGTACTAGACTACGGATAAACATAATAATTATATAGAAAATTAATACTTACATAAATATTTAACATCCAAGACTCGAGAACAAACATTCATATTTTTCATACAAATATCTGCCCCGACCGGGGATCGATCCGAGGACCTCAAGCTTCATAGTCAGGTTCTCTAACCACTAGGGCATCCGGTCGTCGTATCGTCGTTTATTTGTATAATTCTACGCAGACGAAGTGGCGGGCAGGAGCTAGTAATAAATAAATGAAATAAGATATAGGTAGGTACTAGCTGTTGCTCGCGACTCCGTCTGCAAAGAATTCGTTTATCGCTATCCCGCGGGAACTGAGATTTTCCGGGATAAAAATTATCTCATGTCCTTTTCTGGAACTGATATTATCTCTATACCAAATTCCAACTAAACCGGTTCAGCGGTTTAAGCGTGCAGAGGTAACAGACAGACAAGCTTTCGCATGTAATAATAGTATAGAATCTATACTATACTATAGATAATCTTGTGTCACTCGGGTGCTGCGTCATTGAAGTGGAGTCAATAACGCGAGTCATTTTGGAAGGGAATGGGCGATCTTAGGAATCATGTTATAGGTGATGCGGCTAGCAACCCATCACTATTTTGATTCCCCTTTCCACCTATACACACACAATCGTCCCAAGCGTGGCCTTTGGGTCTTGTTACCTTAGGCTGTCTACCCCGTAAGTGATATAGAAGTGATTTATGTATGTCCTTGAAAGGGATGCACTAAGCGATAAAGATATTCGCCGCCGCTTGTGCCAGCCGTGCTAGAAACCATAGTTAATGGACTGGTAATGTGTTTAGAATTGATGAATAATTTATAATAAACACGAGACGTCGGCTCCATAGTTTTCGCTTTCGTTTGTAGCGTGATGTTGTGTAATATTTCTAGTAAAGGTCACAGGGGTCGTGTTTTCAATTTGATAACTGATTTGTGTTGTCTGATCTAAAACTGTTGTTAATTCGGCGTAAATATACTATATATATATACTAGCTGTTGCCAGCGACTTCGTCTGCATTCCAGACTTTTCTCTATCTATGTGCCGAATTTCATCCAGATCCGTTGCGCCGTTCTGGCGTGATTGAGTAACAAACAAACATCCATCCGTCCATCCATCCATCCATCCATCCATCCATCCATACTTTCGCATTTATAATATTAGTTAGATATATATACATAAATCACGTCTTTATCCCTTACGGGGTAGACAGAGCCAGGTAACGAGACCTATAGGCCACGCTTAGCATGATTGTGGGCGTATAGTAAAAGGGGAATCAAAATAGTGATGGGTTGCTAGCATCGCCTGTGACATGATTCCTAAGATTTTCGCCCATTTCTGAATATTTCAGTTGGTTGGATTCATTTGACATAATAATCCTGTAAATGTTTTTCTAAAGTAGTCTCTGCCTACCCCTGTGGGAAAGAGGCGTGACGATATGTATGTATGTATGTTTTTCTAGGATTTTTTTTCACCCGCTTATAGCAGTTGAATCAATTTCGAATGCATATGCTTTGCGGGTGGTAGGGCCTTGTGCAAGGTCCGTCTGGATCGCTACCACCATCTTCCTCGCTAATCCTGCCGCTAAGCAGCAGTGCTTGCGCTGCTGTGTTCCGGTGTGGAGAGTAAGACAGCCGGGGAAATGACGGGCACAAGAGGCATTTCATCTAAGTCCTCTAGGTTGGCAACGCATCTGCAATCCCTCCGGGGTTGCGGGTGTCTATAGGCAGTGGTGATCGCTTACCATCAGGTGACCCACTTGCTCGTTTGTCTTCCTATTCACATAAAAAATATATATATATATATATAAATATATATATATATATATATGTATATGTAGATGACATGGCAATAAAAGTAAGCCTTGTTATATGGACTGTTACACCTACACTAGTTGTTTCTCGCGTCTTCCCTCGGGGATTAAGATTTGTTTTTCTTGATAATGTAACTAAAACTTACTAACTTGTTAACTGCTTAAAGTTGTTCTATTTTTAAAAGGCAGCAGTTGTAGTAAACACGGAAAGAAAGAAAGAAAAAAGTTAATTTGTGACAGTCACAACATCTAATCTAATCTTAACTAATATTATAAATGTTAAAGTATGGATGGATGGATGGATGGATGGATGGATGGATGGATGTTTGTTTGTTTGTTACTCAATGTCTGTGTGAAGTTAGCATATCAAGTACCAGCATATCAAGAAAAAAGTGAAGTTCTGTTAGCATGCAGTGTAGTTCTATAGTTCCTGATACTTTTTAGAAATAGTTCTGGTGATTTTCCTGGAAAATTTTGATTTTGTTTTTTTGACATAATGATATGCTAACTTCCACATAAAAAGTCCAGCATATCACAAAAAAATTAGATTTCTAGTAGCACTATACATAGTTCTATAGTTCCTGACACATTTTAGAAATAGTTCTGCCGAATTTCGCTAAAAAAAAAACTTTAAAATTTTTGACATAATGATATGCTAACTTCCAGATGAAAAGCCCAGCATATCACAAAAAAATTGCATTAATATAAGTATTTAGCATAGTTCTATAGTTCCTAATACTTTTTAGAAATAGTTCTGGTGATTTTCCTCGAAAATTTTAATTTCAATTTTTGACATAATGATATGCTAACTTCTACATAAAAAGTCCAGCATATCACAAACAAATTGAATCTGTAGTGGCACTATACCTTGTTCAATAGTTCCAGATAGATTTTAGAAATAGATCTGCCGATTTTCGCAAAAAAAAAAAAAAAACAATTTTTATTCGTCTAACATGATATGCTAACTTCCGTGATGATATGCTGTGAATTGGGGAGAGTTCCAAGGTTGTTTATGGTCTCAAATGATGGATATAGTGTAGTAGTTAATAGTTCTGAGGAGTTCCGGCGTTAATTTAGTTTTACAAAAATATTTAGATTTTTTTACGAAAATGATATGCTAACTTCCGTGATGGTATGCTGTGAATTGGAGAGAGTTCCAAGCTTGTTTATGGTCTCAAATGATGGGAATGGCGTAGTAGTAAATAGTTCTGAGGAGTTCCGGCGTTAATTTCGCTTAACAAAAATATTTAGATTTTTTTTGATGAAAATGATATGAAATATCAAATGAATCAAGAAATTTTACTTCTTGATTTTAATGTTTACTTTTTACGTTTTACCGTTAGAAATTTAATTTCTAAACGACACTGAAAATTAGAACACATAGAAAAATCCGAAAAGTAAAGCTATGGCCGGGAATCGAACCCCGGTCCTCGTCATTCCGTGACGCGTGCTATACCCCTACACCACCCATAGCGGTACCACTATGACCGGACCGCTATGGGTGGTGTAGGGGTATAGCACGCGTCACGGAATGACGAGGACCGGGGTTCGATTCCCGGCCATAGCTTTACTTTTCGGATTTTTCTATGTGTTCTAATTTTCAGTGTCGTTTAGAAAATGATATGCTAACTTCCGTGATGGCATGCTGTGAATCGGAGAGAGTTCCAAGCTTGTTTATGGTCTCAAATGATGGATATGGTGTAGTAGTTAATAGTTCTGAGGAGTTCCGGCGTTAATTTCGCTTAACAAAAATATTTAGATTTTTTTTGATGAAAATGATATGCTAACTTCCGTGATGGCATGCTGTGAATTGGAGAGAGTTCCAAGCTTATTTATGGTCTCAAATGATGGATATGGTGTAGTAGTTAATAGTTCTGAGGAGTTCCGGCGTTATTTTCGATTTTTTTTGACGAAAATGATATGCTAACTTCCGTGATGATATGCTGTGAATTAGGGAGAGTTCCAAGGTTGTTTATGGTCTCAAATGATGGATATAGTGTAGTAGTTAATAGTTCTGAGGAGTTCCGGCGTTAATTTAGTTTTACAAAAATATTTAGATTTTTTTACGAAAATGATATGCTAACTTCCGTGATGGTATGCTGTGAATTGGAGAGAGTTCCAAGCTTGTTTATGGTCTCAAATGATGGGAATGGCGTAGTAGTAAATAGTTCTGAGGAGTTCCGGCGTTAATTTCGCTTAACAAAAATATTTAGATTTTTTTTGATGAAAATGATATGCTAACTTCCGTGATGGCATGCTGTGAATCGGAGAGAGTTCCAAGCTTGTTTATGGTCTCAAATGATGGATATTGTGTAATAGTTAATAGTTCTGAGGAGTTCCGGCGTTAATTTTGCTTTACAAAAATATTTAGATTTTTCTACGAAAATGATATGCTAACTTCCGTGATGGTATGCTGTGAATTGGAGAGAGTTCCAAGCTTGTTTATGGTCTCAAACGATGGATATGGTGTAGTAGTAAATAGTTCTGAGGAGTTCCGGCGTTAATTTCGCTTTACAAAAATATTTAGATTTTTTTACGAAAAAGATATGCTAACTTCCGTGATGGTATGCTGTGAATTGGAGAGAGTTCCAAGCTTGTTTATGGTCTCAAACGATGGATATGGTGTAGTAGTAAATAGTTCTGAGGAGTTCCGGCGTTAATTTCGCTTTACAAAAATATTTAGATTTTTTTTGATGAAATTGATATGCTAACTTCCGTGATGGCATGCTGTGAATCGGAGAGAGTTCCAAGCTTGTTTATGGTCTCAAATGATGGATATGGTGTAGTAGTTAATAGTTCTGAGGAGTTCCAGCGTTAATTTCGTTTTACAAAAATATTTAGATTTTTTTACGAAAATGATATGCTAACTTCCGTGATGGTATGCTGTGAATTGGAGAGAGTTCCAAGCTTGTTTATGGTCTCAAACGATGGATATGGTGTAGTAGTAAATAGTTCTGAGGAATTCCGGCGTTAATTTCGCTTTACAAAAATATTTAGTTTTTTTTTTATGAAAATGATATGCTAACTTCCGTGATGGCATGCTGTGAATCGGAGAGAGTTCCAAGCTTGTTTATGGTCTCAAATGATGGATATGGTGTAGTAGTTAATAGTTCTGAGGAGTTCCGGCGTTAATTTCGCTTTACAAAAATATTTAGATTTTTTTACGAAAATGATATGCTGACTTCCGTGATGGTATGCTGTGAATTGGAGAGAGTTCCAAGCTTGTTTATGGTCTCAAACGATGGATATGGTGTAGTAGTAAATAGTTCTGAGGAGTTCCGGCGTTAATTTTGCTTTAAAAAAATATTTAGATTTTTTTGACGAAAATGATATGCTAAAATCCGTGATGGTATGCTGTGAATTGGAGAGAGTTCCAAGCTTGTTTATGGTCTCAAATGATGGATATAGTGTAGTAGTTAATAGTTCTGAGGAATTCCGGCGTTAATTTCGCTTTACAAAAATATTTAGATTTTTTTTTATGAAAATGATATGCTAACTTCCGTGATAGCATGCTGTGAATCGGAGAGAGTTCCAAGCTTGTTTATGGTCTCAAATGATGGATATGGTGTAGTAGTTAATAGTTGTGAGGAGTTCCGGCGTTAATTTCGCTTTACAAAAATATTTAGATTTTTTTACGAAAATGATATGCTAACTTCCGTGATGGTATGCTGTGAATTGGAGAGAGTTCCAAGCTTGTTTATGGTCTCAAACGATGGATATGGTGTAGTAGTAAATAGTTCTGAGGAGTTCCGGCGTTAATTTCGCTTTACAAAAATATTTAGATTTTTTTTGACGAAAATGATATGCTAACTTCCGTGGTGGTATGCTGTGAATTGGAGAGAGTTCCAAGCTTGTTTATGGTCTCAAATGATGGATATAGTGTAGTAGTTAATAGTTCTGAGGAGTTCCGGCGTTAATTTCGCTTTGAAAAAATATTTAGATTTTTTTTGACGAAAATGATATGCTAATTTCCGTGATGGCATGCTGTGAATCGGAGAGAGTTCCAAGCTTGTTTATGGTCTCAAATGATGGATATGGTGTAGTAGTTAATAGTTCTGAGGAGTTCTGGCGTTAATTTCGCTTTACAAAAATATTTAGATTTTTTTACGAAAATGATATGCTAACTTCCGTGATGGTATGCTGTGAATTGGAGAGAGTTCCAAGCTTGTTTATGGTCTCAAACGATGGATACGGTGTAGTAGTAAATAGTTCTGAGGAGTTCCGGCGTTAATTTCGCTTTACAAAAATATTTAGATTTTTTTTGACGAAAATGATATGCTAACTTCCGTGATGGTATGCTGTGAATTGGAGAGAGTTCCAAGCTTGTTTATGGTCTCAAACGATGGATATGGTGTAGTAGTAAATAGTTCTGAGGAGTTCCGGCGTTAATTTCGCTTTACAAAAATATTTAGATTTTTTTACGAAAATGATATGCTAACTTCCGTGATGGTATGCTGTGAATTGGAGAGAGTTCCAAGCTTCTTTATGGTCTCAAACGATGGATATGGTGTAGTAGTAAATAGTTCTGAGGAGTTCCGGCGTTAATTTCACTTTACAAAAATATTTAGATTTTTTTTGACGAAAATGATATGCTAACTTCCGTGATGGTATGCTGTGAATTGGAGAGAGTTCCAAGCTTGTTTATGGTCTCAAACGATGGATACGGTGTAGTAGTAAATATTTCTGAGGAGTTCCGGCGTTAATATCGCTTTACAAAAATATTTAGATTATTTTTGACGAAAATGATATGCTAACTTCCGTGATGGTATGCTGTGAATTGGAGAGAGTTCCAAGCTTATTTATGGTCTGAAATGATTGATATGGTGTAGTAGTAAATAGTTCTGAGGAGTTCCGGCGTTAATTTCGCTTTACAAAAATATTTAGATTTTTTTTGACGAAAATGATATGCTAACTTCCGTGATGGCATGCTGTGAATTGGAGAGAGTTCCAAGCTTGTTTATGGTCTCAAATGATGGATATGGTGTAGTAGTAAATAGTTCTGAGGAGTTCCGGCGTTAACATTGATACACATTTTTTTTTTAATTCTTTTCGTCGAAGATGATATGCTAACTTCCGTGGTGATATGCTGTGAATTGGAGAGAGTTCCAAGCTTGCTTATGGTCTCAAATGATGGATATGGTGTAGTAGTAAATAGTTCTGAGGAGTTCCGGCGTTAATTTCGCTTTACAAAAATATTTAGATTTTTTTACGAAAATGATATGCTAACTTCCGTAATGGTATGCTGTGAATTGGAGAGAGTTCCAAGCTTGTTTATGGTCTCAAATGATGGATATGGTGTAGTAGTTAATAGTTCTGAGGAGTTCCGGCGTTAATTTCGCTTTACAAAAATATTTAGATTTTTTTTGACGAAAATGATATGCTAACTTCCGTGATGGCATGCTGTGAATCGGAGAGTTCCAAGCTTGTTTATGGTCTCAAATGATGGATACAGTGTAGTAGTAAATAATTCTGAGGAGTTCTGGCGTTAACATTGATACACATTTTTTTTTTTAATTCTTTTCGTCGAAGATGATATGCTAACTTCCGTGGTGATATGCTGTGAATTGGAGAGAGTTGCAAGCTTGTGTATGGTCTCAAATGATGGATATGGTGTAGTAGTTAATAGTTCTGAGGAATTCCGGCGTTAATTTCGCTTTACAAAAATATTTAGTTTTTTTTTTGACGAAAATGATATGCTAACTTCCGTGATGGCATGCTGTGAATCGGAGAGTTCCAAGCTTGTTTATGGTCTCAAATGATGGATATGGTGTAGTAGTAAATAGTTCTGAGGAGTTCCGGCGTTAATTTTGCTTTACAAGATTACTTAGATTTATTTTGACGAAAATGATATGCTAACTTCTGTGATGGTATGCTGTGAATTGGAGAGAGTTCCAAGCTTGTTTATGGTCTCAAATGATGGATATGGTGTGTAGTAGTAAATAGTTCTGAGGAGTTCCGGCGTTAATTTTGCTTTACAAGATTACTTAGATTTATTTTGACGAAAATGATATGCTAACTTCTGTGATGGTATGCTGTGAATTGGAGAGAGTTCCAAGCTTGTTTATGGTCTCAAATGATGGATATGGTGTAGTAGTAAATAGTTCTGAGGAGTTCCGGCGTTAGTTTTGCTTTGCAAAATTATTTAGATTTTTTTTGACGAAAATGATATGCTATTTTCCGTGATGGTGTGCTGTGAATTGGAGAGAGTTCCAAGCTTATTTATGGTCTCAAATGATGGATATGGTGTAGTAGTTAATAGTTCTGAGGAGTTCCGGCGTTAATTTCGCTTTACAAAAATATTTAAATTTTTTTTGACGAAAATGATATGCTAACTTCCGTGATGGCGTGCTGTGAATCGGAGAGAGTTCCAAGCTTGTTTATGTTCTCAAATGATGGATATAGTGTAGTAGTAAATAGTTCTGAGGAGTTCTGGCGTTAACATTGATACACAATTTTTTTTTAAATTCTTTTCGTCGAAGATGATATGCTAACTTCCGTGGTGATATGCTGTGAATTGGAGAGAGTTGCAAGCTTGTGTATGGTCTACAATGATGGATATGGTGTAGTAGTTAATAGTTCTGAGGAATTCCGGCGTTAATTTCGCTTTACAAAAATATTTAGTTTTTTTTTTGACGAAAATGATATGCTAACTTCCGTGATGGCATGCTGTGAATCGGAGAGAGTTCCAAGCTTGTTTATGCTCTCAAATGATGGATATGGTGTAGTAGTAAATAGTTCTGAGGAGTTCCGGCGTTAATTTTGCTTTACAAGATTACTTAGATTTATTTTGACGAAAATGATATGCTAACTTCTGTGATGGTATGCTGTGAATTGGAGAGAGTTCTAAGCTTGTTTATGGTCTCAAATGATGGATATGGTGTAGTAGTAAATAGTTCTGAGGAGTTCCGGCGTTAATTTTGCTGTACAAGATTACTTAGATTTATTTTGACGAAAATGATATGCTAACTTCTGTGATGGTATGCTGTGAATTGGAGAGAGTTCCAAGCTTGTTTATGGTCTGAAATGATGGATATGGTGTAGTAGTAAATAGTTCTGAGGAGTTCCGGCGTTAGTTTTGCTTTGCAAAATTATTTAGATTTTTTTTGACGAAAATGATATGCTATTTTCCGTGATGGTGTGCTGTGAATTGGAGAGAGTTCCAAGCTTATTTATGGTCTCAAATGATGGATATGGTGTAGTAGTTAATAGTTCTGAGGAGTTCCGGCGTTAATTTCGCTTGGAACTCTCTCCAATTCAAAGCACACCATCACGGAAGTTAGCATATCATTTTCGTCAAAAAAAATCTAAATAATTTTGTAAAGCGAAATTAACGCCGGAACTCCTCAGAACTATTAACTACTACACCATATCCATCATTTGAGACCATAAACAAGCTTGGAACTCTCTCCGATTCACAGCATGCCATCACGGAAGTTAGCATATCATTTTCATCAAAAAAAATCTAAATATTTTTGTAAAGCGAAATTAACGCCGGAACTCCTCAGAACTATTTACTACTACACCATCTCCATCATTTGAGACCATAAACAAGCTTGGAACTCTCTCCAATTCACAGCATACCATCACGGAAGTTAGCATATCATTTTCGTAAAAAAAATCTAAATATTTTTGTTAAACGAAATTAACGCCGGAACTGCTCAGAACTATTAACTACTACACTATATCCATCATTTGAGACTATAAACAACCTTGGAACTCTCCCCAATTCACAGCATATCATCACGGAAGTTAGCATATCATGTTAGACGAATAAAAATTGTTTTTTTTTTTTTGCGAAAATCGGCAGATCTATTTCTAAAATCTATCAGGAATTATTGAACAAGGTATAGTGCCACTACAGATTCAATTTGTTTGTGATATGCTGGACTTTTTATGTAGAAGTTAGCATATCATTATGTCAAAAATTGAAATTAAAATTTTCGAGGAAAATCACCAGAACTATTTCTAAAAAGTATTAGGAACTATAGAACTATGCTAAATACTTATATTAATGCAATTTTTTTGTGATATGCTGGGCTTTTCATCTGGAAGTTAGCATATCATTATGTCAAAAAATTTTAAGTTTCTTTTTTTAGCGAAATTCGGCAGAACTATTTCTAAAATGTGTCAGGAACTATAGAACTATGTATAGTGCTACTAGAAATCTAATTTGTTTGTGATATGCTGGACTTTTTATGTGGAAGTTAGCATATCATTATGTCAAAAAAACAAAATCAAAATTTTCCAGGAAAATCACCAGAACTATTTCTAAAAAGTATCAGGAACTATAGAACTACACTGCATGCTAACAGAACTTCACTTTTTTCTTGATATGCTGGTACTTGATATGCTAACTTCACACAGGTTTACTCAATCACGCCAGAACGGCACAACGGATCTGGATGAAATTCGGCACATAGATAGAGAAAAGTCTGGAATAGCACATAGGCTACTTTTTATCCCGGAAAATTGCGTAGTTCCTGCGGGATAGCGATAAACGAATTCTTTGCAGACGAAGTCGCTGGCAACAGCTAGTATTAAATAAATAAACACATTAAACATCCAGATAAACACACACACACTCACAGATGGATTGGGTGCTTGTCACTATCATCACATAGTATAAAAAAAAGTCGCTTTCTCTGTCCCTATGTCCCTATGTATGCTTAAATCTTTAAAACTACGCAACGGATTTTGATGCGGTTTTTTTTAATAGAGTGAACAAGAGGAAGGTTTATTTGTATAATACATGCGTAATATACCGTGCGAAGCCGGGGCGGGTCACTAGTTTAGAATAATGTGTATAAGTAGAAATTGGGCTTGCAGTAAAATTTTGCTTATTCACATTGACAAGACAACATTTCATATTTCTGAGCCTATAGTTTTAATGCTTCTCTGTATTTTGTTTGAAAAGATGAACATGCTGACAATTAAATTTTTTTCGCTAGGGCTTGTATTTAATTTTTTATTAATTCGTGCTTATTCTAAAAGGGCGTAACTTCGATACTATCACAGAATACACACTTATCCCTTTGTCTTTTCTCAAAAGAAAAAAAAAAGACGTTAATTTCAAATTGTCAATGTCAGGCCCTATTCTCCAATATTCGATTTTCAAGGTTCGCTTCGTGCTGTTCCGCTCATACTAATAGTCATTGTCTTGAGAGTGAGAGAGAAGGTATGCAACGAACTTCGAAAATAGAATTTCAGAGTTGCCCCCCTTGTACTTTGAAGTTGTCAAAAATACAAAATTATGATCGCTTACTTTTTCTCGTGAAAAAAGCAGGCGTTTCACCTATCCTGTGGTAGTTTTGGTAAAATTAGGACATATTAATTTTTATTTTTTATAATAAGCGATATTAATATTATATAAACATATTGCAGTGATTAGGAGGCAAAATGCTTTCGAACCATATATACATTTTCAGGTGTTATAAAAATGAAATGTTGTCAATTGGGCTTGCAGTAAAATTTTGCTTATTCAAATTGAATGGGAAATAAGGAAGGTTTGAAGGACGTTTCTTGTCATAAAAAACTTGTTCTCAAAGTAGGTAGAATAGGCGATAGTTTCATTATTATCAGAATGCAAATATTGGATCTGGACATCGTGGTTTTTTTATACCACATTGGTATTGGTTGGTACTACACAGGCTAAAAGTTTTATTTTAACTACATAACCTCATATTCAACCACCATTGTCGGTGACAGCTGACAATCCGAAATGCAACTCGTACCTAGTCAGTAGCCAACCTGGTAGTTTATTACGTAACTCGCTCGCGATCACCATCGTGTTCATTTTGACAGTTCATGTATGGGCTGACAATTGGCATCGGAATCAGCTAGCTGTCACATTCATACATGAACTGTCAAAATGAACACGATGGCGATTACGAGCGAGTTACGTAATAAGCCTGCAGCGTAGATTCTTGTCGAATGTAATGTAAACAGAATTGTCACCTGTTACCGACAATTGTCAATTTGGTGAAACAGGAGCCTGAATGTTGTCCAAAATAAACGTACTTTTAAGGATGTTTCACATTAACTATTTTTTTTATTTTTGAGTTAGATTAGGTACATACGACACCTTACCACCCCCCCCCTAAAAGCCTCACGCAATTAATCTAAGCCTTAGTTGACAGACTAGGTACAGCCCGGCTAGCACGAGCGCGCGAGATAGACCACCCGTCTCTTTCTAGAACGAAGAGGAAGTAAAAGACGGGCTATCATGTCGCGCGCGACGTGTCTCTTGTGCGCTCTCTCTCGTGCTCGCGCAGAATAAATTAACGGACTGTGTTATTCTCATTTGGTAATGGAACTTTTAACTTAGTGCTTACTAGCGACCCGCCCCGGCTTCGCACGGTATATTATGCATGTATTATACATATAAACCTTCCTCTTGATTCACTCTATCTATTAAAAAAACCGCATCAAAATCCGTTGCGTAGGTTTTAAGATTTAAGCATACATAGGGACATAGGGACAGAGAAAGCGAAAAAAAAAGAACTTTGTTCCGCTTAATATAATAGATTCTGCAAAGTATTGACGATGAAGCAGATAGCATGTGGTAGAATGTGAGGTTATGTAGTGTTATCGTTTATCAGTTTCGTAACTGGCGATTAGATAATTTTGCTTTAAATTTGGAAGTTACGATAGCATCTCGGGTTACGGTATTTGACGATTCACTGTTAGATGGAGAGCTGTGAGATTTTTTAAAATTTTAGCTAGACAGCGTCTGCGGTCTACAAAATCAGCCAAGTGCGAGTCGGACTCGCGCACTGAGGGTTCCCTACAAATTGGGCAAGTGAAGAAAGCCAGTGTTACCCCCTTATTCATAAACGCTCTATAGGCCTCTGCTAACTTAGCAATCGTTTGTCCTTATCTGTCACTTTGACATTTACCTTTCACAGATAAGGACAAACGATTGCTCAGTTAGTAGAAAGAAGCCTTTAGAGCGTTTATGAATAAAGGGGTTTGGTGTCCACTTTCGAGTGGCGTTTTCACATAATTATGTGCTTTCTTCAGAAATCGGGTTCGTCGCCAAAAAAAATAAAAAAAAGCTTGTTTTAAAAATATTTTTTTTTACAAAAACTTGTGAGTCAGAAGCCGACATTAAAAGTTGCAGACGTATCGTAAATTGAACTTTTTATCATTTCACCGAAAATCCCTTAGATTAGATAGTATTATTTAATTTATTAGTGTTAATACTCCGTAATGACATTGTTTGTTATCGTTGTTATATGTATTATCAATCGGAACATTTTACGCTTGCAAATTTTTAAGACTTCTAAAAGTCAAACCCAAGTTTCGCCAGACATCTGTTTCGCCCACCTGTAGGCTTATTGTCTAACTGCTCGCAATCGCCATCGTGTTCATTTTGACAGTTCATGTATGGGCTGACAATTGGCATCGGAATCAGCTAGCTGTCACATTCATACAACAACTGTCAAAATGAACACGATGACGATTGCGAGCGAGTTAGACAATAAGCCTACTGTGAGTAAAGAAAAACAGAGTGTGTCAGTTGCTTCTCTTCCCGCGCATATAGTAGGGGAATTATGTGAAAAACCTTACTTTTTTTGATAAAAGTATGAAACTTGGCACAGTTATTCCTTATGTCAAAATAAGCCGATTAAGATCGGTAGCCCTCGGGAGCCCCCTCCGGGGCCGGGGAGGGGGGGTTAAAGTCCCGCTCTGCCCGGCTTCATTCTAAAAATTCTAACCGTCCATGGCTAGCTAATAGGTCGTGTTTGGTATCAATTTCGGATAAATCAATAACGTAGAATTCATTTCTGATATAAAAAAATGTAATTTGTTAAACAATTAAGAAGAAAGAACAAAAATCAAAATTCTCAATTTTTATTTTTTTATTTTGAGCCTTCGTAAATATTAAACAGCCAGTATTTTTTATATATAAAAAATATTAAATAAAAGCAAATTTAATAAAGATTAAAAAAAATACAACTTTTAGTTACCTTTGCTAACAACAAATTGTAAAAAAAAAATTAAACGTCGCGCGCCGTCACTTTATTTTTACCGCCTACATTCGAAGTGTACATACTTGAACCCGACTGACTGTGCTATTAATTCTTAAATAATGATCGTTTTCTAGAAAAAACTTATTACATTTCAGTATTTCACCAAACCACATATCATCATCATCATCATCATCAGCCTGAAGACGTCCACTGCTGAAAAAAGGCCTCCCCCTTAGCACACCATAATGAACGACAAGTCGTACCTGCATCCACCGGTTTCCCGCAACTTTTACGATGTCGTCAGTCCACCTAGTGGGAGGCCTGCCAACACTACGTCTTTCGGTTCGGGATCGCCACTCGAGAACATTTTCCCCCAACGGTTGTCTGTTCTACAAGCGATGTGGCCTGCCCATTGCCACTTCAACGTACATACTTTTCAAGCTATGTCGGTGACTCTAGTTCTTCGGCGAATCTCCGTATTTCGGATTCTGTCGCGTAAAGAAACTCCGAGCATAGCTCTCTCCATAGCTCGTTGAGCGACTCTGAGCCTTTCCAATAGGCCAGCAGTCAAAGACCACGTCTTAGAGCCATAAGTCATCACTGGCAACACGCACTGATTATAGACTAGTCTTCAGGCACTGCGGGATTTTGGACGAGAAGATATCACGAAGTTTCCCGAACGCTGCCCATCCGAGTTGGATTCTCCGAGCGACCTCTTTGTCAAAGTTGGACCTGCCTAACTGGACAATCTGTCCAAGGTAAACGCAGTGGTCCACAACTTCGAGTGTATCGCCCCCAATGGTAACCGGTATGGGTCTGACATGGACATTAGACATGATTTTCGTCTTGTCCATGTTCATTTTAAGACCCACCTGATGGGAGACGATACTGAGGTCACTAAGCATAGGACTGAGTTCCTCCAGCGACTCCACCATTATGACTATGTCATCCGCGAAACGAAGGTGAGTGATGTATTCGCCGTTTATGTTAATGCCGAACCCGTTCCAGTCCAGAAGCTTAAAAACGTCCTCCGACACATTTGTGAACAGTTTCGCAGAAATAACATCTCCTTGTCTCACACCTCGCTACAGTTGGATTGGTTTCGTGCTTTCGTGCTGCAACCGGATCAACATGGTGGCATTACTATACAAGCACTTTAACACCTCGATATACCTATAGTCAATATGGCATCGCTGAAGGGACTGCAATACAGCTCAGGTTTCGATTGAATCGAAGGCTTTTCGTAGTCCACGAACGCTAGACACAATGGCCGATTATACTCCTCGGTCTTCTGTATAATCTGGCGAAGCGTGTGAATATGGTCATTGGTACTAAAGCCTTTCCGGAATCCGGCTTGTTCGGGAGGCTGGAAGTCATCAAACCTGCGTTCGAGACGGTTCGTAATGACTCTCGAAAACAACTTGTACACATGGCTCAGAAGTGAGATGGGTCTATAATTCTTCAATAAGATGTTGTCACCTTTTTTGAAGAAGAGCACCACCATATGCTTTTGGCGAGATACCCTCAAGTATGACGGCATTGAATAACCTCTGGAGGACTACAAGTACCGGTTTTCCAACCGCTCTCAGAAGTTCTGTTGTGATTCCATCATCACCTGGCGCCTTGTCATTCTTAAGTTGTTTGAGTGCCAATCTAATCTCGTACAGGCTGATATCTGGGATGTCCTCGGTGTAATGTCGGGTCAGTTTCGCTCTGGTGTCTTGAGCTGCACCGACAGCGGGTTCCCGTGTCGAGGTGCGAGGAGCGGAACGGCACGAAACAAACTTCGAAAATCGAATTTCGAAGTATAAGGCCAGTTATGTCTCTATGGAGGAAACTGCGATGAGTCTCGAAACGCTTAGGTTAGGTAAATTGTTCGTAATATTGTTAATTTTTCCGCTCATTAAGTCTTTGAGAAAGGGGTTTTAGAATGATTGACGTTTACAGTGACGCTCTTTTCTACAAACGCGATGCTTCGCGAGGTAAGGATAAGGAAGGACCAATCTTCTAAGGTATCTTTTCTCATAGAAGCTACTTTTTTGTTACGGGATGGCTCCATCATTTATGAACCGATTTGTACAATTACTTTTTTATTTGAAAGTACATGCTTCCAGATCCATTTTATTGTTACCAAAATTCAGTTCCCATGATCCATGCGGGATTGAGGGAGCTCCTCAAATGTATTTAGACACGTAAATAGTGATTTTGGTATTTCTGTAGTAACCAACGCATTAGATCGTGGAAATCTTAATAAGTATATGTGGCTTGGTGAAATACTGAATTTTAGTAAGTTTTTTCTAGAAAACGATCATTATTTAAGAATTAATAGCATAGTCAGTCGGGTTCAAGTATGTACACGGTAAAAATAGTGACGGCGCGCGTCGTTTAATTTTTTTTTTACAATTTGTTGTTAGCAAAGGTAACTAAAAGTTGTATTTTTTTAAATCTTTATTAAATTTGCTTTTATTTAATATTTTTTATACATAAAAAATAATGGCTGTTTAATATTTACGAAGGCTCAAAATAAAAAAATAAAAATTGAGAATTTTGATTTTTGTTCTTTCTTCTTAATTGTTTAACAAATTACATTTTTTTATATCAGAAATGAATTCTACGATATTGATTTATCCGAAATTGATACCAAACACGGCCTATTAGCTAGCCATGGACGGTTAGAATTTTTAGAATGAAGCCGGGCAGAGCGGGACTTTAGCGGGGGCCTCCCCGGTCCCGGAGGGGGGGCTCCCGAGGGCTACCGATCTTAATCGGCTTATTTTGACATAAGGTATAACTGTGCCAAGTTTCATACTTTTATCAAAAAAAGTAAGGTTTGGCCATTTTATGTCGATAAAGATCCCTACTAATATGGTAAAAGCCCATCGAGAGAATGGGTGAGAATCTTAGGAATCATTTTATAGGCGATGATAGCAACCCATCACTATTTTGATTCCCTTTTCCACCTATACGCCCACAATCATGCTCAAAGTGGCCTTTGTGATTTGGGGTTAAGTTTTTTAATGTTTATGTGTTAATGATATAGTGACTATTAGGATAGAAAAGAGTATGCTTTGTTGGTTTGGTCACGTAGAGACACGAAGCAGTAAACCAGTGGAGTGATAAAAGACGCATTTGTTCCTTAAAACCGTTTCGCCAGTTTGGTGAAGACTGCGGGGGGTAAACAAAGCCTCTCATTGGCTGACTCAAGGCCATCCCAATGTCAACAAAGAATTTAGTGATGTGCCATTCGCGTTTTGGACTTTTATCGATAAAACATTTACTTTTTACCTTTTAATGTGTAATTTCCCCATTTACCTCTTATTATTTTTAACCGACTTCAATAAAAGGAGGTTCTTTCTATGTTAGACTGTACGTTTTTTGATGTAGGTATGTTCACTAGAGATGTGCCGACTAGTCGGTAAAGCCGACTATTTTGCAACTAACATAATCGGCGACTATCCGGCAAAGAGAGCCCAGTATCCGGCTTCTTACTTTGTATATCATCATCATCATCGTCATCATCCCGGCCTAGACACTGTGTATTTGTTGATTTACGATAACTTTGGCATATTATCCATAGATTTTTAGATATTGCAAAAAAATTGCGTTCCAAATCGCTATAGCCATGTCATAGCCAAACCATACGATTACTATAGCGATTTCGAACGCAGCCCGTGAACCGATTCGTAAAATGGGACGTTACCAAACTTAATAGCATGGCTTGTAGAAGACAATAAAGACGGCTATGTATGTAGAAGGAATTGGATTAAATAACAACAAATATAAAAAATATTTATAAAGGCAACACTTTTAATGAATACACTAACAGTATTATTAGTGTCAGCCGAAGTCATAATCGGCATCGGAACATATCTAACGTTACATAGTAGTACTACTGATTTTTAAAATGAATTAATTTTGACAAAGTTTTACGAATGAACTTCTTAGGATCTTTATAATTTTTGGTAAAATATGACAACCTCGCATCGACGTATTTCTTTATAACACACCTAGTCAGCTCAATTATGTGATTTTCGGTTTCAACTTCAAATTGATGAAAATGTATGTCAGGAAACAAATTGTACCCTATAAACGACTTTAACACAGTTCTTTCGAAGAAATCTGAATTATATTTTGGTGGCAATACTTTTGATCCATTTTCATTTATAGCTCTTTTAATATTGATTTCACACCGGCGACAAATTTCTAGGACTGTATTTGAACCGTAAAAAAGTTTTTTTTGAACGTCTTTTTGATGTGCTAAACTTTTAGTATTTGTGTCGCCTATTAATGCACCAATACATGTTTGACACTTAATTTTTTTTATTGTATGTGTATGCAAAATTTCATCTCAATTGGTAACCGGGAAGTGGATCAAATCTAACTTGCAAGGTTTGATTACAGACAAACATCGGGACAGGTGAAACTAAAAAAAAGCTTGCAATATTATTATTACCTAGGGGAAAGTGGTCACCATTATCGTTGAAAAATGGCTATAACATTTTGACATAATAGTTTCGGACTTTTTTGTAACAAACTACAATTATATTTGTTACACTTTACACTTATGTACATAAACTAGCTAAATTTGACAATTAAATAAAAAATAACAAATGAAATCTATAAAGTCTACGAATGGTGACCACTTTCCCATACTCTGACTAAACCCTAATCATTATTTTATTTAACTATTCCACTGCGTAATCCTGCAGCTTGTTACTTAAGATTCCTCGATAGTAATTATTAAAAGCGGGTGGGACATCACTAACTTACACGTGCCGCACTAAAGCGGGATGGCTATATGTATTTAAGCCTGGGAGTGACAGAGACGGCTAAAAACGAAGGTATTTAATTTATTAAATAAGTTTTTCGAATTTATAAATGAAATTGTACATACCTGTGGAATGTAACACCATCAGTGGAATAGTTCGATGTTTTACTATTTTTACCGCACCACTTGATGGCGCAGAACGGCATATTTATATTTTTTTTTATTATTTTCGAGCGATCGTTCCTAGCGTAGTACGGAATTGGAACTAACGAAGATTTGAGTGGGGCGAGCCTGTATTAGCTCTGTCGGAGCTAATGTTTGGCGGTACGGATTCCCCCCGCATGAGCAGTCTAGTGGTTATATTGTCTTTGCGTAGAGAGGATGTAGCTGGGGCAATAAGCGATAAAACCTTGCACTTTTGTCTCGGAAGACGCCACTTGGCTCGATTGTTCCTTAGGTCATTCTGAGTAGATTTAGCCCTGGAGGCCTAAAGTTACCCCCTGCTGGTAGCCAGGGGAGGGGGGGGGAAGTTTGCATCTCCCGCGTTGCAGTTGGACCTCGTTTACTGTCCACTTATAGCTATTAGGGCAAGTTTGGTATCATTTTCGTATAATTTAAGGATGGGGAATCCTTTTCTGGAACAAAATTTTTACCTTACCATAGAAAAAAAACAATAAATTGAAAAAAGAAAAAAAAAACTAAAAAAAATATTTCGAAATTGTTTTCTTACAGGCATACTACGGCGATTTTTGGTAATTAAAAAATATGACGTTATAGTCTATTTAATTTTGAATCTTAAAAGTATTACTTGAATAACCACTTCTCAATTAAAAGTTTGTCAAAAAAAAAACGTTTATTCGGCAACTTTAGCTTTACCTGTTTGGAGCCCAGTTACTGTCCACTAATAGCTACTAGGGCAAGTTTGGTATCGTTTTCGTGTAATTTAAGGATGGGAAATCCATTTTTGGTACAATTTTTTTACCTTACCATAGAAAAAAAACAAGGGATTCGCAAAAAAATATAATCACAAAAAAAAAATGAAATTGTTATCTTACATGCATATTAAACCGAATTTCAGTAATTAAAAAATATGATGATATAGCCTATTTAATTTTAAATCTAAAAAGTATTACTTAAATAACAATTTCTGAAGAAAAAGTATGTCAAAAAAAATAAAAACGGGTGTTTGGCAATCCTAGTTTCACCTGCTTGGAGCCCGGTTACTGTCCACTTATAGCTACTAGGGCAAATTTGGTATCATTCTCGTGTAATATTAGGATGGGGAATCCATTTCTGGAACAAACTTTTTACCTTACCATAGAAAAAAAACAAGAAATTGGTAAAAAAAATAAAATCACAAAAAACAATATTTAGAAATTGTTCTCTTACACGCATATTTCACCGATTTTTAGTAATTAAAAATTATGATGATATAGCCTATTTAATCTTGAATCTAAAAAGTATTACTTAAATAACAATTTCTGAAGAAAAAGTATGTCAAAAAAAATAAAAACGGGTGTTTGGCAATCCTAGTTTCACCTGCTTGGAGCCCGGTTACTGTCCACTTATAGCTACTAGGGCAAATTTGGTATCATTCTCGTGTAATATTAGGATGGGGAATCCATTTCTGGAACAAACTTTTTACCTTACCATAGAAAAAAAACAAGAAATTGGTAAAAAAAATAAAATCACAAAAAACAATATTTAGAAATTGTTCTCTTACACGCATATTTCACCGATTTTTAGTAATTAAAAATTATGATGATATAGCCTATTTAATCTTGAATCTAAAAAGTATTACTTAAATGACCATTTCTGAAGAAAAAGTATGTCAAAAAAAACGGTTTTTTGGCATACCTGGTTTCACCTGTTTGGAGCCCGATTACTTTCCACTTATACTTAGCTACTAGAGCAAGTTGGTATCGTTTTCGTGTAATTTTAGGATGGGGAATCCATTTCTGGAGCAAACTTTTCACTTTACCATAGAAACACAATCAAAAATTTGTCAAAAAAAAATCACAAAAAACCATTTTCGGAATTGGTCTCTTGCAGGCATACTACAGTGATTTTTGGAAATTAAAAATATGATGTTATAGCCTATTTAATTGTGAATCTTAAAATACAGAAGTATCGAAAGCTTGCCACCACCTCAAGACGTTCCAAAGCAACATTTTCTTCGAGCTGTATACCAAAGAGGACATGTATGAGATCAAATCTTACAGTCCCATCAAGACCTGCCATACCCTTCTAAATGTGCATGGTACACAGAAAATCAAATGTGAAAACCGGTGTGGACCACGATATCGTCTTCGAGAAAGATATCAATCGTCGAATCCAACTTGAATGGGCAGCGTTTAGGAAACTCCGCATCCGCAATGTCTTTTGATAAATTCCTTAGTTCCTTAAGACGAAAGTCATTAACCAATGTGTGTTGCCAGTGATTACTTATAGATCCGAGATATGGTGCTTCCGGTGCTTCACTATAGGCCTTATAAATAGGCTCAGAGTTTTTCAGGGAGCTATGGAGTGCTATGCTTGGGGTTTCTCTACAGGATTGAATCAAAAATGAGGAGATACGTAGAAGAACAGCGGTCACCGACATAGCCAAGCGAATTATCTCGTTGAAGTGGCAATGGGCAAGCCATATATAGCACGGAGAATAGATTGTCATTGGGGCCGAGAGGTTCTCGATTGGAGACCGCAGATCGACAAGCGCAGCTTACGACGACCACCAACGAGATGAACGGATGACCTGGTTAAAGTCGCGGTTTCACGGTGGATGCAAGCCGCTACCAACCGAGGCAACTGGAGGTCATTGGGGGTGGCTTGTCCAATAGTGGATGTCCTACGGCTGATATGATGATAAAATGCAAATTAACATGTGCAAATAGAAGGCGCAACTGTATCAATAGACAGTTAAAATGTACAGATCGTAAGAGTTCAGTGCAATAAGAACAATTTTAATGCAGCTTTCAAATTTTTAGTTATAGTGCCCCCCCGTACTTTTTTTCCTGATTATCGTGGGAGTCTAAGTACTTCATGTTTTTAGAAAAAACTTGGTCGGTAAGAACTTGAGCACCCCATATTAAAGCACGAACAAACAGGTGTAATCAGGTATGCCAAATAAAAGTTTTATTTTTTTTGGCAAACTTATAAATTAGAAGTGGTCATTCAAGTAATACTTTTTAGATTTAGAATTAAATAGGCTATAACATCATATTTTTTAATTACCAAAAATCGCTGTAGTATGTCTATAAGAGACCGATTTTTTAATTTTTTTTTGCGATTTTCATATTTTTTTGCTATTTCATGTTTTTTTTCTATGGTAAGGTAAAAAATTTGTTCCAGAAATGGGTTCCCCATCCTAAAATTACACGACGATGATACCAAACTTGCCCTAGTAGCTATAAGTGGACAATAACCGGGCTCCAAACAGGTGAAATTAGGATTGCCAAACAACCGTTAATTTTTTTGACATACTTTTTCTTCAGAAATGGTCATTTAAGTAATACTTTTTAGATTCAAGATTAAATAGGCTATATCATCATAATTTTTAATTACTAAAAATCGGTGTAATATGCGTGTAAGAGAACAATTTCTAAATATTGTTTTTTGTTATTTTATTTTTTTTACCAATTTCTTGTTTTTTTTCTATGGTAAGGTAAAAAGTTTGTTCCAGAAATGGATTCCCCATCCTTATATTACACGAAAATGATACCAAATTTGTCCTAGTAGCTATAAGTGGACAGTAACCGGGCTCCAAGCAGGTGAAACTAGGATTGCCAAACACCCGTTTTTATTTTTTTTGACATACTTTTTCTTCAAAAATTGTTATTTAAGTAATATTTTTTAGATTTAAGATTAAATAGGCTATATCATCATATTTTTTAATTACTGAAATTCGGTTTAATATGCATGTAAGATAACAATTTCTAAATTTTTTTTTTGTGATTTTGTTTTTTTGCGAATTTCTTGTTTTTTTTCTATGGTAAGGTAAAAAAATTGTACCAAAAATGGATTTCCCATCCTTAAATTACACGAAAACGATACCAAACTTGCCCTAGTAGCTATTAGTGGACAGTAACTGGGCTCCAAACAGGTAAAGCCAAAGTTGCCGAATAAACGTTTTTTTTTTTTGACAAACTTTTTATTTCGAAGTGGTTATTCAAGTAATACTTTTAAGATTTAAAATTAAATAGACTATAACGTCATATTTTTTAATTACCAAAAATCGCCGTAGTATGCCTGTAAGAAAACAATTTCGAAATATTTTTTTTGAGTTTTTTTTTTCTTTTTTCAATGTATTGTTTTTTTTCTATGGTAAGGTAAAAATTTTGTTCCAGAAAAGGATTCCCCATCCTTAAATTATACGAAAATGATACCAAACTTGCCCTAGTAGCTATAAGTGGACAGTAAACAAGGTCCAACTGCAACGCGGGAGATGCAAACTTCCCCCCCCTCCCCTGGCTACCAGCAGGGGGTAACTTTAGGCCTCCAGGGCTAAATCTGCTCAGAATGACCTAAGGAACAATCGAGCCAAGTGGCGTCTTCCGAGACAAAAGTGCAAGGTTTCGGGAAAAATAGTCGCTTATTGTCCCAGCTAATGGATGAAAGAAGATTAACTAAACAGATTTATATGGGGAGTGTGAATGGGTGCGTTGGGAGGGGAAGGCCTAGGCGGACGTTCCGTGATCAAATTGGGGACGTTTTGGAAAATGGTCCGGTCAAGAGTACCTGAAACCGACTAGCATGTATGAAGAGATTGATGAATGTGGATGAAGCGAAGGAGGTATGTCAGGATCGTAGCAAGTGGAACAAAGTAGTCTCTGCCTACCCCTGTGGGAAAGAGGCGTGACGGTACGGTATGTATGTATATGTGTGTCTTTCAATGTTCATTGTTCAGTGAAAGTGTGGATTAATTTCAGACTCGTTTGAAATTGAAACATTAAAACTAATTTGGCACCAGATCTGAATTAGCCGGTTGAATTATTATTGGCCTAGGTAAGGGACGAAGCCGTATTGCTGGCACCCTGATTCGAATTGCCTCATTTTCACCACATAAGAGCGTACTCGTTGCAGTTTTGTTGCATTAATCACTAGTAACATGGAGAAACGACATTGAAACTTTACAAGAATTGCTGCGTCGCGGTTGGTATGCGGATCGTGTCAACCGAATAGTCTACGCGTTGTATTATGAAATTTGATGATTTGGGTTGGAACGGAAGTGCTGATGAGAAGATGGATCTCCAGATTGTCTTTTTGCATGTTCAGGGGTTTAAGCGTGAAGAGGTAACAGATAGATAAACACGCTTTCGCATTTATAATATACATAAAAGTCTATCTTAGATCTTAGCCCTCTATGCTGGCAATGCATCTGGATTTCTTACCACCAGATGACCCACTTACTTATTTATTATTTATTTTTTTATTCGGTACAATTACATATTGTAAACAACATAGCAAAACAGATCATACAGAGAAAAACGTATTGTGTTTACAACACAAATATAATTGTACACAACATTCAGCACACAAATTATTTTCTACAGAAAAAGAAAAAGACAAAAAATATATATATTTAAAATGCTTAGGTATATTTAAGCTTTCTTGGATATTTTACTTTTAAATGTGGCTAACGAAACAAAGAAAATATGAACGTCATGGTCCAGATTATCAAATAAGCGACACATTCGTTGTGTTGGAGCGTTGTGGCTGACATTATTATTGGTCATAGATAAGGCAAATAAATTTTGATCTCGTGTGCGCTTCGTACTAGCCCTGAATCCTATACAATCCAAAAGATTCCCTATTTATTTACTTGTTTGCCTTGTATTTAAAAAAGCTTTATGATATAATATCTGATGACTTGCTTTGTTACGTATGTTACATCAGAACATCGTAATGTTTCATCACGAGTTCAGTTTAACTGAACTTGCCAAACCGAGAAGGGCCTCGCTAAGACAAAGGGAGACAGAAATAACGCTGATGATGAGCTCTCCCAAGGTCTTGTGTCGTCACGGAGGCGTTGACATTAAGTGACGTCTGTCTGGATCATCGCCAGATTTAATTTCAGCCATAAATCATAATGCGAATTGCATGTAATTAAATGTGTCCTTTGCTTTCAAGGCCATGCCCTAGATTTGACGGCCATTAACGTTTGAGTGCAGTTTTCAAATCGGGACAGTTTAAAAAGATCTACCCTACAACTATTTAACAGTAAGAAAAGAACTAAAACTAGTGCCTACGCCAAATCTTGGGATTAGGTTGTCAAAGCGGACCCCAGGCTCACTGAGCCGTGGCAAATGCCGGGAAAAATGCTAGGAAGAAGAAGAGTAAGAAAAGGATGGGTATTCTATATCGCGCGCGACAAAGCTCTCCACGATTGCTAGCCGTGCTTAGTATGACACTGCGGATCTCTCTAAAAGGGCCAAAATTTAGCAAATCTTAGAGATAACGTGTTATTTCGTGAAATGGATACACTAAGGCTTGTAGCTTAAGGGTGCGACCAAACCGCCGCGTATACGCAGTGATTGTCGTATCCGTCACGTTTTCTCACCGTTTCTTCATACATTTTGTTGTGATTCCGTAACGTCACCGTTTTTTAAGCGGCGGTGTGGTCGCACCCTAAAGCATTGTCCCGCGCCGATGGTAAAAGGTTATCGAGGGAATGCATGAAAATCTAAGGCTCATGTTATAGGCGATGCTGCTAGCAAAACAACCCATAACTATCTTGATTAGCCTTCCTTCTATACGCCAATAATCATGCTGAACGTGGCATTTAGGTCATGTTATACCCGGATCTGTCTAATTCGTACCGTAAGGGATAAATACTTGACTTATGTTTATGTATGTACCGTCTTGCTGGCTTAGCAGCATGCAGCATGGCACGCTTCGTAACCTTCGAATATATCTGTAAAGTTATTCAGATGCTATCAAGTATCAGTATAGATATCAAAGTGATTACGGTATGACTTGTCAAACGTCTATATTTGTCATGTCCACTTGTCCAGTGACCAGCGAGGTGAGATCATGAGCACTTGTATTGGCCCTGATGATTCTTACTAACCTAATGTGATCTTTATTCTTTGTGTAACAGATGGCAGCTCTGTCTTACGCCTACATATCGGGATTAAACGTTACATTTTCTTAATAATGTTGCCAAGAGCATAGGTTTCTGTTGAAATTTGTTTTTAGCTCGCCTTAAGTCTTCTTATGTAGCTACAACAATGTAGATAGTAGTTAATGTTCAGTGGCAATTGGAGTAAGATTATACACTATTATGTAAAATCTAGGGTCATACTTAAATGCTTTGTTATGTACTGGCTTCTGCCCGCAACTTCGTCCGCGTAGAATTAGACTAAAGAATTGTTTATAGTATATTCTGCAATAATTATTAACAGCTACGACCTTTGACATGTTTATCGCTATCCTGCGGGAACTATGCAATTTTCCGGGATAGAATGTAGCCTACGTGCTCTAATCCAGGATATCAGCTATCACCGTTCCAAATTTTATCCAAATCCGTCCAGTCGTTTCAGCGTGAAGAAGGAACAAACATACACACTCACATCGTCACATCCATCCTCACAAACTTTCGCATTTATAATATTAGTAGGAAGTGTAAGGCCATACATCCGTCCAATTTGTTTTTTATTTTTCGTGTACTGGACTGGATCCCATTCAGTTCTTCTCTTTTGTTACCTTGGCTTTTTTCCGTAAACCTTGGCACCATCTAACGCATCGTGTTCTGTTGGACTCACGCCGCCTTCTAGGAAGTTGGTGAACATTGTGGTCTTCCATTGAGGATTATCCCGTTTGATTCCGAAGTTTTCATCTAAAATTTCGATGTGGGAATTCAGAATTTGGGTTCAGCCGGGAACTTTCAGGGAAGTTGTAAAGTTTCTAAACTTCTCTGTAGGGTAGGGTTTGAGTAAAAGTGCTGTTTAGAATAGAATATCATAACAATCTCTATAGCTTTTGATGTTGAGATAGTAATACTAATAATGTCTAATAACAATCTATACCTATAAAAAAGTAATATGGCTGACTGACTTACAGACAACGCACAGCCTAAAATTTTTGGCAGACATGTTTTTGAGTATCATGGAGGTGCACTAAGGAAGGATTTTTCATAATTCCCACAGGATAGGAAGTAAATGCGGTTTATAAGTCCGATGATAAGGGGGCCTGTCTCCATAATAAATAAGTAATGAGAATTCCAGGACATTTCAAAATTCCCGCGGGATAGGGAATAAAGACTTAATATTTGAAGTCGCGAGCGAGAGCGTGAAGTCGTAGGCAAAAGCTAGTACGATTATAATTCACATAGTACATGGATCATTAACAAAACTTGATTTAGAATCGATCTTCTTTAGTTGCATGTTATGTCTGATCTGAAGCGTACATTGTCTAGCATTAGTACTCGGACCTTTTGTTTTGTATAGACGACATATCTGTGTTCTAAATGCAGACAAAAATACTACACCGTTGACATAGCAGCGATCTTTACATCTGCTGATAGTAAAATGGGATCTCTGCCAAACGGCTAGTTAGTACATTTAGCTGCAGGCAATGTAACAATTCTTAAATTACATCTTTAATGTCCATTCTTTCGTCAAATCTGCTTTTTATTGTTTGACGGAATAAAAGCTGTCGAATGGAAAATTATCACGTTGTATCTACTGTCTATGTATCCTCAGCTATGTTTTATGACTCAAATAACTCCTTTTCTTCAAAACTTATTAGCTCAATCACTAAATCTTGGAGTCTATGAGCTGATCTTTTCGAATTTGTATTTCAATTTTAAATCTAATTAAATCAAGAGAAAAAGATATAGGTACGTCCTTTTCTGTTTCCATTCGTCTCTTCTGATTCTTCTTTTGCGTTAGACTTTGGCGTTTTTTCTACCTTAACTTTTTTGTAATTGACACAATTTAGGTACATTCATTTGGGTTTGTCTTGTTGTCGCACTCACTATTCTGGGTTTGATAGTTGAATCGGCTGAGTGAGGGATACAGAAGACAAAACCGAATGGCATTCAAAGAGATCGCGGACTCTACCTGACTTTGATGGCACTATTTTGCAATTTAGTTTACCTCTGTGGAAGATCTGAGGGAACTAAAATGTAATGACGGAATCAAACAATAGGTTACAATGTTGCAGCCTTGACAGCAGCGGCAATTGAAAATAAACCATACGTCTAATTATATGTATGTTAACGTTTGTAGTTACATGAGCTGGCGCGTCAACATATATCTAAGAGTAGACGTACAGTAACAGAACCGCATTAACGGAATAAGGTGGCAAATGAGCTTGAGCGTCCTGATTGTAAGTGAAGACCACCACCAATAAACCAAAGGATTGCGAGATGCGCTGGCAGTCTTAAAAGCTAAGAGCTGACAGGGCTTGAGGGCTGGAATCAATGATATTACATATGAACTGGGAGTAGATATGTCACTACCGCGCCCGAGTTGAAGATTCATAAATGACCCAATTGTCTCATTTACCTCAAACAAGCCACAGTATGAGTAGTCCGTGACAGTCAATGTGACAGTTGACAGAGGGAACGTTTTTCAAACGCAATTTACTAGGAACGTAACATATCTATACTATGAAATATCATTGACTGGAATACCGTACCAGTAATTTCACCGGTTGCCTTACTCTTCAAACCGAAAACAGCAGCTGCTTGGCGGGAGGATTAGTGAGTTACTGTTACCCGTATTACTGGTTTCATTCTTCTTGATTTACTTTGTCTTGAAGGCAATCTGAGGCCTTATTGTCTAGCATTTGGATTTTGGAGTCGCAATCGCATTCGCCATTCCATTCTATTATAGTATCCGCAAAACCAAGTGGCGAGTGGCAATCATCGAAATGAAGCTATCTCTTTCGCACCTGCACTGCCTTATGGAGCGGGCCGTGCAACAATAGTGCAGTTAGAGTTAGGCATAATCATGCATGATCATAAGTTATCGACATGTTACTACGGTAACTGCTTGGATCGAACATATATTCAAGTAAAAGTTTTTTTTTTGTCATTGGTCAGTTGTCTACTTGTCTACGATGAGCGATTCACATAACACGTTTTTATGCTAAATATTATGTCATAGCGCTGGTTAAAAGCATTGGTAGCTTGATGATGTCAGAAGAGGATTTGGATAATTGGATATTTCTAAATAAATTTCATACGAGGCGTGGCGGCTAGACTAGAAACTCATCACTGTTTTCGATTCCCCTTTTTACCTTTACGCCCAGAATCATGCTAAACGAGGCCTTTAGGTCTTGTTACTATAGGCCCTGTCTACCCCGTAAGGGATACAGACGTGATTTGTGTGTTGTGTATTTCATACGAGACTTTACCATGCTTTAAAAACAGGTCTTCTTTATCATCAATGTCTAAAACTTAGCCAAATTTTGTCGTGTTTTTATGCGACGGACGGATGAGCTTGACGAAACTTCGCAAACTAGGAATTCCGATACAGGACATAAACATATTACGAAACATTTTCTGATGATTCCGAATTATTACGATTACGACGTATATTCCCTGGAAAGAGTGGTGAAACAGGCCCCAAATGTTGTATTTTTCGGCAATTCAGCTTCAAATTTATAACAATAACAAAATCTGAACACCATTATCATGCTAACTTCTTTCATCCCAAAAGATATATTGACGAAAGTTCCGGTGCAGACCGTTGAGCCTTGACGGGGGATTTGTAACTATCTCCGAAGCAATAAGAGCTATGAGCTCTGTTTTCAGTATACGTTTGTACATATAGTATATGTTTAGTCCCGCGTAACGCCGTCGCTTAATGTCAAGGTCGCTCTTTGCAGAAGGTACGCGAAATTGTAAATTTGTGACCTTAGGGTGAATGTTTGTTGATAAATGTTTAGATGTAGACGCCTGCGTAGGGATAGCGGAAGCGGAAGTTTGTTAAGTATATATCTTATATGCTTAGTGAATGTATAATTAACTAGCTGTTGCCCGCGGCTTTGCCCCCGTTCTTGTTTTTAAAAAGGTTCAAATGGGTACAGCCATTCGCGAGTTTTAGCGAGACGAACGAACAGGAATTAATTGATGTATATGTGTATTTGATTGGATTTAAATCGTTTAAGTGTTTTGAGTATCTTTATCTCCACGTTGACGACACACTGATATGAAGCCTTGGAAAGAATCTTTCAATCTAAAATAAAATTAACAAAGTCAAATATTAAGAGTGCATCAGGCGGTATTTTGCGGAGACCTCTACAAAGTAGAGAATATTTAGAAAAATCCTCAATCACAATTATTATTGTCAAGCATTATGCCAAAAAAAAACTATTCTCTTGTTTCTTTGTTACCTACTGTCCAAAAACTACCAATTATTTTTTTCGTAAATTTTCGAAATGAGTGGCGATTGGCCACACATAAGTGAGGACAGGACGAATTGGAAGTCTAAGAGGGAGTGGCCACCTTGGGACACTCATTCGGGCTACAACTACATACATACATATCAGTGGCGTGGCGTCAAGTATATCAGAAGGCAGCCGAAGGGAACTTAACTAGCCTTTTCCTCTAATTCTGCACAATAAATTGCCCAACTGCCTTAAAATAGGCAAGCCGGTGGGAATCGAGTTCTATGGACGCCACGCCACTGATACATATGAACTATTGTATGATAACAACATCTTGTATTTACATTGATTTCAAGCAATAAATGAATCTGAATCTGAACAACAAAAAAAAAATCGATAAGCTGTGTTTTCTGAGTTTTTCAGCATCTTTTAGGTCTGTGGTGTAAATGCGCAGTTTGGTGCTATTTTAATTATAAATAACATAGTTAATGAATTAACTGTAGCGTGATAATACTCATGGCTGAAATGGCGTGTCCGAATGCCATAGGTCCTAGTTCTTAATATTACTTACGCCCAGTGACTCACTGTTATGGATTGGCTGCCTCCGCCACAGAATCGGCTTGACGGCATACTCGATAATTCTGAAACAGATGTTGGGGGGAAATCTTAAGCTATATGGCTATAAGCTATACTAATCATTGACTGTTATATCTTGTTAAAGCAGACTGTTATTACATACGTATGATTATATGCAAATATTTTCGTTACTTTTGCCATTTTCACCACTTTCTCCACAGCCCCCCTAAATTAGGTGCATGAAGTGGCACTGAATTAAACTCCCTGTATGTTTCTGTGTGATAGGCAACGATAGCTTCACACTCCACTCCTGGGCTCCTGGGCACTCGATGGGCTCTGTGATCAACGCCATAGCTTAATAGCTTATTACCAGTTCAAAAGTAGCTATAATGTCGTCAATGTAGCATGGTGCTGCCGCTAATTGTTTGCTTTTTTTTGGCCAATTTTTCTTAACGTTTCTTTTGAAATTATCCCGATGTTTTAGCTTAGAAAGTTAGGGGGTTACTCCCAAATTTGATTTTCGATGTTCGTGTCGCACCGTCCCTCTCAATCTTAGATTAATGATTATTAGTATGAGCGGGATAGCTTCACACTCCACTCCTGGGCATAACTCCGTCCCAAGTCCCTTCCCAACTATGTTACAACGTACACTTTCAATATGCTGATACGCAGTGGTTTACCGCAGTACCCATGATGCGTAGCTCTTCACTCCCGCACGGCTTAGCAAGTCGATCACTCTGCCCCACTCTTACCCCCTTATTCATAAACGCTCTCTAAGCATCTGCTAACTTAACAATCGTTTGTCCTTATCTGTCACTTTGACATTTACCTTTCGCAGATATGGACATGATTGTTAAGTTAGCAAAAGCCTATAGAGCGTTTATGAATAAGGGGGTTTCTGAATTTCGAGTGAAGTATCCATAGCTCGCCTTATTACTGTGAAGCCGAAGAGAACTGGCAGCAACATACAAGTTATCATCTTTGTCTTTGCTAAAATATGTAGCATAGTTAGAATCATCATTGCCAATGGGAAAAGTTTTTTTTATATGACAACGAAACGAAGGCAGATGAGCAAGTGGATCACCTGGGATGGGAACACTAGAGAATTGCAGATGCGTTGACAGCTTGAGGGCTAGGATAGAATACCTCGTGTGCCTATAATTTCACCGGCTGTCTTACTCTCCACGCCGGAACAGCAGTGCCGGCACTGCTGCTTGGCGGCAGGATTAGCGAGGTAGCAATGCAGATGGAAGTTGCACTAGGTCGTACACGCAGATGGAGTACTTTGCCGCGACTTCCTATTACATGATCATGCTAGTTTTGGCCGTTACGTGTGCGGATTTGTGTTCGGGGGGGCTCCGAAATTCGAAGTTCGTGTCATACTATCCCTTTCACTCTCAAATGAATGACTGTTAGTGTGAGCGGTACGACACGAAATTCATTCGATAATCGGATAAGACCAGACGCTGGCAATGGCATTGCGCCAGATTTTAACTATCAGTACAGGATGCCGTGAATTTTAACCGTTTGTGACGAAATAATTAAAGTGATGATGTTTTTAATGGTCCCGGAGATTTTCGCGTCATGATCCATTCAATTCATCCAAAGTTTCTGATTTTTTGCCTTAGTGATATTAAATTTTATTCCGAATTGAGTCTTTGAATTTAAAAAAAATATCGATTTTTTTTATGTTTTTTAAAACTTTATAGCATATTATATAATATCTAATTCAAAGAAATCTTAAAATATTTTTTTTAAATTAATTATAAGCAATTCAAAATGATAAAATTTGAAATATGACCACTTGACCGGGAACGGGCCATGATTGGTCGCCATGGCTGTGACGTCACAATGTTAAAGCAATTTCACGACAGTACTGGGTTAACGGCTGATTTCCCTAAAAATATCCGAAATTTAATACAAAAAATATCTGCTGAAGTTTTTTTTATGAAATAAGGTGGCAAACGAGCACGCGTATCACCTTATAGTAAGTAAATTTTTGTTTATTCATGTGTAGGTAGGTAATAAAAGCTTAATCCTGATAATGTTTCTGATTTATGTGAACTGGATTGATTTTACTGGACCTGAGATTTCACAATAAAGTACCTAAGTACAGTGAAAGATACTGAATCGCTTACCTACCACTGTGGAATTTTAACATACACCCTGCCAGAGATATTATTGCTAAATTGTACCTATTAGGTAGGTTACGTGATTCAGTTTCTTCGACCGTAGGTACGTAAATTTTAATGGCTAGATTTTGTGGTTGATAGGTATTTCTAGTTTTTTTTATAATCCCGTGGGATTGTATTCTATATTCAATGGGAATTTTTGCGGGTGTAAGAGCCTAACCTTGTTCTAGGTAGGTACGTTCGGATCGCCAGGTACGGTTAACGTCAAAGATATCTTTACACTTTAGTACCTTGTCGTTGTAACTATATGTTTTAAGTTTCATATGAAGTTGTCAAAGTGCTTGGAGCGACAAGGCACTAAAGTGTAAAGATATCTTTGACGTCGACTGTACCAGCATCTTAGTAATCCTGCCGCCAAGCAGCAATGCTTGCGCTGATGTGTTCCGGGTGAGGAGAGTAAAACAGCCCGATTTTGGCATTATGTTTTAAATCCAAGATGGCGGATGACATTTTGACACTATTGACACTTTGACACTAAAATATTGATGGGTGTCGTTTTTGAGTAATTTGGTGCTTCTGAGCCAGATTTTGACATACTTTTTTGGATCCAAGATTGCGGATGACATTTTGACACTAAAAATGTTAATGGGTGTCGTTTTCGAGTAATTTTGTGGCTCTGAGCCCGGTTTTGGCATAATTTTTTGGATCCAAGATGGTGAATGACATTTTGACACTATTGACACTAAAAATGTTTATGGGGGTCGTTTTCGAGTAACATTTACACTTTTTTGTGTTTTTTGTGTCAGTAATGTCAAAATGTCATCCGCCATCTTGGATCCAAAAAGGTATGCCAAAACCGGGCTGAGAAGAACCAAATTACTCGAAATCGACACCCATAAACATTTTTAGTGTCAAAATGTCATCCGCCATCTTGGATCCAAAAAAGTATGTCAAAATCGGGCTCAGAGCCACAAAATTACTCGAAAACGACACCCATAAACATTTTTAGTGTCAAAATGTCATCCGCCATCTTGGATCCAAAAAATTATGTCAAAATCTGGCTCAGAACCACAAAATTACTCGAAAACGACACCCATAAACACTTTTAGTGTCAAAATGTCATCCGCCATCTTGAATCCAAAAAAGTATGTCAAAATCAGGCTCAGAAGCACCAAATTACTCAAAAACGACACCCATTAATATTTTAGTGTCAAAGTGTCAATAGTGTCAAAATGTCATTCGCCATCTTGAATCTAAGAAAAATATGCCAAAATCGGGCTCAGAGCCATCAAATTACTCAAAAACGACACCCATAAACATTTATAGTGTCATAGTGTCAAAATGTCATCCGCCATCTTTGTGCTCGAAATTCCGGGTTTTCTTATGAAATTCTCCTGGGATAAAATCAACGGGATTTTGAACTGAAATCCCACGACTTATTTACTTATTCATATAAATAGGTACTACCAAAGTGTACTCATCACTATTCTCATCTAATTTTATTGTTTTAAATCCCGGTACCGTGGAAAGTTGGGATAGAAGCATGATAGAAGTATAGATAGTGCCATCCACAAAGACTCGTAGATGTATTAAAATTAACCTTTAACTACAAATTAATAAGAACCACGGTGGATGGCATCCATCGTGAATGACACCTACTATAGCCGGTACGTAAATCCAGATTATAAATTATAAAGTTCGTGTATGGCAAATTTTATCGAAATCTGTTTAGCCGTTTTAGCGTGAAAGAGTCACAAACCAATACACTCTCACAAACAATAGCATTTTACAATAATAGTAGGATAATAACAGAATAGAGTAGATTAAAGTCAAAAAACGGTATCACCTGTATACTAACTACGAGTGGAAACTAACATTGTGACGTCACACGCGGCTCGGCCTTGTTCGGGAACTGTCGGTGTGTTTTCGGTGCGGTACTCGACGATCAATTTTCAAATCGGTATAACTCGTTAATTATAGCGAATAAAAAAAAACTAAAAATACTTTTCTTACAAAACTTATATATGATCTTTCCATTTATGACAAAAAAAAATTTGATTCAAAAACTCAATTCGCTACAATTTCAGTACATGTTGTCCACACTTTTTGTGTTTATAAAATATCGCGTAAGTAATCCGGCTTGCCTCTTAGCATAGGCCTCCTCCAGTAGAATTGGAGGGTCTGGGCTATAGTTCGCACGCGGGCCCAGTGCGGATTGTGGGAACTTAACACGCACCATTGAATTGCTTCGCAGATGTGTGCAGGATACCTTACGATGTTTTCCTTCACCGAAAAGCGAAAAGCCGAAAAGAAATTGCGAATTAAGAGGTGCCAGCCCGAGATTAGATTAGAACCCTCTGGTTGAGAGGCCACAGGTTCAATTTACCGCAATTCCTGTGAAATAACTTGTACATGAATACGCTTGTTTCTTTGGCTTGCATTGGAGGCACAGCTTTTGAAAGTTTCAAGTTAGTTACGACGGGATAGAATAGGCTAGTGGTTAGTGACCCTCACTATGAAGTTAGAGGTCCCTGGTTCAAATCCCCAAGCAGGCACTTGCATGAGGAATATGAATGTTTCTACCTGAGTCACGGATGTTATCGTGTGTTCAATTATATTTTTATCTACGTAAACATGTTTATCCGTTGACTAGCATCCATTACTTTGCTTAGTTTGGGGTTAGGTCGAATGATATAAATTGTCCCACGGTATTTATTTGTTAATTTTTTCTTTCATATTTCCTATTAATCTCTAACCACCGTATCTGTAAATGTCGATCCTTAAACAGAAAATAAACCGTTGACACACGCGACCGTTCGGTTCTGGCGCGGCGCCAAAAGCTGCGACAGAGATGGCTTCTGTCCCGTGTTTGCTTAAATTGGACTGAAGCTATTTCTCAGGTAGAGTATTGAGATTGAGACAGTTGCTCTGTTGTTCGACTTCGACTAGCAAATAATGTGCTTTTGAACAAATTCCTGACCCACGGTACGAAGTTTTCACAGTAAACGTCACAGTGTATTTCCTTAGCAATCGTTTACATCACTACGACATTTATTGTGGAAAGGTTTCACAGTGGGTCAGGATTCAATTGGTTCGATAGAACAGTCCGTGAACTCTAACCCCCTTATAAACGCTCTGTAGGCTTCTGCTTACTTAACAATCGTTTGTCCTTATCTGTCACTTTGACATTTACCTTTCACAGATAAGGACAAACGATTGCTAAGTTAGCAGAAGCGTATAGAGCGTTTATGAATAAGGGGGTTAGAATACTATTCAACTTTCGGGTATCATCGGCCGATTCAAGTGAGACAGCAAGATAAACTCGAATGGCATTCTAAGTGTTCACCGACTGTAATGTTATGACGTAACGGAAGTTGCGTAGGCTACTAGGCTAAGGTATCTGTGTTGGGTCAATTTTTGAGCACCGGGTGAGCAAATGCAACGAGACGCAATGTTTCCGCTATCCGCTGAACCGTTGTGTCCAAAATAATGACAGTAAGCTTCCATTGCCCGCTCTCGCCTCGCTGGCCTTATACTCCGAAGTTTGACTGTCGAAGTTCGGGTAACGCCATTTCGGTCACATTAATAGGAATTAATTTGAGAGTGAGAGAGATGATATGATACGTACGATACGAACTTCGAAAATGGAATTTCGGAGTAGCCCCTCGGTTCAGGGAAAGCTGAACCCGGTCTGACCAACACAACATACATGCATAAATCACGTCATAAAACCGAAACGGGAATCAAAATAGTGATGTGTTGCTAGCCGCATCGCCTTTAACCTTTAACATGATTCCTAAGATTTTCGTCCTTTCACTCGATGGGCTCTGTGATCAACGCCATAGCTTATTAGCTTATTACCAGTTCAAAAGTAGCTATAATGTCGTCAATGTAGTATGGTGCTGCCGCTAATTGTGTGCTTTTTTTTTTACCCGTTTTTTCTTAACGTTCTTTTGAAATTATCCCGATGTTTTAGCTTAGAAAGTCAGGGGGTTACTTCGAAATTCGATTTTCGAAGTTCGTGTCGCACCGTCCATCTCAATCTTATATTAATGACTAGCTGTTGCCAGCGACTTCGTCCGCAAAGAATTCGTTTATCGCTATCCCGCGGGAACTACGCAATTTTCCGGGATAAAAAGTAGCCTATGTGCTATTCCAGACTTTTCTCTATCTATGTGCCGAATTTCATCCAGATCCGTTGGGCCGTTCTGGCGTGATTGAGAAACAAACAAACAAACATCCATCCATCCATCCATCCATCCATCCATCCATCTATCCATACTTTCGCATTTATAATATTAGTTAGATAGTTAGATTATTAGTATGAGCGGGATGGCATCAATGAACTTCGAAAATTGAATTTCACATTATGAGGCCTGGATACATTCACGAAAATATCCAATTTAAAGCTTTCTGCCAGTCTTCTGTTAAAATTAAAAAATACTGTTTCATTTTTGAAATTTGTGTTGCGTAAATAACAGAAAGACGTTGTTTTTCCTCATCCGTCGATTTTAAACTCCCATTCAATTAGCACCTGGTCAAACAAAGCAAATTAACGTGACAGGGGGTCGCAGGCGTCGCGGCACGATTTCTGTCGCCAAGACTACGTTTTACCAGATGACGGCACGTGATTTTACGTAACTGTCAGCTGTCATGCGCCGGAACGTGAGCAGTCTGAGCAGAGCGTTCTTGGGGGGAGTTCTGGAACCATATTTTTTTAATAGTTGGCGAATGTGCTTGCCGGCCGTTTTTTTAAGATTATCAAGTTCCAACGGTTTTGAAATATTGTTAGAAGTTCCACGAGAGACTTACTTACTGTAGTTAAAGTGGTAAGAGTACAACTGGACAACGCACACAACGACACATGAGAGTAGAGACGTTACTGCGCTTATGTAGTGGTAAAATTCGAGTTGTAGTATAAAGCGTCCACCCACTGTTTAAAGCAATTAAACATTTCTTACTTGGCGCACAGCTAGCTCGTAAACTACGTAAATTAATAACCTGTGACGAGAAGTCCTTTTGTTAGTCCGTTTTTGGATTGGCGCCAGAAAAACGCTTTCAATTTGAAAATTAAATGGAGAAATGTTTGTCAACAAATTGGTGCTTCGTTGCGTCGTTCTGCAACACTACCTAGTATAGCATAACTTTGTGCAAGATACGACCAGCTCCCTATTTCATCAACTCTACAATTGTCGGTGACGAGTGACAATTCGATGGTCAATATTTCAAGCGGTGTAGATGGAAGTGCTTACTTACCATCAGGTGATCCATTTGCTCGTTTTCCTTTCTTGACGTATAAAAGATAGCAACTTTTTTATGGATATCTACGCCGAATTTGCCGAATTACCGAATAATTACGGAATTTTTGGCGCATCTCTAATTAAAATGTTCAAAACTGTCTAGGGATAAAAAATATCGCTAGACGTTTTTATTGAGTGTATTAAGTAATCTGTGGTCGCTCACGGGCAACACCTATAATTTGTTACATCAACAAGCCAAATCGCAAAGCAAAATGTACAAGGTACAAATCCTTAAAAATCTTTTTAAAGAATCAGAACAGAATGGACTTAGTGACAGGATAGCAACCGATTTAAAGAAATTTAATGTAAATTGCTAACGCAATTCGTAGCTAACTGATTAGCTCGGGCCTTGGGCGATAAAGTACTGATAACGCACAGCCGAGTCATTGATCACACTATATAATGTTATACTAAAGTATTAAAATAAAAATAAAAATTTGCGTGCTGCTCTGTTGCGTGTTTTGTCTTGTCTGTGGTCGTGCTAGTTCCGGGGTGGCGCCAGAGATGGCGCTGGTGTCGGAATACACGTGCGATTCTATTGATAACGGGGGTTTTTCTCCTGCCACACTATTAATGAAAAAAATAAAAGTTTTTGGCAAATATTAATACATAAATGTCTCGTCTCGTCTCCAGCGTTATATACTCCCACTGCTGGGCACAGGCTTCTTCTCGGAATGAGAGGGCTTGAGCTGTATTCAAATAAGTATCTGAACAATTGATGATACCAATTGACTTAGTCCCAAAGTAAGCAAAGTTTGTAATAAGGGTACAAGTCAACTGAAAAATATATTGAATCATGTTATAAGCGATGCGACGGCGGCGAGCAACCCATCACTATTTTGATTCCCCTTTCCATCTTTACACCCGCAATCATACTATTTAAAGATGACCTTGTTGTCTTGTTACCTTAGCTCTGTCTACCCCGCATGGGATAAAGACGTGAAAAAGTACACCGGCGCTTGCGCACCTCTTTGGCCCCACACCATAAAGACGCTACCACACATACGTGCTTTATGAAAACCGAAACGTATTGCAAAAAGTTCATTTTATAATCACATTTTAATCCTTCACAATAAACATCGCCCATGTAACGAGTCGTTGACCTCTTTAATATTGGGCAAAAAGCGTCGGCCATTTTAACTTTTTTTTTATTGATGTAGACACAACTCGGCTGTATTACTTCAGTTGGGCCATGGAAACCGCGGCGTTTGATTAAAAGTGCGACCACACCGCCGCTTAAAAAACGGTGACGTTATGGAATCGCAACAAAATGTATGAAGAAACGGTGAGAAAACGTGGCGCATACGACACGTCACTGCGTATACGCGGCGGTTTGGTCGCACCCTAAACATTCGGTTTGGAATTAGGTGAACATAACATCATCAACGTAGAATGTACCAGCTGTTTCTCTTTCCGCGCTGATCATTAATGCCCACCGAGAGAATGGGTAAGAATCTTAAGCTTTTAGCTATTAGTTTACAGTAACCAAACACCCAAAAATTATTAACTTTTTATAAAATTCATCCCTTGTGGGATAAGTAAAGGGATTATTGTCTATTCAGCCATGTCAAAGGATGTATTGCCGGTTCACTGTGTTCACTATTTTGAATTTATATATATTTTTAATATGTGCTTTCAGTTCAGTAGCACTTTATGGTCCCATCGGAAGACCAGCGCTGGCTGCAAGGCCAACATTATGCTGAGATGGGACCATTTCGTGATGCATGTTCTTATGTTTTTTTTACTTTTTTTTTTTTCTTTTGTTTTTGTAATGCTATCATGAATACATTTTTTCTTTCTTTCTAGGATGGACGTGGTGTTCCACTCGACGTCTTTAAACGTGGCCTTTAGGTTTATTTTATCCTAGGCTCTGTCTACCCCGTTTGGGATAACGACTCGATAATGTGTGTGACGTGTATGTATGTATATGTTAATAATAAAATTGTCAGAATTCAGACGCCCGGAAAACCTGGACACTTGTGTTATTTGTAGTTTATTTACTAAACGCTACAGTTGTACAGTCGCCATCAGATATATCGTAGCGGGCGAGGTCCTCAAATACTTCGGAGCAGCCTTAAATTTCAATAAACTCATTACAACAGTAAGGTTAATAACATCAGAACACGCAATTAGTCATAAATATAATAGCAGCGACTTTTCAATAAAATCGGGACGTCACAGATCGTCAAAGATATCGATGCAGACAGGCTGACCATAAAGATCGGAACATTTTTGGAAAATGTACCTTAACTTTGTGACAAACAGTTTAAATTACAGTGTGTTTATAATAAAACTAGTTTTATAAAATAGAACTACATGTTTTGACTTATATCAGCAGAAGAAGAAAAAATTTATTCTTAAAAAAAGTATAATGGCAATTTAGTGGCCAGTAACAATTTACACTTTATACAACAAAAAAGGTTTTATGTTACTAACACAGTGAATTATGCATGCAGAGGCGTACACTATATAGGTGACATATCTTTCATGTCGGCATGACGTTTGAGCCTTATTTGTATTTTGTTTGGAATTGGAATCTATTATTATATACGTAAGGTTTATTTTCCACATATGTTCCGATATTTATGATCAGCCTGACTGCGTCGATACCTTTGACGGTATGTGCTTCCTTATATTTTTAGCTCATTGAACGTCGCGAATTTATTGAAAAGTCGCTGCTCTTATATTTATGACGGATTGCGTGCTCCGATGTTACCAACCATATTTAGTGTAACGAATTTATTGAAATTTAACGCTGCTCCGAAATATTTGAGGACCTCGCCCGCTACGATATATCTGATGGCGACTGTACTTAGAAATGTAACTTCGCTTCCGCTTGTTTGAGAACCCCACAAGACTCCAACAAAAACTGAGAACTATAGCTTTTTTCTGCCAAAAAACGGAGCAACTGTATTTATTCATGATTCGCTGTCTCGCTCGCTCTGCCCTGAAGTCTTACGATAGCCACTGATCCGTGAAAATAATTGACTGTAGTCTCAGATTTAGATAAATAAGTTATAAATATTGAGTAGTTGACAAATTGGGGCTCATGGATGATACGGGACCGAAGGATAACTCGCATGTCGGGTTTTCTTTTGTAGAAGATTCTAGTGAATCATTACCGTAACAAAAAATTCACTTCGTCTTCCTTAGCCTCGCTCACTCTGCTTTCTGATTGGTGGATTTTTCTTGCACAGCGCTGTGCTACCATTGCTAGTTGCGCTGCTTTACAGCGAACAAATTTTTTAAATGGTTCGATTGCCAGGTGAGATAAGTAGGAATTTTAGAAAATCTTTCTTTAAATGGTTCGATTCCTAGGTGAGATAGGAGTTTTAGAAATTCCTAAATGCAGTTTTGTTTATTTTTAACCAGAGCTATTGCCCGCGACTTCGTCTGCAAAGAATTCGTTTATCGCTATCCCGCGGGAACTACGCAATTTACCGCAGTAAAAAGTACTAATCTATCTAGGTTCCAAGTTCCATCCATATCTGATCAGCTGTTCTGGCGTGAAAGAGTAACAAACATCCAAGGTTGTTAACATTGTCCACAATTTCCAGTATAGTCTTTCTGAAGTCTGATAAACTGTTCCACTAGCTCTTTCTTTCCACGTGTATCTTTTTTGCCGCCATCCCAACCGGTATGGCAGATGATGTCATCCATGTACTGGATGCAATTGTCTGTCGTTGGTAGTTGAGTCATTGGCTTGAACCTAAACTGAATTTTAGGCACTGGTCCCATCGCCGACGATGACCGAGAAGAGAGTATAGCGAGATGTCGCTGGCTCTTACTAATAGGCAGAACTAGTGGGGAGAAAGTCATCGCCGGCGGTGTTAGCATCCAGCTATCAACTATAAATATATCTGTCTCTTTTACTAACACGGAATCTATAATTATCTTTTGTTCATTTCTTGAGCGAGAAAATAGTCTGTGTGTTTAGTGGGACCAGTGCCATTTTTAATTTAAATGTTTGATTCGAAATTTAGTTCCGCCCTTGACGCTGTTCAAAGCAAATCTAATAAATATAATTTAAAGATCCTGAAAAACTTTTACTACTACTACTACTACTTTTACTTTGTACTATTTTCTGTGTATTTCTGTATTTTTAAATTTTATGTGCAAGAAAGAGTTTACATGTTACATACATACATACATACTTTTACATGGCTATCAACTCAAAGTAACCCAACCTCTGCTGAAATATTCCGGAAAAAACATCTTCTCTAACCATAACAACTAGGCTATCCAGTCCAGTCGTTATATTATCCTCGAGGGATACGCCAGCTTTCAAGTCTATCAAGTCAGCCACCAGGGAGGGGCCTTACCATGTCTTAATTTCGACTCAGTTCAGGTTTTAGCTGTCACTTTTAGTATGGATCTGACAGCGAATGAACCTAAACTGAATCGCATTAAGACGTCATGGTAAGGCCCCTGGCCCCTCTTTCGTAGACGTGACAGGCGAAAAGTGTCAATTCGAAATACATAGCCGCCTTGAGATCAGTGTTGAAACGAGTTTCACATCGGCTACGAAATGTATATCGAAATGTCACTGTCAGCTGTCGCCTGTCACGTTTATGAATAAGGGGGCGGTCAGTTAGTCGTGTTACTCTTTTATAGAAGGATTGATTATATACATCCCGTGATCCCGTCATTGAATTCTTTGTTTTAAATTGATACGCTATCGTAAAATGAGAGATGTCATTTAAGTAAAATGAATTTTCAAATTATCACCGTAATTAGTAATTAAAAGACCCCGCCCGGTATTTTATCGGATGATTTGGCTGTCGGCATAACGTCTTCGATGGTAGTTCTTATACTAAGGTGGTAGGGTTTTATGTATTACGTGGCGGCGTGTTTGGTGCGAGGTAGGAAATCAGAGCGTATTTGATTTGGGGAAGAGTATGTAATACGTCGAGTCGAGGGGCGAAAGGTTCTCGAGTGGAGTCACGGCAAGCGTAGCGTAGGACATCACCGACGAGGTTGATGGATGACCTGGTTAAGGTCGCGGGTTAACGGTGGATCCATCCGCTTCCAATCGAGGCAACTGGAGGTCTATGGGGGCGGCCTATGTTCAATAGTGGCCGTCCCATGGCTGATATGATATGATGATGATGTAACACGATCATCGTGATCCTTCTACAAGGCGTTTAAAAAAAAACTGAAATGTTTCAGCAGTTTCAGCAAGCTGTTGGGTTAGTTTTGACTGAACACCCCTACAAAGATGTTGCACTTGTCTACAATACCTCTTTTTTAGTACGACACACTCTCTCTAATTTATTGGGTGGGTCTTAGGTGGAATTGGCATTTTTATTTGTATATTTAATTAACCACGACGAAATGGAGAGGGTGAGAGGTATTATTGTTACTTTCTTTGTGAACAAACTAATGTTCCCATTGATCCCGAGAACGGTTCGCTCGGTCAAGAAGTGGAAGCGAAGTGAGGCCGGTTTAAACTACGCCTTTATACAATTGCAAGCACATGAGCGCAACCAAACTTTGCCCCGCTAACTGGTTAAAAGTTGAACAACAATGAAAACTTTTGGTAGAAAGTATTTTTGGAACTTCATTATTTCAAATTGATGATGATAATAACTTGTGGTCCCTTGGGACAAATGGCTCGAAGTAGACTTCCACGCGTCGTGGTCTTCTGCTCTGGTTTTACTTGCCAGCTGCAACCGACTGTGGAGATCTATTTTTCGAGCGATCGTCTCCATATTGTCATGTGGTCTCCATTTCAAATTGAGTCAGTTTGAGTTTTTAATGATTCACGGTTAAGTTCATTCGAAATATTATAAACGGGATGTGAACCGCGATTACCTTTATTGAGCTCCCGATATTTCGATACAGTTGCATGTATCATGATCACGGGTAGACTGAAGAAATTGCGGGTGGATGTTATTGTTGGGTAGACCGAGCTCTGTCTACCCTCATTCTTGCGCGTCAATAAAGGTAATCGCGGTTCACATCCCGTTTATAATATTTCGAATGAGTCAGTTTGATACTGAACGTACTGAAGGCGCATCAGCTCAATAAGGTCCAGCTTTTATCTTGTGATTTAGGCCACGCGTCAAACCACTTTTTTTTGATACAGAAAACCGGCAAACAGGTTCCGCTAAAACTCGATTTTGGTGCGGCGGCAGTTGTGTGTAATTGTTTATTCGTTGCAACTGCAGTTTTGACTTGTTATATTTGTATTTGTATGTTGATTTGATGTGGAAAGGGTACGGTTTTAGTGCTCCAGTGGAATGATAGATGGCGTTAATAGGTGTGTCTTGTCCTACAAATATAAATGCGAAAGTTTGTGAAGAGTGAATGAGTGAGAGTGTATGTTTGTTCTTTCTTCACGTTGTAGCTACTAGACGGACTTGGATTACATTTGAAACGGAGATAGCTGGTACAAGTGCCGGCACGTAAGTCTAGCGGTGGGTGCGCACTGCGCAGATCCCCTCCACGTGACACGTCAGCGCTAGACTTACATGCCGGCACGTATACCCTACATTAAAACAGACTAATTTTCATCCCAGAAAATTGCATAGTTCCCGCGAGATAGCTAGTGTTGAAATAAATGAGTGTTAAAATGTTTTCTTTATTTTTAAAGCGCTGTAGTGTCAAATACGATAGGAGTTTAAGCGAACGCGTTTATTTAGACATACACTTACACACAACGCCTTTCTTTATCCCTTAGATACGATACGAAGTAGACAGATCCTAGAGTAAGACAACTTGAAGGCCAGGTTTAGCGTGATTGTGGGCGTTTAGGTGGAAAGAAGAATTTAGATAGTGTAGTGATGGGTTGCTAGCAGCGTCTCCTATAACATGATTCCTAAGATTTTCGCCTATTCCCTCGATGGGCTTTTACCATCGGTACATTCTATCAGCCTTATTCATAAAAAATCCTTAATTGAGATTTGATCATTCGATTAGTTAACAGACTGATTAAGCTTATTTGACAGTTGTTAAAAAGTATGATTCATAAACGCTTGCTAGCAGTCTGTTAACTAATGAGCTGCTGATGGATGGATTAGACGCGTTATGTTGTCACCTTGACAAATCATAGACCAAAAATGGCCTTTTAGTGAATAAAAAAAAATTGACAGCAGTGGCAGCGAATTAGCGGAAAACCAGCGAATTAACACGACAGACTAGGCAGTGTGGATCTAGTTTCCTTTACCTTTCCCGGAGGGGATAAAAACTTAAAACAAAAAAAACTGTCTTGCGTATGGTTTTGCTCTTGCCAAAATCAGCTGTTCACATTTGTGGCGGCCATTTTGTGAGTTAGCAGAGTGATAAAGGAGGGTCTGCGGTCCACTAACTTTCGGAAGACTTAACAGAGCCTTGATGAACTGATTAGCGCTAATTGACGTTTATAAATCATGTTTTTTTGCATCGGTCCTATAGCGAGCTTAGAGCGAGCCTCTAACTTTTTATGAATAAGGCTGTATGTTTTTTCTTTGCTTCCAGTCCCAGACCAGTATTGAAGAAGCGTTCATTGCGATTTTTTTTATCAACAACTTACAATAGGCCACTAGGGTCTGAGTAAGCAGTTCCGTTGTTTGAAGACCGAGTGAGTTTAATGTAACCCGCATTGTTGAAATCTACTGATAGGGAAAACCAGCGACGAGGATAGCGGATTTACCTAGAATCAATGGATTTGTGTTAACTGATCACTTAAGTCATAAAAACTTCATTAAAGTTAATAGAATAAATAATATGGTTACGTTTTACTGTCACTTTTAATTAGTGACCAGTTTTTGCTTTTTGCACGGACTTCTGTAGTAAATTAGTTTAACGCTATCCCGCGAGAACTTCAATTTTCCGGGATAAAATTTATCCTATTAGTAATCCACATAATAAAGTAACTGTGTGCCAGGATTCATCAAAATTACCTGGACCGTATGTTAGCGTAGAGCATCAACGCGGGTAATGTAAGGCCCATTGCAGGTTTACTCTCCTTTAAAACTCTGCTCAATGTTCGTTGACAAGTCCCGTTGGCCATCAGGAAGGTCCTCAGGTTTGCCCCCATTGGGTGGCGTGTTTCCCACTAAAACCCTGCTTAAACCCCTCACAAGTCTAGCTGGCCATCAGGAAGGTCCTTTGCAGGTTTGACCCCTTTGGGTGGCGTGGCGTGTCTCCCACTAAAACCCTGCTTAAAGCCCTTGTTCACAAGTCCCGTTGGCCATCAGGAAGGTCCAAAAGTCAAAAGTTTATTTTGCAAGTAGGCTGTCAAGGGCTCTTTTACATTTCTTTTTTTGGAACTACCAGCCCATTCTGAAAGACCGCAAGAAATTTGGCACAGTGTCCTTTGCAGGTTTGCCCCCTTTGGGTGGCGTTGGCGTGTCTCCCACTTAAAACCCACTCTAAACTCTCGTTAACAAGTCCCGTTTTCCATCAGGTGCGAGGAGGCAGTACAGGCGTGCCGCCGCCCCAGCCGCCGGCGCTCGAGGAGAAGCGCTCCCCGCTGCAGCCGCAGCAACAAGGCCGGGCGCAGCCGATACCGCAGCCGCCGCCGGCACCAGCACCGCTGCCAGGTAAATGCTACCACATCTCATGATGTCCTTGACTTATCCGTCCACGGACCACACAGACCACGAATGAAACAACTGTTACGTGAACATTGAAGAATTTCGGTCTGCTACCCTATCCTGCTCTGGGTGGTGGTGTGTGGTGTAGCATGCATTACGCACTGATGAGGATGCTGGTTCGATTCCTGGGCACAACTTTACTTTCCGTGTTTTTTATATGTGTAGTGTTTTGATTTAAGTATCGTTTAAAAGTATATTCCATTCATTGGTAAAAACTCTTTGTGGTTAGTATCTTCGATTTGATGTCGGACGCACATGCGTATAACTCTTGCAATTTACGATGTCGAGGGAGCTTTGTTTGTGGTAAACACGTATCTGCATATGTGTTAAAGTGTGCGTTTCTTCTATATGTTGTTGTAACATCTGTGTTGTTAACAGAAGCTGTCGTGGCGCCGTCGCCACCAAAACCTGCGGCTGTGAAAGCACCGAAAGTTCCGAAAGTCAATCAAAAGGTAAGAAAATACATTTTTAACAATACACACGTTTTCGTCATTGATATAATAAATATATCGGAGATCCTGTTTGTCACCGAAACTGTTTCAATTTCTGTCGTCGGGCTGACCGATTTGTAGTTTTTTTTTTTACGTTCCATATTAGGTTTTTTAGTTTCTATTTGCTTGGTGAAATCCTGGGGGGCAACTCCGAAATCCGATTTTCGAAATTTGTATCACACCGTCCCTCTCACTCTCAAATTAATAACTATTAGTGAGAGCGGAACGGCACGAAACGAACTTCGAAAAACGGATTTCGGAGTATAAGGCCTGGTGTGGTCTAATGAAATGAAATGAAATGAAATGAAATGAAATGAAATGAAATGAAATGAGTTTATTTTGCTGGAACATACACGGGTGTTACTTATTCTCGGGTCGGGTTCACGGGTGTTATTATTCTTAATCGTCTGATAAATTCGAAAATCGAATACCATTGCTTTATTGGGATGAAGTTGTGGTGTTCACCCAAAGGTAGACAAGGTAGGACAAGAAATAGATGGCGGGACGAATGTGGACAAGTTAGAAAGTCGTGGAGTACAATATTATAAAGATTATGTATGAAATGATACGTCAGGCAAAATTTAGGCATTTCGAACTTGTGACATTTTGCCGTTCTGGAGTTTTCAGGTTTAAGGTATCTTGTATCTGTGATTAGATATTTTTAGGAAATTTAAGGTACATTCCAATATTTTATTTAGGCATATCGGGTATGAGACGTTTTAGGTCGTTTAAAGTAGGTCTATCATTAGAACTCTTATAGAAAAAAAAAACCTGTTAATTGCTAATTACATCGAGAAATATACTTTTTTAGAAAATTTGGATACATTTATACTCGGAAATTGCTTAGTTAGTTAGTTACGCGGACGAATTCGCGGATAAAAGCTAGTATTTTATATTAAGACAGTAACAAACACGAACACGAAACCGTGGGAGGAGCACCGCGATGTATCGAGACTGCGTCAACGGCGCAGGCGCAAGGTCGTTCGCGTAATTCGTTCGTCGTTTACGCTAAATGGGAGTCGCGCTAATACAGAATATATTCGGACGGAATGACGCCGGGGTCTATAGAAATAATAATAGGAATGTAAACACATATAATAGACTGAAGATAATAGCTCGGAATGTGTGCTGTCGCTGGCATAAATATCGATACAGCCGTCATGTCAAATACAGGGTGTTACAAAACTACCCGTAAAGCCGAAAGGAGGTTAAATATGACCTAACACGTCCATTTACAATATTTAAGAACCCAAGTATGGTTTGCTGAGTTGACAGTTTACTAGGGTTGACAATATTTTTGGCTTTGATATTTTACGGGCAGGGGCGTGCAGTGGGTTCTGACAGAGGGTAGGCATATTGACAACAAAACCCGTATTGGTACGAAACGTGTCGGGCATAATCATAGATCTTCTATGTACAAACGGGTATGTTCCCTTAGATCTTTTAAACTATGCAATGGATTTTAATGCGGTTTTCAAGGGTTTTATCAATAAATAATAGAGTAATGATACAAGAGAACCGTATAGTTCAATAAATATTTTTTTTGCATTAATTAGTTAAATGATGACCACAATTGCCTAATACATCATACAATTTAAATTAATCGCCTATGAAATATGGTAATATTAAAACTATCCACAAAACACACCACACCACACATTAGTATAAATTTACATTACAGCCGTGCGAAGCCGGGGCGAGTCGCTAGTTTTAACTATAACATGAACTCCGCAGTTTACGTTAACTACTGTCCTGTTGTAAATAAATTAAAACAAAAAAGGAAAACGTCTGGAAAAATTAGGATTCGAACTCAAGTTCCACGCTTTACAGGCGACTCCAGGACCGTCGAGCTACGGTGTTACATAACTAACGGTGTGAAATTTTGCTATACAACTAACCGACCATAAGTTCACAAATGTTATTATATTAATTAAAACAACACAACCATTGAAGTAGATTTGTTCTGCGTTGGATGGAAAGCACTAACAATAAAATATGTACCTATGCAAAGGACAAATCAAATCAAGTTGGCAGTAAAAATTAGGACTATTTAGTTAACTAAGCGTAACGGTAACGTGAAATTATTGAGCTGCCTTTTGTTTAAGCCAAGTAAAATTTAGTAAAAGTTACGTACCGGTACTTTTAATTAAGTACTTTTTTGGCGTTTTATTTCCTAGTTATATATCACTTTCGTCGCGAACTAACTTTCACAACACTCACAACACAAAGCCAATGCCATCCCATAAGTTAGTATGTACTTAAAACACTAATATTTAGTAAATAACACTAGTTCACGTTTAATTATGTAGAACCAAACAAATAACTTAATAAGCCTTCACAGAATTACACAATTAAAATAACATCATTAATGTTTTTATTATGATCATGAAAGAAAACATCAAAAAACAACAAATCAGAGAGCCCGAACATTACGAGTTTTAGCAAATGAAATCACAAGATCTGCCTAATTGTACCCAATAAAACGAGGTCTTTTCGCGCATGCGTTTTAGTGCTTCATGGTGATTGGTGCGAATGGCGCGAAACATCACAGCGCCACCTTGCATGCTTTAGTTCAAGCGTCCGCAGTGCTGCCATTTTAGTGTTTTGGCAACCAAATATGGCGGTATTTTTAGGTTATGATATTTTAATTGATGACTAATATTTCGTTCTGAATTCTAGCGGGAAAGTAAGAGGTAAAGAAAAATTGTGGAAAAATTAATAATTCAGTAAAATAGGTACTTCGTTTTTAGCTTTTGAAAATAAATATCACCTCCAATACATATTTAAAACGTAAGTATCAAAGCTTATAATTGATTAGGTAATAAAACAAAGTCTCGATAATAATTTCGTGTTTATATGATGATTAAATATATAATCAAAATCGTTTATTTTGGCTTTTAGGGATCTATAGATAAAATTTGTATCTTTTAACCAAGATATTTTGGCGACTGTTTGATGGACCTGTCCTGGCAGCACTGCACTTATGCGGCAGAAGTTAGGAATTGTACTGAGATAACAGCTCAAGCCTATCTTTGTGTGCGTAGCCACACACCACTGTAGGTGTGCCCTGTCTGTACGTAATTCACGGACGATATTTTCACACGCATGCTGTAAGTATGTGTGCATTTTTTAAGGCAAGTTGTTTCGTTGCTTTTTGGCATCGTGTCGTCCATCGTGAAGCGCGAAATTCGAGCGCTCAAGGTTTACGGAGAATGTTTGTGAAGTTTTATAATACTCGTAAGTTGGGTTAGTAAGAAAATATTAATTAATAATAAATATGAACATAATAGTAGTATGTAATGTACGTATGGTTATAAGTAAGCACCGCTTATGTGCCTTTAAGGAATGCCCGCGTGTGTTTACGGGGTATTTTGTAACACGTTGTATATGTCTTCGACAAGTTTGAGGAATAAAGGTTGTGGCGAGCTGATGGATTGTATATTATAAATGAAAACAACTTATGATGATGAACTGCTTTTAATAAGTAGGTATAGGAATAGAACTACATAAAATGTGTGATCTCGTGGCTGCAGCACCGCACCTCCTACCGAGGTTAGTAAAGAACTGAATCCAGTAGGCTTATTGTCTAACTCTCTCGCAATCGCCATCGTGTTCATTTTGGCAGTTCTTGTATGAATGTGACAGCTAGCTGATTCCGATGCCAATTGTCAGCCCATACATGAACTGTCAAAATGAACACGATGGCGATTGCGAGCGAGTTAGACAATAAGCCTACAGGTATAAAAAAAATACAACCGAATCGAGAACCTTCTTTTTTTAAGTCGGTTAAAAATGAGATGCCGCTGTCACAAGGTTTACAACTGCCAGCTATAAAATACATTATGGCAGTAAAATGGACTTTATCCTCCACAAAACCTATAGATATTTTTGATATCTTGGTAACGTATATATTTCTGCCCTTGACTGTACTGCCTGCAGAATTGACGCTATCCGCACTGATACCTATCAAATATACCATACATACATACCGTCACGCCTCTTTTCCACAGGGGTAGGCAGATACTACTTTGTTCCACTTGCTACGATCCTGAATCCTGAGATACCTTTTTCGCTTCATCCACATTTATCAATCTCTTCATACATGCTCGTCGGTTTCGGGTACTCTTGACCTGCCCGGCTAGCACGACAGCGCACAAGAGTCGCGTCGCGCGCGAAATAGATTACCCGTCTCTTTCTAGAACAAACAGGTAAATAAAGACGGGCAATCTATCTCGCGCGCGACGCGACTCTTGTGCGCTGTCGTGCTAGACGTGCTGACCTTTTTCCGAAACGTCCCCAATTTGATCACGGAACGTCCGTCTAGGCCTTCCCCTCCCAACGCACCCGTTCACACTCCCCATGTAAATCTGTTTAGTTAATCTTCTTTCATCCATCCTCTACGTGACCAAACCAACCAAGCATACCTTTTTCTATCCTAGTCACTATATCTTCTTTCACACCAGCACGTTCCCTTATAGAACTAGAGCCCACGACCAAAACCATGTCTCATAGCAATACGGCAAAAACCCTATAAAATCGTTAGATTGTATGATTCTGAACCCGACTAGATGTGTAGTAACGGTCGAAAGTGTAGCAACTGCGTGGGAGGCCATTTCTGCTGTGTCAAAAAAAAAAGGCAGTCGGTATTATAGCAATACGTCTGATAGTGAAAATGTACATAGATTTTATAATTGTATTACGAAAAAGTTTGTTTTCAAACATTTTGCGCGTAGCATATAGCCTGAGCGCATTTTTGAAAATGTCAACAAATTTAGCCGACCTGTATCATAGCAATACGGATAATTTCTTTTTTAAACTTTTCGTATTGCTGCCAGGATTACCAAAAACCTGTTTTCAGACACTTTAAGTGTAGCATATACTCCCAAAAACGAAAATAACGTTTCGGAGTCGCCTGGCCGACGCCTCTGTTAAATGTTTTTTTTTAATTTAATTCTTTGTTAATTATCATCTAATAAATTCAGGGTCGCAACGTATTCATTGGTTTGTAACAGAGAATTCAAGATGCCTCAATACGATTTTTAAATGATATCTGAGTATCGAAAAGTTGTCTGATAGAGAAGGTGCTACACTTAATTTGTCTGATATAAATTTTTTGCACACGTGGACAACTTATTTTATCATGTGCAACAATTTTCAGACATATTGCTATGATACCGATCGGTAAAATTTGTTAACAATTTCAAAACGGTCTCAAAATTTAATGCGTTCACATTTCCGTCTGAAAATTGTTTTGTTCGCATCAAATAACCAAAATTTACTAATAAAAAAGATTTTCAGACGTATTGCTATGAGACATTTTTTTTGTCTCATTTTTAATTTTTTTAAGTGATTTTACGGGTTTGCGCTACACCACTAACGTCTGAAAAATATGTTTCCGGTATCTCAGAACTATCATTCAACTACAGTCTGCAAATCAGACATATTGCTATGATGCAGTTCGGTAAAATTCTTTGACAATTTTGAAAATTCGGTCAGATCAAACGCTACGCGGAAAATGTCTGGTATTGGTATTTTCGAGTTCAGGATAATCGTATCTATCGATTTGATGCGGTTTTGGCCGTATTGCTATGAGACAAAAATTTTGGTCGTGGGCTCTAGTTCTATTATCACATCATTCCTTATTCTATCTTTCAGATGTACCATTACGCAAGTAAATCTGCTTCGCGTATCCCAACACCGACCAAGCGTCAATGTCAATAGCTCTCTACAATGCATACATATACATAAATTACGTCTTTATCCCTTACGGGGTAGACAGCCAAAGGTAACAAGACAAGACCTAAAGGCCACGTGATGGGTTGCTAGCCGCATCGCCTTTTTTTTTTTTTTTTTTTTTTTTTATATATGAATAGGAAGGCAAACGAGCCAGTGGGTCACCTGATGGTAAGCGATCACCACCCTGAAACCCTGAGACATGATTTTCGATCTCGATGGGCTTTTACTATCTGCGCGGGAAGAGAACTAGGCTTATTGTCTTGACTCGCTCGCAATCGCCATCGTGTTCATTTTGACAGTTCATGTATGGGCTGACAATTGGCATCGAAATCAGCTAGCTGTCACATTCATACAAGAACTGTCAAAATGAACACGATGGCGATTGCGAGTGAGTTAGACAATAAGCCTACTGGTACAGTCACCAGCATAAATAAGTGATCACTTTTGTACCTTGTCACTTTAAAGTCATGTTTGAAAAACCATACAAAGTCATGTAACGACTGAAAGCGACAAGGTACAAAAATGATCACTTATTTATGCCGGTGACTGTACATACTATGTTTTATCTTTGCTCCCAGATCAGTATGGAAGTTCACATGAAATATGCGTTCAGATTTTATATTATATATACGTTTATTTTCACACATAACGTTATTAAATCCGTAGGTGTGCAGAATCGAGAGCAAAGCAGCGTGTCATTGTGTTTAAATGCGTGAAATTTTGTAGCGTAACTATTGCTATGATACCTATGTACCTATCCTATGTATTGATTGTGTATGTCACTGATATGTTGTGGCACGTTGTGGTTCTAGCGCTTGTCTGCGACTGTATATGAAGGAGTATTTTCGCGGGAGCTATGCTGTATTTGATGACCTAAAGCTGCATATTCCATTCTAATACATTTTAAAGCTTTTGTAAACACACCAGTTCCATTTTTACCAAACATGGCACATTCGAATATAAAAATCCGCATCGAAATTAGTCCATCCGCTAGAGAGCTACGATACCACAGATAGACAAACAGACACAAGGACAGACACAGAGCACTACCTCCTATGCAAAACTTAGCAGTGCGAGATCATTTTATATTGTTTACTTACATAGACAGACGGACATAAAAATATTCTGATTTTAGTATTTGTTGTAGCGACAACTTTACTGAAATACGCCATCCGTGAAAATTTCTACTGTCTAGCTATTACGGTTCATGAGATACAGCCTGGTGACACATGGACAGACAGACAGACTGAGAGACAGATAAACAGACGGACAGACAGCCGGAGGGACAGCGAAGTCTTATTAGTACGGAACCCTAAAAATAAGATCTCGTTTAGCAAGTGAGGCGTTATGTGCCGAGACGACTTTAGAATTTAGAGCGGCGTCCCGCCATCTTGAGTTATTGTTAATCTGAACCTAGCTCCATTGACATGGCATAGACGGTTGCGATTCGGATTATTATTTCGTGATATGGATCGCGATATGTGTGTATCACGTGATAATATTGACCCTGTAATCTACGCCATTATGAGTTCTTCGATGTTTCAAAATGGCTGATAAAAACCGTTAAAATAATATTTAAAAACTAACAAGTCGCCAGTATTTGAATTTTTTATCGAAACGTCGGCCGGCGTCTTCCACCTTCCACTTCCACCCCATATTTATCGATATCGATAAATAATAGAGAGGTTACAAATAAAGTATAGTGTAGCGGACGCGGGATAAGCACCGTTGTGGCTACGTGTCGATTGTTGTTGGTTAGTGATGCGAATTAAATATATCAAAATCCCGCATTTGTGTACCGATTTTGACGTAGCACGGGATTGTATACTTACCGGCGTGTAGAATACATAATGGGGTACATTCAAGGGCGTAAATATCGATACAGCAATCATGCCAATTATAATATCATTTATCTGTGGGTGATTGGTGATAAGTTTAAAGTTCTAAGCAGTGGATAAAGAGAGAACAGAGATTAACTAGAATGACAAGTTAGGAAAATATAGAAACCACCAGAATGTAAAAAACAAGATGCGCACTGCAGATTAAAGAAGATATACCCCCTTATTCATAAATGTTCTATAGGCCTTAACTTAGCAATCGTTTGTCCTTATCTGTCACTTTGACATTTACAGATAAGGACTACCGATTACTAAGTTAGCAGGAGCCTACAGAGCGTTTATGCTATGAATAAGGGGCATAGACACAAAGCTCAATTAGTAAGGAATTACGAATTTTAATATTTTTCTAGTGTAATATACTGTGTCGTGGTTTTAACAAAGTTACCGGATTAAGAAGGCTGTGTTCATGTAACAGTTAAGTTTACGACCTTGTGTCATTGCACCAAATACACGCCACTTTCCGTCTTCACACATTTTCAAAAAAGTCCCGGTTATATCGCCTGCTAAGCCTGTTCCCATAATCCTGAGATATGCTTAGCGTGTCTCATCACTAGCCAGTCGAGCGCCCAGCGCCCTAGCAGACGGTCGCGCCGGCCGCGCACATTTGAATTTCGAACGCGACTTTTTAAAAACAAATTCGAATTTCGTTGGTGTTTTGTTTTTAAATAAGTGGAGCGTTCACGGAGCAAGCTATAGAAATAGATTGTGGAGTGTTTAGTGCGTTTGTTAATATTTGTTTTTAACTTTTTTAATCCGAGATTAGTTCTGGTGACACAAATTGGATGTTTCCATGGTATAAATGCGCAGTGCTATTTTGATGTCGTGTTTCTTTTTTATACTGGGTGTGTTGTGTTTATAGTGATGGAAAAATTGAGGAAAATCTTGTAACTTAGGATTGGAATGAAACCAAATGTTGGTAGAGAAGGTTTGAGGAATCTAACCCTACGGCTGTTTTTCGCTTTTGGAAAACACCGTGAGGTCAACTGCAAACATTAGCACATTAAAAGATTAGCGTAAGTCAAAGTAGGCGTCATAACGAGATAATGAAGCAATATTATAGTAGCTGATAAGCTAAAATGTATAAACTATCATCAGTACGGCTAGCACAGCTGTCGGTTTCTGATTAACACAGTACTTTTAAAACTACACAGCTCTACAAAATCTAAGGTAAATACCGTCTGCGTAAACATGCTTGCGTAACGACACAATAGCTCTACAATAGATTATATCTCAACATAACGACGCCTAAAAGTTTGTCAAAATTTTCATTTCTAATATAAGCTTTATTTGCTGTTACTTGCATTGTCATCCGTTCTACATTATGTGTACCAAATCTCAAGTCAATCGGACCAACCGTTGAAGAGTTCCCTCCTGCGAAGACGGTCCTGGCTGGCTCACCATTCCACTATCAGAATAATTGTATTTTTTTTTTATATGAATAGGAAGGCAAACGAGCAAGTGGGTCACCGGATGGTATGCGATCACTACTGCCCGGAGGGATTGCTGATGCGTTGCCAACCTAGAGGGCTAATATGAAATTCCTCTTGTGCCCGTAATTTTCCCGGCAGTCTTACTCTCCACACCGGAACACAGCAGTGCAGGCACTGCTGTTTAGCGGCAGGATGGTGGTAGCGATCCGGACGGACCTTGCACAAGGTCCTACCACCCGCAAAATTGTCATCCAACTTACTCTAATATACAAAATTTCAGCTCAATCGGTTGAAGATAAAATATCTGCTTCAAAATTGATTCGCACAAACAAACCATCCATCCATCCATCCATCCATCCATCCATCCGGACAAACATATGAAACATACTTACATACATATATTATATTGCTAGTTAAATAAATGCTTTTAATAAGATATAGTTAGTCGAAAAATTCCAGAATAAACTATTCTTATGTTTTGACAAAAAAAAACATTATCTGTTCAGTAGTTCCAAAGGTTTACCCCCTGCGTGCAATCAGATATATATTACTTGTCAATATGTTTTAATATAATTTAGATAACATGAGGTATTTACGTTGCGACTCTAGGCAGCTACGACCGTTGACATGTTTATGGCTGTCCCGCGGGAATTAAGCAATTTTCCGGGATAAAATGTAGCCCGTGATTTAATCAAGAGTACCGGGTATCTTCGTTCCAAATTTAATCCGAATCGGTCGAGTCGTTTCAGCGTGAAGAGGGAACAAACATACACGCAAAAAATCAAAAGTTTATTTTGCGAATAGGCCGCCAAGGGCTCTTTCTCTTTTGCATGTCTTTGAACTACCAACGCATTCGGAAAGACCATTATTGCCAGAAGAATGCGCCGCAAGAAACACACATTCCACACTCACATCGTCACAAACTTTCGCATTTATAATATTAGTAGGATATTTTAATGGAACTGATTAGTGATCACGCAGCGGTATTGTTTTGTACAATACAAGTCATTGCATTGCTTGCCCTTGACTCGACCGCTGCTCGTAATTCTTAATAATAGGTACGATGCCGTTTGTGTTACCCTACGGACATGTTAGGTTATGTTGTGTATCAGTAGGCTTATTGTCTCACTCGCTCGCAATCGCCATCGTGTTCATTTTGACAGTTCTTGTATGAATGTGACAGCTAGCTGATACCGATGCCGATTGTCAGCCCATACGTGAACTGTCAAAATGAAGACGATGGTGATCGCGAGCGAGTTACGTAATAAGCTTGCTGCTGTAGGTACTAGTGATGGGCCGAATACTAGCCGACTAGTCGGGGAAACTGACTATACGCTGGTTTTTATAGTCTATGACTAGTCGGCGATTATTCAGCAAAAAATTACGACTAGTCGGTTGTTATGTTTAAGCAAAATTGGCTCATAAAACCATTAAGACCATTATGACTAAATTAAATGTCTTATTATTATTACTAGAGTCTGTCTAACCAAAGCTGAACCCACTAGTTATTTGATTGGCAACATTTTGTCTTTAAGCGTGTCTATCTGAGGTGTCATGTTGTATGTCAGATTGACATTTCTCTAAGAAAATTGCAGCTGTGTGAGTGATCCTGTGTTACCTGGTCATGATTTTTTGAAATTGCCGCGCTTTTACAGGTTCAGCTTTGGTTAGACAGACTCTACCCACCCGCACCTCTCGGTCCCCTTTCGTCGTCCCACCCCGCGCCCCTGTGCCTCGCGGGCGAGGACTCAGCTAAGCGGTTGGTCTGTAGCCGCATCGTCTATAACATGATTCCTAAGATTGGTTCGAGTTTCACTATAATAGGCGTAATCCTGGCAACAGCTGTCCGTGTAACCATTTATCAATCATTATGCGGATACAATTTAAATGCATATTAATAATTAACCGCTTTAATCATTGTTTATTATTCTTTTATTATTTTTTGATTGAATTCGAAAATAATGCATATTCTCGTAAACCTATTTTATTTCCAACCTATAAACTCTGCGCAAATTTGCATTGAAACCTAGAGTTGATATAGGCTACTTTTTATCCCGGAAAACTGCATAGTTCCCGCGGGATAGAGATAAACATGTCAAAGGTCGTAGCTGCCCAGAGTCGCAACGTAAATATTATTGCAGAATATACTATCAACATCGGTTCTGAAGTCTAATGAAGTCTAACGCGGACGAAGTCGCGGGCAGAAGCTAGTATGGAATAAACTTTTGACGCTTGTATGTATGTATGTAAACTCTTTATTGTGCAAAATAAACATTAAACAATACAATTGACAAACACTGAGACACATGCACAAAGATGGACTTTTCCTTTAATTTAAGCGATCTCTGCCAGTCGATCTTTGAGTGGAGAGGAGTATTATATTAGGGACGGACGAGTGCGTTTAAAAATTTATATCTGTGGCTTTTTTTTTCGTTATTATGATTACAAAACAAACTTTCGTACATTTATATGTATACTCAGGTTTGTGCGTTTCTGGTCGTTGTCATGTGTAACCCGTCTAGACAACCGCTTGTTATTTATAGTTCTGGCTTTTAACCAAATGAAATGTCACAAATATTTCGATATTGTTGACCTGGCCGCGTATTCATCCATTCTATAGTGAGTAGAACTTTCACACAAATATACACTAAACTGCAGGTTTATTAAGGCGCTGTCAACAGCAAATGACCTTGAGCAGCGCCACTCTTCATACATACGGTTCGCGTGCCTGTTAGTGAAAGAGAAGAAACTATTCCGGCAGCTTGGCGCGCGTCTAAAATCATGCAAATAAGACACAATAAGAAATAAAAATAATTATGGATTATTTGTGAAATATGACTCGTTAGCCGTGTAGGTATGAATATGTTGACTTCATGTTTTTAATTGCAGACCCATACGTCGAAAAAATAAAGACAGAACCGTTTAATGATGATTTTAAGACCAATCTTTGCAATTATTTTCTATCGAACCGATTTTGTTCAATTATGCATCGAGTCCGTCCAGCGTCTTTGAAATATGATGAAAATTAACATATTTTTTTTTGTGTGTAGTTTTTCTTAAAAAACTGCTTAAATAACATCAATTTCAACAAAATTAGGTGATGTCAGCCTCTTAACGTAACTCGTTCGCGATCGCTATCTTGTTCATTTTGACAGTTCATGTATGGACTGACAATTGGCATCGGAATCGGCTAGCTGTCACATTCATACAAGAACTGTGAAAATGAACACGATGGCGATTGCGAGCGAGTTACGTAATAAGCCTACTGTCCTATTTGGTAAACAAAATTCTAACCTCAAAACGACTCATTTTTGTTATTTTTTAACTATTTAAACGTAAATAAAGGAACTGGAGATAAAATTATGTACAAAATATTGCCTCGGGTTTATTTTATAACATAATACACCTTATTCTTTACAAAAATTTGTACATTGAGGTTAGCTTTTTTTACCAAATAGTACAGTTAACACAGTTGAGGCGTGACGATATGTATGTATGTATGTACAGTTAAGAATGAAAATACCATAGATAACAGACTTCTCATTACCGTTTACCGAGCTAAACAAACGGCCGGGAATTCCTCGCAATTGACCTTTTGTCTTACACGTAATACGAGGTAACGGTCAAACCGTCGGCCCGCACCTGCCGTATACGCCCCTAGCTAATAGGAGGGCGTAAAAGTCCCCTTTGGCGTAAAAAGTTATACACTGAGCGGTTTCGCACTACGTCAGATCCGAATCCGATACGAACCCGTGAAAATATGGTCGATAGTAGCTGTAGAACCTATTCTACAGGGTGTATCAGACAACCCCTAACAATAATCCACTGGGGTATATAACCATAGCTATAGAAGCTTTAAAAAAAAATACTCCAATTTTTTTTAAATATTTTTTTTAGCTTCTGTAGCTATGGTTATATACCCTAGTGGATTATTGTTAGGGGGTGTCTGATAAACCCTGTAGGGTAATTTACGTACTAGATCCGATCTCTGTCATTCGATTTCTTTCGTGCGTATACTAATACTAATATTATACCCTAGATACAAAGGCTTCTTTTTATCCCGGAAAATTATTCATATAGTTTGCATGGGATAGCATTAAACATGTCAAAGGGCATAGCTGCCTAGAGTCGCAACGTAAATAAAAATAATTCTTGCAGAATATACCATCAACATCATTTTTTAAGTCTAATTCTACGCGGACGAAGTCGCGGACAGAGGCTAGTATTACAATATCGCGTGACCTTATTATATTTAACAGACAGACGGTGAGACAAACTGATACAATTTCGTCACCCGCCCGCAGTCTCATATTTATTAAACCTCCGAATGTATCAATTACAGTATTGATTTGCTTCGACGCCCTATGAGTGTTGCATTTGTATATCTTTACAGATAAACTTGACAGTATATAGGTGCATTCTATGTTATATCTTTGCGTCCAGACCAGTTTCGTAGTTTACACAAAAACTGTATGTGTGTATAGGTATATCGTGATTGTAACACCAGGGCCGAAATAATTATCATCTTGCAAAATGGACCATTATATCACTACATCTCGCTTGTATCCGCTCGCTTTTGTTAACGCGTCATACATACTTATACATTGTGCCATTGATCCTGTGAAAACATTGTATGTCGGGTAAAAACATAGTAGAATACTAGCTGAGCTTGCCACTTCGTCTGTAGAGAATTTGATATACGCGGGCGCGTTCTATAGAATTTTCCTAGGTAAAAACTGTCCTATGTTCTTCCTTTCAAATTCAAACTATTACCGTGCTAAATTTTATCACGAACGGTTTACGCGTGAATGTGTAACAGATAAATACACATTCGTATTTATAATATTAGTTAGGATTTCATTTAAGCAAATGTTATTATTTTGACCGGCTAGAGTAACTCGCTCGCAATCGCCATCGTGTCCATTTTGACAGTTCATGTATGGGCTGACGATTGGCATCGGAATCAGCTAGCTGTCACATTCATACAAGAACTGTCAAAATGAACACGATGGCGATTGCGAGCGGGTTACGTAATGTATGATTTTTAATGAATCTTAAATTGATGCCTTGGTTCTGAAGATCAGATTCCCCTATCTCTTATAGTGTTTGACTTCTCCCTATTGACCCATTTGGATTGATCACCCTGTATACAGTATCTGTGGTCCCAGGTAACGACCACCGCAAACTTCTCTTGTCATTCTTGTGGTAGACCACGCCTTGGTTTATATAGCCACAGAAAGTGTTGTCTCCCAGACGATACGCCATGATTAGTCTTGTAATATGTATACGTAAATGCCGTTGAGGTCCCAAGTGTCCCTGTGTACGCATTCAATTTGCATATGAAACGGCCGGCCATACAATAGTTGTGTATACAATGAAAATACATAAATCATAAGTTATGTCAACGGTAGTGTGCCGCAATCGATTCTTTTGCAACTCAATAAAACGGAAAACAACTATTTCAATATTTGCACAGAGCCGTCGGGCCCCTTTACCAGCCCAACAATTGTCGCCATTGTCGGTGACACGTGACAATTCTGTTTGCATTACAAACTCGTCAAGAATCTATGATATTTTCATTTTTAACTGTCCTATTTGGTAAACAAAATTCTAACCTCAATGTGCAAATCTTTGTAAAGAATAAGGGGTATTATGTTATCAAATAAACCTGAGGTAATATTTTGTACATAATTTTGCTGATATTTTATCTCCAGTTCCTTTATTTACGATGAAATAGTTAAAAAATAACAAAAATGAGACGTTTTGAGGTTAGAATTTTGTTTACCAAATAGGACAGGTCAGAATGAAAATACCTTACGCCGGTTGCCTTCGTATTGGCTAAGCATTACATTTCGTATTGTCAGTTGTCATCGACAGTTTTATTTATATTACAAACTCGACGAGAGGCTTCATATTCAATGTGCATTGTCATTAGGGCTTCCAATTCGAATATTCGGCTAATTTTCATATTCGAATATTTGGGGGCATTATATTCGAATATTCGATATTCGATTTTATGTTAGTAAAATGTTTACGCGGGTAGCGATGTGATTTAAGTATTGCAGTATTATCGTGTAAATTAAGTCGGTACGTAAGGTAGTAGTTAATAATACTGTTCTTCTTTAATTTTAGGTGATTTTTGAAGACTGAAAATGTGATGATGATAAATATTAAGATTATTAGGTGAATTAGGTAACTAATATCCGTTCTCTATGTTTGCGTTGATCTCTGATTTTTTTATGAAAAGTTGTAATAACTATTTTGTTTTTTACTGCTAAGTGATTTTTTAAACTGATTACGTAATTACACAGCTGACTCTGTCGTTTAATATGTTTTATTAAACCTTTCTAAAATATTCGAATACTATTCGAATAATTCGAATACTATTCGAATAATTCGAATACTATTCGAATAATTCGAATACTTCCGAATTTACCAATCGAATATTCGAATAATTAGAATGGTCGAATATTGGAAGCCCTAATTGTCACATGTCACCGACAATTGTCGAATTGGTGAAATACCCGTCGTTGGTTTGGTATCGAAATTAACAATTGGAAAGCAGTAGTTGAATATTGTGACTGTAGAAGTGTCGATTGTCAGCATCTTTTTCATTATGAGAAAATATATGAAAAAGTCACTTTCTCGGGTTTAAAATAATTATATATTTGTTGAACCGTAACCTTGGATGATATATAACATAGTGACAAGATAAGCTGTTGAATGATGAGTTAGATATAGCAAGGTTTATGCGACTAGAAATTTCAGTAAAATTAGTTTTTATCGAGCGAGCCATTTCGCATCAGCATTTCGTACAAATTCGACGATTTGCGAGGTTTGATTTAAGAAATTTTATTATTAAATATTTTTTTCTAAGATATTCATGTTGTATTTACTGGCAATGTGTCAGGTTAATAGGTAAATTTTGATTGGTTACATCAGGAACTATGACAACATGTGTTTGACATTCGGCCATCTTTGGTAACTTTTTAGGAATTTAATTAAAGCGGAGAGTGTGAAAGGTGTTGCGACTTGCGGCGACATATGCCCTCTTAGAGTGTGATTAATTATCACTGAATATTTTTGGCGAGGAGTATATCAGCAGGTCGTATACAGTTAAATTATAAATAAATAAATATCTTAGGACAATTGACACTAATTGACCTAGCCCCAACCAAACTAAGCAAAGCTTGTGATATGGGCGCTAGACAACGGATAAACATACTTATATTGATAAATACATACTTAAATACATATTAAACATCCAAGACTCGAGAACAAACATTCGTGTTTTCATACAAATATCTGCCCCGACCGGGGATCGAACCCGGGACCTCAAGCTTCATAGTCAGGTTCTCTAACCACTAGGCCATTCGGTCGTCCAAGTTTTTCTATTAAGTCGTGGCATTAAAAAGTGGCAATACTGTAGTGTCGTCCCGTTTTCTTATACTTATAGATTTTTTTAATGTCACGACTTTATAAACTAACTGTACGCTCTGGACTTGCATTATTTCATGCAACATTGCTCTGTCAATCAGTCCGCCTTGCCTTTCCCCGACAGGGAACCTTCACCCGCTCGGCCCTGGCATACTACTTTCCCTTCCTCCACTAGTACATATTCGGCATGTCTGCCTGTATCAACCCAACTTAAAACTCGAACTCGAATCGTGTTTTATTAAATACTAGCGACCCGCCCCGGCTTCGCACAGTATATTATGCATGTATTATACATTATAAACCTTCCTCTTGATTCACTCTATTTATTAAAAAAAACCGCATCAAAATCCGTTGCATAGTTTTAAAGATTTAAGCATACATAGGGACATAGGGACACAGAAAGCGACTTTGTTTTATACTATGTAGTAATAGTGAAGACGTTGTGTCGCTATCTAAGAATAATTAACTAACAGTGAGTTACACCTGTCTCACCACTCTCTTAACTGTTAGTTATCTATGTTTCCATCTCTATTTATCACTACGAAATAGACAGAGACGTCATCATACATAACTGACAGTTAGGAGTCAACGAAATCATCGAAGTGCATTTCGATCAAAATCGCGGATTTTTCAATTCTAAAACAAGGCACTTTCTTAACAATTTTTGAATATGTTATTGAATCCAAGCGTTACTTTGCGAAGCTCCATTTCAACTAACGGGAGAAAGTGCGAGTACTGGAGTATAGATATAAATATGTAAAGTACGTATAAATAGATATAAACATAATACAATACAATTCATTTATTTGTCAAACATAGGTGTACAGAAAAGATGTTACATTAAATATAGAGTCGTCCAATGTAAATGTAACCAACCGTGTTAGATATTTAAGATAAATTGTTGTGAGCAACGCGATACATTCGCGCCACGTGTAAACCTTAAATAGGTTTCTGTTGCGCGTCTTAATCAATTGTGCTTGTTAATTTTTATCTTTTGTAACTTAAATAAATACCTAAAAAAAATAAAAATAACGTTTTCTCTAACCAATACCTTTTCTATGCTTGAATGTGCTCCATTTACCCCCATAAGTTGAAACGATCTCTCAGATTGGCTTTTCTAAGCAAACTTTGCATAACCGAACTATATTATTACATCACTGCCCGCCCTACTGGCATATTAACATGGTTATAGTAGACGCGTGACCTTGAACCTTACCAACATACGTATCAGCAACATACCTATGAATGCTATACGTATTATATGCATATATCACGAAGATAGTGAGTTTTAAAATTATCTCTTACGCTAGAAAATATTTTTAGACCGACATGAACTAATAGTTTATGATAACAGATTTAAATATCATGTTCTGTGTAGTGGTGGCAATAACGGCTGTTTTGCAATAATGAATAACAGTGTTGTGTTATTCTTAAATAGCTGTTATTGTAAACTGTTGTCTGTTATATTGCTGTTTTACAAAACGATAATGAACTTATTATTAAATAATTGATATACTTATTTCGTCACGATCGCAGCGTAATAAAAACGGACGGGAACAAAAGCAAAACAACGCTCTGTTACCTGGTTTGTTATTGTACTGACTGACAACAAACAGCAACAGCTAATAATGATACCAATTGTCAGTTGTTTGAATTGTGATTGCGATGCGAGCTCGCGCGTATAGCGCTATCTCTCGCACACACCTACTTGATTTGTTGCGCACTCGCTTGCGCTTCACAGTGTGCGTATGAACAACGTTGACAACAGACAACGAATAATGATAACAGGATAGTTGACGATTCGATAATGTGTTGTTCGTTGTGTGCAAATAATGCATTACGTTATCTGCTGTTGTAATAACGACCACCACTAGTTCTGTGTGCGTTTACATCGTTCACTTGTATAAAGGGAGGCTTTATAATGTTGACTTTTGAAGTGAAAACATCTTTAGTGGCGCTGAACACTTTTCGGGATGGGTAAAAAATGTTAAACTCGCGTCAGGCGTAAGACGGAGGGAGAGTTTAAGTACCAGGATATCAGGGGGGCAACTCCGAAATTCGTTTTTTGAAGTTCGTAACATACCGTCCCTCTCACTCTAAAATGAATTACTGTTAGTGTGAGCGGAACGGCATGAAACGAACTTCGAAAATCGAAATTCGGAGTATAAGACCTGATCTTCTAAGTCTTCTAACGTCAAACAGCTTATTTTGAAATACGAATGAAGCTAGAGTCGCGTTCGATTTTTGAAGTGTACGTTGATTTCGTCAGTTCAAATCTCGTGTATTTTAATAATAATAATAATCTTTATTTGCTTTTTGCTTTTTTTTCTGTTTGCGCGAGTGTGCGTGTGTGTAGTTTTCACTTCTGCCGGCACAGTCGTAAAAGATACACGTATGTCTATTTCACTTTTGTCTGACGTAGTAATGTAAGTATTTTATCTAAGGACATATTTCAAGGCAGGGCGCAATTATACGATTTATAGTTTAATTATTTTAATAATTAACTTTTCATTTTATGTATTAATAAAAATATTATAGTTTGAGTAAGGGTTTAAATTATTCTTCAGCCGTAAAGTAACGTTTTTATAGGCTTGAAATATGTTAATCGATACATTAGGGCGTATAAATGTCCCTGGCTGCATACGTTAAGAACTTTCTTACGACCCTAAAGCTAATGATAAAATTGATATATAACACGAACAATGGGCTATTCAACGTTGATCAAGTCGTTTAGTTGGCTGTTAGCACCAATTTCCATTTTTAACGGAAGTTGCATAACAAATTTTTGATATATCTTGCTTGATGTGTGTCAGGAGTAGCGTAAAATAAAAAATAAAACAATAGTTACCATCACCGTACCGGAATTGGTTGCATAAGATTTTATACGGGTTTTGGTATTGTGACGTAACGTTGTATACTTTTGTTACTTGGATCTAATTGTATTGTCGGGAAACGTTATGAGGAATATGCGCGCAACTAGTTAGCAGTCATGTTATAGGCGATGCGGCTAGCAACCCATCACTATTTTGATTCCACTTTCCACGCATACTTACTTACTGGCTGGGCGCAGTGACCCGAAGTGGATCTTGGCCTCCGACACCAGACTTCTCCATGCCTTGCGATCCTGGGCCAGCTCTCGCCAGCCATCGGCCCCGAGATCCGAGAGATCCCTTTGGACCAAGTCGCCCCAACGGTACCTAGGGCGGCCAACTGGTCTACGCCCGCTCGGCCGACCCAAGTACGCTCTTTTAACGGCTCCATCCTCACTCAACCTCTCCACACTTTCCACGCATACGCCCTCAATTTTGCTGAACGTGGCCTGTATGTCTTACCTTAGGCTCTGTCTACCCCGTGAGGGATAAAGACTTGATTTGTGTATGTTTATTAGAAGTAAGCAGACGTGGAAGTCGATAGCATGCTGTAATCATAATAAAAGAATACCAGCTGATTATGTGCGTCTGACATGACTATATGATTGAGACAGGCTACTTTTTTTATCCCGGAAAATTGCATAGTTCCCGCGAGGTAATCCGAAAAACGCCTCAGACGGAGACTCCACGGAATTCCCAGTTTTCTACGGAATACCAGACTGGGTTCATGATGGCAAGATAAAAATATCTGGGATTCGGGAATATAGAAAACCCCTTATTTATAAACGCTCTATTCTATAGGCTTCTGCTAACTTAGTAATCGTTTGTCCTTATCTGTGAAAGGTAAATGTCACAGTGACAGATAAGGACAAACGATTGCTAAGTTAGCAAAAGCCTATAGAGCGTTTATGAATAAGGGGGTAAGAATGTAGCAGTAGGTCTACCGTAACAGTAACTGTCAAAACTGAAAATTGTCTACGAGACAAAAGCTGTGGACTCTCTGGGTTAAGTGAATCATTTTGCATACATAATAATGATAAATTAAACGTCGAAGATAGTGATTGGTGTCGTAATGAGCGTAATATAATTACTAATGACACAAAGCTTTGGTATTATGGATACGGAGTCATATCTTCGTTTATTATCGTACTAGCTGTTGCCAGCGACTTCGTCTGCAAAGGATTCGTTTATCGCTATCCCGCGGGAACTACGCAATTTTCCGGGATAAAAAGTAGCCTATGTGCTATTCCAGACTTTTCTCTATCTATGTGCCGAATTTCATCCAGATCCCTTGGGCCGTTCTGGCGTGATTGAGTAACAAACAAACATACATCCATCCATCCATACTTTCGCATTTATAATATTATATATATAAGTATATATAATATAGTTAGATCATAGATCGCACGACGGCATTCTAAGATTAGTTGTTGCAATGTGTAGCCGATACGATACCCCACTGAAAAGATACTATAGTGGGGCGTATTGGTTCTTGTACAGTTGTATTGCTTTGCCTACCTTAGATCCAATATGGCTTTTATGACATAAAATATCAATTGATGACAAAATGTAACGTAAATTGTTTGTAATAATCAGGTTACCGAATTATGTTTTACTAGCTGCCCGCGACTTCGTCCGCGTAGAATTTAACTTGCGAACTGATGTTGATAGTATATTCTGCAATAATTAATTACGTATCGACTCTAGGCAGCTACGACCTATAACATGTTTATCACTATCTCGTGGGATGTACCCTACCATCTAAATTGTACTACATGTATGCAATAAATAAATAAATAAATAATAAATAAATAAATAACTGTGCAGTTTTCCGGGATAAAAAGTAGCCTATGTTTTAATCTAGGGTACCAGCTATCTTCGTTCCAAATTTTATCCAAATCCGTTCAGTGGTTTTAGCGTGAAGAAGGAACAAACACTCACATCGTCACCAACTTTCGCATTTATAATATTAGTAGGATTTTAAACATTAATTAGCGCCCCCTTCGGTAGTCGCTCAGGGTTTATGCCACCGTTTCCCCCTCATACATCCGGGGCTGCCATGCCAACTATAGGGCATACCCTTCCCCTATCTATTCGTACTTCGGTACGCAATTCATAAGTATCGTGCGTCTTAAATTCGGCGAATATCTTAAGAATCATGTTATAGGCGATGCGGCTAGCAACCCATCACTATTTGATCCCCTTTCCACCTATCACAATCACATTAAAATTGGCCTTTAGGTCTTTTTAGCTTAGGCTCTGTCAACCCCTTAAGGGGGATAAAGACGTGATTTATGTATGTACATACATACTAGCTGTTGCCCTCGACTCCGTCCGCGCAGAATTCGCTTATCGCTATCCCGCGGGAACTATGCGATATACCGGGATAAAAACTATCCTATGTCCTTTCCGAGATTGCATCTATCACTATATTAAATTTCAATAAAATCTTTTTAGCCGTTTTGGTATGAAAGAGCAACAAACAACCAAACATCCAGACTTACAAACTTTCGCCTTTAAGTCTACTATACATATATACATACATACCGTCACGCCTCTTTCCCACAGAGGTAGGCAGAGACTACTTTGTTCCACTTGCTACGATTCTGACATACCTTTTTCGCTTCATCCACATTCATCAATCTTTTCATACATGCTCGTTTTAAGTATAATATTAGTAAGATATTGTGACATATGCTTTTTTTACTATAATTATAAATTTTAATTTACATTTTGACATAATCATATACAGTATTAATTTGATTTTATATTGACTTAAATTTAAATTTTAATTGACAACATTTCATATTTCTGAGCCTATAATTTTAATGGTTCTCTGTATTTTGTTTGAAAAGATGAACATGCCGACAGTTTAATTTTTTCGCTAGGGCTTGTATTTAATTTATAATTAACTAGCTGTTGCCAGCGACTTCGTCTGCAAAGAATTTGTTTATCGCTATCCCGCGGGAACCACGCAATTTTCCGGGATAAAAAGTAGCCTATGTGCTATTCCAGAGTTTTCTCTATCTATGTGCCGAATTTCATCCAGATCCGTTGGGCCGTTCTGGCGTGATTGAGTAACAAACAAACATCCATCCATCCATCCATCCATCCATCCATCCATCCATACTTTCGCATTTATAATATTAGTTAGATTTATTAATTTTTGCTTATTCTGCAAGGGCGTAACTCCGATACTATCACAGAATACACATTTATCCCTTTGTCTTTTCTCTATAGAAAAAAAAACTGACGTTAATTTCAACTTGACAATGGCAGGCCCTATTCTCCAATATTCGATTTTCGAGGTTCGCTTCGTGCTGTTCCGCTCATACTAATATTCATTATCTTGAGAGTGAGAGAGAAGGTATGCAACGAACTTCGAAAATATAATTTCAGAGTTGCCCCCCTTGTACTTTGAAGTTGTCAAAAATACAAAATTATGGTCGCTTATTTTTTCTCGTGAAAAAAAAATTGGTTGCCTGTAAAGTCGGTATACGGGCGAAAGTTTTACGTGACAACGACTTTGAGTGGTAAAATAATTTTAATGTGAATATTCATTCGTATAGTAGGAAGAAGGACGTGTAAACTTGTATGCAGGCGCCTAAGCGAAATAGAAGCGCAAGACATGAACCGGTGTGTATGCCTATCTCTCTCACTCTCTCTCTCTCGCTCTGTCTCTCTCGCTCTTAGGCGGGCTAACTGTGCTCGAGTGGAAGGGACGCGTGCCTTTCACTTTTTATGTCTGTCTCTCTCGCTCTTAGGCGGGCTAACCATGCCCGCGTGCCTCTCACTCGCTCTCATTGTGAGCGCATAACGTGAGCGGAGCGTAACGCAGTTTCTTGAAGTGTCACCCGGCAAACCAATTTATAAGACGTTGTCACGTCAAAAAGCAAAGGCGTTTCACCCATCCTGTGGTAGTTTTGGTAAAATTAGGACATATTTTTAATTAATTTTTATTTTTTATAATAAGCGATATTAAAATTATATAAACATATTGCAGTGATCAGGAGGCAAAATGCTTTCAAACCATATATACATTTTCAGGTGTTATAAAAATGAAATGTTGTCAATTATTAATTCTTAGTTCTGTTATTTTTAAAATTTTACAAATTTCTTAATTTTTAATTTGCTGTGCCCTTCCAGGGCCCATGTGGAACAATTATGTCTGTTTAACAACTGTATTTACCATGATTGCAATAATAAATAAATAAATAAATGCTACCAGCATAGCTGCCAAAGCACTGGTATTATACTGGAACCACCAATGACTTGAAGTACTCTTTTACTCGTTTATTTTAAATGCCAAATGTCAAAACAAGATGTCCTCTATCTAACCGCGTATAAACAGTGACCTATCAAGCGAGACGAGACACAGATTTGGCCAATAGCGTTACGTTATGTACGTTATCCTCGAGCGGGGTTGGCTGACTGCCAACGCGCCAAAACTCTTATTAAAAAGTTCAAGCTCGCTTTAAGAAAAGGTGGCCATTTGTCTGTTGTAAAAGCACAGTCTCAATCGCGGTGGTTGGAATTCATCTATACTAATATTATAAAGAGGAAAGATTTGATTGTTTGTTTGTTTTCCTCTTGATTCACTCTATCTATTAAAAAAACCGCATCAAAATCCGTTGCGTAGTTTTAAAGATTTAAGCATACATAGGGGACAAAGGGACATAGGGACAGAGAAAGCGACTTTGTTTTATACTATGTAGTGATGAACATAGGCTATATTTGATTCTACGCGGATGAAGTCGCGTGCAACAGCTAGTATACTATACAACCAGGATCTCGTCATCTGCTGAAAAACTGAATCATAAATGCATCGTTTCACAAACTTTTCATTTGACAACCCTTTAATATCTGATAACTGATAAACCGTAATTTTTTTTTAAACATCGAAAACCTTTAGGCGTGGCTCACATTAGGTCAGGTTAGGTTTGTTTTATAAGTTTTACTAAACTTCAATATTTTAGTCCTACTATTATTATCCTACTAATATTATAAATGCGAAAGTTTGTGAGTGACGATGTGAGTGAGTGTGTATGTTTGTTCCTTCTTCACGCTAAAACGACTGAACGGATTTGGATAAAATTTGGTACGAAGATAGCTGGTACCCTAGATTAAAACATAGGCTACATTTTATCCCGAAAAATTGTATAGTTCCCGCGGGATAGCGAAAAATATACCAATTGCTAATTCTACGCGGACGAAGTCGCGGGCAGAAGCTAGTAGAAAATAAATGGTCAAATAATGAGTTTGTGAAATGATGCATTTGTGAAAATTTGTTTAGCAATGATGGTAAACCTATCCAACCGTATAGTCGTGGGCATAAATATCGATGCAGCTATCTATCGTATGTGTCATCGACCTTATTGTTTGTGGCATTAAGTTGCTACATGCTTTTGACGTCTTAGTAACGTACATTTATTTATGCCCTTGACTGTACAAGGGTGAGCTTAATTATAAGGATATTATTGCTTCATTAGTAATTTAATTACCCATTGACCTCTCTAGATGATGTTGTTTATGCTTGATTGCATACTACCGACCCGTCCCAGTTTGTCACAGCTTAAATATTAAAACTAGACATGTCGTATAAACCTACTCGAATCATGCTATACATACATACATTACATAAGTACGTATTGTTCACGTTATCCTTTAAGGGGTAGATAGAGCCCAGAGTAATGAGACCTATAGGCCAAGTTTAGCGTGATTGTGGGCGTATATGTGGACAGGGCAATCAAAATAGTGATGGGTTGCTTGCCGCATCGCCTATAGCATGATTCCTAATTTCGCCCATATCCTCTTTTTTTATGTGAATAGGAAGGCAAACGAGCAAGTGGGTCACCTGACGGTAAGCGATCACCACTGCCCATAGACACCCGCAACCCCAGAGGGATTGCGGATGCGTTGCCAACCTAGAGGACTTAGATGAAATGCCTCTTGTGCCCGTAATTTCCCCGGCTGTCTTACTCTCCACACCGGGACACAGTAGTGCTTGCACTGCTGCTTAGCGGCAGAATTAGCGAGTAAGATGGTGGTAGCGATCCGGACGGACCTTGCACAAGGCCCTACCACCCGCAAATCCTCGATGGGCTTTTACCATCGGGAAGATAAGCCGCTGGTGTATTCTATTTTTTCTTTGCTCCCAGACCTTATACATAACCGCTCTGTAGGCTTCTGCTAACTTAGTAATCGTTTGTCCTTATCTGTCACTTTGACATTTCCCTTTCACAGATAAGGACAAACAATTGCTAAGTTAGCAGAAGCCTATAGAGCAGGGGTGGCCAACAGGTCGATCGCGACTGTTAGTCCAGTCGATCGTGGCAAGGCAAAAAATATTAATTAGAATCCGTAGACCAGACTGCGCAACGTGTTTCATTTAAGGATTCATGAAGTATGTAATAGTGTATAATGTGTAATGTGTAGTGTATAGTGTGTATGTAGTGTGTAGATTGCGCAGGGTTTTGTTAATAAACAGGCGATCTTGGGTCTAATCAAGTTGGCCATCCCTGCTATAGAGCATTTATGAATGAGGCGGTATGCCTACAGCATGGAAGGGAATAAATTTAAAAACGTTAAAATGTGACACGTTGTCAAGTTGACAACATTATAAACAACAGCGGGGACTAGTATTCGAACAAACATGCGAAATTAAAAATGTACGCTACGCAGTTAGCGGCCTTGGGCGAGGAAGCTAGCTATAGCGAGCGTGGATAGGCTGCGTTCATACCGGCAAGCCTAATAACCTTAATTAATATGCAAGAGTTTGTGAGTATGTTTGTTTGTGACTCTTTCACGTCGAAACCTCTGATTTGGCTGAAATTTGGTACAAAGGGCTTCTTTTTATCCTGGAAAATTGCGTCTTATTCTCCTCGCTGGAACGCAGCGCAAGCACTGCTTCTTAGTGACAGGATTAATGAGTAAGTTCGTGGTAGGTCCTACCATCCACAAGTGGGACAGCGAGGGCGAATAATCACGCGCGAGTGACAGATACAAATAGTGACAGGTGATTATGCTAAATTCTTCGTATTTTGGTGAATATTTATCACAAAACACCACATTACTGGCGTTACCAAGTGCTCATTTCATGATAGATAATTCTTTTGTAGTGCCAAAATTCATTCTTGTTTACTTTTACTTGGCAACTGTTAGTAGTTCCCTTGTTTTGCAAAATTAAACAAAATATTATGAAGTTGAGCTTCCATGGATTTGACATGATCATCAAAAAAGCCTCTTCAATCATTTATCATCTAGCCGTGCGTCCTGCATCAGGTACAGGCCACCTCTCAGAATGAGAGGGCATTGGCTATATAGTTTCCACGCAGGCCCAGAAAAAATACCCAAATTATAGTATACTAGCTGTTGCTCGCAACTTCGTCCACGCAGAATTAAATATACCCTATGACGTCACAAATATTAGCTTTCTATTGGTAAAAGAATTTTCAAAATCAGTTCAGTAGATCCAGATATTACTCCCTACAACATAACAAACTTAACCTTTTTATAATATTAGTTTAAATAAAGGGTGTAAACACCGATCTGAGGGCGTATAAGACATTAGGAGTTGTAAAGACATTTTGAGAAACCTTCCGACTTAAAGAGATAATAGCTAAAGAAACCAAGCAAACAAAAACACAACTTGTATTGTTTGAGATAAGTCTTTTATAAATACAAAAGACAAGGGTAACGCACTGCAAAATGCATTACTTTCGAATATTTTTGTGAATAATCACCTCGTGGCCATTTGGGCTTGATGCCAGACGATTTCGTTGCAACAAAGACACGAAACTGCGACAATGACATGCGGTATATTCTCGATTTGTTGTTTCGTAAGTTTTCAAAATTATCTACTTTATTTTGCTACTCTGTGATATAGCTACATATATAGTGTTATGCCCGACTAGACGTCACCAACGGAGTAGCAAAATAAAGTAGTACATTTATTTCGAATTTCACACTATGAGGCCAGTGTGGATACTTCGAAATTCGAATTAGTCCATTTTCGATTGTCAAATATTAACCACGTTATGAACGTGCCTTTAGGAGAGTGTTGTTCCGTCCTTGTCTCTCACAATACCTCTATAACTGTCGATTGTGATAGCTTTAATGCTTGTACATTATACGCGTACCTATAATAAAAAATAAGACAGATTTATATCCTTTGACGTATACGCCTGTTTAGGTAAAATTTATTTACTTTCTATGCTTAATCTTAGGGCGTAAGTGCGTTGTAGTGTCACTTTTGTTTTCAACGGTGTATAGATGTTGTTATGTTAATGATTTGTTAAGTAATAGGTAATTAGTTCACTCTGCTTAAGCGTAACTAATCTATTGTGCTTGCTGGCGTCTGTTTATCATTTGTAGAGTCAATCACGCTCACGATTTTCCTGTTAAAAGCTATTTTATAAAGACGTGGTATTAACGTTTTACTAAACTTATTCACCTATCTACGTAACTTTTTAATTAAGTCGAGATATGCTATCAGAAATTGCCAATTTTCTGCTACAAAAACCGTCTTGCTTTACCCTTAGTAACGCGTTTGTGTTAGAGAGAGACGGCGGCGCTCCCCCGCGTGTTGGAGCGAGCTAGCGCTACCGGCGCGCGCAACGTGGTTGCCACGCGTTACAAGGTGGAAGGCAGAGTACCAACCAACGCGTATGCCCGCGTTTTTGAGGTTATAAACACACGCTGTTTTAAATAAAAGTACGAATTTAACAAGTGCAAGTGATTTCAGTGTTAATCAGTGACGTATTCTATAATTACGACCTTGGTCGGTGTCTGTTATCTTTGCGAGTGTAGCTTTGGTATTTGGTTTGTGAAACTGTGAGTTTCGAATTTACGCGTAGTGTTTTCGGTGAGATTGACGAATTGTGCGATTGTTGGTTATCTTGTCTTGTCGTAACAGATAAGTTAGGATCTTGTCTCAGCAGATATACTGACAGTATTTAAACGTTAAACCTCTCTTTTTATTATCTCTATGGGTTAGTAGCGATTTGTTATTGAAATGGCGCGTGTTTTTTTTCTTAAGAATTAAATAGAGTCGACAGGAGTTGATTTTGACACAGACAGACAGCTCTATGGCAGAATATTATATGTAATACCAAAGTCAGGGCTGCCAATACAATTTTTTAAATTATACCATAATTTTTTTGAAATTATGTCAATAAATTGAATGCCACAGGCTTATTGTCTAACTCGCTCGCAATCGTCATCGTGTTCATTTTGACAGTTCTTGTATGAATGTGACAGCTAGCTGATTCCGATGCCAATTGTCAGCCCATACATGAACTGTCAAAATGAACACGATAGCGATTGCGAGCAAGTTAGACAATAATACAGGATACAAACAGTCAAAGCGGCTCTAAAAATACCTAATGATATTATTAAACACGTAAACATACCTACGATGATTTTCTTTTCTTGATTACCAACGCGTAGGTTTAACGCACGTCCATATAATGGCAACTCAATAAATAAGATTGTGACAGCGGACAGGTAAATCTATAGAGTAATATCATCAACATATCAATCAGTAGAGTAAACGCTGCACTGCACAATAATATTGCTGTCACATAGCACTGGTGTTTAAGTTTGTGGTGTAGATATAATTTGTTTTTTTCATATCCAATTATATACATGAGGGATTGAGATACAGAGCGGATACAATTAGTTAGTCCTCTAATTATACAACTATAATTAATTGACGTCAAATTCCGGTTTGCCCATTACAGGCGATTTTTTCGAAAAGGCATACTTCTCTAAATGGTTTTCGATTTAGGGCAAATGAAAAATATGAAATGTCAATTATACAATCTGGCAGCCCTGTTTAGTATTTACTACATGCATCCCTTTCTAAACAGTAGATTTCGATTTCTCGTAGTCTCGTTTTATGTTGTTTTATTTGTTACTATTTGCCAATGTTTGATGAAGATATCGATAAGTTGTAAAGACAAGTTTTCTTTGCACTTGATATATTCCGCTTTACAAGTACCTAGTGTTGGTTTTATAACTTTTTGTTATTTTGCTTACCTAAAAGCAAACAGTGCTGTTAAAATGTTACAATGGAATATGTGATTTATCGATTTTTTTTATCTCGATGCAAATTACTGAATTGTTGACATAGTTCTATATTGCAATTATGTAGTTGCACGCTGCGTTACAGCATTATGCACGGCGCAGGCGGACTCGGTTTTTATGTTCTGCTGCGATAATACATACCACTGTTATTATATATTATTTTTTATTCGAATAGAAATAGTACACTACGATTTTTATAAATCTGAATTACGTTTTTTTATGGTCTGTGGAAGCAGAAATGGTTTATACGCCCTTTGTGTTCGATTTTGCTCGTACCGAATATTAAATTTCTTTTTTTTTTAGCTTTGGTTCCGCGGAAATTTGAAACACCTTTTAATTGCTTGAAAGTTTGAATTTATCGCTTCAAAGGATAGCTGATTTGATATTAATTCCAACTTGATATATCCACTCATTCCTGAGAACGTGAGAACTCATGGTATTTTTTTAATGTAATTCGACAAAATTAACGTATACACTTCAAAAATCAAACGCGACTCTAGCTTCATTCGTAAATATTTCAAAATAAGCTCTTAGATGATCCTGATATCCTGGTACTTAAACTCTCCCTCCGTCTTACGTCTGACGCGAGTTTAACATTTTTACCCATCCCAAAAAGTGCTCAGCGCCACTAAAGAAGTTTCCACTTCAAAAACGCTCGGAAAACTGCGCAACAGCCGAGCCACACCTGTTGCCGTTAACCTAGATTGTGACCCTGTTCAAATATCAAGGACGGCTGCATTGGTCACTGACTGACTGCCCGCTTTCGGGGTTTCGTTGTAATTTACGTTTCTTAAACCAGTCCGAATCCGGTCGGCCGTGAAGGCATACATTTGGATTTGACTGTCCTCTAGACTAGTGTTGAAAATTTCGGAAAAAAACAAATGATTTTTTCGGGAATTTATGAAATTTTCGTTTTTTTGCCGTTTTTTTTCGGATTTTTTACGATAAAAACCAATAAATCATTACAATTTATTTAATTTCATTACAGTTAATCATCACTATCACTATCGAGTCTAGACGCGTTACGTTGCGAAGTATATGTCTTTCCCGGGGTTGAGTTCGTCGAACTATTTACATAGGTACCAAATTTTATCACGATTAGTTGAGTTTACGCGTAAAAGCGTAGCAAATAAAATAATTGATAACATTCGAATTTATAATATTAACTAAGCTAATAGAAGCCTGCCCGCGACTTCGCCTGCGTATTATTATACACATAAACCTTCCTCTTGAATCACTCTATCTATTAAAAAGAAACCGCATCGAAATCCGTTGCGTAGTTTTAAAGATCCTTAGAGTGTGTGTGAGAGCTGTGTATGCACGTACACAGGGGCAGACAGCGGAAAGCGACTTTGTTTTATACTATGTAGTGATTAGGATTTTGATTTATATTTAAATAGAGTCGTTTTCGTATAACCTGGTAACATGTTTCAGTTTCATGAAGTATAACAGCCGAATAATGCGCCATTTTTTTTTAAGTACCAGAATAACGTTGACCGGTTGGTATTTAAGAACCGGATGGTCCCACGGACCGGTTCTCACTTCCTGCAAGCTGTAATGTAATGTCACACCCGACCGATTGAACCGTAAAACCTAATCGATTATGTCTGTGGAAAATAGGTGCTGTTCAATGATGGAAAGCTATTGTATCTAGTCGTGGCGTTTGCCCTTAAACACACAAACTCGTGCTTGCGGGTGGTAGGGCCTTGTGCAAGGTCCGTCCGGATCGCTACCAATATCTTACTCGCTAATCCTGCCGCTAAGCAGCAGTGCAGCACTGCTGTGTTCCGGTGTGGAGAGTAAGACAGCCGGGGACATTACGGGCACAAGAGGCATTTCATCTTAGCCCTCTAGGTTGGCAACGCATCTGCGATCCCTCCGGGGTGGCGGGTGTCTATGGGCAGTGGTGATCGCTTACCATCAGGTGACCCAATTGCTCGTTTGCCTTCCTATTCATATAAAAAAAATTAAGAGTCTTAAAAGTCAGCGAAACGACGAAAATCTTAGCAATCACGCTATAGGCGATGCGGCTAGCAACCCTTCGCATTGAAAATGAAAAGGGTTTCATCTATACGCGCACAATCACGCCAAACGTGGCATTTCGGTCTTATTACCCTAGGTTGTGTCTACCCTGCAAGGGATAAAGATGTGATTTATGTATGTACTAGCTGTTGCCTGCGACTTCGTCTGCAAAGAATTCGTTTATCGCTATCCCGCGGGAAAAAAAAGTAGCCTATATGCTATTCCAGACTTTTCTCTATGTGCCGATTTTCATCCAGATTCTTTGGCCCGTTCTGGCGTGACTTTCGCATTTATAATATTAGTTAGATGATAGTGTCACTGGTATAGGAGGAATAATTTTTCAATCACAGACACTGTTCCAATGGCACCGAACGTGTTACATCCCTGTCATGTGTCTCTAGCTAAATGTATACTTGGGAGCACAGAAACCGGGACAGATCCCGTAGAAAGTTGTGTGAAAAGTGACGCAGTTTCTTTGCACCCCAGTATATTTGCTTATATCCATAACGTCCCAGACCGCGTTGGCTAAGTAGCACAAGCTATCATTCACAAAGTTCTTAAGTACGCCGCGATACGAAGAGCGGCTTTCTAATACATTGCGTGTGTTGTTTATCAACTGCTGTGCGGTTACAGTCGTGACAGATCAATGAACTGAAAAATAAATTAACAGCACAATTCTCGACAGTTTCCTTGGTAAATGGTAGACCGTCAAAGATTAGGCCTTCTTTGTGTCACAAGAACTAAAATTAAAACACTGTACTGTTGCATTTAGATAATTCAATTTATCATTCTCAGTATAATATAATTTCAAATATCATTGACTATGGTGCTAACTTAACGTTTGGTCCCTTGTGGTATGATGCTTGAAATTATTAACTCTTATAAACCTGTAGCGTGAATAGGAACTGAACACAGTGCGACTGTTGTGGTCAAGTGTATATGTGACAGTGTCACGAACAAGTGCGTGTGACATGCCGACGTATTAGTGCTGCGCCGACATCGCCAAGCATGACAGCTGGCATATCGGCCAGAAGGAAGAGCCGGAGCAGGAAGAGCTGGGCCAAGGTTGAGCAGTACGGGCAACAGGTAACTTGGGAACACTGGGCAGTGCAGTGGGAGGTCGCCAGGCAGGGCATACATATGTGGCGCGCCACCCTCCCGCTGTACCCTGGCGATCTTTCCACTGCAGACTTGTTGGACCATAGCAATGATCACCGGTATTCAAGAATGTATTACCAAGAAGGTAACTTGGGAACACTGGGCAGTGCAGTGGGAGGTCTCCAGGACAGGCAGGGCATACAAATTGTGTTGTGCCATCCTCCCGCTGCCTTACCCTGGCGATCTTTCCACTGCAGACTTGTTAGACTAGCAATGATCACCGGTATTCAAGAATGTATTGCCAAGATATTACAACGCTATTTCTAATACGACCATCGCGGGAAGACGTAGGGATCTCTGTCTGTGTCAGACCACAGACTAGCAAGGCTGATCAACTTTTTTTTATCAGTTGGGCCAAACAAACAATTCAGATGTTTTTGGCGGGCCTTTGATGGTAGACAATGGTACACGGACTCTAACTTGACGGGTATTTTCAGGCTTGCGCGGGCCATTTGAAAATGGTCGGCGGGTCCCAAATGTGGCCCGCGGGCATGGGGTTGACTAAAAGGCTAGCACTTGGAACAGTCTCAAATGTGGCAATGTAGCGATAATGAAATGAAATGAAATGAAATGAAATGAAATGATTTATTTTCCAGACGAGGTCCAATAAATGTACAATAAATGAAAAAAGATAAGCATGAGGGCATAGGATCGATGTTGACACTTGGTAGGGTGACGTCCGGTTTCGCGACAGCTGTGGGTGTGTGTGGAGACGGTTGGCGAGCTAGTGAGACCACAAAGTATCTGGATGTGATGATGTAATGGAAACTGTACAGCACACCTGCCAGGTTATGCCCACTGTAGGGCAATGAAAACGGGAACGAATAGTATATCTCTTGATAGTATTGACTCATCACAAAGTATCAACGATTAGTTCCTGCAAATGGTTTCGTGGATTAGATGATAAGTCAAAGTCAAATCCCCTTATTCATAAACGCTCTATAGGCCTCTGCTAGCTTAGTAATCGTCTGTCCTTATTTGTCACTTTGACATTTACCTTTCACAGATAAGGACAAACGATTGCTAAGTTGTCAAAAGCCTATAGAACGTTTATGAATAAGAGGGTAAGAAGCCTTGCATACGCTACTAATGGCGTATGCAAACGATAAAAGTTTTGCGGAGGTTTCCTCGGCAGTGCCGCTGTGGTCTAACTGGGGCGCGGGTCCAAATACCAACACTCGTTAATCTTTTAGCTTCAACCATATTAAGGTGTTCCCTTTCTTGTCTACAGGCGTCGGACTTCTCAGATATTGGTGACTGGCCGACGCTGGGCGCGGCAGTGGCCGGGCCGGGCGCGCGTTGCCACTCCACGCCGCCGCCCTGCAACGAAGCAGAGACCTCGCACCACAACGGCAACGCGGTAAGTAGCTAAAGACCTGAAGTGTACGGCTAGCAAGAGCGCGCGAGAGCTGTCGTCTGACTACCCGTCTTTTTAGAATGATCAGTGAGATTACGGGTGGTGTTGACTTTACTCTCGTGAGCGCTTGTGCTAGCCGCTCGGTGTATTGTCTATGAAAGAACACAGTGGCGGATTGCTACACACATTGACGGTAATGCAGGTGGGTGGATCAAATTTTTCTTGTTGCTATGGTTATATTCTCCTGGGTCACTCTTTGAACCGTAAGTTTATGGGTTTACATTTTGTAAAACATGTGTTTTTGCGGTATTAATTCTAAGCCTCTTTTATAATTGGTCATCTACATGTTACATCTAAGCATGTTGATCCACCCAGATCATTGGATTGCTATTGAGCTATTGAGCTTAGCTTCCACATAACACGCATCCACAACTTGAAGTCCTGTTCAGCGCAAAGTTCTACGAGGTATTTCAGATTTTTAAGTCTCTGACCTAGTGCTGATGTGTTGCCCTGTCATTCCAGGACCAAGAACGCAAGCCGCTGGAGGAGCACCAGAGGGTGGAGAGAATAGAGCCCTCACAAAACCACAACGTGCCTGCAGACAAACACCACCAGGACCGGCATAGCAATGATAAAGCCAAAGCCGCAGGTAACTATGACGGTTGCCTATCGTTTGCCATTGAGACTCTACATATTATAAATGCGGAAGCTTGTGAGGATGTTTGTTCCTTCACGCTGAAACGACGACGGATTTGGGTCAAATTTGGAACGGAGATAGCTGGTATCCCAGATTAAAACATAAGCTTAACGGGATATTAACGGGTATATAATTGGGATAACGATAAATAGATTATTTGCAGAGGATGTCGCGAGCAACTGCTAGTACACCATGTGTTGTAGAAATGAGAGCGTTAGAAATATGAAAGAGGTAACACTGAAAGATTGTGCTGGGGTGAACGAAGATACTACCTTATAGTGACTAGTCATTTTACGAGTATTGACAAACAAAATTGTATTTACCTAAACCGTGTATCTAATTAATGATGACTATTTACAATGTTATTAGAATGGGATACCTCTGGATGAAGTATTGTTGACATTTTGTACCCTGACAGGGTGTCATGTACCTACCGCCATATAACCCAGTAACATCTTGGTATTTATGTAATGAACATGATTTGAATAAACTATTTTTTTTTTTTTTTTTTTATGATTAAATGAATTGAATTGAATAGGATAGAAAAAACGCTTAGTTGGTTTGGTCACGTAGAGACAGTGGATGAAAGAAGATTAACTAAATAGATCTATGTATATGGGGTGTGTGAATGTTTACGTTGGGAGGGGGAGGTATAGACTAGACGGACGTTTCGTGACCAAATAGACGTTTTGAAAAAAGGTCAGTTCAAGAGTACCCGAAACCGACGAGCATGTATGAAGAGATTGATGAATGTGGATGAAGCGATAGAGGTATGTTAGGATCGTAGCAAGTGGTAGCTGGTAGTTTAAAAAAAAAACATCTAATTAGAGCCCTTGGCGGCCTATTTGCAAAATAAACTTTTGATTTTGATATAATTTTGAACAAAGTAGTCTCAGCCTCCTATGGAAAAGAGGCGCGACGATAATGTATGTGTGTATTTTATGATATCGTCTACATATAAAGAACCATTTTGTATTCAACTAGCTTGCTGCCCGCGACTCCGTCTGCGCTAAAGTCGCTTATCGCTATCCCGCGGGAACTATGCAATTTTCCGGGATAAAAACTATCCTATGTCCTTCCCCGGGACTCACACTATCTGCATACCAAATTTCAACTAAATCGGGCCAGCGGTTTAGGCGTGAAAAGGTAACAGACAGACAGACAGACTAGTTACTTTCGCATTTATATATTAGTAGGGATTGTCCCAAGATCTTTGTTACTTGATGCTTATCAAAAGATACCGGAGTCTGATAACTGATAGTGGTGGCAATAACGGCTGTTTTGCAATAATGAATAACAGTGTTGTGTTATTCTTAAATAGCTGTTATTGTGAACTGTTGTCTGTTATATTGCTGTTTTACAAAACGATAATGAACTTATTATTAAATAATTGTTATACTTATTTCGTCGCGATCGCAGCGTAATAAAAACGGACGGGAACAAAAGCAAAACAACGCTCTGTTACCTGGTTTGTTATTGTACTGACTGACAACAAACAGCAACAGCTAATAATGATACCAAAAGTCAGTTGTTTGAATCGCGATTGCGATGCGAGCTCGCGCGTATAGCGCTATCTCTCGCACACACCTACTTGATTTGTTGCGCACTCGCTTGCGCTTCTATGCCAAGTGCGGCAACAGTGTGCATATGAACAACGTTGACAACAGACAACGAATAATGATAACAGGATAGTTGACGATTCGATAATGTGTTGTTCGTTGCGTGTAAATAATGCATTACGTTATCTGTTGTTGTAATAACGACCACCACTAATAGCTGATGTTACGATTTCAGGTGGCAGTAGAGGGGGGAACAAGTCGGCGAAACACAAATGGGTGCCTTTGGACATCGACGTTAAGGCGGCCCGGCCTAGCAAGCACGGGCCCCCTCACACGGCGAGGCCTGACAATGGTAAACCTGTGTTTTTAATCCCCCACGCGAAAAGGGTTCTCTATTGATTTGCCGAAAATTTTATTGCCGAATTTCACTTCCCAACCAACGTTTGGCCGAATTTCATTTTGCCGAATCATCATGAGGCAACTTGTTAAAATTATTAGTTTCATTTCCCAACCTCACGATTGTCAACTCAACGTTTTTTTTTTTTACATGGACACTTATTAAAGTGCCATTTCTATATAGCCAAATGGTACTACATAACCATTAATAAAAAATAAGACATTCTAAGTTAAAATAAAGACTGTTTATAAATTAAAACAAACATGTTCGCGGCCAAACACCTAAACCTAAATTAACCCAAATTAATCATAAGTTTTTCGGCCTAGTGTAATATTTGCCATGTGAAAGATATACCAAAAGTTTTAAATCAAAATGATATTCGTCTTCATGAAAATACGGCCAAATGAGAGGTTGGCATACAAAAATTTGCCAACTGTCAGTTGTCAAAGTGAACATTCGGCGAAATGTTGGTTGCCAAATGAAATTGGATCAAAAAATAGGCTAAAAGGCAGAAAACCCGCAAAAAGAGAGTTGTGTAGTTAAGGCACCAGCAGCCAGCCCGGAACTTATAGTCGGGGAGCGTAACTTTGCTGCCGATGACAGGCATGTATATGCTCAAGCTACATACAGTATTTTTAATTGACAGTTATTGTCATTAAAAAGAAGATTGTTAGAGACATTAACAAATTTATATAAAAGCATCCTATAGGTATGTGAATTTACGTCATAATGACGTCATCCGCACCAAGGTTACGCTCCCTGCTTTTAGTCAGCCTAGGAAAGTTTTGAGTTCAAAGTTTTATGATAATTTTATTCGAGGATCAATTAACAAAAGCAACCTGAGGGCTCAAGTACAAACCTGTGCCTTGTTTTATAAAGCTACAAATTGTCCCCTTGTTTATTGTATCTTGTAGCTTTATAAAATAGGGCCCTGTTTTTCTGCCTCTGTTGTGGTATTGTTTTACTTTATTGCCAAATTTGATCAAGTATTTAAAATGTAGAGACGTTCGAAAATCACAAATAATTGCCGTATTTCAATTATAAAATTGAGAGGTTAATAAAAATGTTTAACAAATAAAATAAAACAGCATAGCCAAAGTCCTTATTTTACACCCAAAAAAAAAAAAGAACCGGATCAATTGTGAACGAAGAAACAGGAGACTACGAAAGGCCGTTTTTATCAGTTTTCTGTAGTAGGTATTCCGGTAGGCTTATTGTCTAACTCGCTCGCAATCGCCATCGTGCTCATTTTGACAGTTCATGTATGGGCTGACAATTGGCATCGGAATCAGCTAACTGTCACATTCATATAAGAACTTTCAAAATGAACACGATGGCGATTACGAGCGAGTTCGAGAATAAGCCTACGGGTTTTAGTTGTCCCTTTCTTGTTTATTCTGGAGTGATTAACTAGATGGAGGGAATGGCAATACTTAATTTAAATACTTACTTTTCAAAAGTCTGCCGTTATGGATTTAATTATTTATAAAATATCACAAATTCCCGCACTTTAGGCCTCTTTTCTCTTGTCAATAGAGATATTGGGTTACGCAGTGTGGGAACATTGAATGTTTCGAAAAGTATCAAACAAATGTGTGTATATACATTTGAGTACTTTTCTAGGTACATTTTATTGTTAATTAACTGTTATTCGCGACTTCGTCTGCGTATCACTACATAGTATAAAACAAAGTCGCTTTCTCTGTCCTTATGTCCCTTTGTATGCTTAAATTTTTAAAACTACGCAACGGATTTTGATGCGGTTTTTTTAAATAGTATAATACATGCATAATATACCGTGCGAAGCCGGGGCGGGTCGCTAGTTATATATACAAATCTTTCTCTTGGATTACTCTATCTATTAAAAATATTGTATCAAAATCCGTTGCGTAGTTTTAAAGATCTTCGATAGCTTATAGCTCAGTTGTTTTTATAGTTAAGTATGTATTAGAAAAAATTGGTTGCCTGTAAAGTCGGTATACGGGCGAAAGTTTTACGTGACAACGACTTTGAGTGGTAAAATAATTTTAATGTGAATATTCATTCGTATAGTAGGAAGAAGGATGAAATAATAGTAACAATTTAAAACATTTATTTATACAAAGAATTATATTTAACACTAACTGTGCTCGAGTGGAAGGGACGCGTGCCTTTCACTTTTTATGTCTGTCTCTCTCGCTCTTAGGCGGGCTAACCATGCCCGAGTGGAAGGGACGCGTGCCTCTCACTCGCTCTCATTGTGAGCGCATAACGTGAGCGGAGCGTAACGCAGTTTCTTGAAGTGTCACCCGGCAAACCAATTTATAAGACGTTGTCACGTCAAAAAAAAAGGAAAAACTTTTTTTTTAAATGAAAGCTTTTTAGCGGCGTTGGGCATTTTTTGGATGGGAAAAAAATGTAAAACTTGCGTTAGGCGTAAGACGGAGGGAGAGTTTAAGTACTAGGATATCGAGATCTTCTAAGAGCTTACTTTGAAATACGAATGAAGCTAGAGACGCGTTCGATTTTTGAAGTGTACGTCGATATCGTCGCTTTAACGTATGCGCGTTTGGCCTAGTGGTATAAGTTGTGGAATAACAGTGCGTTCTCTCAAGTGGCCGCAGTTCGAATCTCGCGTAGAAAACTTTCTTTTCCTTTTCTTTTTTTTTCTTGCGCGAAATTTCACTTATGCCGGCCGGCATTCTCGGAGAGCGATCGGTACCCGGTGTTTTTTTTTTATGTGCCCTATTACAAAAATGAGCTTTCAATGCGAGCCATGAAAAATGCTGAGTATTCTGTATCGTTACGTTATGGTGTCGTTCGCAGACACGGTGTCGCTGAACGGCGAGGACCGGCGCGGCGGGGCGCGCGGGCGCGGGGCGGCGCGCGCGCGGCCCCCCCGCCGCCCCGCGCCCCGCGCCGCCTCCGCGCAAGCCGCGCCGCCCCCGCACGTGTTCCACCACCACGACTACCATCACGACTTGCAGCAGGTAACTCTAATAAATACATCTCATTCAGACCACGTCTAACAATATTCTCAACATTAATACAACAGCAATATATAACATATATATATATATACAGGGTGTATCGAATAGCCCCTAACAATAATCAACTGGAGTATATAACCGTAGCTACAGAAGCTAAAAAAAATTAGAGTAAAACAATTTTTATATTTTCTAATGTAGTATTAACTGTAATCATTCCTATAGAAAACGTAAAAAAAAAATTACTCCAATTATTTTTTAAATATTTTTTTAGCTTCTATAACTATGGTTATATGTATGTATATGTGTATATGTATATATGTGTTATATTGTTAACATTAATTTTGTCAATATTATAACTAGCGCCGCCAAGCCTCCAGCGAGGGGGTAGAGGCCTTGCCATGACGTCCTGATTCCGACTCGGTTCAAGTTTTAGCTGTCACTTTTAATATGAATCCGACAGCAAACGAACCTAAACTGGATCGCATTAAGACGTCATGGTGAGACCCCGGGGCTCGGAACCGGATAATAAATATGTAAATTATTGTTTTAGGATAGGCTTGTCCATATTAATCTATTTATGAGAAAAAGATATGTTTAATAAAGAAGTGCACGAATATCCGATCTTTGATGATGATGATGATTCTAAAGGACTCTATATCCTTGAGTGTCATTAATGTGACTTATTCTGGTTATAATTCACTATACGATCGACGAATTATAATTTGTTTAGTACGGTCAACAACCTTCGTAATTAGGTGATTAACAGATTGCAATTTTGCTATCATTCGTGATATCGAAGTTATTAACCGTACTGTGTGATGTGATAACAGTTTTTTTTTCGGGCAAACGCAATGGCTGAATGCCTTTGTCCCTGGTATACGCAATTTTCTTAAAAAAAAACACTGATTTATCTGATGCGTCTAAATTAAATTTTGTTTGTTTGAAAAGTTTCAGTTAGAATTATTTGATCTATTGATTATTAATTTCCTACTTAACGTAGACTGAAGCTGTAACTATAAATAAAATTTTGATTATGTTCAAAAACCAGATCTAAAACGCAACCCTCTCTTTCTCACGTAATTATAACAGAAAGGGACGAATATTTAGAGCTCAGATAGATTTGTGATACTATAATTGTATAAGGAGAATGTGTATACCAAAACATGTCCTGAACCTAGAACATTTGGCAATTAGTTTATATCATTTTTGGGTACCACGATTTATGGGTTTATTTATTATAAATATGCATGTTTTTTTTAAATTCCATTCACATGTTTTTGTATGGTTTATGAAACACGTGCTTAACCTCAAATACATAACCTCGCTTTCGCTTTTAACTACTTAACTATTAACATTTAACGTTTATTAATACCACTATTTTAACATTAACACCTCAGCGTAATGCTGAGCCAGCGGCCGTTTCACTTTTGCGAAGTCACACAACTCTGATGGTCTAATTTTCATGTCTGTGTTTTTTTGTTGTTGTTTCTTTTCTTTAAAATTTTGTGTATGCTCTTATATTTGCGTGTCTTGCAAAATGAATAAATGTCTTCTTTCTTTCTTCTTTCTTTATTATGTTTTAATGCATTAAGCTTTTTTTAGTTTACGTGCTGAAAAAATACATATTTTTGCTTGCTATCCAGTAGGCTTATTGTCTAACTCGCTCGCAATCGCCATCGTGTTCATGTTGACAGTTCTTGTATGAATGTGACAGCTAGCCGATTCCGATGCCAATTGTCAGCCCATACATGAACTGTCAACATGAACACGATGGCGATTGCGAGCGAGTTAGACAATAAGCCTAAAGGTTATACTGATATGATGATCATTACGTACTTACCTAATTGTTGCATACAATGAGTTATTGACAGTCGCACATAACAAAAGCTTCTTATATGCTGGTCTGGGAGTAAGTAAAGAAAGTTTATGCGGGTGGTAGGGCCTTGTGCAAGGTCCGTCCGGATCGCTACCACCATCTTACTCGCTAATCCTGCCGCTAAGCAGCAGTGCTTGCACTGCTGTGCTCCGGTGTGGAGAGTAAGACAGCCGGGGAAATTACGGGCACAAGAGGCATTTCATCTTAGTCCTCTAGGTTGGCAACGCATCTGTAATCCCTCCTGGGTTGCGTGTGTCTATGGACAGTGGTGATCGCTTACCATCAGGTGACCCACTTGCTCGTTTGCTTTCATATTCACATAAAAAAAAAACACTTCCCGCGCAGATGGACCAGATTTGAGATGGTAAAAAATGGGCGAGAATCTTAGGAATCATGTTATAGGCGATGCTAGCAACCCATCACTATTTTGATTCCCCTTTCCACCTATACGCCCTTATGTGCTAAACGTCTTGTAGCTTAGGCTCTGTCTACCCGGTATGGGATAAAGATGTGATTTATGTATGCATGAATGTATTCCGTGTAAAATTAAAATTATTACTATTTGTTTAAAAAAACACTTAATACAAGCTTTTGTTTCTGTCTATACTTGCATTGTCATTCTACATAAGGTATTTTCATTCTTATCTGTCCTATTTGGTAAACAAAATTCTAACCTCAATGTGCAAATTTTTGTAAAAAATAACGTGTATTATGTTATCAAATAAACCGGAGGCAATATTTTGTACATGATTTTGCTGATATTTTATCTCCAGTTCCTTTATTTACGATGAAATATGTAGTTAAAAATAACAAAAATGAGACGTTTTGAGGTTAGAATTTTGTTTGCCAAATAGGACAGGTAAGAATGGAAATACCTTAATGTATACCAAATTTCAAGACAATCCGACCTCTAGAAGTTAGTCAATTTCAAAAAGTATTAGGTTAAGTTGAACCTTTTTTTTTTCTATACTTTTTTAACCTTTTGTAGTGCTAATTTATCTGTGACTGTTTTGAAAGCATGCCCGTATGTCATTCGCATATACATTAACATATATTATATATTCATCGAATCAAGTGTGGTGCTCAAAATAATTAAAATTACAGCGATCGGGTTTTCATACATGGGACGTCATACTAATCATATGTTAAGAATGTTATTTATCATGTCATATTATATGATGGTTGATGGTATATGGATATATTAATGGTCATAACTCATTACTCATGTCATTGCTGAGAATACGTGTTGGAAATTTAATGTTTTATGAAAGTTTTAGCTGACTTATACAACGGAAGGCAATCTTATTCTATTCGCTTAGTAGTTCAAAATATTAAAACAACCTAATTGTAGTTTCAAAACGCCTAAAGAGGCAGAGGTATATAACTAGTTGTAATCAAGGTGTCATTATAATTTATAATTACGTGCAAGATGTCACTGTGTAAAATTTTATTTTATATTACAACTTTATGATAAAAAGGTTTACAATCACATATTCTACATTCTAATGTTATCCATTCCATGCCTTCAATGCTAGTGCGGGCGCTAACGAAAACATAGAATGTACCAGTTGCTTCTCTTCCCGCGCAGATGGTTAAAGCCCATCGAGGGAATGGGCAATCTTAGGTATCATGGTATAGGCGATGCGACTAGCAACTCATCACTATTTTGGTACAATCATGCTAAACGTGGCCTTTAGGTGTTGTTACCATAGGCCCTGTCTACCCCGTAAGGGTTAAATACATGATTTATGTATGTAATGTTAGCCGATGTAATAAGTCAGTCTCAAATACCATCACATCAACCAAACAAGTCCACACGTGCTCTCAACGGCTCCCTCCCCTCCCCCTCCCAGCTCCGAGTCGCTCAGCCTGCCGTCGCACAGGGTCTGATGCTGCATTATGGCGGACTCGCGCCACTCGCTCAGCCGCTGGCGCCGCCGCTCGCGCAGGCGTTCTACTACGGAGCTGCGCACGCGACCAGCGCGCCCTACGGGCTCGGATTGGACCAGGCGACGTTGAAAGATCTTATCAAGAAACAGATGTGAGTGTACAAAACTGTATGGTGTGGATTAGGCTGCAATATTATCCGCTTGTTCCCCGTACATAACTATTTTACATTACCGGGACATTCTAAGGTCAAGTCAAAATCAAAGTGATTTAATGGGGGCTATCGCGTGTGAGTTTGCCACTAGAGGCGCTAGTGTCGCGTGAGGTCCAATAACATTCACTTTACACTGGTTTTGGCGGACTTCGTGACACAAATTATAATTTCTTTCATTTACCTGTTAAAAAGTGATCTCCTTTGTGAAATTATCGCAAATATTGATTATTTGGCGATGAATGTGATGCTTTGAAACCGGTTTTTTCCGGACAAAACGGAACTGCACAACATTGCGGCATATCTACTCGATATGATGATAGTTATTTATAATTAATAAACTTAATGAGGTTCAAGATTTTAAACTTTGCTTCGGCGCCGATCTTATACCTTCTACCTCTGGACCTTTGTCAACAGTGGCGCCAACTGGTGGGCAAAGAAACGATAGTCCCCATTGCAAACAGGTGAAACTGGTTACAGTGATGGTCAAAATCAAAATATATCTTTAGACCGACCGCTTAACAGAGTCATGCCCGCGCGGGGTAGGCGACCGCGGGGGCCTCTATGCGGGCGTTTGGCGCACTCCCCGCCCGCACCCCTCGGTCCCCTTTGTCGTCCCAACCCGCGCTCCTGTGCCGCGCGGGCGAGGACTCAATTAAGGCGCTGTCAACCGCCAATGACCTTGAGCAGCGCCACTCTTCACACATACGGTTCGCGTGCCTGTTAGTGAAAGAGAAGAAACTATTCTGGCAGCGTAGCGCGCGTCTAAAGTCTTGCAAATAAGACACAAATAATAATAAGTATGGATTATTTGTGAAATGTGACTCGTTAGCGTTTTACGTCGGCATACGTCAAAAAAATAAAGATATAGAACCGTTTAATGATGATTTTAAGACCAATCTTTGCAATTATTTTCTATCGAGCCGATTTCGTTCAAGCATGTATCGAGTCCGTCCACGGTCTTTGAAATATGATGAATATTAACATATATTTTTTTGATGTGCTAAAAACAAATAGTTGTTCTTAAAAAATTGTTTAAATAACATCAATTTCAACAAAATTAGGTCTAGTCAGCCTCTTGCCGATAAAGATTGGTCTAAAGTTGAATAAGTGCTTGTGTTAATGATAGTGTTATGTTCGCAGCGAATACTACTTCAGTCCGGACAACCTCGCGCGCGACTTCTTCTTGCGGCGCAAGATGTCCGCCGACGGTACGATACCGGTCACGCTGATCGCGTCGTTCCATCGCGTGCGCGCGCTCACGCCGGACGTCGCGCTAGTGCTCGACGCGATACGCGACTCCGACAAGTTGCAGCTTGTCAACGGGTTCAAGGTCTGTATACATCATCATCATCCTAACGTTTTTCCCAGCATTTACCCAAGGACCGGAAAACCTCTTCGTTTGCTTAAGCCTTTTCATAGGGTAACCCTATTAAACTGTCACCCTATGATATGGTAAGCTTATTGTTGTGTTAAGCCTATCATTACGGACACCGGTTTGAATATAACTGTTGGTTACCCGTTTTCTTATACCTGTTACCTTACAAGGTAACCGGGTTTTTAGTTTTGGTAATCGCTTATGGAATTTACTATGTTATTTATTACGGTCAGACTTTCTTTCGGGTAACCCGATGATATGCTTACCAAATTGACTTTACGTCTTTAGATGTGATTTATGTATGTATTTATTTATACGTTTGTATGAAACAGGTGCGTACTGCGTTCGAGCCATTAAAATGGCCGATCATCGACATAACCAACAACAACGATGACGACAAGAGGTCCGACAAGAACAAGGACAAGGACAAGGACAAGGAATACGAGGAGAAAGAGAAGGGAGATGCGCCGAAGACCGAGGCTAAAGATGCCGGCGAGGCCAAGGAGGCGCCGAGCATAGGCGGCGAGGAGGCTGTCGAGAAGAAAGAAGTGAGTAGTTTTATTCTCCACTAGCGACCCGCCCTGGCTTCGCACGGGTGCAATCAGTTACTCTTCTATATTATGAATAAATCTGACTAATATTATAAATGCGAAAGTATGGATGGATGTTTGTTTGTTTCTCAATGACGCCAGATCGGCCCAACGGATCTGGATGAAATTCGGCACATAGATAGAAAAAAGTCTGGAATAGCACGTAGGCTACTTTTTATCCCGGAAAATTGTGTAGTTCCCGCGGGATAGCGATAAACGAATTCTTTGCAGACGAAGTCGCTCGCAACAGCTAGTATAATATAAACCATCCTCTTGAATCACTCTATCTATAAACAAACCGCATAAAAATCCTTGCATGTGATTTGTGTGTGTGTGCAGAATTACACGAATACACCTGTATTTTTAGGGTTCCGTACCTCAAAAGGAAAAAAACGGAACCTTTATAGGATCACTTTGTTGTCCGTCCGTCCGTCTGTCAAGACCCCTTTTCTCGCAGGGGAATCAAAACCCACAGGGTACTTCCCGTGAACTCAGAATCTTGAAATTTGGTAGGAAGCAACGTCTCATAGCACAGATAAAGGAAAAATTGCGAAAACCGTAAATGTGTATGTATGTCTGTATGTATCAGTGACCAATACAAAGTGATCCCACACTGCGTACATTTTGCTTTCGAGCAGAGCTCTGCTTACACTGGTTTATAGATATTTATAGATAACTAGCTGTTGCCAGCGACTTCGTCTGCAAAGAATTCGTTTATCGCTATCCCGCGGGAACTACGCAATTTTCCGGGATAAAAAGTAGCCTATGTGCTATTCCAGACTTTTCTCTATCTATGTGCCGAATTACATCCAGATTCGTTGGGCCGTTCTGGCGTGATTGAGTAACAAACAAACATCCATCCATCCATCCATCCATGCATACTTTCGCCTTTATAATATTAGTTAGATGATACGGAACCCTCGGTGCGCGAGTCCGACTCGCAGTTGACCGGGTTTTTTTTTTGTTGCGTCGTTTCGGGCGTTTGTTCGTAGTTTCCATACTGCTTGTGATAAAACAATTCTAATTTAAAAATACTTTCAGGCAACAGAAGAATCGACAGCACCGGCCGCACCGCAAGAGACAGAGAAGGCTGATGAGGAAGCCGGTGAGAATGAAAAGGATGAAAAGACGAACGGCAACGAGAAACGCGATGAAAAGACAGACGACAGCGAGAAGGAGGAAAAGTCAGATTCGAATGAAGATCCGCCTTTGCAATCTGAGAATAGCGAGGAGAAAACAGGAGAGAAACGGTAAGATCCGATAAGAAAGCTAAGATAAGATGCTAAGATGGTAACATGCTGTGTTCCGAAAGAAACTGCACTTAGTGCCTACCATGGCTATATTTCATCTGTTCTGCGCTACGGCATCATTGTCTGGGGTAATTCAGTTGAAATAATGCGGGCATTCAGAGCTCAGAAAAAATGTATACGGGCGCTGTGTGGGGTTGGTAAAAGGGAATCATGTAAACCATTATTTGCAAAACTTAAAATTCTTCCACTGCTTGCATTTACATAGCAGAAATATGCATCTTTGTGAAAAAGAACATGCACTACTTCACAACAATTTCCCAAGTAAACCCACACGCTAGAAGCACACGTCTTAATAAATTTATTTATTTATTTATATTTATAAGCCTTTTTATTCCGAATTCGCTACAATTTCAGTAAGTACATGTTGTTGTTATTGTTATTGTCGTTTTTTTTTTTTTATTATTTATTAAATTGTCGCGTAATTCGGCGTGCCTCATGGCATAGGCCTCCTCCGTGTATTGGAGGGTTTGGGCTATAGTTCCCACGCGCGCCCAGTGCGGATTGGGAACTTAACACACACCATTGAATTTCTTCGCAGATGTGTGCAGGTTTCCTCACGATGTTTTCCTTCACCGAAAAGCTCATGGTAAATTTCAAAATGAGATATCGCACATAAATTCCGAAAAACTCAGAGGTGCGAGCCCGGGATTCGAACCCACAACCCTCTGCTTAAGAGGCCACAGGTCAAACCACTAGGCTACCACGGCTTTTTTATAAATTATTGTATTAATATAAATTTATTTAAATCAGTTTAGATCTTAAGACCAAATAATATTACTTTGCATGCCTACTTAAAAAAGGTATTTAGCATTATCTGAACTCGCACATTATTTATTTTGAACATCTAAATGGACATAATGTTATGCAAATAAAGAAATTTCATTTCATTTCCGGTGTGGAGAGTAAGACAGCCGGGGAAATTACAGGCACAAGAGGCATTTCATCTTAGCCCCCTAGGTTGGCAGCGCATCTGCAATCCCTCCGGGGTTGCGGGTGTCTATGGGCAGTGGTGATCGCTTACCATCAGGTTACCCACTTGTTCGTTTGCCTTCCTATTCATATAAAAAAAGATACATACTTATACACAGGGTGTATCAGATACCCCCTAACAATAATCAACTGGGATATATAACCATAGCTGTAGAAACTAAAAAAATTGGGGTAAATTTGTTTTTATGTTTTCTATAGGAATGATTACAGTTAATACTACCATTCCTATAGAAAATATAAAAAAAAATTACTCCAATTTTTTTAAAATATTTTTTTAGCTTCTGTAGCTATGGTTATATACCCCATATTGTTGCTGATACACCCTGTATAAAGATAATTTATGTAAGGCACAAATGAAATCTTATTTAAAGTATGGATAGGACCCTCGATTCATCCTACTAATATTATAAATGCGAAAGTTTGTGAGAATGTATAGATGATTGTTACTCTTTCACGCCCAGAAATAATGAAATTGGTGTGACTTTTTTATGGACGGCCCCTATGACAGCGAGCGAACCTAAACTGAATTGCAATTGAATCGCGTTACGACGTCACGGTAACACCCCTGAAGGCTTATTGTCTAACTCGCTCGCGATCAGACACAGTTCATGTATGGGCTGACAATTGGCTTCGGAATCAGCTAGCAGTCACATTCATACAAGAACTGTCAAAATGAACACGATGGCGATCGCGAGCGAGTTACGTAATAAGCCTGCTGTACTGTATTGTTGTATTGTGTTGAGGTCTGATTGTGACGCGTGTCTTAAACTCCACAGCCGCAAGAAGCAGATGGTGGGTATTTTCCCGCTGGCGACGATGGGCGGGCCGCTGGTCGCGCCCGTGTCCAGTCTGCTGCGCGCTGTGCCGCCGCCGCCCCTGCCCAGGTAACTGACTGACGGGTTGTAGATGTAGATGATGATGACGACGACGACAGCGATTATGATGACGACGATAACGACGAACAAGATGTTGGCGACGACCACGACGAATATGAATGATGACGGTGACAACGACGAATATGATGTTGATGACGACATGGACAACGATCATGATGATGATTGATGACGATAACGACGATTCTGATGACGACGACAACGACGAACAAGATGATGATTTTATTTTATTTATTTATTTAGAAACAAACAGTCTCTTATAACTATATGTATGACAATTAAAATTTTATAACATCTAGACTTACAGTTTTCTATGGAAATGATGATATGATGACGATGATGAAGATCATGATGATGATGACGATGAGGGCACGTTGGACACGCCCTTGATTTTTTATTATCATTATTTATAAGCGAAAAACTTTGTCGATTGCCGGACGGGATTTGATTCTGCGCTTAAAGGTTAACTAGAAGAAATCCCTTTTAGGGATAAGTTCGCCTTTGTGCATCTGTGTTTTCCTGTATTATACATACAAACATACATATATATACGCTTTAAGAACTTCCTGTTTCACTGCTCTCTTTTTGTTTTGGAGAAATAAACAGAGATGGCGTCACAGTTATGAAGCTCAATGTATCGGGATTTTATCAGAGAGTGGTAAATTAGGCCCTCAGTGTTATGTTATTAATCGTGTTCTAATGTGTGTCTGTCTCAGGATGTTCCGGTCCCGGGGTGGCGCGTCGCCGCAGCCGGTGTCTCATCATGATCCGCTCAACCCCGACGTTGCTGAATTTGTGCCGCAGCGGCGAATAGGTAACTATTGCTGGCCCTGTGTTCTTTGACAGCTTACACGAGGGGGAGAGAGTGAGCTGACAACTACAAGTTGGGTCAGAGGCAATGAAAAGAAAGCCAGCCTGTGTTCTGATGCGAATGCTATGGTTTAAAGACCGACCGCTCAACTCAGCCCTCGTCCGCGCGGGTACAGGGGCGGTGCGGGCGGTTAGTGCGCTGGCCGCCCCCACAGAGAGAGGCCGCCGCACATGGAAAAAAATAGTAGATTGATAAACAAAGTTTGAAATATACCCATTTCACCTGAGATATTTCTGGCGCCCGAACGAAGTGAGAGCGCCAATAGTTCGAGGGTGAAATGGGTAATTTCATCCGAGTTGAACACTACTTTTCATTTCGAATATGAGGAAATTAAAAGAAGGTATTATGACAAATTTCACTAACGTCGCACGGTCGCACTTAATATTTGTTACGTTTGTAATTATTTTCCAGCTCTTTTTTCTATTACGCGATTTACGCGCATTGCGCATTTCTTCTGCGCACCAATGGCTGCCGGCTATTTTTTTTTTAAACTTGCAGACACGGAGGTCGCTATCAATTAATTGTCGACTTAAATATTTCAAGTTAAAAAAATTACCGAACGTAATAATTTCCACTAATTCTCGTTGTATACGCTTGCATAAGCTTATATATAGATTAAGTTATTTAAAGATTATTTTGCCTTTTACAATTAAAAAGGAACTATTAGTATAGATGATTATATAAAACATAGATTACATGGCTGTATACCTATTTCCATTGCTATGTACCTCATTTGGATTAGCTAGAAAAAAAAAATACTTTCAACCCAAGGGTCGTTATCCAGATAATCAATGACCTACTTTCAGAGTATGAGAGATTAAAAATATTTTACAATATTACCAGATTGTATTGTAGTTATGGTTCTGGTGTAGGAAAACAGATTTAAGCTATGGTTAACAAATTTTTTGTAAATTTCTAAACGACACTGAAAATTAGAACACTTAGAAAAATCCGAAAAGTAAAGCTATGGCCGGGACGGGAATCGAACCCGGGTCCTCGTCATTCCGTGACGCGTGCTATACCCCTACACCGCCCATAGCAGGTAATTTTTTGTATACAACAACGAGTCATATTTTTGTTAATACTAGAATATTCTAGTAAAAATATTCTAGTACACGAAAACTGTGACATCGTTTTGGTAACCATCTAACAGTTTTACAGAGTACAATATGCATTTAGTTTACATCACTATTATTGTACTACGCACAATTTATTTTCTACGATACTAGGTAAGTGGGTAATAATAGGAACAAGAAATGATGTTGCAAAGAAGTAGAATTTTCTATTAATGTGTAAAAAAAGTATAGTTGTCACATATATACAATGATATCAAGTCGAGTTTACAATATTCTGTTAAAGGAAACTAGTTTTTTTTTTTCCGTGCAGTCGCCTACCTCGCGACCCGCAGTCCAGTCACCAGCATAAATAAGTGATCATTTTTGTACCTTGTCGCTTTCAGTCGTTACATGATTTCGTATGGTTTTTCAAACATGACAGGTACAAAAGTGATCACTTATTTATGCTGGTGACTGTCCAAGAGGACGATGTTAAGCGGTCGGCCAATAGACTGTGTGATCGTTTGACAATTGTCATGCTCCTCTCAGTCTCGAAGACATCATCTGCTAAAAAACTTTTCACAAATGCATCTGTGCGGAGGGTGATGTTGAGGTTGATTGATACATATACTTTCAGCTTGACTCCATTTATTATTCCTTAATACACGTTAGTTTACAAAGGCGGCCCGGGAGAGACTGCTTATAGCGTAGCGAGTCCCCAAGGAGTTAGGTTGCATTGCAAGAATGCAATGTCAACAAAACTGTCGTAGGTCACGTACGCTATAAACACTCCCCTTGGCAAAAAAAATGAAAATTCGAAATTTTCTTACATCTAAATAAACACATAGAATTTACGATCATTACTAAACAAAACTAAGCGTCGGCGCTTGACCTTGTTTTGCATTCTGTAATCGCAGTCACTCACTGCGCGCAAAACACGGTGTTAAATTACATCGAGATGTTATGGTCAAGCGTGACCTATATCTAGAAAACTTAATTATAATTGAATACAATGTAATACTAGTATGGTCGGAAAATCACATAAGTAACACAGTTGAAAATATTGAAAATAGAAATCACATATATAACAATTTGAAATGGCGTAATTTAGGAAATTATGATCTTAGGTTGTTCCTGCGCACCTTGCACTTTCATTGAGTTCATTTTCTTGAGGAACCAAGAATTCATTTTGTTGCGGCAACTTACAATGAGGGAATACAGCAATATAACTGCAAGTATCACGATCACACAAATTAACATAACACTGAAAGTATTCATCTGGGATGCTAATCCGGAAATATTTACAGATGCTTCGGCTGTAACCGATTGGTTATTCTCGGTATCGGTACTTTTCTTGCTGCCCCAGTTGCCCATTGTGAGGTTTTACAGTATAATCTTGTTACGTGTTACAAATTCTATGATGATTTTAAACCTAAACATGCTTTATATATTGGAATATAATTAAAATTTGTTTGCAATGCGATTTACAATACATTACCTATTGGTGTCATTTGGCGTAGTAAACCATACAAAATCAGTAAAATACTAATACAATATTTATCTTAACTACGCAAGTCCACAACAGTACACTGTTCGAAAACTGTTTACTGTGTTTGAACTATCACTAAGCATTTACTTAAGTTACTAATCAGCGAATCGCTGTGGTGTTTTTATGATGCGACCACTGCGTGTAGTACGCTTCACAAGCGGTAGCGGAATGCTGCTCGCTGTATCGCTTGGCAATATTTTCTTACTACTATCGTTAGCTATATTGAATCTTACTCTAGGAATATCTTGGTGATCTGATGTTTTAAGCACTTGATTTTGTTCATCATTTATAGTATAAGCAGGTTTTAATCTGTCTATGGAAATTGTACTCTTCTTAGTTGGTAGCTGTAGGATAAATACTTTATCGCTCCGCTTAAGAACTTTGTACGGTCCCTCATACGGAGGTTGCAATGATTTTTTTACTAAATCATTTCTTACGAAAACGTGACTACATGTCTTTAAATCTTTATGTATGAAAGTTTTTTGACTATTACGATTTGTTAAAGGTACAGGCTTTAGGCTATCTATGATTCTACGTAAGTTTTTTACGTAATCCGACGGTTCTTCGATTGTATTGTCCGTCGTCTCATAGAAATCTCCTGGCAGCCTTAAGGTTCTGCCGTAGGTTAGCTCTGCTGCATCACGTCGGGGTCACCACTGTGCGGAGGGTGATGTTGAGGTTGATTGATACATATACTTTCAGCTTGACTCCATTTATTATTCCTTAATACACGTTAGTTTACAAAGGCGGCCCGGGAGAGACTGCTTATAGCGTAGCGAGTCCCCAAGGAGTTAGGTTGCATTGCAAGAATGCAATGTCAACAAAACTGTCGTAGGTCACGTACGCTATACATCATTTGACAACCCTTTAATGTCTGATTAACCGTAAACTTTTTTTAAAAATCGTAAAACCTTTACAGCCTTATTCATAAAAAGTTAGAGGCTCGCTATAAGCTCGCTATAGGACCGATGCAAAAAAACAATGTTCCATAAACGTCTATTAGCGCTAATCAGTCCATCAAGGGTCTGTTAAGTCTTCCGAAAGTTAGCAGACCGTAGACCCTGCTTTATCTCTCTGCTAACTCACAAAATGGCCGCCACAAATGTGAACAGCTGATTTTGGCAAGAGCAAAACCATACGCAAGACAGTTTTTTTTGTTTTAAGTTTTTATTCCCTCCGGGAAAGGTAAAGGAAACTAGATCCACACTGCCTCGTCTGTCGGGTTAGTTCGCTGGTTTCCCGCTAATTCGCTGCCACTGCTGTCATTTTTTTTTAATTCACCTAAATGGCCATTTTTGGTCTATGATTTGTCAAGGTGACAACAGAACGCGTCTAATCCATCCATCAGCAGCTCATTAGCTAACAGACTGCTAGCAAGCGTTTATGAATCATACTTTTCAACAACTGTCAAATAAGCTTAATCAGTCTGTTCAGCCGGGCTAGCACGACAGCGCACAAGAGTCGCGTCGCGCGCGAGATAGATTACCCGTCCCTTTCTAGAACGAACAGTAAGAAAAAGACGGGCGATATATCTCGCGCGCGACGCGACTCTTGTGCGCTGTCGTGCTAGACGTGCAGTTAACTAATAGACTGATCAAACCTCAATTAAGGATTTTTTATGAATAAGGCTGTTGGCGTTGCTCACATTAGGTTACGTTAAGCTTGTTTTATATGTTAGTTTTCAAAAAGTCAATATTTTAGTAAGAAAATCGCAACCCGTTGGGTTCCGCGAGATGGCCATCGGAGCGTTGGCATGGCATACCCAGAAGATGGCGGGATGACTCGGACGCATATCAAGTAGTGGCAGGAGCATGCCCTCGACCGGGACGAGTGGCGGGAAAGGGGAAGCCTTTGCCCAGCAGTGGGACACTCAATTAGGCTAATATAATAATTAGTAGAAAATAATAGGCCAAGTAATGAGTTTGTGAAAAGTTCATGTCATTAGTAAACCATTCTCCAACTATGTGTAGATTTTATCATGTCTCGAGTATAACGTTGTGTTCCCCAGAACCAGTGGAGTCCGCGGAAGCCTCCAGAGAGCCGTCCACCGGCAGTCCGTCTGAAGAGCGCATCAGCTCCGACGCCTGGACAGAGGTACATACTTTCTCTATACAATACAATACAATACAATACGATACGATATAATAACTTAGTGGGTGGTAGGACCCCGTGCATAAGAATAAATAAGCAAATAGTAGAACGGAAACTCCCGCTCCGGCCGGACTCAAGGTCATGTTATTAGAGTACCCGCTAAGCGGCTACTCAGTCAGGCTGCCGCGGCCGGCGTCGCCGCACGCGCGTTTGGCTGTTTGCGCGTTCCGTACCTTAATCTTGGAAACTCACCTAATGATTTATAAATCTCATATTTTGTAAAACTAGAATAAAATAATGATTTTAAAGTAAATAATAGTATTGTATGCCACAGTTGTATAAGAGGGGTCAAAAAGCGAACATCGTAAGAAAAGACACCACGAGCATTTTTTTACTTATTTATACAACGTTGCATACAATACTTTTTTACGACTTTATTATGATTATCATCATCATCGTCATCATCAGCATTTGAAAGGTGTTCAGCGTTGGACCTAGGCATATGTTCTTTTAAATAAAACATAAATTACTTAACTTACTTACGAAACTTACTTACTTACTTACTTTTGTGTCAAGTGTCAAAATGACATCGGCCATCTTGGATCCTAAAAATTATGCTAAATTCGCGATCAGAGCCACCAAATTATCCGAAAACGACACCCACGAACATTTTTGTGTCAAAAGTGTCAAAATGTCATCGGCCATCTTGGATCCAAAAAATTATGCAAAAGTCGTGCTCAGAGCCACCAAATTACTTGAAAACGACACCCATGAACATTTTTGTGACAAAAGTGTCAAAATATCATCCGCCATCTTGGATCCAAAAAATTATACAAAATTCGTGCTCAGAGCCACCAAATTACTCGAAAACGACACCCATGAACATTTTTGAGGCAAAAGTGTCAAAATGTCATCCGCCATCTTGGAACCAAAAAAATTTCTAATTTCGTGATAAGATCCAGCAAATTACCCGAAAACGACAGCCATCAACATTTTCGTGTCAAGTGTCAAATTGAAATATTGTACACACTTTTTTATTTTGTTTGCTTTCTAAATTGCTAACCGTATTTTGTCCTAAACGCCTGAATGGTTTCTGGCCTTAGTCCGGACGGACCAATTAAAAAAAAAACAACTGCACTATAATGTTTGAAAGCTACTGTAATGTGAATATTGTAGTAGAGTTGCGGGCCATAGAGCATAGACTTGTCTCCAGTATATTCTGTGTATCATTATATTGGTGTTGGTGACCCTTTAACTGTCAAATAAAAGTACAGGAGTAGGTAAAAACTTATATTTTAGCGATATTATCTTTAGACTTAAGTATAATATTTATCAGTAAGCAACCCTAGCAACACGCCTGGACGACAGAGGGGCGTAACGACGTGAGGGGGGAAGTAGGTATATAAATGGCGGCGTTTTGGACGCGGTCAAAAGAGATTCCGTTCTACTCTGTTATTATTTTATTCTTATGCTACTGCCACTATCCCGCCCGGCAGGAGAGCCGGTCGATCGTACCTAAACTGTGGAGTGTACATCCCCTGGTATCGGGACGAATATAGGTGGTGGAGTGTACACCCCCTGGTAGGGGGACGAACGTAGGCTGTAGATGATGGGGTGTAACGCTAAGTTTGATTCTACAGGTGAAGCGTCGCACGAAGGCGGGCAGCCGCGAGCGCTCCGCGGGGGGGGCCGCCGAAGACGCGCCGCAGCGCGAGGAGCTGCACTTCCAGCTGGACGAGGAGCTGGAGCTGCCGCCGCCGCGACACAACACCTTCACCGACGCCTGGTCAGTACACCGCTACAGCCGCTAGAGGCGCCGCAGCGCGAGGAGCTGCACTTCCAGCTGGACGAGGAGCTGGAGCTGCCGCCGCCGCGACACAACACCTTCACCGACGCCTGGTCAGTACACCGCTACAGCCGCTAGAGGCGCCGCAGCGCGAGGAGCTGCACTTCCAGCTGGACGAGGAGCTGGAGCTGCCGCCGCCGCGACACAACACCTTCACCGACGCCTGGTCAGTACACCGCTACAGCCGCTAGAGGCGCCGCAGCGCGAGGAGCTGCACTTCCAGCTGGACGAGGAGCTGGAGCTGCCGCCGCCGCGACACAACACCTTCACCGACGCCTGGTCAGTACACCGCTACAGCCGCTAGAGGCGCCGCAGCGCGAGGAGCTGCACTTCCAGCTGGACGAGGAGCTGGAGCTGCCGCCGCCGCGACACAACACCTTCACCGACGCCTGGTCAGTACACCGCTACAGCCGCTAGAGGCGCCGCAGCGCGAGGAGCTGCACTTCCAGCTGGACGAGGAGCTGGAGCTGCCGCCGCCGCGACACAACACCTTCACCGACGCCTGGTCAGTACACCGCTACAGCCGCTAGAGGCGCCGCAGCGCGAGGAGCTGCACTTCCAGCTGGACGAGGAGCTGGAGCTGCCGCCGCCGCGACACAACACCTTCACCGACGCCTGGTCAGTACACCGCTACAGCCGCTAGAGGCGCCGCAGCGCGAGGAGCTGCACTTCCAGCTGGACGAGGAGCTGGAGCTGCCGCCGCCGCGACACAACACCTTCACCGACGCCTGGTCAGTACACCGCTACAGCCGCTAGAGGCGCCGCAGCGCGAGGAGCTGCACTTCCAGCTGGACGAGGAGCTGGAGCTGCCGCCGCCGCGACACAACACCTTCACCGACGCCTGGTCAGTACACCGCTACAGCCGCTAGAGGCGCCGCAGCGCGAGGAGCTGCACTTCCAGCTGGACGAGGAGCTGGAGCCGCCGCCGCCGCGACACAACACCTTCACCGACGCCTGGTCAGTACACCGCTACAGCCGCTAGAGGCGCCGCAGCGCGAGGAGCTGCACTTCCAGCTGGACGAGGAGCTGGAGCTGCCGCCGCCGCGACACAACACCTTCACCGACGCCTGGTCAGTACACCGCTACAGCCGCTAGAGGCGCCGCAGCGCGAGGAGCTGCACTTCCAGCTGGACGAGGAGCTGGAGCTGCCGCCGCCGCGACACAACACCTTCACCGACGCCTGGTCAGTACACCGCTACAGCCGCTAGAGGCGCCGCAGCGCGAGGAGCTGCACTTCCAGCTGGACGAGGAGCTGGAGCTGCCGCCGCCGCGACACAACACCTTCACCGACGCCTGGTCAGTACACCGCTACAGCCGCTAGAGGCGCCGCAGCGCGAGGAGCTGCACTTCCAGCTGGACGAGGAGCTGGAGCTGCCGCCGCCGCGACACAACACCTTCACCGACGCCTGGTCAGTACACCGCTACAGCCGCTAGAGGCGCCGCAGCGCGAGGAGCTGCACTTCCAGCTGGACGAGGAGCTGGAGCTGCCGCCGCCGCGACACAACACCTTCACCGACGCCTGGTCAGTACACCGCTACAGCCGCTAGAGGCGCCGCAGCGCGAGGAGCTGCACTTCCAGCTGGACGAGGAGCTGGAGCTGCCGCCGCCGCGACACAACACCTTCACCGACGCCTGGTCAGTACACCGCTACAGCCGCTAGAGGCGCCGCAGCGCGAGGAGCTGCACTTCCAGCTGGACGAGGAGCTGGAGCTGCCGCCGCCGCGACACAACACCTTCACCGACGCCTGGTCAGTACACCGCTACAGCCGCTAGAGGCGCCGCAGCGCGAGGAGCTGCACTTCCAGCTGGACGAGGAGCTGGAGCTGCCGCCGCCGCGACACAACACCTTCACCGACGCCTGGTCAGTACACCGCTACAGCCGCTAGAGGCGCCGCAGCGCGAGGAGCTGCACTTCCAGCTGGACGAGGAGCTGGAGCTGCCGCCGCCGCGACACAACACCTTCACCGACGCCTGGTCAGTACACCGCTACAGCCGCTAGAGGCGCCGCAGCGCGAGGAGCTGCACTTCCAGCTGGACGAGGAGCTGGAGCTGCCGCCGCCGCGACACAACACCTTCACCGACGCCTGGTCAGTACACCGCTACAGCCGCTAGAGGCGCCGCAGCGCGAGGAGCTGCACTTCCAGCTGGACGAGGAGCTGGAGCTGCCGCCGCCGCGACACAACACCTTCACCGACGCCTGGTCAGTACACCGCTACAGCCGCTAGAGGCGCCGCAGCGCGAGGAGCTGCACTTCCAGCTGGACGAGGAGCTGGAGCTGCCGCCGCCGCGACACAACACCTTCACCGACGCCTGGTCAGTACACCGCTACAGCCGCTAGAGGCGCCGCAGCGCGAGGAGCTGCACTTCCAGCTGGACGAGGAGCTGGAGCTGCCGCCGCCGCGACACAACACCTTCACCGACGCCTGGTCAGTACACCGCTACAGCCGCTAGAGGCGCCGCAGCGCGAGGAGCTGCACTTCCAGCTGGACGAGGAGCTGGAGCTGCCGCCGCCGCGACACAACACCTTCACCGACGCCTGGTCAGTACACCGCTACAGCCGCTAGGGGAGACCAGGCGGCTTTGTGAGACAAGGAAGCCAGCAAAAAAAAACGTCTTGCGTGTATGGTTTTGCTCGTGCCAAAATCAGCTGTTCACATTTGTGGCAGCCATTTTGTTAGTTCGCAGAGAGATAAAGCAGGGTCTACCGTCTGCTAACTTTCGGAAGACTTAACAGACCCTTGATGGACTGATTAGCGCTAATTGACGTTTATGAATCATGTTTTTTTCATCGGTCCTATAGCGAGCCTCTAACTTTTTATGAATAAGGCTGCAAGTCTTTATTCTTTACAGACTTGGTATTTTCTTTGACGCTAAACGTCAGTTCATTGGTACAGGTCGGATTCGGAGTCAGACTTCGAGTTCACCGATCGTGACGTCGGGCGCTTGCTTATAGTGACGCAGACCGCTGGCCGCGTGCCGCGCCATGACGGCCACGACCGTCAGGGCGACTGGGCCACGCGCACCAAGATATCACAGGACTTAGAGCAGGTGGGCTACACGAGTTTGCACTCAACCTTATTAGCATTCAACTTATGTCAGTCGACCATTTTTGCACTCAACTATGTAAACACACTACCATGGCATGTTGAAGAATATCAAATGACTTAGAGCACCTGTTGGCAGTAAACCTTATTGCTACTCAACTGACATCAGTCAACCATTTATGCACTCAACTGTGTAGGTACACTAACATGATCATGTTATCAAATATCACAACACCTAGAGAAGATTTGTCTTCAAAATGGTGTCAATTAACCACTTTTTCACTCTTTAGTGTAGGCTAGTGATGTAACGAATGTCATATTTTGGACATTCGCGAACGCGAATGCGAATACTCAGTTTTTTTTTTAAATTTGGCGCCATTTTTCTATGGCTTGGTGATCTTGGTGGCAGTCCCGTTCGAACAAAGTGCGTTCCGTTTGGTTTTTGTTCCGAGAATAGCCGAGTTGATACGAACGCATCCGATTGAAGTGTCATTCCGCTCAGTGTTGCCAGATGGGGCTATTTAATTTAGCACCAAGCCAATCTAGGGGCTATCTACCTTACCGGGGTGCGATAATAATATAATTTAACAACTATTAGGTACCCTCATTTTTTTTTATATTCGTAAAACATTCGCAGTACTTTAGCGAATATTCGCGAATGCGAATGCGTATATTCGTTACATCACTAGTGTAGGCACACTGGACCCTGTTGCAACTCTGTTATATTATCATTGCTTCGTAAATCACAAGACTACGTTGTTGTATTTCAACTATTATGAAGTGATTTGACAGTTGACCATTGGGCATTTTGACTTCTATTATGTCTCTCGACAATATAGACGCGTAACCATGTTTTCACTCAACTATATTTCCACACTACGATGCACCCACCCGAGCATGAATCACTCAACCATGTAGCCGCTCATCCATGTACTTGTTTAACTATGCACTCAATTTGAAATAAATTTCGTTCCGTGTGTGATAATTATATTAATTAAATTATATATTAATAGGTCATTACTGATGGCTTGAGAAGATACGAGGAAGAAATATGGAACGACACGGATTATTCAACGGTAAGAGAAGTGCAATTTTAGATAAATGATCGGATAATCTAGTAGTTAGAAATTATCAGCATCTTCCTAGCGTTTTTCCCGGCATTTACCACGGCTCAGTGAGTCTGGCGTCCGCTTTGACAACCTAATCCCAAGATTTGGCGCAGACACTAGTTTTTACAGAAGCGACTGCCATCTGACCTTCCAACACAGAATGGTAACTGAGCCTTATTGGGATCGGTTCGGTTTCCTCGCGATGTTTTTCCTTCACCGAAAAGCTCATGGGTAAATTTCAAATGTCATTTAGCACACAAATTCCGAAAAACTCAGAGGCGAGAGCCCGAGATACGCACCCGCGATCTTCTGCTCGAGAGGCCACAGGTCGAATCACTAGGCTGCCACGGCTTTTTTTATTAGTTAGAAATTATCGTTATCGTAAATTATAGTGTTTCAAATATTCTAGAACAGTTCCAACAGTCGAGTGGTGGTTTTTTTGTGTACAGTCATACGGCAGCCAGGGCGCCCACTACCGGACGGTGTCGCTGATCAGCCGCGAGCAGTTCGAGGCCACGCAGCCCGCCGAGCGCCACCACAACCCCGAGCAGCCGCCGCCGCCGCCCCCCCGCCCGCAGAAGGTGAGCCCCCCCCCCCAGACACACACACACACATTCACGGAGAACCATCCGTAGGGAGCGTTTTTGATCCTTCCCTCTCCCCCTTGTAAAGCGCCGTAACGTTTTTCTGTACTTGCCTTGAGGAGGCGCTTATTAGAAACGGGACGGTATAGCTCTTAAACAGATTATAAAGAAAATGCATTTTAGATTGGTACTTCGATATATTATTTTTAAGTTATTATTATTATTCTTTTTTTATTATGAACCTTGAACATTATTCAATAAATATACATATTTACAAGATCTAAAAAATTATACAAATATAGGTATTTAGGATTAGATTAAAGTAGTTTAAGGTTTTATATTTAAGTTATTAAATCATACCATATACATATGCTTCCAACAGAAGCCCTAAACACGCTGGCTTTCTCCTTGTTTCGAATGCTGCTTTTTTAAAATTTACTTTATAAAAATTTTAGTTTAGAATTCGATGATCAATGTTTAGAATCGGTGTCTTTACAGTATCTACACTTTGATACAAAAAGCCGTAGCAGGATAACAGAAGAAAAAATGCCCTTTATGATTAAGAGGGTGCATCCGTGCTGAGCTCGCAACGTCGCATTTTTGGTGATTTTTTGCGATTATTTCACAGAAATTGAATGAAAGTATCAAATATCCGTCTGTAGTGCACTTCGTTTTTAGTGTACTAATGTGTCCAATGCAATAATTGATCGTGATGGACTTTTATTTTTTTATTAAACGAGATATAGTATTTTATCGCTTTAATACGAAAATAAAAGTCCATCGCCATTAATCATAATTGCATTGGACACATTAATACACTAAAAACGAAGTGCACTACAGATGGATATTTGATACTTTCTTTCAATTTCTGTGAAATAATCGCAAAAAATCACCAAAAATGCGACGTTGCGAGCTCAGCACGGATGCACCCTCTTAAAAGCTGGTTTTTTTTTCTATAGTTGCTTACATCTCTACTAGTACAATTGTGTAAAGTTTTGGTGAAAAATTCCCAGTGATTCAGCCGGAAAATAATAAAATCCGAATTCATGAAATATCACTTCTCAAAATCAATCGGTCAATCTAGTCGCTTTAGACGTTTTTAATAGCCACAACGCCACCATGGCGATACTGGTATGGCAATGGTCCTGATATGCATGGATCACACAACAAAAAAATAACTTATGTCTACTGCAAGGCTCTGAAGGCGTAGCCAGGTCTACTCTAACTTGTTTAAGACTCCTGGGTTTAAACGGAGAGTACGGGTTCTTGCGCTCTGAGCCAACTTTAAGCATCAATGAAACATTTAAAAGCTTTCATCCGTGTATTAATTTAAAAACACATGAACTAATATACATCAATCACGCCTTCGGAGGCAGCTGTCCAGGTAATGCCCAAGAATGACTTTGTTTCTTTTAATTTTTTAATTAAATTCTAACTTTAAATTATAAATATTCGCATTACCTGCCAGTGCATAGATTTGTATATACAAACTCAAGTTATCATACTATTTAGACGCCATTACAAGTATAACTCGTGTCACACAGCGCCATCTCTTAGTTTCACTTCGAACTACGCTCCCTAACCTTACTTCTCACACAAAGTGCCGCAACAATACGACAGATGGCGTCGCCTGTTAAATGACACGGGGATGGGGTAGGCGGCCATTCGGAGATAACGAACCTTTTTTATAACAACACAATCCGAAGGGGCGCCGGGCGACGCGAGTCATTCTGCCTTGGAATGCGTTCGTGTGTGGACAGTTTTTGTTGTTTATTGTTCGAGTTATTGAAGCGACACGGAAAAGGATCCGTTGTTAAAACCGGGCAAAAGTTGATTGGGAGTTCTATGAGGCATTTCGTTGAAGCTATATCGTTATAAATGGTTGGTATCTGGCTTTCTGGAATTCGATTTTTGATTTTCGTCCTGTGCCGTTCCGCTTGCGATAATAGTCATTTGAAAGTTAGAGGGATGGTGGGGCACGAACTTCGAAAATCAATTACGGAATAGCAATGCGATTGAGTTGAAGTAATTTTTATACATACATAGAGTCATGCCTCTTTCCCATAGGGGTAGGCAGAGACTACTTTGTTCCACATTTTATTTTACTTTTTGCTTTAGTCTATCAACCTTTTTTTGACAATTCATTTATTACCATTATTATAAAGGTTAACACGTAATATATTAATTTTTATATTACGTGTTATAACGTTTATAATCATTGTAATGAATGCATTGTCAAAAAAAGGTTGATAAAACTTAAAAATAATGTTACAAAAAAAAGGTTGGTGCTTGGTGGCCTCAGGTAGTCTAATATTTTTTGGCCTAATATGTTTTTTGGTCGTCTAAAATTACGCTGTATCCATCCATAAATGTGACCCTATCTAAATTAATTTAAAAACCGGAAAAGTTCAAGTCGGACTCGCGCACCGTGAGTCCTGTACAAAGGCAAATGAATAAAATACCAGTGTAAGCAGAGCCCTGCTCCTAAATAAAATGTAGGCAGTGTGAGGTCATATTACATTTGTTACTTACATAGACAAAATAGATATAAAAAATATATATATATTCCACTAGCTAGGTACCTATGCTATAAGAGCCACCTTCATACCAAATTTCAAATTTCTTGGATAACTGGATAGGGTAAAGTTTGCATGTAAGTTTGTGGGGGGTAAATGTTGGAATTACTGAACCGATTTTGAAAATTCTTTAACCAATAAAAAGCCACATTATTTGTGAGAGTCATAGGCTAAATTTAACTCTACGCGGACGAAGTCAACAAAAATAATTTCCGAAATTATTATTGACATAAGGTCGTTCCATTAAAAAAAAACATTAGTAAACAAAAATGGTGGACGTTAGGGCGTCGACTTTGCGTTTTATCACCACGTTTATCTGATCCGGGGCACAAAAGAACCCCACGCATAGAATGTGTGGACAAACAATACCGTGTTTTTTGTTATCCAGACCACTGAAGTTCGTATTCGAAGCTCGTTTCGTTCCGCTCGCACCAACAGCCGTTAATAGGCGAGCGAGGGAGACCGTATGATACTAACTTTGCATTTCAAATTTTGGAATATGCGCTCCAAGGATGTAAACGAATGAGAGAGTATTATCATATTGTGGCAGAAAACCAGTGCTTTGCTCCTACGAGCAATGTTGACCGCTGAGCCATGGCCCTTTTGTGCTACTGTAGCGCACACAAACAAAGGAAATGTTCTAGTTTTAAGTTTTGGCTTGATATGTTTATATTTTATGTAACCTTGATTGTGTGTGTTGGCAGTACCAAATAAACGTTTTATCTATCTATATCAAAGTCGTAGATTTATTGTACTAGATGAAAAACTGTCTTGTGGCGCTAGCTTAAAAAAAAACGAATTTGTTAAAAACTCATTGTCTGTATTAAAAAAAGAAGGTTCTTTTTTGTAAAGATGGGTTTTCTGAAAGTGCTAGGAGTAAAAAAAAACTTTTTGAGCATATTTACAGCTTTCATATTAAATACATTACATTAGAGCTGTAGGCGACTAAAATATACTTAACTAAAATAAAATATATGTATTACAAATTACAAGTTAAGTAGAATTTAAGTGTCGTAGTAAATGTATTTGTATTTTGAAAAAAAAACTTTCTGCCAAGTTCCTTGCGGCGCATTCTTGGCAATGATGTTCTTTCCGAATGCGCTGGTAGTTTCAAATAGAGACATGTAAAACAGCCCTTGGTGGCCTATTTGCAAAATAAAGTTTTGAATCGTCAATATTAGCGTGATACTGGTATGTCAATATGGGATCGTGTATTTCAAAACAAACCGGAGTCGTTGCGGAACCCATCAACATTTCGTGATATGCATGGATCAGACTATAATACATATTTTCCGTCTAATTCATACCATTTACACAATTCGTCTAGATTCATCTATTATATCATAATTTACGTTCTTAAGTTAAGCAACGTCGGCCGCAGTCAGTACTTGGATGGGTGACCGCCGCGGATCTTTTTGTATCTTTTTTTAATTATTATTTTATGTTTTAGGTGGAGACGACGGAGCCGGTGAAGGCGAAGCGGCCGCGGCGCACGGCTCGATTCTACGCCGCCAACAAAGATCCGCACGCCACTGATGTTATGTGAGTTACTAGATATTACATCAATGCATTCTGCCAAACCCTTGTTCAGGCGCCTCAGACGCACATGTGCGTTCGAATGACTGTAAAATTATGCCAGCGACACAGTGAGTCACGAAAAGCCATATATGCGTCTGTAGATGTGAAATAATGGGGGTTTTGCTGCTCAGTTCAATAATCTGCTCGAATAAATAGCACCGACAGAGTTACAGTACTCGGACATAAAAATTGCACTTCGGTCTTTGGAGAGCGGGACAAATAAACAATGATCTAATTCTATTCCATTTGTAATTGTGTCGTACAGACACATCATTCAAATAGATGACGCTTCGCGACAAATAATCGCATAGTAACAAGGTCACGTGACAGTTAGTAATAGATAGAAAAATTCGAACGCTTACTCACCTGCTATGGGTGGTGTAGGGGTATAGCACGCGTCACGGAATGACGAGGACCCGGGTTCGATTCCCGGCCATAGCTTTACTTTTCGGATTTTTCTATGTGTTCTAATTTTCAGTGTCGTTTAGAAATTTCAATGATCTAATGTAGATAAAGTTTTACCTAAGATCTCCTTGTGACTACATTTTGTTGCGCCACTGAGCCTCTGCCTACCCTGGTGACGCCACTGTTATAGTGTCGAAGTTATTGAAGTGAAAACTTTTTTTAGCGGCGCTGAGCACTTTGGGATGGGTAAGAAATGTTAAATTCGCGTCAGGCGTAAGACGGAGGGAGAGTTTTAAGTATCAGGATATCAGATCCTCTAAGAGCTTATTTTGAAATAATGACTGAATCGCGTTCGATTTTTGAAGTGTTTTTAAGTTGAGTCGTGGAGCAAAAGTACTAGGGCATCAGCACATTGTTAGAGGTCTGTCAATATAGATAACTAGCTGCTGCCAGCGACTTCGTCTGCAAAGAATTCGTTTATCGCTATCCCGCGGGAACTACGCAATTTTCCGGGATAAAAAGTAGCCTATATGCTATTCCAGACTTTTCTCTATCTATGTGCCAAATTTCATCCAGATCTGTTGGGCCGTTCTGGCGTGATTGAGTAACAAACAAACATTCATCCATCCATCCATCCATCCATCCATCTATCCATCCATCCATACTTTCGCATTTATAATATTAGTTAGATACATACGTTTTTTTTTGTAAGCGGCCGTAAGGTACGCGTCTTGAACCTCAATAGGTTACAACATTAAAATCTAATCAATGTTTGTTTTTGTTGTACAGTCAGAGCCGCAAGCACAAGACCCGGCACAGCCTCAACCCGCCGGTTGAGCACCACGTGGGCTGGATCATGGATGTGCGCGAGCACCGTGCGCGCACGCACAGCACCGGGTCAGTATACACACACACACACACACACAGGCTACAGCTAGTTCTTGAACACCGGGTAGACTAGTGGTTGGAGAACTTGACTATGAAGCTTCCCGGGTTTGAATTGGGGTTGATGAGGATACTGTTTCCGCTTTCTCGTAACGAGGAAGCTTTGCAATTTTTTGAGTACCGGTAGGTATTGCTTCCGCATAGACAAGATTTATGTACATTATTATAAGAAAACGGGACTTAATCACGTAATATAAAAAAAAATACAAAAATACTAAATATATTTTTTTATTTACGTTATTAAGTCCCGTTTTCGTATAATAATGTAAAAAAGTCAAAGTCAAAGTCAAAAGTGTTTTATTTGTGAAACAAGGTGATGGCTGCATAAATACAGAGATGTTACATTTCTTGGTGTTGCACTAAAATAAGATAAAATAAGATTTATATATTTTTTATTTACGTACTGTTTTCATGCCACAGAGAATTGCAGTTTTTTTTTTCAGCTAAAGGAGATTGATGTCTTGTCTGTCCGTAAATGTAAAAAAAAAAAACTTAATTTATTTCTCCGGTCGTGCGTCCATTGACGTCAATAAATAACTAGACTCTTAATCCTAATCGCAAATAAAAGTTCCTCAAGAAATGTCAGAGCGGCGTTGTCTATGTGTCGAGTGTGTCAACACATAACTTATATAGATAACGTTGACATATTCGTTCAAATTAACACCTTATTTCGTGGCAGTAATGTTTAATGTCAATTGTGTATGATCGCGAGCAGTAATGACACGACGCCACGCGCTGGAAACCTGTTGGTCTCTTTTGTTCTCAAGAGTAAGATTACGGTGCGAAAGAGACATTGTTATCAAAGCGCAGTCGTAATCGTAACACGGCTGAACCAAAACTCTGTACAATAGACGCGTCGTGCAGACTTTTGCTTCCGACAGGTTTTGAGCGCGATTGGGATTCCAACCCCCTTATTTATAAATGCTCTATAGGCTTCTACTAACTTAGTAATCGTAACGCAGATAAGTACAAACGATTGCTAAGTTAGCAGAAGCCTACAGAGCATTTATGAATAAGGGGGTATAGTAGGAATCTTCCCAGGTGAACTTTTCGCTTCGAGCCATAATCTTTCAAACAAAGACCATTGTCTCTATTATCACAAACGCAAGCTACCGTACGCACGTGCCACTACAACATTTATATTGAAAAACAAACGGTATCGTCACAGTATTAAGGTTCAAATTAAAAATAATATCTAGAATATCAGTGATATTACATTTAAACCTTAATACTATGACGATACCGCTTGTATTTCAATATGAATGTTGTAGTGGCACGTGCGTACGGTAGCTTGCGCTTTTGCGATAATAGAGACAATGGCATTTGTTTGAAAGATTAAGGCTCGAAGCGAAAAATTCACCTGGGAAGATTCATACTATAGTTGTTTAATATACGTCAACGCATGCATCCTGTTGTATCGGGACGGCAGAACGCGTTGTTCGTCCATTCGTTAAAGTATTATGTTTGAGCGTGTGTGTGTTTAGGTCGTCGCTGGGCACGTCCCCGAGCGGCTCGGCCCCGCAGGCGCTGCCGACGTTCCACCACCCGAGCCACAACCTGCTGCGCGACAACCAGTTCACGCAGCAGGCCTACCATAAGTACCACTCGCGCTGCCTCAAAGGTACGCAACACACAGTGCTTCTAGTTTCATATCTTTCTGCAAACTAAAGCCTATTACACATGGCTAAATTTAGTCATCCTAATTAGGATGCGCTTCTGAATTAGAACGCTGCTGATTACACTATTCCTGAATTTATTCACTGATTCAGATAGGTCCCCTGTCAAATAGTCAATTATGTCAAATAGTTCAAAATGTCAAGAAGTCAAATGTGTCAATTAGTCGGTTATGTCAAATAGTCGATTATGTCAAATAGTTCAATGTCAAGAAGTCAAACGTGTCAATTAGTCGGTTATGTCAAATAGTCAATTATGTCAAATAGTTCAATGTCAAGAAGTCAAACGTGTTAAGTAGTCAAACGTGTCAAGTAGTCAAATGTGTCAAATTGTCAAAATGTGTCAAGTAGTCAAATATGTCTAATACATATTTATCAAATTATTATTATTGTGATGTTTGTGTTGCAGAGCGCATGAAGCTTGGCATCGGTCAGTCGCAGGAGATGAACACCCTGTTCAGGTTCTGGTCGTTCTTCCTGCGGGACCATTTCAACCACACCATGTACATCGAGTTCAGGTATTTACAAACATTATTATAACGAAACTGGACTTAATCACGTAAACAAAAAGTATTTTTGTAAATACCTCGACGTTACGGACGCGACTTTGCATCCACGGTCTCGAGAGGACTGAAGTGGCGGGGATCAACATCTTCTAGCTGCACGGGTTTTCCTAACTACCCGCACTTTACAAACACTTTTTTATGTTTCGTTGTGTAAAAGTAATATAAAAAAATAAAGAAAAAGTTTCTGTAAAAATTTTTTTTTTCTTTTTTTGGTGGCTGTACTTGCGTTGTCATCCGTCCTATATAATGTGTACCAAATTTCAAGTCAATCGGACCAACCGTTGAAGAGTTCTCTCCTGCGGAGATATTTCACCAACTCCCCACGTCTTGCAGGTGTCCCTGGGCGATGGTGATCACTTTCCATCAGATGACCCGTCTGCTCGTTTGCCCCCTCTTATATAAAAAGAAACGACAGTTGTCTGTAATCATTGACAATTCGACATGCATAAGAAGCCAGATATCCTAGATTCTCGTCGATTTTGTACTGTTGTCTGTTTTGAATTGTGTTGGTGGATAAAAATTTCTTCTATTCTATTCTATTCAAGCGTGTTGGAGTTGAGACTCAGACGAGTGTGGGGCACCGGCAATAGCCTCCTCAGGGTCAATCGCGAGCCGTCTGCCTGCGTCTTTTGTTTCCTTTTTGTATCTGTATTTTTCCTGTTTTTCTTTTTTCTGTACTTACTATACGTGCCGGCACGTAAATCTAGCGATGACGTGTCACGTGGAGGGGATCTGCGCACTTTATACTGCGTATTTTATACTTCAGCGCATACAAGGTCAGCGCTAGACTTACGTGCCTGCACTTATAACATACTTCTAACACCATATGGATCCATCTGCAATTTTTTTTTTGTGCAGGTTTCTAGCGAATGAGGACGCGGCTGGCGGGTACCGTTACGGGCTGGAGTGCCTGTTCCGGTTCTACTCGTACGGGCTGGAGCGCAAGTTCCGGCCCGAGCTCTACCAACACTTCCAGCAGGAGACTACCGCCGACTACGAGCGAGGTCAGTGACCCCCCCCCCCCCCCCTCCATGTATGATGATGTATCACCTTTACACCAACACCTCCTCTGAACTAAAATTATTTCTATTCCATCCATCCATAGCAGCCCTTAGTTCGTCCGTCTTCGGACATAGGCCTCCTCACCACTTCTCCACGCCTGGCGATCGACAGCCACACGCATCCATCCTCCACCAGCCTGTCGGCAGATATCGTCCTTCCACCTCATTGGTGGTCTCCCTCTACTACGAGTGTTTTCACGAGGTCTCCACTCGAGTGTTCTCCTCGCCCAACGATCGTGGTTCATCCTGGCAATGTGCCCTGCCCATCTCCACTTATTCCTCTCGATCTCTTCCACCACGTCTCGAACTTTTGTGACTCGTCTGATCCACTCATTCCTTTTTCGATGCATGACAGTTATCCCGAGCATTGACCTCTCGATTGCTCTCTGTGCAACACGGAGTTTCTCTGCAGACTTCTCTGTCAGTGTGGTGGTTTCCATTCCATAAGTGAAGACAGGCAAGATACACTGGTTGAAGATTTTGGTTTTAATGTGCTGGTGAATCTTCCTTGACTGAACACAGTATTACACAGGATATTTGGTGGCCAGGTGCAAAGCTTTTAGGGGGCGATAGCCGCGGTATTTTTGAGCATTTTGAGCCACACATGTCTTAGCCGACATGTATCATAGTCAATATTGCACCATTGAGCGTTAATTTGTAAACAAAATCTTTTATAGTTTAATGTGTATTGGACCAAATGAAATAATTTTTAAGTGTCTGTCTCGCCACAGTAACAAAATGGAGGCATTCGAATTCTGTCTATCAAATTCTTAATATTTACATAAAATTTCTAAATTTTCAATTAAAAAAAAAAAACAAATTTCGGCTAAGACATGTATGGCTCAAAATGCTTAAAAATACCTTGGCTATCGCCCCCTTAAAACTTTGCACCTGGCTACCAAACACCCAGTATGTATACTTTTACTTACTTTTTTTTACTTTGACCTTGAATGTGGTTGTATAGATAGAAAGGAGATTCAAGGACTGCTGGTCTATAATATAACGTAATTCCTAATATTTTCGCTCATTTCCTCGTTGTGCTTTTACTATCTGTGCGGGGAGAGAAGCAACTGGTGCATTCTATGTTTTTTATTTCCTCCCAGACCAGAACGAAAAGAAATAGATACACATACATACATACCGTCGCGCCTCTTTCCCACAAGGGTAGGCAGAAACTACTTTGTTCCACTTGCTACGATCCTGACGTACCTATTTCGCTTCATCCACATTCATCAATCACTTCATACATGCTCGTCGGTTTCGGGTACTCTTGACCTCGAAAGGGAATTTTATTTCAAATTGCTTATTAGTTAATTGGTTCGCCTCCGCAGGTCAACTATATGGCCTCGAGAAGTTCTGGGCGTTCCTGAAGTACTACAAGCACGCGGAACAGCTCCAAGTGGAGCCCAAGCTGCAGGGCTACCTCAACAAGTTCAAGAGCATCGAGGACTTCCGCGTCCTAGAGGTCAGTCCCGTCTTCAGACCCGACCCTAGCGTCACCTAGTCGTCGAATACGTTAACTGCTACGCACGAGTAGCTAGCGCTGATGAAACTTTCTTTTCATCTCTCATACTCTGAAATTAGGTCATTGATTATCTGGATATAGGGTTGAAAGTGACTCATCGCGACCCTTGGGTTGGAAGTAATTTTTTTTTCTAGCAAATCCAAATGAGGTACATAGCAATGGAAATACGTATACAGCCATGTAATCTATGTTTAAAATAATAATCTATACTAATAGTTCCTTTTTAATTGTAAAAGGCAAAATAATTTTAAAACAATATTCCCGCTATATATAAGCTTATGCAAGCGTCATACAACGAGAATTAGTAGAAATTATTACATTCGGTAATTTTTTTAGTTTGAATTATTTAAGTCGACAATTAATTGATAGCGACCTCCGTGTCTGCAAGATTAAAAAAAACTAGCCGGTCGCCATTGGTGCGCAGAAAAAATGCGCAATGCGCGCAAATCGCGCAATAGAAAAAAGAGCGGGAAGAGAATGACAAACGTAACGAATATTAAATGCGACCATGCGACGTTAGTGAAATTTTAATTTCCTCATATTCGAAATGAAAAGTAGAGTGTTCAACACGGATGAAATTACCCATTTCACCCTCGAACCATTGGTGCCCTCACTTCGTTCGGGCACCAGAAATATCTCAGGTGAAATGGGTATATTTCAACCCTTGTTTATCAATCTACTATTATTTCTTTCTATAATATCTGCCTGTGGCCCAAGAGCCTATTTAGGATGGGGTGGAGGGGGGGGGGGGTACAAGGGGCGAACTGGCAAATAAAAACTACAATAACTCTTAGAAATATGAAGTACTAGCTGTTGCCAGCGACTTCGTCTGCAAAGAATTCGTTTATCGCTATCCCGCGGGAACTACGCAATTTTCCGGGATAAAAAGTAGCCTATGTGCTATACCAGACTTTTCTCTATCTATGTGCCAAATTTCATCCAGATCCGTTGGGCCGTTCTGGCGTGATTGAGTAACAAACAAACATCCATCCATCCAGCCATCCATACTTTCACATTTATAATATTAGTTAGATGTACTGTCAACAGTTCGTGCTGCCGTGCCCTCTCTCCTCAAAGTTCGCTCCTGCTGTGGTCTTCCCCCCCACAGCCCCGTCTCGAGACCCACTGCTGTGATTGGGTTAGGTTCCCACGCGGGTCCAGCCAAGGGAATCTATGTTACAATAATCTAGTCTAGAAGATCGAAAAATGTAGCTAAATGTATATACTGTTTCACTTTTACTTGCCGATAATGAGACGCTATATCACTAGGAGTAATGATAGACGAAAAAATTCAAGGCGACAGAAAATAGTTTCACTTTAGAAATAGTTATTTATGTAGCTGGTGCATAGCATTAAATTAAAACACGAGTGGGGTTTTATGAAACGAACCGAAGCTGAATTCCATAAAGATTTTTACGAGTGTTTCCGTTCCTAATTATGTACAGTGGCTTTATCTACATTCGTATCATACGTTTTTTACAATAAACTTTTTCACATAAAAATATTTTGTGGTCATCGGAAGTTCGAAACAGATAAAGATACTGACATTCATATCTTTTTCTTAAATTCTAAGACAACAGACAGATAAAAATCTGTAAAACATCAACAGGCGAGTTCGGTCGGACTAACAGTCGCCTGTTGAAATGTTCGTGTTCCAGATTAGTTTTTGTACAGTGTTTGTAATATGTGTGTGTGTGTGTAGCCGGCGCTGAACGAGCTGCTGGCGGCGTCAGGCGGCAGGGCTCCGGGGCGCGGCCCGCACGCGCGGCCCTACGACCGGCACCGCTCCGTGTCCGAGAGCGAGCGGAACGCGAGCGCCAAGCCCTTCAGGTACGTAGCTGCTGCTTACTGACTACTCCAGCCTTACCATGACGTCTTAATTCTGACTCGGTTCAGGTTTAAGGCGCTGTCAACAGCAAATGACCTTGAGCAGCAACACTTCACACGTACGGTTCGCGTGCCTGTTAGTGAAAGAGAAGAAACTATTTCGGCTGCTTGGCGCGCGTCTAAAGTCTTACAAATAAGACACAAATAATAAAAAATAGAAAAAAAAAGTATGAATTATTTGTGAAATATGACTCGTTAGTGGTTTAGGTATGAATATATTGACTTCATGTTTTTAGTTGCAGACTCGTACGTCGTAAATATAAAGACGTAGAACCGTTTAATGATGATTTTAAGACCAATCTTTGCAATTATTTTCTATCGAGCCGATTTCTTTCAATTATGTATCGAGTCCGTCCACGGTCTTTGAAATATGATGAATAATAACATATATATATATTTTTTGTGTGTAGGTTTTCTTAAAAAAGTGCTTAAATAACATAAATTTCAACAAAATTAGGTGTTGTCACCCTCTTAAGCTATCATTTTTAGTATGAATCTGACAGCGAGCGAACCTGAACTGAATTGCATTAAGACGCCACGATAGTCCCCCAGACCTGACACGGCCTCATCCTCGAAGCCCACGATTTGCTATTTTTATTTCTACGCTCCGTTCAGAATAGAATTGAGTAGGGCTTATTGTGCCCAACTTGCACCTCGAACAAGGAATATTCATGATTTTTTTCACGGTTTTCATTTAAAAAAAAAGCTTTTAAAATAACTAAAAACAACAGAGATATAAACTGTCAAAGATTTGTCTCTATTTCTTTCTAGAAAAACGGAATTTTAATATGCAATTTTTATTATGCATGTACCTCGCCCCAATTCGAGACGTTTTAATTGTATGCTTCACGTACCCTTTGCCCGCCGCAAATATGCTGCGAACACATTCATTAAACGTGTTTGTAAAATGTATAACAGCAGGTTCTCTGAAATTGACCCCTTTAATATATCTTTAGCCAGACATAAGGCTATGATTAATAATATGTAATCTGTTTGTCTGTAGTTCTTAGTATATTTTTTTGTTTTGTTTCTTTGTTTACTGAAGATATTTTAAATTCACTTTCTCTAATTGTAGCCGATTCATTTCATGTATGTTACTTTTTATACCCGTTTGCTGTTTATTATATGAATTAGTAACCTGTGGCAACTGTGTTGGTTGATGATTACTTTAAATATTTATAATATAAGTTGTATTGTACCGTTTGTGCTCGAATAAACATTAAAACATTTATGGGCATTGTGACAAATGACGTCAGATGTCATAACAAATTTATCTTTCTAACGGGTGACTAATTAGGAGTTCAAAACTCTTATATCTTTCTAAACTCTTAACTCTATTATCTTATTTCTTAACCGATATCAATATTAATTTCACTTTTTGCTATCTCTTTTACGATATTTTCATATTTTACTAAGAAATGTGATATATTTTTTAAAATTAGACATTCTGGTATTTAGGTATTTTAAGAAGAAGAATTAGAAAAAAAAAGTTTATTCATGACAATCACAACACATCAAATAAAAAAAACACATAAAACAGCAGATAAATAAATAAATTGTCACGAAATGGTCCCAACTCAGCATTTGCTGGCCTTGCAGCAGGCGCTGGCCTTCCGTTGGGACCATTTTGACACTAAGTTCTTTAGAGATGTTGGTGAGATTAGCGTATAAAATGATGTATGTTGTAATGTGCTGCAGCCGACCGACGCCGCCCAACAGCGGCACTAACAACCGCGGCCGCGCCGGCTCCTGCGGCGCCCAGAGCGTCGTCGCCAACGCCCGCCCCCGCCGTGAGTTCATACATTATTTTCAGTAGTAGTAGTAGTAGACGTCAGTAGTAGGGGTCAGAAGGTTCTCGAATGGTGTCCGCGGACCGCGAGCTGTTGGTAGGCCTCCAACAAGATGGAGCGACGACCTGATCAGGATCGCGGGATCGCGGTGGATGCGGCAGGCACAGGACCGGTCCGAGTGGAGAGCCGCGGGGGAGGCCTATGTCCAGCAGTGGACGTCTTTCGGCTGATATGATGAGTAGTAGTAGTATAGTGTAAGTTTTCGGTCACAAAATACGTCTCGAATGCGTTTGCGTTAAAATGTCAAATACTATAAAAACAGTTGCCGTTTCGATCCGCAAGTGGCGCTGCCAATTATTCCATAGTAATTGAGTTCTTTACGTGAACGCGTTCGAGACGTTTTTATATGCGAAAACTTACACTAGAGGCTCTGAAGCTCAATTTTAATGGCAAAAAACAAACGTCAATAAAGTTAACATTGAATTTTAACGACCAGTTATATTTACAGAGCGAAATTAAAAATACCTCATATCCACATATAAGCAAAAAATTAGTAACAATACAATATACAATATAATAATATAATACAATATAGGCCGCGGGTTCGCACCTCTTGAGTTTTTCGGAATTTATGATGACTTAATTTCTGTAGAAATAAGACTGCTTTCTTGGAGGTTTTTTAATTAGTTTAATTGCATGTTCTAAAAAAGCATTATACGTACCTCAGCGGGAAAAGGGGTTGCCAGACACAAAAATCCTGTCTACCTATATCTTACTTTTGATGTCACTAGAAATAAAACTTTTCTTTATTGAATTTATTAGATAAGCGGGCGAATATTCGGCTTTTTTTTCTGCTTTTTTTTTTCGTCATTATCATCTCAGCATGTACCAAAAGAGATGATGCTGAGACTTAACTTTTTATGACAACGAAACACAGTATCGTTGCTGCATTTAGCTTATCTCAAGTTGTTGCTTGTCCTTCTGTTAGGATAATAATTGCGGGACGACAATGACGCATAAACCGAGCGGTCGAAACGCTTGAATATTGGCCCAGGCACTATACAAACGCCTGCATTAAAAGAGTTGACTCTATATTTATACTTTTTTTTTTCTCCGCAGCAAAACAGAAGCCGAAGGCTGACACCGTGCCTCCGACCGAGCTCAAACCCGTCGCCCAACAGTGATAATTAAAAAAAAAACTGTAAATAACCAGTGCAACGCCTCACGGACTAGAGTTAATAATGCATTTTTATAAAGTAATGAATTCAGTGCTGACAGACACTATGCGTCATTTTTAGTGTTTTTTTTTTAAAGCGAGGGAGTGTAGTTGCCGGTTAAGTTATGTGGTTGGGAGCGGTCTCTGGTATTGCAGGCTGAATGGTGCAAGGAGCCTAGGTCAGTGTTAACTTTTTTTTTTATCTGTGCGCAATTTTTTTACACGTTAGTGTAGTGTTGTCTGTTTTGCTTTTTGCAGCCGGCGTCGTTTGTTGAATAAAAATTTGAATGTTAAAAAGAAGGATGAGAAACAGTTACAATAGAGTTTTGGTGTCGTGATGATTTTATTTTTATTTTAATTAAGTTTTAATTTTTTTTAACGTGTACAAAAAATATACAAACAAATAGACAAAGTTCTGTAAGTCAGCTACATACTTCTAGCTTAGTGTAATCCCTACTTCCCTACTATAATATTATAATTGCGTAAGTAACTCTGTTTGTCTGTCTGTCTATCTGTCTGTCTGTTACCTTGTCACGCTTAAACCGATAGACTGATTTAGCTTTAATTAGGTATACAGATAGAATAAGTCCAGGGGAGGGACCTAGTATAGTTTTTATGCCGTAAAATTGCATAGTTCTCGCGGGATAGCAATTCTGCGCAAACGGAACCGCGGGCAAAAGCTAATATCTTCTATAATATAAAAATGAATCGCGAAATGTGTTGGTAAGCGCATAACTCAACAACGCCTGGACCAATTTGGCCAATTCTTTTTTAAAATGTTCGTTGAAGTTCAAAGATGGTTTTTACGGCGAGAAAAATTCGAATATTAATAAAAAAAATCCCACGGGAACGGGAAAAAACGGGATTTTTCGTTTTACTGGTCGTAGAAAGCTGAAATTTGGCAAGTTGGTTCCTTGGGGAGTATAGAGAAGCTATAAGAGATAATTTCCCAAAATTCCCACGGGAACGGGAAAAAGGGGCTTTTCGTTTTACTGATTGTAGAAAGCTGAAATTTGGTATGTAGGTTGCTTGAAGAGTGTAGAGGAACATTAAGAGAGCATTTCCCGAAATTCTTACGCTAACGGGGAAAAACGGGATTGAAATACTCCTGGTACACGCGGCAAAGCCACGGGCAAAAGCTATTTGTCAATATAAATGAGTCTACGCGGACGAAGTCGCGGGCAAAAGCTAGTACTATAATAAAAGTATATACGGACGAGTTACCTTACGTTTAGTAGCTCTTGTAGCTATGCTGTCTTTTTAAAGGACATGATAATTAAGGCGCTGTCAACAGCAAATAACCTTGAGCAGCGCCACTCTTCACACATACGGTTCGCGTGCCTGTTAGTGAAAGAGAAGAAACTATTCCGGCAGCTTGGCGCGCGTCTAAAATCTTGCAAATAAGACACAAATCATAAGAAATAAAAAAAAGTATGGATTATTTGTGAAACATGACTCGATTAGAGCATGAGCCGTTTAGGTATTAATATGTTGACTTCATGTTTTTAATTGCAGACCCATACGTCGAAAAAATATAGACACAGAACAGTTTAATGATGATTTTAAGACCATCTTTGCAATTATTTTCTATCGAGCCGATTTTGTTCAATTATGTATCGAGTCCGTCCAGCGTCTTTGAAATATGATGAAAATTAACATATATTTTTTTTGTGTGTAGTTTTTGTTAAAAAAGTGCTTAAATAACATCAATTTCAACAAAATTAGGTGATTTCAGCCTCTTAATACTGTTTGTTTGTTTGTTGCAGCTTGTACGCATTGACAATAAACAGCGCTACGTCGTGTCCGGGCAATCTACGGCTTTATAATGTAAGCGGTTAAGTCTAATATTCTAAAAAAAAACATACATATATTATATTTTTGACATTGATTGTACCATATTCGAGACGACCTTTAAATTTTTGCAGTCATCTTAGTTATATTCATTTTCTTAGTATGTAATTAATATATTATAAAAAAAAATTTTTTTTGCTTGTGTAGGTAAGGTTTTTTTTCATGGCAACAAATCTTCTGTTCCGTTTCCGTTGGCAGGTTTTGTTTTTAGGTACTACGGATCTCGGATTTAGGTTCTTTATAGGGAACACATTGTAAAACCTGTACAGTTGTTGATATGTCGCTAATAGTCAAATTGATATTAGTTAAAAAAAAAGTGAATAGTTATGCGAATCGAAATTGTACGAATTGTAAAAATGTCAAGACTGGCTGCATGTTAAATAGCGTGAAAAAAAATGCTTTTATGTAGTCTCTGGTTTTTGTTGTTTTTTTCTGGTGTATATTTGACTCTGTTTAACGCGGATGCTGAATGTTAAAGGATTTTGAAATTGGAACTAGTTTTTATTTGTTTGAGTCGCTTTTCTATTTAGCTAACGTTTGCTACAATTTTCGCTTGACATACGTCTTGTTCTTTATAAAGTACACTGATGTGTACTTTTGAAAGTACTCAATAACTATCATTAAATTTTTACGTTCCGAACTTATGTATTTATAATGTAAATAAATGAGTTGCACACTAACATTTTTGTATTTCGTTTCTTTTTTTTGCTGCATAGTTTTTCACAATTTTCAAATCATAAAATAGCAACGTTAGTTCTTAGTTTTGGTTGTCGACTCGGACAAATAATGACTGCCTTAATAACACCCTCCTACTACAAGATATGTCCAAAATAAATTGAGTATTGGTTTAGACGAGGACGGGAAATTACAGACAGATGTACAGTTGCCGACGCACTTAAAGCTCTTTGTGAAATTATAACGTGACATGAGAAATACGAATGGCTAGTGTTGGTAACTGTACTTATGTGACCATTAGACAGAGCTGAGAGAAAATGACAATTTTAAAAAAGTTTTAAAAAGTTTTAAATTGTTTTAAAATGGATCCGTTTAAAACTGTAATTCTATACGACTGTGGAAATGGGTCTCGTTTCAGTCATGGGGAATTTAAATATGTTTTAAATAGGAACGGTGTATTATGGTTGTTTTAATTTTAAAATCCGAAATGTCCAGCGTCCGCCCTATACTGCCACTTAATTTAAATGACACAATAGAGCACATTATTTCGTTTAGACATAGATATAATATGAAATAGCATCGACGACGTAACAGGTATGCGTATGTATATAATTAAAAAAAGTGTTAAAATATTTTAATCGTGCTATTTTTTATTATAAGTCAAGTGGAATGCCAATACAACGTCGATACTAAACGAATAATGTTTACGTTCTTTTGGCATTTGTTTTAGATATTAGATATCCGACTACTGACATAATAGTTTTAAGCGAACATAGTAATATATATTTTTTGGGCATCATTATTTATATATTTTTTTTTTAGTCGTTAAAGCTGTTTTCTCTGCGATTGGGATTTAAAAACTTTATTTATTTATCTTGCCTTCTTTTGTCTCTTTCTAAATCGTTTCGTGTGAAAGTGACTCAAAATAGTAAACTTCAAAATTTTGCTGATTTTTATCAAGTTCCATTAAAAAAACATTAAAATAGTGATTGAAATCTTAAATTAAATCTTAACCTTGGTATATTTATCCATTGGACCATAATCTATGGTCTATGGCCATTTTGTTTTTTTTTTCGCACGCCAGGCATATACCTACCAACCACGTGTCTGTGATCGTTTTTTTTTAAACATGTTCAAATGTCAATTAAATTGAGACGTTGCAGACAGTTATCAGATGTTTGTATTTGAAACGTTTGTCAGTAGTAGGTAGAATAATATCTAGGATATGGGATTTTTGTATTTTTAATAGAAATTAACTTGCTCAATGATCATTGACGGAAAGATAATGGCGCGCCGGAACGAATGCGGCGTCCATTTTGAAAAAAAAAAATAGTTTCCATAGTGCATGTTTAAAGTTTTTTTTTTACACAGTGGGTATAGTTTAGGACTAAGGTGTGTATATATTTTTGCAGCTTTTCCCATAGTGATAAGATGATGAGATGTATAAATGTTTTAGCCCTCTACTGTACTGGTATATTATATTATTATGTCGTATAGTTTGAAATGCAGTTTTTTTTAACGACATTTTCTTTACTTCTCTTGTTCTCTGTATTATTTCGTGTTTCTTTAATCTCAAAATTTGTTTATAGTGAAATTAGTGTCAAAAGTTTTCGACTTTCGAATAATATCATTTCTTTTTTTTTTTATGAAGTTTTTTCGTCAATATGGACTACGCATTCGTTTCTTTTGCTTAAAAAAACCTGTATAGAGCATTATTAAATTCTGGTGTGTGCGATCGTATTTTTTTTTCTTAGATTATAAGTGCGTTTTTTTTAAAGTGTGTTGTAGCAGCGTAACATTATTTGAGCTGGCAACACACAACGTTTGACAGCTGTCAGAAGTTAAAAGCGTGCCAATACACGAGCTCAGCTAACGAGTTTGATGTTCCAATGAAAATATACGTTCTCGGTACTTTTGTTTGATGAAATTTGGCAGCAATATAATTTTTGCATAATATTTTGAGAAATGTGACAACTTTAAAATTGCAATATTCGTTTTATCAAATTAATGTTGCCATTTTAGACATGGTAATTTTAAATGGTTTCCAGTTGTCTAGTTTGAATAATGTTACGGTGCGGGTGCGTATGGCAATACTAATTTACCCGTGTGACGGGGTGTACGATTTTTTTTTCAACTGGCAACTTTGCGCACCTTTCGAGACCTTGTTTAAATCTTGAATGATGAGAATAAATTTTTAGGCTACAGCATTATTTGTGTGTATGAAAATTTGGAAACGAATAAGTGTGTCGACATACATAAATAAGTGATGCAATAAAATAGTGTAAATTGTAAGTGTATTTGTGTGATGTTTATAGAGATTTATTCTTGTATTCACGGTTATATGAACAGGTTGAGAAGCATACTTATTCGTGTATAGTCTTATGTCGTTCGGACGGGCTTGGATCGCTTCATTATTTAAAATAGTTCCTATAATATTTTAATAATTAAAATTTTAATCATTGACACAGGAATCGTAGCAGCGTATAGACTTGAATAGCGAAATTTATAAATTTTAAAATGCTCCCCGTGTATTTGTTAGCAATAATATGCATAATTAGATGGTCGCACTATAGTTTATTTTTAAGCGATTTCTGTGTCCCCCCCGCTGCCGGTGGTAACTTCATCTTGTCAGGCCTCCACACCACCTTATACCATAACTAATCTTTAACTAAAAGCAATGATCGGATTCTTTAGTTACATATAACCCGACAAGTATATTATGATCTTTATTTACAATTGCTGTATAAAAACTAAAAATAATTTAACTGGCTATTGTGAGTGCGACTTTAGTTTTTTTATAATCGGATCTTTAAATGTGGCTTTCGTTACGGTAATGCCCCCCGCGCTATAGATTCTGGATTCTGGGAAGATCGAAACTGGTCGTGATTTGTTATCTAGAATTCCAGTTTAAATTAATAAAAGTGCTATATTTTAAAACTAAATGTGCTTGTTTCCATACATACAAGTTGAGTCGCTTTTGTGCATTACAAACGTGTTGGATGATGTCCCTGTGTCAAGACCAAGACGATAGTCTAGTAAAAAGATTGTAGTGGAAAGTGAAATTACAAAACATATCACTCGCTTCCATATTTGATTTTAGGACATATTTCTTTTGTAGAAAGAAAGAAAGAATACATTTATTCATTTTGCAAGACACACAAATATAAGAGCATACACACATTTTTATAGAAAAGAAACAACAAAAGAACACAGACATGAAAATTAGATCATCGGCACGATCGTTTGTATATGTTAAAGTGTGCATTTCAGACTGTGCCAGTTGAAAGAACTTAACCTAAAAACACAAGTCCTGTGTAACATCTTGTAATGATATTATGAGACTAATAGCAACTATTAGGCTGCATATTAGGTTTAGAAAGTAGTCTCATCCGCCGGCAGCGTTCTCCCCTCTACCGTCCCTTAGCAGGATGTAGGATAGGTTAGTATTGCGTTAGACCAAGTAAAGTTATTGACTACGAAGCGGTCGTTAGCTGATAGGGTAATGAACGAGGTTAAAACAATGTCCGGGGCGCGTCAAATTATATTAAAAAACTCGGAGTCATTCAAATTTTATCAGTTGAATAACTGTAGTCGTGAGTCTTACGGAACACAATGTATAATACGCGAAATGTACACTTTACGCAAAACTTACGCGGCTAAAATTATCAATAGCAAAAAGTACATTCGCAAAATCTACAAATCGGAAAATGCACAGTACTCGCGTTTGCATTGGTGTGCATTTTCCGATTAAATGTTTGTACTTTTTGCTATTGCACATTTTGCGTTTGTTGCAATACGCGTTGTGTACGTTTTGCTTGTATATTTTGCGTATTGTACATTGTGCTCGAAGGGGTTGAGAGTAGTGATAACTGGAAAGTTTCTTAAGCGTGAGTTGCACTCAGTTACTCTAACAATATCTTTAACTTTAACCGACGATTTTGACAATATTTCATAGGTTTTCTGTCAAATATGTCGATGTCGGGTTATGGTTAAAGTTATACTCACACTTAGAGTTGTGTAGACGATCCGTTTTCAATGCATTCGATTGTGGTTATTGAGCTTACGGCCATTTTGAAATTTTTGAGACATTTTAAAGTCGTTTTTTAATTAAATGGTAATGAAATTTATAGTAATTGTGTAAATGATTTCGTCACTTTAAGTTTTGTAATATTTGATTAAATGGAATGTATCTAGATTATTAATTTGTTTTTTTTTTATGTGACGAGTGCATTTGTTCTTTATGCTTGAAAGCATACATAAATTTAAAGATATACGCGTTTATATATTTACATTACTAAATTGTAGTGCAGTCTTTAAATTTATGATAAGTATATTTAAATGCATGCACTTGGTTCGTTTTGCGTATTCGAAAAAGATGGCATTATTTTTTCAAGTGAATTACTAAAGCGAGTTTGATAATATTTTGACATGATTCCCGCAGACGGTCTCGTTCATATCCCTGATAAAAACTTAAGTCTTATGACATTTAATTGTTAAGTTGTTTTTAGTTATTGTTGCTATTTTTTTTTCTTAAGCAAGCCAAAGGAGACGATGTATGTAAAAGTGCTGATTAAGAATAAACCTAGGTATATTGTATAAATGAAAAATATACAAAAAAAATTATCTTGCTATATGATTAAGTGATAATGTACATTAATGTTTTAGACACGGATAACTTCAAATGACTAACTTGTCGGTATTTTTATTTTGTTCGTGCAAAAAAAAATGGGTTAGACCGGGGGCCCGATGCGGTTTTACTGGGGTCGTCTGATTTTAAGATGCGAGCGAATTTCAATTAAAAAGTTATAGCCTTTGCAAGTGTTGAGACTGAGTTTCGTTATTTTGTTGTTGGCAACGTTTTAGGATGTACTCATTAAAGACTGGCTACTGTAATGGAATGATTTATTAACGAAGTACATGTTTCATAATTCAAAGGCGTGTTGGCTTGTGAACAGATGCCCTGGCTTAGTATATTGGCGTATACGAAAGGCACGCTTTATGCCCTGGATATGTTCAGCGCCAATGCAGTTTGTATATCTTAAGTCACTACCACATTTTTAATTGAAATCGTTCCCACGAAAAGTATAGTGCCTCTATGTACATTTTTTACACGATAAAGTTTCGAACGCGTTCCAAAGTCTGAATCGCTACAGACGAATGGTAGCACCTCTAGCGGCTAGTATCTGGAATTAGCTGCTCGTAGTGTTTGATATTTAACACGTTCACTGTCCCAATCTGACATGTGGACCTTGTCTTTGTTATAGAGGCTAGCCGTGGGCCCCACATGTGGGACACGGACAGTGAACGCGTTAAATGCGTTCGAGACGCAAGTGACAAAATAAACTCCAAGGGTTAGGTGATCTTAGAATATTTACGTTCGGCCCCCGCACTAAATTTGGTTGTAATATAGTGTAGTGCCCTAAAAAGTAGTCAGTATGATAATATTTGATAAACAATTAAGAACATGTTTTTTTTAAGAACGCTTGCTGGTGTCTTAAGCGGCAGCCATTGTAAAATAAATGGTGTAAGTTTTGTTAATTTTCACAACGATTCGGTACTTTGTTTTTTTTTATTTTATTTCCCATTCTGCATCGCTGTCGCCGCCGACGCTCCATATGGCTGTAAGTTATATACATTATATACATATTATTATTATATTGATAAAATAAATTAATAATAAACGCAGTTGGTTATTTTTATTTGTGTCCTTTTTAAACTTCGTCGCCTCGTCGAATATAAGAGACGTGAGCCATACGCCAGACTTTTTTATTGCGATGAACCTAAACCCAATTGATCGAATGTTGCTTTTGCATTAAAGTAATGGATGTATGTAAAGGTCGTTGGCGCTGTACCTGCGATGCTTATATACTAGTTGTTGGCGTCGAAAAGGTAAATTAATAATTACCCTATTAGTTGATCAACAGCAGGGCCTTGTGAGAGGCCTATCTGGATTGACACTGCCATCTTATTTGCTAGCACTGCCGCCAAGCAGCAGTGTTAGCTGTGCTGTGATCCGGCGTGAAGTAATACAGCTGGTGATACTGACGTGTGAGGGTATTCTATCTAGTCTTCGAGTCTGGCAACGCATCCACAATAATCTGGTGTTGCTGGTGTCTATGGGTGCTTTGCCACCCTATTTGTTTAATTGCTAGGCCTACTAATATTATAAATTGCGAAAGTTTGTGAAGATGGATGTTTGTTACTCTTTCACACCAGAACGGCTTAGCCGATCTGGATGAATTTTGGAACAAAGGTAGATTATGGTCTGGATCAGACTCTGGAATAACACATAGGCTACTTTTTATCCCGGAAAGTTGCGTAGTTCCCGCGGGATAGCGATAAACGCAGACGAAGTCGCTGGCGACATCTAATAAAGAATAACAAACGATATTCAAGACTGCTGTACGCCCAAGGTGACCTGGGCACGACTGGTGCCCGTATAGTAAAGATGCAACACCCCTATACCTAAATGTTTTCATCATTAGACATTAGAGAAAAAAAGCCGTGATAGCTTAGTGGTTTGACCTGTGGCCTCAAGCAGAGGGTCGCGGGTTCGATTCTCGGGCTCGCACCTCGAGTTTTTCGGAATTTATGTGCGAAACTATATTTCAAATTTACCATGAGCTTTTCGGTAAAGGAAAACATCGCGAGGAAACCGGACCAATCCCGATAAGGCTTAGTACCCTTCTGGGTTGGAAGGTCAGACGGCAGTCGCTTCTGTAAAAACTAGTGCCTACGCCAAACCTTGGGATTAGGTTGTCAAAGCGGACCCCAGGCTCACTGAGCCGTGGCAAATGCCGAGAACAACGCTAGGAAGATGAGATAGACACTCGCAAACTTCTATATGTAGCTGCTATGGGTGGTGTAGGGGTATAGCACGCGTCACGGAATGACGAGGACCCGGCTTCGATTCCCGGCCATAGCTTTACTTTTCGGATTTTTCTATGTGTTCTAATTTTCAGTGTCGTTTAGAAATTATATTTCTATATTTAAGTTTATTCGGATATACGAAATAAAATCATAATATTGCACGAAAGATATTTATTTTACAGATTTAAAAAACGGGATTTAGCTAAGGCAATCTTACAAATTCATTTCTTCACAATGTCACTGTACAACATTCATACGTTTTAACACACCAGGCGTCACAAACTGGCGTACTGAAGCCACAACAAACGACGCCTGTAACCTGCGAGTGTGCCAACTTCAGAGCATAGACAAGTCAAGATATAACAACAGGATACAGCTGTCCTGTACCACAACCTGGTTACATTGAAGTAGTATCTCTGTATATTATTTTGCCTTGTAACCTACCTGTCTTACAGATATAGTATATAATAACTACCGTTAGAAACGGCGCTGAAACATCTGGAACAAGATCAGACGATTTGACAGCGTGTCACAGGAATATGAACTTTACTACTTTCATTTAAGTGTCACCACACAGACCAGCCGTTTAAACTTAATATATCCTATATCTATGTAGACTACATTGTTGTTACCTGTCTATTGTTGGCACACTGTAGGCTGCTATAACATAACCTCGCTACGCCTCAGTCGAGCATCCCATAGTACATATTTATTTATTAACGCTATAGTATGCTATACTAAAAACTTTATTAAAAAAAAACAAAACCAAATACCGACGTTGGGGGTAAAACAGAAATATACATTTTGCATTTCGCCTCCATTTCAGATACATACGAGGCTTGCGCCGATTTTATCGAAATCCTATTCAAACACTTTATTAATGGTTACTTAATTCAGCGTGGTACAAACTTAATTACGTTAAATTATTCCTTTAGTCATCTGACTTGAGCAGAGTTTAGACTAAAAAATAGACATATGTACTAAAAAATAACCAAGGTCCATTGAGGCTTTTCTGACAGACCAATTATCCGAATCTTATCAATAGATCTATTCTGCCATAACCCTTTTTCTGTGAAACAGTAATTTTTCAGGTGCTGTGAATTTGTCATCCTGTAAAATTTATAAGTAGGTTAGGTTCGTTTTATAACATTCCAGAAAAACCAACAGTTTAACCACAGTTTAACAGAAAAAAAGAATGACAAATGATCATAGCAAATAGTACAGTGCAATAGTTTGGCAGCCGCAATATAAAATTGTTTTAATGTCACTTTATTTGCGTGTTGCTACTGTTACTATAGTACAAATTGTAAAGAGATTACAGTTCACGAGCCGCAATATAATGTTGTGGTTTCTCATTCTAAATTAAATGAAGTAGTTTTATATGGGTTATGCCAATCCGGAACGTGACAGAAATGTCAAACGGACCTGACAGTAGCCACCCAGCACTATTTTTCTGTCAGAAAAGCTTACAAATTCTAGCTCATTTACCAACATAATTCAAAGTAAATCAAAGTGATATTTAATGTTACTCCAACTACACTATTCTCTAGTCTAATCTCTTTGAACTCGATAGTCAATTCCCGTAAACGCGTATGTGCGTTCAAATCACAAAAACACACATATGCGTTTCTAGCTGTGAACACGTTCACTTTAGGACTATCTTTAATAGCGATTTCAAATTGCGTACGAAAATCAAGTATTAGGGTTTTAAAAATAACCATCGGCTGACTTATCGCCTCACGGAACTTTCTAAATAGTCAATACAAGAATAATAATAACAGAGATAAAAAACCTTTTTTCAAAGCATCCAATATCCCACTTCTATTCAAGATAGAACAACATAATCGCGTTTCTTTTTATTCGAAACTACTAATAATTTGTCACATAATGCGGCGAAAGATTTAGATTTAAACATAATTCTTTTATCCAAAGTAAGTCGTCAATTTCTGCAGTAAACACCAAAAATATCATACACCTAAGTAACTAAAAACATACGTGAAGATATTTTTGAACGGTGACCGTACTCAATACATACACGTATACACCGAGTCTTAATATTATCCTGGTACAATTCAGCATCCTTCACCAACTCGAAAATTTTATTATCAGTGACATGTGACACTCGAAAAGCAATACGTATTCAATATGAAGCTGACAGGCGCAGATTCTCGTCTAGTTGGTAATGTAAACGGAACTGTCACTTGTCGCCGACAATTGTCGCGTTGGTAAGTGGCCAGTGGTAGGGTTAGCTTGACCCTTATGTTTATCAAGATTTTTTTTATTGTATCGTCGTTTTCCATGCTATGGTCGACGTTCGTTCGTTATGGTCGACTTATGGTCGTTATTCTTCTTGGCAATGGTCTTTCCGAATGCGCTGGTAGATTCAAAAAAAGACATGTAAAAGAGCCCTTGGCGGCCTATTTGCAAAATAAACTTTAGACTTTTTTTTTTGTTCCAATTGTCATCATTAGCAACCAAAAGACGTCTACTGCTGAACATAATCGTCAACCAAAGAGCGCCACAAAGAATGGTAGCAGCAGACACCCACAGTTCACCAGGTCATCATGGGTTGGCCTTCCCCCACGGGTGAAGGGAGAGGCTCAAAGAGTACAGTGACTTAATTACGACCGAATAATGAAAAATCTATGTTGGTATGCCTGAAACAAGATGGAGCGTCGACCTGATCAGGATCGCGGGATCGCGGTGGATGCGGACACAGGACCGGTCCGAGTGGAGAGTGCGGGGGAGGCCTATGACCAGCAGTGGACGTCTCGGCTAAAATGATGATGAATGAAAAATATAAGAACATTCAAACAAATTGACCAAACCCGCTGAAAAATTCCAGAATAAACCTTAAAACATTATAACAGTTCCACGCGAATCTAACCCATAGGACTTGGACATAACCGGCTAAAAAAGAAAGCTTACGTGACAAAATCATAGCCCAAATACTTCTTATTTTTTCGTCTCACTCGCGGCGTCCCTTTCTTATCATCATACTCGTCGCCATCCTGCTCATAGACAATGTTATTCTCGATGACCCAGTCTTCCGCTATGTCGCTCTTAATCTGCTTGACTTGTTCCCTCATGCTGTTACTAAGCCGTTTCTTCTTCTTCTTGCTGGACTCTCCGGGCTCCTTCCTCTTCCTCGGTCTCTCTTCTAGCACCAGGTGCTCGTATTCTTCCACTATGTAGTTATCTGGTTCATAACTGGTGGTAATCTCGACGCCGACAGACGGATCCGCGTCGGGGAGTATGTAATAGTTCTCGTAGTCGCCTTGTAGCGTTATTTCGTTCATTTCCGCTGTGAAATGACGCTTCTTCTTGCCGCTGGTGCAGTGTTTGATGTAGGCGTACTTGGGTTTGTTCTCCTCCGGTATAATGTTGACCATCCACTCCTTGTTAGTTTCTGCCGGTATCTCTTTTACCTGATAACAAAAAGTAAGTAAATGCATTATTATATAAATTACAAGCTTCTGCCCGCGACTTCGTCTGCGTAGAATTATACATATAAACCTTCCTCTTGAATCACTCTATCTATTAAAAATAACCGCATCAGAATCAGTTGCGTAGTTTTAAAGATCTAAGCATACATAGGGACAGAGGAAAGCGACTTTGTTTTATACTATGTAGTGAAGTGATAAAAAAACAGAATAACATTAATATATGCACAAAGGCGAGCTTATCCCTACAAGGGATCTCTACCAGTTGACCTTTCAGTAGATGAGAGGAGCAAACGATAAAATAAAATGGTAAAATCGTGTGATGAAATTTGACATTGCTTTTTCGTTTAGGGTTTATTTGCTCTAAGGCTAAGGTCAAGGGCATAAATATATATACGTTGCCAAGGCGTCAAAAATAACTGTACAGCTGATTAGCCAGAAATATCTACAGTAATCCGGTTAAAATTATGTGATCATTAAATTAGTCAAAAAGATCTAGAGCTTTAAAATTCGAGCTAAAAAGGCTCGAGTCCTATGGAACACTAGACGCTACTATACCAGATGCGTATATGCCTTACCATGTTTTCTTAATGCGATTCAGTTTAGGTTCGCTCGCTGTCGGATCCATACTAAAAATGACAGCTAAAACCTGAACTGAGTCGGGATTAGGACGTCATGGTATGACCCCAGAGCTCTTTACGCGCGTCGACTTATGTGTTACCTCGTCCATAGTGATCTCCTGTTCCTCAGCTATCTCGTAGATGAAGTTGTCGGAGATGCTGGAGTCCTCCATGATGCAGGGCTGCTCCGGCTGCGGCTCCACCTCGGCCGACACCGGCTGCGGCACTATCTGCAGACAAACATACATACTATTAATCACATATTTATTCCTGGCGTCTGGCTGTTCTGCAAGGTTGTTGTAATATCGATAATTATATCGAGGTAATGAAATTATCGATATTCGATGATATCGATGATTTTGGTCGATAATATCGAATTTGTTTAAATTCTATGATGTTTCATGTGAGCAGCAAGGTTACTTGTGTTACCGGAAGTTTTCACTTGTTTTTTACATATCGTACACACAGCAATACTTCCTTCTTTTTTGAAGTAACTCCATAGCTTACTTCTCATCATCTTAATTTAAAATAACACGCAGCGCAGTGATCGAAAATACAATACAATAAAGTAAGTAAAGTAATTAGTGTTTTTTGTTTCATAGTCCTTACGGACAGGCAAAGGGTCTAAGCCCATACAGCCAGAAAGAATAAAGACACAAATAGAGAAACAAGTCCAGGATGATTTTTATTTGTTTATATTATAAGAAAAGGCTAATGTTCAAAGCCCACACAGCCATATCTAAGGTCGTGAATTATCGATATTTTCTTAGGATATGATATCGATATTAGCGTATCGTTATAGCGCAAATATCGATATTTTACCTTCGATATTATCGATATTATCGGTTTTCCGATATATCGTTGCAACCCTAGTCGTGGTAAGGCCCCAGGTGGCGCTAGAGTCTATCCCCCTTATTCATAAACGCTCTATAGGCTTGTGCTAACTTAGCAATCGTTTGTCCTTATCTGTCACATTGACATTTACCTTTCACAGATAAGGACAAACAATTACTAAGTTAGCAGAAGCGTTTATGAATAAGGGGGTAGAACTGTCGTCAGCGGGCGTTGGCGTACCTCGATGATCTGCTTGGGGTCCTGCATCTTGGCGATGACCTGCTCCGCCTGCGTGATGGACGCCTCCGCCTTGTCCGTCTCCACCTTCACCACCCACAGCTGCTTGCGCTGCAGATTCTTCAGGGACCTACCACCAAACATTAACAAATTTATTTGACCACCGGATAGCGTAGTGGTTAGTGACCCTGAGTATGAAGCTAGATGACCCGGGTTCGAATAACAGTAGGGGCAGACATTTGTATGATGAATATGAATGTTTGTGCGCGAGTCATGGATGTTGTATGTATTTATCTACATTATATAAGTATAATTCGGACTATAATAAAATGACTATAAAAATGAGGGTAGTTGTGCGCCGATGTCAGCTGCGCCGAGTAGCCGCGCGAGCAGAGCGTTGGCGCGCAGTGTTCGCTTCGCTGCCGGCGGGGCGAGCGCTCTCTGAGGAAAGACTACGGAATAGTCCGAAACAATTATCGGAGCATTCGTTTGGCTTTTTATACGTGAGTTATGTGGTTGTTATAATTAGATCCATATTGTATTTAAGGCGCTGTCAACAGCAAATGACCTGGAGCAGCGCCACTCTTCACACATACGGTTCACGTGCCTGTTAGTGAAAGAGAAGAAACTATTCCGGCAGCTTGGCGCGCGTCTAAAATCTTGCAAGTCAGACACAAATCATAAGAAATAAACAAAAGTATGGATTATTTGTGAAATATGACTCGTTAGCCGTTTAGGTATGAATATGTTGACTTCATGTTTTTAATTGCAGACCCATACGTAGAAAAAATAATGACATAGAACCGTTTAATGATGATTTTAAGACCAATCTTTGCAATTATTTTCTATCGAGCCGATTTTGTTCAATTATGTATCGAGCCCGTCTAGCGTGTTTGAAATATGATGAAAATTAACATTATATTTTTTTTTGTATTTTTTTTGTGTGCGGCTTTTCTTAAAAAAGTGTTTAAATAACATCAATTTCAACAAAATTAGGTGTTGTCAGCCTCTTAAGGCTTGGACTCACAAGTAACCGAGCGTGTCGACGAGCTGGCGCACGTTGAGACGGGAGACGCTCTCCGGGGGTTCGTTCTTGAGCGGCTCCTCGCTGTAGTTATGCTCCATGCGGATGATGTCGGCCGCTGCAACAAACAGACACACACATAAACACGCCGTGTCATGAGCCACTAGTATAAAATGTCACTTTCCGCTCTGTCTGTATGCTTAGATGTTTAAAACTACGCAACGGATGATGCGGTTTTTGAAGTGAATATTTCTTTAGCGGCGCTGAGCGCTTTTTGGGATGGGTAAAAAATGTTAAACTCGCGTCAGGCGTAAGACGGAGGGAGAGTTTAAGTGCCAGGATATCAGATCCTCTAAGAGCTTATTTTAATAGATAGAGTGATTCAAGAGGAAGGTTTATATGTATAAACAGTGGTTGTATAACTCCGTCTGCGCAGAATATGCTTATCGCTATCCCGCGGGAACTATTCATTTATCCGGGATAAAAACTATCCTGTCCTTCCCCGGTTTAGCATGATTGTGGGCGTGAAGGTGGGAAGGTACAATCGTCTAACTACCATCTTTTTGAATGAGCGAATTCCATGCAACATATAATATAAATAAACTAACGCGATTGAGAAATGATGCATTTTCATTTGTTTAGACTACGCTATTTATCAGTAGATTAAATAAAAGTGAACAGTTTCGCGAACAACGAAACGAGGCCGGAATAGCATGAGCTGGTCGAGAGAAATAAATAATATATTTTCATTTACACTACACCTCGCCTCGTAGGTGCAAATAAGGCCTCAGAATGCCATCGCAGAAGACCATATTTAATTTTTGCATAATGACTTGCTTTTTAGTTTTTTTTTACATTAGAGAGAACTATCTTTTTCTGGTCTTTTTATTGAAAAAAAAAACCACTTAAAATTCAGCAAATGGAACAACCCCGGGACGAAAATCTAGCGCTGAAATGTAGGCGCAGAAGTATAAAATAAGGTATCTGTAGGGAGAACACATGCGCAGATCCCCTCCACGTGAAACGTTACCGCTAGACTTACGTGCCGGCACGTGTACAAAACCATAAGAAAACAAATCACTGTATTCAAGGGCTTTTAAGGATTTTTCAATATAAAAACAGGTCAAGATGTACCCTTTGCATAATGTGAAAAAAAAACGACACTACTGAGGTCTAGAGGGTCGATTTTTCAATCGTCAGATAGGTAGGACATTAGTGCTTATCTGAGGATCGAAAAATCGGCCCTTAGAATGCCTCTCGGGGTTGTATTGCTATCTCACTCACTCTTATGAGTTTGGTACTTGAATCAGCCGAGTAAGAGACAGCCAGACATACCATGGCATTCTAAAAGGTCAAGAATTGTAGTCTTTTCATATTTATTATATTGCATGGAGCTCGCTAAGGTACATAATAGGGGTGGTACCTTTGGAGTGGGGGCCTACGAATTTTTCGAATAGCCCCTGGAAGCCGCCGGCAGCGCCCCGGCCTGCAACCAGAGCCAACTTGTACCCCAATTGAGACTATTAAGACCCGGCCCATTTCCGGGCACACTAAACAGATATATATATATGCGGGTGGTAGGGCCTTCTGCAAGGTCCGTCCGGATCGCTAACACCATCTTACTCGCTAATCCTGCCGCCAAGCAGCAGTGCTTGCGCTGCTGTGTTCCGGTGTGGAGAGTAAGACAGCCGGGGAAATTACGGGCACAAGAGGCATTTCATCTAAGTCCTCTAGGTTGGCAACGCATCTGCAATCCCTCCGGGGTTGCGGGTGTCTATGGGCAGTGGTGATCGCTTACCATCAGGTGACCCACTTGCTCGTTTGCCTTTCTATTCACATAAAAAAAAAATATATATATATTGGATGCGATTCTACTTGCCCATCGCCTAAATAGCCTAAAACGAAATTTTCTAATTTTTAAATTGGCGTTGCCATTTGGTTATGACTTATGACAGCCGCTCATAGAAAAGCAAAGGGATTTAGCGACGCGTAAATAAAATTAGGAATTAGCGGCCGCTGTAGAATCGGGTCCAATATTTGCCTCGCTATTCTCCGCAATATCCTTTTCTAGCTTAGAAAAGGCTGTTTTAGTGAAGAGTCCAATTGCCACGCTTCGTTTTAAGTTTAATTTACATAATTATGCTACTTATATTAATGTATGTATATTATATTTGTGGTAATAAAAGTTTATACTATTCTATTCTATTCAAAGAGTGGGTCAAGATTGTCTCAAAGAGTCGTTCTTCGACAATAACTCAAAACGTAAATTTTGGATTAGGTCACTATCATCATGAAGGTGCGATATTTATTTAAGAGCGTGCATCCCTACTGAGCTGGCAACGTCGCATTTTTGGTGATTTTTTGCGATTATTTCACAGAAAATGAATGAAAGTTTCAAATGTCCGTCTGTAGTGCACTTCGTTTTGAGTGTTTTAATGTGTCCAAAGCAATGATTAATCGTGATGGACTTTTACTTTCGTATTAAAGGGATAAAATACTATATTTCGTTTAATAAGAAAATAAAAGTCCATCACGATCAATTATTGCATTAGACACATTAATACACTCAAAACGAAGTGCACTACAGACGCACATTTGATACTTTCATTCGTTTTCTGTGAAATAATCGCAAAAATTCACCAAAAATGCGACGTTGCCAGCTGAGTAGGGATGCACGCTGTTAATAGAATGTGACTTGTCTGATTTGAGATCCAGTAGGCTTATTGTCTAACTCGCTCGCAATCGCCATCGTGTTCATTTTGACAGTTCTTGTATGAATGTGACGCTAGCTGATTCCGATGCCAATTGTCAGCCCATACATGAACTGTCAAAATGAACACGATGGCGATTGCGAGCGAGTTAGACAATCCCCCTTATTCATAAACGCACTATAGGCCTCTGCTAAGTTAGTAATCGTTTGTCCTTATCTGTGAAAGGTAAATGTCAAAGTGACAGATAAGGACAAACGATTACTAAGTTAACAGAGGCCTATAGTGCGTTTATGAATAAGGGGGTAAGCCTACAGTTTATGTTTTATCTCAACTTAACACCATAACATCTAGTAAAAGACAACAAATTTAAACACAATTTCAACTTCACGATATTTCACGGAATAATATTAGTGTCAACCGTCAATAACTATTTGCAATATTTCTGAGACGACTTGACTTTATATTTTGACTGACAACAACAACACGTTTTGAGTCATTGTTATTCTAATACCAGTGAAGCGACGATGGTCAAGGGCATCGGAAGGGGGGGCAGGGGAGGACTCCTGTCCCCCCTAGATAAACGAAAATAGCCTTTATTTGTTGTGGACATTGACCCAGCGAGATATGGAGACTGAGCGCATTTGAGATTTGGTGTTGGCGGAGGATGGAGGGGATAAGCTGGACAGAGAGAACAAATGAAGTTTTGGATTTGGTGGGGGAAGAGATCCCTGCTGAGGACTATTGAGAATAGAAGAGGAAGTATCCTGGGGCACCTGACACGACATGACGATTATACGCGCCGTCACGTAAGTCTAGCGATGACGAGTCACGTGGAGGGGATCTGCGCACCCACGGATACCGTATTTTATACTTCTGCGCATACAAGGTCAGCGCTAGACTTACGTGCCGGCACTTACACATAAAAACTTTGATAGAAGGGAAAATAGAAGGAAGAAGAGGCAGAGGAAGGTCGAGACATGCATTTATGGACCAAGCAAAGAAGGTTAACGTACCTAGTGTCGTATCAGAAGCTCAAGGCAATGGCAGAAAGAAAATGGCGATTACTCCACCGACAAGAGCTGGGGGCTTACTATGACGACTTAATGCGATTCAGTTTAGGTTCGCTCGCTGTCAGATCCATACTAAAAGTGACAGCTAAAACTTGAACTGAGTCGGAATCAGGACGTCATGGTAAGGCCCCAGGGCTCTTAAAATTAAGAGAGATTTGCAGTCAATGTAGAGATTTAAATGCCATACTGTTAGAGGTACCGATAGACACTCTTCTACTAGCCCCCCTTGATCAGCAGCTGACGAAGCCTTGACAATGATGGCTCACCTTTCTTGTCGCTGGCCGAGGGTGTGATGGGAGCTACCTGCTCTTGCAGGGTCAGTAGTTCCGGCAGCATCGGAGAGTCGATCCACAGACCCTGAGCGTCCAGCTCGAAGTGGTACCTGGATAATTGAAACAATGTGATACACAAATGTGACAGAGCAAACCTTATAGGGCTCGTCCAGAAACCATGTGACTGTTTATAGGGTGAGGATCAGTAAAATACCGCGAATGATCACGATGGGGGAGGGTGGTGTCCGAGAACACATCACATGTTATTTTTACACAGCAGGAAAGTTAAAAAATAACGAAATTACTCAATAATTTCCTTTTTTTAAATTAACTAACTTCAATAGCCGCGTATTCACTGGGCGAGCCGCCCACCCACCCACTTCGTGAGGCAAATCCTCGACATGTCAGGACGTGCCTCGACCTGAGCCGCGCGGTGTCGGTTTTTGTCTATGTTCAAAGGCGCCTCAGCACGTTTTCCGCGCTCACTCAGGATGGTTGTGTTTTGTCTCGCTTGTTCGTCGCGTGTTAGCGTCATGGATAAAGAGCGGTGTCTTAAATTAATACAACTATATGGTGAATATAGACTATTATGGGATGCGCAATGTCCCGATTATACAAATAGAAGACTAAGAGAAGATGCATGGAGAAATATTAGCAAGCAATGCTGCCTCAGCCTCACCGCGGCTCGGCTTTGCCGCGCGAGGCAGCCTCGATCAGTACGATTTCTTGCATGAGGCTGCCTCGCGCGGCAATCGTTGCGCGGCAAACGTCCGAGGCTGCCTCGCGCGGCGGCTCGCTCAGTGAATACGCGGCTATTAACTAATTTAATTCATACTAAGTTCGAAAAGTTCACGTGATCTTGAATGGGGGGAGAGGGTAGCGTTAAAATCATCAATGCGGAGGAGGTGAGGGGGGGGGGGTCGTGTTAAAAGTAGGCCGAATATGATTTCTGGACGAGCCCATAGTGGAAATGTCATACAGGTTGTTTGCTAGGCGCAAAGCTTTTAGAGGGTGACAGATGAGGTATTTTTGTAAATTTTTGGCCATCTTACCCACATAGCTGCAGGCTGACGTGCCTCCAGAGGCACTCGCTCTCCTCCTGCATGGCTCCCTCGATCCATTCCTGGCGGATGGGCTCGCTGTCCGAACCCGTGTTCACACTGCAATACAAACAGTTATGAATTCGGAATAGATGATTATTTTAACTACCAATACATGGGAAATTTAAATAAAAATTACCATATAGTAACACCGGTTGGCTTCTTTTAGCTTCAGAGAGCTTTGCTATTAAAGTCAGTGAAATTATCTATGTGTACCACAGATTCAAGCAGCCAACACAGCAACAAGCAGTGAACAACGTACACTGCTGGACATAGGCCTCCCCAAGGCTCTCCATTTTGATACGTAATGTTGCATTTTTATGCATGTATTTCTCTATATAAGTATGCATAACATTATCTAGTTTCTATAACACAAGCCTTACTAGCGCTTACTTTGGGACTAGGTCAATTATTATTTAAAAAAGACAATATAACTCAAAGCTTTCTTCCACAATGGGTATGATATTTGCTTTGACTGGGGATCGAACCCAAGACTTCAAGCTGGCTGTCAGTTCTAACCACTGGGATATCTGGTCATCAGCAACTCTGACACAACTGACAAGACACTAATTATGCTCTTTACTATTTACATGAGAGAAACAAACAGAACGGGTGCGGGATGCGGGTGGTAGGGCCTTGTGCAAGGTCCGTCCGGATCGCTACCACCATCTTACTCGCTAATCCTGCCGCTAAGAAGCAGTGCTTGCGCTGCTGTGTTCCGGTGTGGAGAGTAAGACAGCCGGGGAAATTACGGGCACAAGAGGCATTTCATCTAAGTCCTCTAGGTTGGCAACGCATCTGCAATCCCTCCAGGGTTGCGGGTGTCTATGGGCAGTGGTGATTGCTTACCATCAGGTGACCCACTTGCTAGTTTGCCTTCCTATTCAAATAAAAAAAAAAAAAAAAAGTAAGATGTTAAATCATCATTATTTGAAATATATTGCCTACAAAGTCAAAAACAAAATTTCTTTATCAAATAGGCAGCCAAGGGCTCTATTAGGTACATGTCATTTTTTGAGACTACCAACGCTTTAGGAAAGACCATTGCCAAGAAGAATGTGTAACATAAATAATAAATAAATAAATAAATATCTCGGGAGAATTGACAATTGACCTAGTCTCAAACTAAGCAAAGCTTGTGATATGGGCACTAGACAACGGATAAACATACTTATATAGATAAATACATTTTTTATTTATTTATAAGCCTTTTTATTCCAAATACGCTACAATTTCAGTAAGTACATGTTGTTGTTGTTGTTATTGTCGTTTATTTATTAAATTGTCGCGTAATTCGGCGTGCCTCATGGCATAGGCCTCCTCCGTGTATTGGAGGGTTTGGGCTATAGTTCCCACGCGCGCCCAGTGCGGATTGGGAACTTAACACACACCATTGAATTTCTTCGCAGATGTGTGCAGGTTTCCTCACGATGTTTTCCTTCACCGAAAAGCTCAAAGCAAATTACAAATGTAATTTTCGCACATAAATTCCGAAAAACTCAGAGGTGCAAGCCCGGGATTTGAACCCACGACGCTCTGCTTGAGAGGCCACAGGTCAAACCACTAGGCTACCACGGCTTTTGAAATGTATAATAGCTCAAAATATATAATGCAATTTTCTGTGAAACTATTAGGTATAATGAATTTTTTTATAGCGTGATCTATAGATTGGTTTAGGTTAGGTTAGGTTTAGTTTATAGCAATTCTGTTAATTTGCAATTTTCTGAGAAAATTGCATTATTTTTTGAACCATTATGTATTTTAACCCATTATACATTTTAAACTTTATGGATTTTAATATGTACCCATTCACACACATTACTCACACATACAACAGGTCATTTACTTAAGTTTTTCACCTATACAAACAAATCAAGAGAACACTGTATTTTAACCGTTATTGCCCTTAAATTTTTGGTTAGTAACAGCAATCAATACACTGTGATAAGCTGAAAACCATTTTTAATTAATAAAAACCAAAAATTGACATCCTTTACAATGGGTTTAGGTTGTCAACCATAATTTAATGTTTTAAACTGTTAACAGCTGCTGTAATAGCACTCTATTGTAAAAAATTCATCAATACAATCATAAATTTAACATATTTATGGCTTTACTGCCAAAAGAGAACTTGATATCGTATGGTGATTAATATTTTCAGTACACATGTAGAGTAAGGCAAGTACAAATACGCGTTACGTACACATAGAAGCGATGTTGTTATCCAATGAGGCTGAAAACACATTACTTTATGTAGCGATACGGGAAACGCGATAGCATCCCTTTCGAGGTCAAGACAACTTAACCACCGAATAGTACGCCTCCGTAATATCAAAGGAATTAAGCTGTAACCGAAATATTGGCGGGAAAACACTTACTTGTAAAAGGAAAAGCTGCAAACAACGTCGTACTCCAAGTTGCAGCCCTCCACTACACACTTTTGAGCAGTCATAATGGAGTACCTTGACACAACCTAAAATGGTACCCACTAAATCACATCGTAATAAAACCGTAAACGCAATGAAATAATAACATTTCGAATCGAAACTAACTTTCAAACAAACTAATTTGATGGATCTTTAGAAAATTATCAATCAAATGTCGAAAATGACGTGCTGTCACGAAAAGTCGAAATTTTAACAAATGCGTCAAACGTCTGCCATGAAAATGGTGATGTAATTTTTCTGGGGCAAGGCTGGCAGCACTTGGCGTGCTTGCCATATCGATTAATCGGTTGGTCCGAGAATCGAAAACGTTAAATCGAATGTTAATTGAAAAAAATCGTTTACGTCGAATAATAAAATGAAAGTGCATTATAAAAATTAAAATTCAAAAGCAAAAAAGAAGCAATAGATATCAAATCAATGCATTCAACAAATACGATCGCTACATTGCCTAAATCTAAACTTTTCTTATAGTAATTTTATGCGTGTATCGTAATTTACGTAATTAATTAACCTAGTCTCTTTTTTCAATTTATATAAAAGAAAAAAGCTGTTCAAAGACTTTATGCCATTAAGAACTTAAACTTCGGAGTTTATTCGCGACAATATTGAATTAAGAATTGTTGAATAATTACTTCATTAGAAGTATGAATTCAACTTTGTTTGTTTGTGGGTGTAATTACAAATTAATAAACCAGTTAAAAAAATCACAAATAAAAAGTTACCAACACTATTGTTGACTTTCACTAGCTATGCTTGCTTATCTCGGGAAAGTGCAGTTTTCACATGACTGAGAAGTTCAGCTGTCGTGAAACAAGTGGATTGTTTTTGATGATGACGTTATTTCATTCTTACGCTAGGGCATGGGTTTAATTAAGCGTAATTATTAACATTTCATTAATTAAATAACAGTCTCATGCGAAAAACGGCAATGTGCAAGAAAACGCTGTAAGAAACATGTTATGTTACCCAGAAAATAATAGTCAACTTACTCAAATAATGACGTTGAAAGCGCTTAATAAATGAACCGTGGCCACAATGTACTGCAAGCATTCATTAAATAATCTCAAAAAACATACTTATATGAATAATATATATATTTTTTAATTCAATCGATTTTTTAATTATTAATCGATTAAATTTTTGTTATCTCGTGACGATAAAATGTTACTAGGGTAAAATATTACCATAGACAAAACGTCATTGACTTTTTTGATACTTTGCCAAAAGCCCAAGGTATCTTTTTCAAGAATTTTAATATTTACGAAATTTCTTTTAATACTTAAATAAAATAACTGTTATAAAATAAAATTTAGTTTGTTTTCAACGTTAACACGAATTTACATATTGATAACGTAGTATGTTATCATATCAAACATATCATTCGTTCATAGACAACAAATTACGAAACTGCAATGTTCCGGTTTAAAATTTTCCATTATAGTCAAGTCAAATTTATTTCTTTTTACACATTTACACTGTTATTTCGATGAAATATAAAATTAAAGAGTTCGTTTTTACACATAATAAATAATTACAGTAATTCTAGTGTATGTCAATCAAGTCAAGTCAATGTCACTTTACGCCCTTTACGGTTGTTGACAAACTTGACAAAGCCATATATTTGACAATGACATGACACACATTCCTCTCCTCTTATTATTTTGTTTGTTTGTTGTATGTACCTACGAATTGTACGAATCGAATGAGATAAGCTGCCAGTTCGCATACGCAAATTCGTATTTCATTAATAATTTATATGGGTCGATTGGGTCAACACCGACAGTATTAAAATTTATGATCCTTTGTTAGAATATCATGTGGGAATTTCAGAAAATCACAAAAATTTGTTTTAGATCACAGATTCTCAATAATAGTTACAGAGGTAGGGACCCAGAGTTTAATGCAACCCCAAGGGAATTTAACCAAATACCTTAATGCTCTTCCACGTTACTCACCGAACACCGAAGCGATAAAAAAAAAACTATGAATACTATATGAAATTATTTGGGAATTTTAGCAGGTTGATTTAATACGCTTGTTTGTCTGTTGCTTTTTCACACTAAAACGGCTTTTTTTTTTTTTTTATATTAAAATCGACAAACGGGCATGCGGTGCACCTGATGGTAAGTGATCACCGCCGCCCATGGACAACCACAGCACTATTGGGACTGCTAGCGCGTTGCCGGCCATGCAAGAAGTGGTACACTCGCCTCTTAAAGGTACCCATGTCGTAGCCAGTTGGAAAAACCCCAGCCGCCAGCCCATTCCAAATTTTACACGTACGGGGCAAGAAAGACCGTATAACTCGTACGGCTGGGTGGATTTGCATGAAATTTATTTATTTATTTATTTATTAGATTGTAATGTCATGTACATTTATATTATTTATTTATTTGCATTGTAGACAGTTGGATTTTTAGAATAACACAACAGTCAGTCTGTCAACATTTTATTTTTACAATTATATTACATCACAATCTTATACAACTAATTCGGCGCTCCCTCACGGAGTGCACCGCTCCCTGCAACCTGTCAGCTGACAAATAGCGACCACACTGGCTGTATGTACAGACGATTTCGGGCCTAACCTACCTATTTTTGTATTGAATTAATAATCAGTGATTCGAAATAATGGCAGCATTTTTTCCGGGTGGACCAACTTAGGTGGACCACGACCCATGCTCCAAAATTTAGTAGGTATAGAAAGTATTTCTGTATGGTCAATTCATCCTTATGTGTCTTATCATGTAAACAAACACTTCTCAGAGACATTGTCACACTTTTATCTTGGATTACACAATAGTTATGTTGTTGTGCCTAGAGTTTCTTAAGGCCTTTAAAGAAACTCAAAAGTATTAAAATTGTCCAAGTAACCACTGCAAAATATCATTTTTAATATTCTTCAATAATCGGAGGAACGAATGAATCAACTCGAGAATATCTGCAACCTGAGTTGACACAAAATCGAAAACCTGATACAAGTTCTATTTATTTTTAAAGCGAAATAATCGGTCACGTTTTGTGTATATTTGAACAACATTTCCAATCACTAGTCATTGTCTATTATCACTTTTGATGTTACGTTTGTTTACATGATAAGACACGTAAGGATGAATTGACCATACCATAATATATAAATATATCCGTCACTATAAACAGTACTAATAGTCGGCGGCGGTGTTCGCGAGGTAGTCCCGCCTGCCAATATTGGACGCTTGCTTGTTCTGTACTGCTTCCAATTTCGGACATTCTGAAAATAATAATAGTACTGTAGTTTTTCAGGAACAAAGATTTTAATCTTCATGCTCGATTGCTGTATCACATAAAAAACCTGTAGTATCTGTAAAGTCGGTTTTCGGATGATAGTTTTACTTGATAACGTCATAAAGAAACATTGATAACCGCTATACTTCATTTAATTCAGAATGAGAAACCACAATAACATTAAATTGCGTCTGGTCAACTATTTCTTACCTAGCAAATAGTACAGTGCAAAAGTTTGGCGGCCGCAAAATAAAATTGTTTTAATGTCACTTTATTTGCGTGTCGTCAATTGTTACTCTAGTACAAATTGTTAAGAGATTACAGTTCACGAACCGCAATATAATGTTGTTGTGGTTTCTCATCCTAAATTGTCAACATTTCATTTTTATAACACCTGAGAATGTATATATGGTTCGAAAGCATTTTGTATGAGCGGAACAGCACGAAGAGAACCTCGAAAATCGAATATTGGAGAATAGGACCTGACATTGACAATTTGAAATTAACGTCAGTTTTTTTTTCTATAGAGAAAAGACAAAGGGATACGTATGTATTCTGTGATAGTACCGGAGTTACGCCCTTTTAGAATAAGCACAAGTTAATAAATTAATTATAAATTAAATACAAGCCCTAGCGAAAAATAAACTGTCAGCATGTTCATCTTTTAAAACAAAATACGGAGAACCATTAAAATTATAGGCTCCTGCTTTCAACAAATAAATTATTCTTATTCTTATTCTTATTCTCAGAAATATGAAATGTTGTCAATTAAATGAAGTATAGCTCTGACGTCACATCCGAAGAGAGAGATGCATCACAAGCCGACGCTTGGGCCGATCGTGCCTCTCTGTCGCTTGTTCCGCGCTCTCGCTTGCGCACTGACGTCACGCGGAACGTGACACTTTTTCGTGCGTGCAGCCGGTGTTCATCGACTTATAAGACGTTATCACGGACTATAGTTTTTCAGGAACACAGATTTCAATCTTCATGCTCGTTTGCCCGTTTCTATATCTAGGTTTAAAACCACAAAATTTTATAATACCTTATTCACTAATACCCCTAATTTTCAAATTACCATGGGCTCATAATACCTAAAAATACATGAAAAGTCAAAATGTCTCTTGTAAAAATTTGATATTTTAGGTATTTTTAGGTATTATGAGCCCATGGTAATTTGAAAATTAGGGGTATTAGTGAATAAGGTATTATGAAATTTTGTGGTTTTAAGCCTAAAGCACCCTATTAAACTGTTACCCTATGATACGGTAAGCTTATCGTTGTGCTAAGCCTATCATTATGGAAGCCGGTTTGAATAAGGTTAACCGCTGGTTACCCGTTTTCTATTATGGTTATAACCGTGTTCTAATACGGTAACCCTATACGGTAACCAGGTTTTTTTTTAGTAATCTCTTATGGAATTAACAACATTTCATATTTCTGAGCCTATAATTTTAATGGTTCTCTGTATTTTGTTTGAAAAGATGAACTTTCTGACAGTTTAATTTTTTTCCCTAGGGCTTGTATTCAATTTATAATTAATTTATAATTTGTGCTTATTCTAAAAGGGCGTAACTCCGATACTATCACAGAATACACACTTATCCCTTTGTCTTTTCTCTATAGAAAAAAAACCCGACGTTAATTTCAAATTGTCAATGTCAGGCCCTATTCTCCAATATTCGATTTTCGAGGTTCGCTTCGTGTTGTTCCGCTCATACTAATAGTCATTATCTTGAGAGTGAGAGTGAAGGTATGCAACGAACTTCGAAAATAGAATTTCAGAGTTGCCCCCCTTGTACTTTGAAGTTGTCAAAAATAAAAAATTGTGATCGCTTATTTTTTCTCGTGAAAAAAGCAGTGAAAAAAAAAAATTAGGACATATTTTTAATTAATTTTTATTTTCTATAATAAGCGATATTAAAATTATATAAACATATTGCAGTGATCGGGAGGCAAAATGCTTTCGAACCATATATACATTTTCAGGTGTTATAAAAATGAAATGTTGTCAATTAAGTATGTTATTACTGTCAGACTTTCTTTCGGGTAACCCGATGATATGTTTACCAAATTGATAGGGTCTGTGAAAACAATTCTATGAAATACCCTATCCAATTGGGATTGTTCATTTTTTTACAACATACCCTGATTTGAAAACCATTTCGAAGTATGGGGCTTGCGAACTGTTTTACTTACTGGCGTTCAAAAATAGTCAAGGATTACGGATATTTTGCAAAAAAATTATTTGAACTTTATTCGACCTTACCGAGCGGCTGTTGGTAGTTCCAGAAAATAAATCGGCAAATATCTAGTTTGTCTATTAAATTTACATGTCAACTTGTTATCAGTCAAATGTCAGTAAAGTAAATATTGTTTTGTTGAAAACTTAAAATTGTCGGTTGATTTAAAACGAAATAATGGAAATTACAGAAAATGCTTCATTCCAACCTGAAATAATGACTAAAAACAGCTCCAAAACAATAGTTCGCACGGATCCGAGAAGATTTAAGAGAAAAGTGGTGTCGCGAAGTAAATGTTGAATACTTCAAAGTTTATAAGTACACAATATTGTTGCGAGGATCATTTCGATGTAAGTAGGTACCAAAACACAATGCGACATACTTCCACATTCATAAATTTTCAACTCATTATAACCATGATCAGGATTTAACGCAACATACAATAAGCTTGTAGGTAAACCAAAGGTAAACAGTATATTTGACATTGAGATGACAGTCACAACAGTTATGACAACTATTTTTTTTTTAATTTCCAAAGGATTGTGGGAAAATTGCCTATTTCAGCCGGCCGTATATAATTTACGAAAAGTCGTATCTTAATTTTTTTAAACAATTATATTAATTAAATTAAGCCATGAAATGACAAAATATTCAAATTAGTTTCTTAAAATGCTCCAAATTTTCTAAAAAAAATATAAAAAGGGGGGGTTAAAAAAAATGAACAATCCCAATACCCCTGTAATGGTAACCGGTTCCGATCCTCGCATAAAAGATGGCGATGTGTAAGTTACCTGTGATACGATGCCCGAGGCCCCCGCAGTAGGAGCAGCCCTGCCCGTCGGGCTCCGGCACGTCGGGCTCCCCGATCATGTCCAGCAGGAACGACGGCACCTGAAGTACAAATAATTGTGTGGCTGGTTGTCACGCTGCAGTCATTTAGTCGCATCTCGACATTTCGAACTTTCGCGCCACAGTTTAATTGACGTCTCTCCAGCCGAATTTCACTAACAATTCGGCCACCCGTCAAAAGATGGCGCTGTTCTAAGTATGGAATCTGATTCAACGTACGCGCACTAGAGGGCGCCTAAGTCGTTCTCCGCGTAATCTATATTTTAACTAAACAATTATTTTATTTTATTTATTAGATTCCTAACAACAAATACACTATTATAACACTAATTTTTATAAACTCAGTAACACATATAAAAGGATCACACCTTTACCTCTCTACTTGACCGGCGTTGGTTGGCTGATTCGAAACTTAACGGAAACGGTCCCGCCCAACGGCGGAGCTTTTTCAAAATCTGAAGGAACCGTTATTCCTGGATAAAACCAGAGGTTCTGGCCAAAATCCTTTTTACTGCTAGTTAATCAATAATGAGTTCATCATGAGCCTATATACGTCCCATTGCTGGGCACAGGCCTCCTCTCAGAACGAAAGGTACCGTCAGCCAAATATGTGGTCTACCACGCTAAGGTTAAAATTCCTTTGCAGTCACATTATAATAATGGCGTTACAGGCCAAATACAAAAATCTATACTAAATTTAATTTATCGTCAACTTTCGATAGTGGTGGCACATCACTATTTTTGAATTGCAAAAAACAGGCAACACAGGTAATGTCATTTTAGTATCTAGTATGAATAAATAGACTATAGATTATATTATAAGACTAGCGCTTCTGCCCGCGACTTCGTCCGCGTAGAATTAGCAATTGACATGTTTATCGCTATCCCGCGGGAACTGTGCAATTATCAGGGATAAAAAGTAGCCTATGTTTCAATCTAGGGTACCAGCTATCTTCGTTCCAAATTTTATTCAAATCCGTCCAGTCGTTTTAGCGTGAAGAAGGAACAAACATACACACTCACTCACTCACATCGTCACATCGTCACAAACTTTCGCATTTATAATATTAGTAGGATAATATTTTGCATGCCAGTGTATTTAGTTAGACGTGTCACTGTACGAATTTATTATGCTTTAGACTCTAAAGCATAACAAATTATTTCATTTAATTTAATTTGTATACCTTTTGGCCGGCCTCGCGCAGCAGATGCGCCAGGTCCTTGAGCACGCTGCTCTCGGCGGCGCGGCCCAGGAGTGTGGTGGCCACGCCCTCGCCGCCGGCGCGCCCTGACAACAACAATTCCATGGATTAGACAATCAATATTATCGTGTGATCCATGCATACCGCGATCCATCAGCCTTATTCATAAAAAGTTAGAGGCTCGCTATAAGCTCGCTATAGGACCGATGCAAAAAAACATGATTCATAAACGTCAATTAGCGCTAATCAGTCCTTCAAGGGTCTGTTAAGTCTTCCGAAAGTTAGCGGACCGTAGACCCTCCTTTATCTCTCTGCTAACTCACAAAATGGCCGCCACAAATGTGAACAGCTGATTTTGGCAAGAGCAAAACCGTACGCAAGACAGTTTTTTTTTGTTTTAAGTTTTTATTCCCTTCGGGAAAGGTAAAGGAAACTAGATCCACACTGCCTAGTCTGTCGGGTTAATTCGCTGGTTTCCCGCTAATTCGCTGCCACTGCTATCAATTTTTTTTAAATTCACTAAAAAGGCCTTTTTTGGTGTATGATTTGTCAAGGTGACAACATAACGCGTCTAATCCATCCATCAGCAGCTCATTAGCTAACAGACTGCTAGCAAGCGTTTATGAATCATACTTTTTAACAACTGTCAAATAAGCTTAATCAGTCTGTTAACTAATGGACCGATCAAAGCTCAATTAAGGATTTTTTATGAATAAGGCTGCTAATCTCTACTGAAACAAGCTTTTTCCAGACCGGACATTTTGCGAATGGGTCATTTCGCAGACGGGACGTTTTGCGAACGGGATGGGACCGTTTGAGAAAGTGACGTTTTGCGAACGGGGTATTTTACATAAGGGGCCATTTGCAGAGAAGACGTTTTGCGAATGGGACGCTATGCGCCCAAACCAAAATAAGTAAACCAACCTGTACGCCCGATACGATGCACATAGTTCTCTATATCTTCTGGCATGTCGTAATTTATCACGTGCTGTATGTTAGCGAAATCGAGACCTGAAATATAAACCTAAATTAATTGACTTAAAAAAACTATTTCAGATCAAAATAAATATGTTTATCCGTTGCCTGGTACCCATAGCACAAGCTTTGCTTAGTTTGGGACTGGGTCAATTGGTGTAATTTGTCCCATATTTATTTATTTATCAAAAACAGTATGTTTTTAATTAATTTAACCAGTAGGCTTATTGTAACTCGCTCGCAATCGCCATCGTGTTCATTTTGACAGTTCTTGTATGAATGTGACAGCTAGCTGATTCCGATGCCAATTGTCAGCCCATACATGAACTGTCAAAATGAACACGATGGCGATTGCGAGCGAGTTAGACAATAAACCTACAGCTATTATATAACTAACAAAGTATGGATTTTTTATCTGCAATAAATGAATATTATTATTATTATTATTATTATATGCGGTCTCCCTCACCCCAGCCATCAAATTTTACTAAAAAAAAGGGGGGGGAGGTTAGGGGTCTATATCTCACTATATCTCACCGGGGAGGGGTTCGAACGAAGCCAGGAGCCGCTTTAGTTGTATAGGTGTCGGCACGTAAGTATAATCTGACCTTGTATGCGCAGAAGTATAAAATACGGTATCCGTGGGTGCGCGGATCCCGTCCACGTGACTCGTCATCGTTAAACTTACGTGCCGGCACGTATACAGATGTGTTGTGCTGGCGTACCTTTGCTGGCGACGTCGGTGGCTACGAGGACGTCCTTCTCCCCGCGCCGGAACGCGTCGACCGCGCGCGAGCGCTCCTCCTGGTCCTTGCCGCCATGGATCGCCACCGCCTCCACTCCTGACATTAATAACATGGGGAATATCAATAAAAAATACCATTAATTCTTCTTATAAGGGAGCGTTCAAGTATTACGTAACGCAATTTTTGAAGATTTTTGACCCCCCCCTCCCCCCACTGTAACGCTCCGTAACGTTTTTCTGTACCCCCCACCCCCCTGTCTAAACGTTACGTAACTCTCAAGTGATAATTTTTAATAACCGTTTGGTTCGGTTTTCACTTGCAATAAGTGAATTTTCACTTAAGAGGCTGACAACACCTAATTTTGTTGAAATTGATGTTATTTAAGCACTTTTTTAAGAAAAACTACACACAAAAAAAATACAAAAAAATTATATTGATAATTTTCGTCATATTTCAAACACGATAGACGGACTCGATACATAATTGAGCAAAATCGGCTCGATAGAAAATAATTGCAAAGATTGGTCTTATAATCATCATTAAACGGTTCTATCCCCCTTATTCATAAACGCACTATAGGCCTCTGCTAAGTTAGTAATCGTTTGTCCTTATCTGTGAAAGGTAAATGTCAAAGTGACAGATAAGGACAAACGATTACTAAGTTAACAGAGGCCTATAGTGCGTTTATGAATAAGGGGGTATGTCTATATTTTTTCGACGTATGGGTCTGCAATTAAAAACATGAAGCCAACATATTCATACCTACACGGCTAACGAGTCATATTTCACAAATAATCCATACTTTTTTTTATTTCTTCTTATTTGTGTCTTATTTGCAAGATTTGAAATGCGCGCCAAGCTGCCGAAATAGTTTCTTCTCTTTCACTCACAGGCACGCGAACCGTATGTGCGAAGAGTGGCGCTGCTCAAGGTCATTTGCTGTTGACAGCGCCTTAAGAGAGTATATAAAAAAACAAATAATGTTAGGTAACGTGTTGTAAGAAAGACCCCCTCCCGCCCCTGTAACGCATCGTAACGTTTTACTAGACCCCTCCGCCCCCCCAAATTGCATTACGTAATACTTGAACGCTCCCTAAAGACACAGACAGACGGGCGAGCAAGTTCGCGTACTTACTCGCCCGTCTGTCTGTGTCTTAAGGATCAGTAGGTGGCGCTGTATGCTCAACAAAACATGCTAACGTTTGGTCCACTTGGAGGCCATATATTATTTGAATGTTTTTGTTTTCAACATATATTTAAATCAACTAAAAAATAACCCCCCCCCCCCCCCCCCCCTATGATATATATTTAGCAAGCTACTATACTAGTTGTTTCATTATTGAACGCAGTGGTTGCTATTTTTTGGATAAGTATGAGTAGTGTTCACTTCAACCTGGACCCTCACCAAAGACTTACAGCCTTATTCATAAAAAATCCTTAATTGAGGTTTGATCAGTTCATTAGTTAACAGACTGATTAAGCTTATTTGACAGTTGTTAAAAAGTATGATTCATAAACGCTTGCCAGCAGTCTGTTAACTAATGAGCTGTTGATGAATGGATTAGACGCGTTATGTTGTCACCTTGACAAATCATAGACCATAAATGGCTTTTTAGTGAATTAAAAAAAATAATTGACAGCAGTGGCAGCGAATTAGCGGGAAACCAGCGAATTAACACGACAGACGAGGCAGTGTGGATCTAGTTTCCTTTACCTTTCTCGAAGGGGATACAAACTTAAAATAAAAAAAAACTGTCTTGCGTATGGTTTTGCTCTTGCCAAAATCAGCTGTTCACATTTGTGGCGGCCATTTTGTGAGTTAGCAGAGAGATAAAGGAGGGTCTACGGTCCGCTAACTTTCGGAAGACTTAACAGACCCTTGAAGGACTGATTAGCGCTAATTGACGTTTATGAATCATGTTTTTTTGCATCGGCCCTATAGCGAGCTTATAGCGAGCCTCTAACTTTTTATGAATAAGGCTGTTAATCAACAGACTCCAAGTAGAACAGAGGAAAATGGACCGGGTTATGCTTGGTATTACTCTGCGTGATAAAGTTAGAAATACAGAAATCCGCAGGCGTACAGGATTGACAGACATAGCCCGGGTCATTGTGAAGAGAAAGTGGCGATGGGCAGGTCACGTGAGTCGCCGAACGGACGGGAGATGGAGCCGGAAAGTGTTGGAGTGGAGACCGAGGATGGGAAGCAGAAGTGTTGGTCGCCAACCAGCCAGATGGGCGGACGATATAGCCAAAGTGTGCGGGAAGAACTGGTTGCACAAAGCCCGGGACCGAACCGGATGGCGTGTTGATGAGGAGGCCTAAACCCAACAATGGGTTAATTTAGGCTGAAGAAGAAGAAGAAGAAGAAGAAGAAGAAGTGTTCACTTACGGTCTGTTTCAATAAGGAAGGGTTGTATGTGACATTAACATTGACAAATCTAGAGGTGGGGCTTCCTTTCCTTGTGACACCTTTCCTATTTTACGCTTTTTGGCAAGTTGTGTTTTTTGAACAAAATAGGTTGTATAAAATAAAGTATTATTTAATTTCATTATGTAATTGAAGTTCTAAGAAATCTATTTATTACCAATAAAATCGATTGGTATTGTGTAGTGAGTGTGAAAGAATGTAAATTACTCACTTCATATTTTTGTAGTTTGTCTTTGGATTTTCGATTATACGCGATTTTAACCGATTACCCAATTATACATAGTCACCTCTCCAGTTTTAATGACCATAGAACGTAACGTAGCAACGTCTCGTCAATAGTGACATATATTGAAAATTTGTACGTGAAAATTATGTAAACGCAAAAAACATCGCCGTGATTCTTTTTACAACGTTATTAATGTAGAGTACCAATAATTGATTTATTTCTAAGTAATTTAGTATTTATTTCGCTGTCAAAACTTTCGTGAACGCTAGCACAGTATATATATAAGCTAAAGCAGTAGGGAATCTACGAACAAAACGGTCGAAACGAACGCACACATAGACGCGCGCTTCTACACGGCCCCTAAGCGGATCTCGCGGTGCTGTCAGTCGCGAGTGGCGCATTGAGACGAGCGGCCATTTTTTCGTTTTAAATATGTCAAGAGCGTATTGCGCAGTGTACGGCTGCTTGAACTCGACTTCATCAAAACCGAAATAAACATAAATTGCAAATTAGCTTTATTAATTTACAAAGAACTAGAAAAAAACAGTTTTATAGTGCCGTGTCCATGTTTTCCAATAGTTTATTTAAGAAAGCTATTCATGCGGATGAGAATTTTTTATACAATGAAATTTAATAACAGAGCTTTCCGAACGTGTCGTAGCAGGCGAAAGTATTTTTCAGTAAGTAATAATTTAATCGACAACCCTAACGCTATGTTGGAGCGTAGGTACTTATTTCAAAAGGTAAGCCTATCTTCCCTACTGCTTTAGCTTATATATATACTGTGACGCTAGTTACATTCTATGGATCTGTCACGCAACCCTTCATTATTGAAACAGAAGGTAGTCAACCGCTGAGCAGAAACGCTAGTCCCCATCGTCATCACCTTTGAGCAGCAGGTACTCGTGTATAGCGTCGACGTCCTGCTTCCTCTCGGCGAACACCAGCACGGGCGGCGGCGTCTTCTGCAGGCACAGCAGCAGGTGCACGGTACGAGCCTCCGCCTTCACCGGCTCCAGCTCCTGGCGCACGTTCAGGGACGCTGCGCCTGCGCGGCCCACGTTCACCGTCACAGGCTTTACCAGAGCTGACCTGGAGTAACCTTGCAGTAAGAGGGTGCATCCGTACTGAGCTGGCAACGTCGCATTTTTGGTGATTTTTTTACGATTATACAATGATATTTCATAGTATAGATATGTTACGTTCCTAGTAAATTGCGTTTGAAAAACGTTCCCTCTGTCAACTGTCACATTGACTGTCACGGACTACTCATACTGTGGCTTGTTTGAGGTAAATGAGACAACTGGGTCATTTATGAATCTTCAACTCGGGCGCGGTAGTGACATATCTACTCCTAGTTTATACGTAATATCATTGCGATTATATCACTCAAAGTTTCAAATGTGCGTCTGTAGTGCACTTCGTTTTTAATGTATTAATCGTGATGGGCTTTTATTTCCGTATTAAAGGGATAAAATAATATATCTCGTTTAATAAGAAAATAAAAGTCCATCACGATCAATCATTGCATTAGACACATTAATACACTAAAAACGAAGTCGCACACAAGACGCACATAACTTTAATTCAATTTCCGTAAAATAATCGTAAAAAAACATCAAAAATGCGGCGTTGCCAGCTTAGTAGGGATAAACGCTCTTAAACAGATACCTAAACGTTCTACAAAATTGACAAAGCTCTATAACTATAGACAGCTGACGAAATACTGTGTACGATCCGGTGAAATTCTGTACTAAAAACTGGCAAATTTCCAGCAGGTAAAATAGACAACTTACTAAATCTCAGCTGGTGAAATAGACACCTGGCTAAATTCCAGCTGATAAAATAGACACCTGGCCAATTGCAGCTGATAAAATAGACACTAGGCTAAATTCAAGCTGATAAAATAGACACTAGGCTAAATTCCAGCTGATAAAATAGACACCTGGCCAAATTCCAGCAGATAAAATAGACACTAGGCTAAATTCCAGCAGATGAAATAGACACCTGGCCAAATCCCAGCTGATAAAATAGATATTAGGCTAAACTCCAGCAGGTGAAATAGACACCTGGCAAAATTCCAACAAGTGAAATAGACACCTGGCCAAATCCCAGCTGATAAAATAGACACTAGGCTAAATTCCAGCAGGTGAAAAAGACACCTGGCCAAATTCCAGCAGATAAAATAGACACTAGGCTAAATTCCAGCTAATAAAATAGACACTAGGCTAAATTCCAGCAGGTGAAAAATACACCTGGCCAAATTCCAGCAGATAAAGTAGACACTAGGCTAAATTCCAGCTGATAAAATAGACACTAGCTAAATTCCAGCAGGTGAAAAAGACACCTGGCCGAATTCCAGCAGATAAAATAGACACTAGGCTAAATTCCAGCAGGTGAAATAGACACCTGGCCAAATCCCAGCTGATAAAATAGATATTAGGCTAAATTCCAGCAGGTGAAATAGACACCTGGCAAAATCCCAACAAGTGAAATAGACACCTGGCCAAATCCCAGCTGATAAAATAGACACTTGGCTAAATTCAAACCGGTGAAATAGACACCTGTTTAAGTTTCACCTGATAAAATAGACACTTGGCTATCCAGCAGGTGAAATAGACACCTGGCCAAACTGCAGCTGATAAAATAGACACTAGGCTAAATTCCAGCTAATAAAATAGACACTAGGCTAAATTCTAGCAGGTGAAAAATACACCTGGCCAAATTCCAGCAGATAAAGTAGACACTAGGCTAAATTCCAGCTGATAAAATAGACACTAGCTAAATTCCAGCAGGTGAAAAAGACATCTGGCCGAATTCCAGCAGATAAAATAGACACTAGGCTAAATTCCAGCTGATAAAATAGACACTAGCTAAATTCCAGCAGGTGAAAAAGACACCTGGCCAAATTCCAGCAGATAAAATAGACACTAGGCTAAATTCCAGCTGATAAAATAGACACTAGCTAAATTCCAGCAGGTGAAATAGACACCTGGCCAAATCCCAGCTGATAAAATAGATATTAGGCTAAATTCCAGCAGGTGAAATAGACACCTGGCAAAATCCCAACAAGTGAAATAGACACCTGGCCAAATCCCAGCTGATAAAATAGACACTTGGCTATCCAGCAGGTGAAATAGACGCCTGGCCAAACTGCAGCTGATAAAATAGACACTAGGCCAAATTCCAGCTGATAAAATAGACACCTGGCCAAATTCCAGCTAATAAAATAGACACTAGGCTAAATTCCAGCAGCTACAAGTAACAATTTACAAGCGGAGGTCTCTATCTAACACATAGGGTCAAAAAGAGACTTCCGCTTGTAAATTGTAACTTTTAGCTTTACAAAATAGGGTCCAGGTGAAATAGACACCTGGGCAAATCCCAGCTGGTGGACCACCCACCTGGCGAAGTTCTGTATCTTCCTGGGCATGGTGGCGCTGAACAGCAGCGTCTGCCGCTGCCCGGTGAAGTAGCTGAAGATGGTGCGCACGTCCTCCTCGAAGCCCATGTCGATCATGCGGTCCGCCTCGTCCATGCACAGGTAGCGGCACACGTTCAGCCGCACCTGGACGACCGTATGGCCTAGTAGTTAGATAACCTGACTATAAAGCTCGAGGTCCCGGGTTTGATCCCCGGTCGGGGCAGATATTTGTATGAAAAATACGAATGTTTGTTCTTCATTTTTCTTTATAAGTATGTTTTTCAAAATTAAATTTTTAATTTACCATGAGCTTTTTAGTGAAGGAAAACATCGTGAGGAAACCGGACCAATCCCAATAAGGCTTAGTTACTCTGGGTTGGAATGTCAGATAGCAGTCGCTTCTGTAAAATCTAGTGCCTACGCCAAATCTTGGGATTAGATTGTCAAAGCGGACCCCAGGCTCACTGAGCCGTGGCAAATGACGGGAAAACGCTAGGAAGATGATGAATGGTCCAGTAGTTTCGGAGCCTATTCCATGCAAACAAACCTCTCTTCATCAAATTCCCCTTATAATAGTACATATTTTGTACGGTTTGATATGACAGGTTGTCTTAGTTTGATAACGAAGAAATGATTTATAGGACGACCAAGGGGACCGAGAGAGGTGAGGGCGGCAGGCGCACTACCTGCCCGCAGAGAGGCCCCCTTTGTCGCCTACCCCGCGCCCCTGGCCTGCGCGGGCGAGGACTCAGTTAAGGCGCTGTCAACAGCAAATGACCTTGAGCAGCGCCACTCTTCGCACATACGGTTCGCGTGCCTGTGAGTGAAAGAGAAGAAACTATTTCGGCAGCTTGGCGCGCGTCTAAAATCTTGCAAATAAGACACAAATAAGAAGAAATAAAAAAAAGTATGGATTATTTGTGAAATATAACTCGTTAGCCGTGTAGGTATGAATATGTTGGCTTCATGTTTTTAATTGCAGACCCATACGTCGAAAAAATATAGACATAGAACCGTTCAATGATGATTTTAAGACCAATATTTGCAGTTATTTTCTATCGAGCCGATTTTGCTCAATTATGTATCGAGTCCGCGTCTATCGTGTTTGAAATATGACGAAAATTATCAATATAATTTTTTTTGTATTTTTTTTGTGTGTAGTTTTTCTTAAAAAAGCGCTTAAATAACATCAATTTCAACAAAATTAGGTGTTGTCAGCCTCTTAAGTGGTCGCTCTTTACCATTGACTTACGATAAACAACTAGACTCCCAATCACGCTCAAAAACTGTCGGAAGCAAAAGTCTGCACGACGCATCTACTGTGCAGAGTTTTGGTTCAGTCGTGTTTCGACCGCGCTTCGATAACAATGTACATGTCTCTTTCGCACCGTAATCTCAAACGCTTGAGAACAAGAGGCAGACAGGATTCCAGCGCGTGGCGTCGTGTTATTACTTCGCACGATCGTATACATGCAATTGACATTAAACATTACTGCCACGAAATAAGGTGTTAATTTGAACGAATATGTTAATGTTATCTGTGTAAGTTGATGTGTTGACACACACTATACATAGACAACGCCGCTCGGACGTTTCTTGAGGCACTTTTGTTTGCGATTGGGAGTCTAGTTGTTTATCGTAAGTCAATGCTCTATACTCACCATCTTCTTGTCGAGCATGTCCATGAGGCGGCCGGGGGTGGCCACCATGATGTGCACCCCCCTCTGCACCACCTCCATGCACTCTGACACCGCTACGCCTGCAATCATCAGGGTACAGCTGTTAATACTAAACACAGAATATCTCTAAATTACAACACACCGGATAACTCACGTATAAAAGCCGAAGGATTGCTCCGACAATTGTTTCGGACTATTTCGTAGCCCTTCATCAGGGAGCGCTCGCGCCGGCGACAGCGAAACGAACACTGCGCGCCAACGCTCTGCTCGCGCGGCTACTCGGCGCAGCTGACATCGGCGCACAACTACCCTCATTTTTATCGTAACTTTTTTTTTTGTTTTTTTTTTGATGGGCTACGAAATAGTCCGAAACAATTGTCGGAGCAATCCTTGGGCTCTTATACGTGAGTTATCCGATGTGTTGTAATTATGATTTCTATACTCCCATTTTTATCTAAGGCTTTGGAGCGTCTTGTACATCGACAGTTGTCGAATTATTTAACTCGTAATGACCTCCTAAACCCCTTCCAGTCGGGTTTCCGTCCTGGACATAGTACGACTACCACTCTAGTTAAAATCACTGATGACATACGATTGGGCATGGACAGCAGGAAGTTAACGGTTTTAGCGCTGCTTGATTTTAGCAATGCGTTCAATTCTGTTGACTTTGACATTTTGTTGAGAATTTTGGGTTCTCTTAACATATCTCCTACGGTAATTGATTGGTTTCGTAGTTACTTGACTGGGCGTCGGCAACGAATAAAGGTAGAAGCTTCTCGTTCTTCTTGGTGCAGCCTAATGGCGGGAGTGCCGCAGGGTGGTGTACTATCACCCTTATTATTTTCCATATTTATTAATTCAATTTCTCATAATCTTTCCTCTTCTTATCACCTTTATGCCGACGATCTTCAAATTTACTCCCAGGGGATACTTGATGAGCTGCCGGATGTCATTCGTGCCACCAACCACGTGATTGGAGCGAGCGCTTCGGTCTAAAGGTTAACCCAGCAAAAACCCAGGTAATTGTAGTCGGCAGTTCATATTTCATTTCAAGGGTTAATTTTACTGATCTGCCGCCTATATTGTTTGATGGCGTGCTGATACCTTTCTCGCTCCAGGTGAGGAACTTGGGAGTTATCATGGATCGATCCTTGACGTGGGCTCCGCAGATTGGCGAGGTTAGCAGGAAGGTGTTTGCTGCTGTTGGGTCCTTGAGGCGGCTTCGTAACTTTCTTCCTCTCGCGACCAAAATTGCGCTAGCTAATTCACTTCTTCTTCCTATTTTGGACTACGCTGATGTTTCTTATCTTGATCTCACAGAGGAGCAGTTGAATAAGCTTGAGCGTATTCAAACGTCTGTATCCGGTTCATTTTCGGTTTGCTGAAATATGACCACGTCTCCTATTATCGCACGCATCTCAAGTGGCTCCCTATCCGTTTTCGCCGTAACTCTCATATTCTTTCTCTTTTGTACGGCATTCTTTTTAACCCTGCAACTCCCCGTTATCTACAAGAGCGTTTTAAATTCCTGACTTCTCTCCGGTCTGCGCAAAATTTCCTCCTTGCTGTTCCTGCTTCTTCCTCCAAGTTCTATCATGACTCCTTTACTATGACATCTATCCGTCTGTGGAATGCCCTTCCTGTAGACCTAAGGCGTGCTAAAACTTTACCTATTTTTAAGAACCAGCTCAAATCTCACTATTTGTCACTAATTGAATCCACTCCCTGTCTTTAGTCCCATTTATTTTCTTTTGCTTCTGATCTATTCCTTTTCTGTTATATGGCCTTCTTATGCTTTTCGTTATTACATTCTCATATTTATTTTATTTTAAGTATTATTATACAACTAGCCGTTGCCAGCGACTTCGTCTGCAAAGAATTTGTTTATCGCTATCCCGCGGGATCTACGCAATTTCCGGGATAAAAAGTAGCCTATGTGCTATTCCAGACTTTTCTCTAACTATGTGCCAATTTTCATCCAGATCCGTTGGGCCGTTCTGGCGTGATTGAGTAACAAACAAACATCCATCCATCCATCCATACTTTCGCATTTATAATACTAGCTGTTGCCAGCGACTTCGTCTGCAAAGAATTCGTTTATCGCTATCCCGCGGGAACTACGCAATTTTCCGGGATAAAAAGTAGCCTATGTGCTATTCCAGACTTTTCTCTATCTATGTGCCAAATTTCATCCAGATCCGTTGGGCTGTTCTGGCGTGATTGAGTAACAAACAAACAAACATCCATCCATCCATCCATCCATCCATCCATCCATACTTTCGCATTTATAATATTAGTTAGATTAGATTATGTTATGTGTGTATGTATATGTGTATTATTTTATTTATTTATTTAGCTATGTATTATATTTATGTAAGTATTGTTTTATTATCCCTGCGTTTCTCCTGTCTATTTGTTTCCGCCACCTACTTAAACTGTCTCCAACTTATTTCTCTGTCTCAAAGGTTGTCTGGTAGAGATCGCTATTAAGCGATAAGACCGCCTATTGTATACTTTGTTCTATGTTTCTGTATTGTTTTGTACTGATTTGTGGTGTTCAATAAAGAGTATTTGTATTGTATTGTATTGTATGTGTGAGTCTCACGTTAGTTTCATGTTGACAGAATATGTCTGTCTGTCTATTCTTTTTTTTTTTTTTATGTGAATAGGAAGGAAAACGAGCAAGTGGGTCACCTGATGGTAAGCGATCACCACTGCCCATAGACACCCGCAACCCCGGAGGGATTGCAGATGCGTTGCCAACCTAGAGGACTTAGATGAAATGCCTCTTGTGCCCGTAATTTATTTCGTTGAAATAATCATTTTATTCTGCAAACGATTTTCTGTATGACATTTTGATTTGGTTATTTAACATAAACAGAGCATAGAATAGACCAGGCCCTTGATCGGTAATACATTGAAAGAAAGAGATGTCCTTATACAGAATTACCTATGTGTAGGCGAGACTATCCTTTTTTGTCCCTTTTTCGCGAATGCGGTACTTTTGCTGGCCACACTTTAACCCCCTTATTCATAAACGCACTATAGGCCTCTGCTAAGTCAGTAATCGTTTGTCCTTATCTGTGAAAGGTAAATGTCAAAGTGACAGATAAGGACAAACGATTACTAAGTTAACAGAGGCCTATAGTGCGTTTATGAATAAGGGGGTAAAACTGTGGCAGACATAACCTGTGAGCGAAAGTGATCGGTGAAAATAAAACAACTTTTGGGTTTTTAAGTGAAAAGAGTTCATTTAGTATGTTTTTGAGACGTTAAATTAACGTTCCGCTATAGTGTTGGTGAATTGTAGTGTTTTTGTTAACTCAGGCTATTAGTGCACTATATGGTCATAACTAGGATACGTACTTATAGATACTATCTTTGTCTCAAAGTGATACGCAAGCGCCTGGTCTATTCTATGCTCAGTCTACGTTATTTAATCACCTTATTATTACAGTAACTTTGACATTATATTATTATTGTTTTTGGTTTTGTCATTTTTGTATTATTAAATTAAATTAAATTAAATTTACTCTTCACGATTTCAATCTAAATCCTCCTAACTTGACAATGTAAGTACAAATTTATGATATAATTTTTATTGAATGAATAAATAGTCCAATCTATGTAAGAAACCAATATAAAACGATTGTTCTGAATAAGAAGGAAGATAAATCCGCCTCGCTCTCTCTAATAGCGTCCGCGCTGTGCTCATCACTCTGCATTCAAAATTAGTTAATTAAACGTATATTGTGCTAAAAAAAAATAACTGCTAACACTGTATTATCATATTTATTTGCCGAATCGTGTAGAACGCTCGGTGCGCGACTCACTCGCACTTGGCCGGCTGGTGTGTGGTGGACGTACCTCCGATGGCGAGGCAGCTCCTGATCTCTGGCATGCCGGTCATCTTCATGTGCTTCACGAAGTGCTGGATGATCTCGAAGGTCTGCTTGGCGAGCTCGCGCGACGGACAGATGATGAGACCGTACGGACCCTCGTTCCTGCACAACACCATACATCATCATCCTGTAGAGACTGTGACTGTGTGTGGAGGCCTAGACGGACGTTCCGTGATCGAATTGGGGACGTTTTGGAAAAAGGCCAGGTCAAGAGTACCCGAAACCGACGAGCATGTACGAAGAGATTGATGAATGTGGATGAAGCAAAAGAGGTATATGTACCAGGTTCGTAGCAAGTGGAACAAAGTAGTCTCTGCCTACCCCTGTGGGAAAGAGGCGTGACGGTATGTATGTATGTATGTATCCTGTAATCCCTGACAGGGCTCAGCATATTTTCACACTCGGGGCAATCTCGCGCCGCGACCTCCAGGGATTTTATTAGTTATTTATGTGGCTGGCGCATAATGAGAGGCATTAAAACACGAGTGGGGTTTTATGAAACGAAACGAAGCTGAGTTTCATAAATTGCAAGAGTGTTCTAATGCCTATTTATGTACAGTCTCATACATAACTTTAAAATAAGAGTTTTTAATGATTCACGGTTAAGTTCATTCGAAATATTATACTCGTCTAGTCTACCCGTGTAACCCGTACCCGTACCCATCGTCCGTCGTTGAGTCTACATGTGATCATGATGCATGCAACTGTATCGAAATATCGGGAGCTCAATAAAGGTAATCGCGGTTCACATCCCGTTTATAATATTTGGAATAACTTTAAAAGTTTTCTACATTAAAGGTATACATATAATTTGAAGTGCGAGTCGGACTCGCGCACGAAGGGTTCCGTACCAGAAATACTCTGTTGTATGGGAGCCCCCCTTAATTATTATTATTATTTTGATTTTAGTATTTGCTGTTGTAGCCACAATAAAAATACATAATATGCGGAAATTTCAACTGTCTAGCTATTACGGTTCTTGAGATCTAGCTCGGCGAGTGGTAGCCATGAAAAAGGGCTAAAATATCACGTTTTTTGTATGGGAGCCCCCCCCTAATTATTATTATTATTTTGTTTTTAGTATTTGTTGTTATAGCGGCAACAGAAAAACACAATCTGTGAAAATTTCAACTGTCTAGCTATTACGGTTCTTGAGATACAGCCTGGTGACAGACGGACGGACGGACAGCGAAGTCTTAGTAATAGGGTCCCGTTTTTACTCTTTGGGTACGGAACCCTAATAAAACTACCATTTTATTGTTGGTGTTGCCAACATCGACAACCACATCACAGACAATAGAAGAGAAGAGAAACATCAATGACACGAACACGAGTAGCGAACAAGATGCTTGGCGGCGTAAAGGTTTAAATATGACCTGATGAAGGGCAGTTGGGTCTCCTGCTCGGCGCACAGCAGCAGCAGCGGCAGCGTGAACACCAGCGTCTTGCCGGAGCCGGTGAAGGCGATGCCGATCATGTCCCGGCCCTGCAGCACCGCCGGGATGCCCGCCACCTGGATGGGGGTGGGCTTCTTGATGCCCTTCTCTTCGAGGCCTCGGAGGATGCCTGGAGAACAACTATTGTATGTACTATTCTACGTGCGCTAAATGATTTAGAAACCTAATTTCGTAGTGTAATCGCGTTTAAGAAGTAAGGATCCTAAAAAGTATCCTAATTAGCTACAAGGATGGTCTTTGACAAATGGTTTAGGCCTAGACGGACATATAATAAAATAATAAAAATAAAATAGCTTTTATTGATTCCTTACCAACTATGTTATTTACCAACTGTGATCAAATTGGGCACGTTTTGTAAAAAGGTCAGGTCAAGAGTACCCGGAACCGACGAGCATGTATGAAGAGATTGATGAATGTGGAGGAAGCGAAAGGTATGTCAGGATCGCAGCAAGTGGAACAAAGTAGTCTCTGCCTACCCCTGTGGGAAAGAGGCGTGACGGTATGTATGTATGTTTGTATGTATGAATGGTTTAGCATCCTAGTTAGGAACGTGTAATAATATTTAGTGCAGTTAGTCGCCCTCGCCAGAGGCGTCTTTACCCATGGTGCAGGGTGTGCGGCGCGCACGGGCGCCGGGTCTAAGGGGGCGCCGAGCGCGCTCTAATGCGACACCTGCAAAGATGCGTCGCTCGCGGCGCCGGCGCTCTCAAAGACCCTGCGCTGCGCCCGTGTTATAGCGCCAGGGTACTGGCTGCACACGGGCGCCACAAGGGCTAGAGACGCCTCTGGCCCTCGCCACGCGCACCTGCCTGACGGCGGTACGTGTCTGATTCAGTGACTAGATTCAGGAATAGTGTAATCAGAAGCGTTTTACTTCAGAAGCGCATCCTAATTAGGATGACTAAATTTAGCCATGCGTAATAGGCACAGGCCCCTGGTCACGGGCAAAGTTGTCCTAGCCCACATACCTTTGGGGAACTTCATGTGCTGGAAGGTCCTGATGGGCGGCGGCACGTCCTCCCCCTCCACGAGGATCATGAGCTCCTCGCGCACGCGCTCGTGGCGCTCCGGCGGCTGCGAGAGGATGCAACGCGGCGGACGCCAGGAGGTCTTTATGGGGTCCTCGTATTGGATGCCTGGGGAAGGCACAAGCATTCATAGGTTTAGCAACTTGTAGTTTTAGTGTTCCGTACCCAAAGGGTAAAAACGGGACCCTATTAGGTACTAGGACTTCGCTGTCCGTCCGTCTGGCTGTCTGTCTGTCATCAGACTGTATTCATTAACCGTGATAACCAAGGGCTCTTTTACATGTATTTTTTTGGAGCTACCAGCGCATTCGGAAATACCGTCTATGCCAAGAAGAAAGCGCCGCAAGAAACTTGGCAGAAAGACATTTTTTCTAGAATGATAGAGATAGAACTGGGATTAAGGGGAAGGTACCTTTAGCGAGTTCAGCGACCCCCATGAGCGCCTTGCTTTGCGCGACGCTCTCCAGTATGTGCTGCTCCTCCCGCGCCTGCCGCTCGGCTGCCGACAGCGCGCGCTGCTCGGCCAGCTTCTTCAGCGAGCTGTGCTGCTCTAAAAGCGACACATTGTACTTGCGGCCCCATTCTTCTTGTGATGCTGTAAGAGACAGTTTTATGATTAAGAAAGGGCAAAGATCGACAAAGAATAACCAGCTTACTCATAAACTCTAAACATTTTTGTTTGAATAAATTTGTACACATTTTAATAAGTCTGTTGGAGTGAGGTCAGGTAATTTGCTATCAAATAAATTTTTAAATATGATAACAATTGCTCAATCCCCAACGTGCCCACATTGTGGCAAGGTTGAGGATTTAATAAATTTTTTAATGGAATGTGAGTCACAAAGGATAATAGAGAGAGGTACTTGGCTGATGTGAGCCTGTTTAATGGAGAAGTTAACACAACATTGAGTTTTCCGGCATCAGAAAACGCAGTATTGAATATGCAGGTTTGTGAAACACTCCTTAGCTGCCAGAGAATCTGGTTGTGGGCGGGGGAGTGTTTAATGAATCTGATCCAAGAGACATCCAATGAGGCTGGCCTAGTCACACAGGTGCACTTAAGCCTCGTAAAAATTTGAGATAAAAAAAAATAACTCTGTTCCAATTGTTGTCTTCTGCATAAGATAAAAATAATTCATCAGAAGATTCCGAATCAGCCGTATTTATGACAATCCCATATTTAAGAGAACAAGGGACCAATTTATTTAAGTGAAAAAACATGGAATATCACAATACTAAAGCACAATGAAGAATATTAAATATTGATTTTCTATTTCATGTTTGAATGATTTTTCACAATATTGTGAAATCAAGGCACCCACCGTTTGGCCCAGTTGGTTGTTACCCTACCTGCGAAGCAAGCGTCCCAGGTTCGAATCCTGGTAAGGGCATATATTTGTGTGATGAGCACGAATATTTGTTCCTGAGTCATGGATGTTTCTATGTTTATTAAAATTAATTTCTACTGTTGTTTATTCTAATGTTTTCAGAAGTGTAACTTACTGTCATCATCAGGATCGTTGTCACTAGAGCTCTTAGTCTCCGCAGAGGCCTCAGCAGCGATCTGTCCAAGGCGTCCGAGCTTTAAAAGCTGCTGTTTCTTCCGTTCTCTAACTGGTACATAAGGCTCGTAGTTATCAATGTCCTCTTCCGATTCTGACTTTTCTTCACGTCTATATCGTTTAACTGGAGGAGGAGGAGGAGGATCCGATTGCTCACCAGACATGTTGTAGCTGATATTAACGGATTATTTGTAAATATACGATCATAAACAAACAATTATAACCTCAAAAATGTGACGTTCGAGCTCAGAGGCTCAGAGCGTTCCCTTTCACATGTTTGTTTTGACACGTTTAATTATCTTATCTAATTAAGAATTAGACTGACGTACAACGGAACGTAAAGTAAAAGTGTTCGTAAAGTTTGATTCGCTTACAAACGTAAAATAAAAAAAGTTAATATCATTATCCTTTTTCTATTTTAGTTTCTTGGATTTTAGAATATAAGAATCAATAATTTTGGTAATAAAATGCTAAAATGGTTCAAGTTATTGCATTTATAATATTTAACGCTCTGTATGTAAAAAAAAAGAAACACAATTTTGTTTGTGTTCGTTTTCAAACATCAAATCAATCAAATATTCGGAATGGCAAAAATGTCACGAATATGTCAAAATATGCAAGTGACACGTAATTTCACTTAATTATATTTGCATTTTGCGACCTCCAAATGTGTAAATTTACGAGAAAAACTGTTTTAACCGATTAATTGTTTAGTGATACAATGTCTGACAAAAGTTTCGGTGATCACATGAGTCGGGGTATGGTGAAAAATCCACTGCTTTCAACGGCAGTGACTGGACTGTCTATCGAAGATTTGACACAAAACGCCGTGTTGTTGCCTGTTTCCCGAAACCAAGCCCTGCTGGGGGGACAAGGTGAGTGCCATTATTTATTTTTATCCCGAGAAACATCGCTTGAACGGTCTTGGCATTACAAAACATCATAATCAGTGATCGCGAATTTTTCTTAGGTCAACTGTCATTTTACATTACGTTGGCCTATATTCCGTGTTTTTAATCGAATGAACTAGCCTAACGTGATATTTTTGAGCTGTAAAAGCCGTTATTGTGTGTTAAAATCGTTAAATCAACCTAAATCAAAGCGCAACAAGTTCTTTGTTACATTAACTGTCAGCCTCATGTCTTTCTTGTACAGATCTTATAAAAACGCACCGTTTGAAAGTGGCTTCGTGCCTGAATTTGATTTATTGTTTCGTACCAAGTTGCATGATATCCAGAAGTTTATTGACATTATTACGTTAGTGAGTATATTTCTCAATATTCATCACATCATATTTTGACACTTGTTTTATAGGGCTATGACAGTAATCAGTAATGTCTCTCTGTCTTTTTACCTGGCAAGGCGAAAAACTCCTTTATATACCTAAGTTTGGTTTCTTGTTGTTTGCTATCATTTTACAATTCAACTGCGTTATTGATCTTAATGAAATTTGGCCAAGAGGATAGTTTAAACATTGAGGAACAGTAAAAAAAAATCAAATTGTGTATCACTGTGGAACCTTGTCATTTCCATTGACATAATATACATAGCCCTCACACAATGACAAAGAATTATTGTGCTGTTGTCTATCAAAAGCTTCTATAAAGGTATGTGATTCCGTTTCTTCAACCATACATATTTATTTATTTATTTACAGCCTTTTTATCAGGTTACTCGTTACTCCCAGAAACCTGTGTGCCTTCTGGCACTCCCCCAGTCCCCCCAGATGAGCAGCGACGCTCAAATAATAACCATACATATTACTGCTGTCCTAATACAAAAGGATGCATGTCTGTTTCATAGGTTTTGAGAACTACTTAAATCTATTTTTCTGTTTGATTTGAATTCCAGAATAGGCTGATTTAAAATTACTATACTTTTTATTATTATGGTGCCAGTGTTGACACCTGTTGCATGTAGTATTTGGACAATTGACAACATTTCATATTTCTGAGCCTATAATTTTAATGGTTCTCTGTATTTTGTTTGAAAAGATGAACATGCTGACAGTTTAATTTTTGCGCTAGGGCTTGTATTTAATTTATAATTAATTTATTAATTTGTGCTTATTCTAAAAGGGTGTAACTCCGATACTATCACAGAATACACACTTATCCCTTTGTCTTTTCTCTATAGAAAAAAACTGACGTTAATTTCAAATTGTCAATGTCAGGCCATTTACTCTGAAATTCGATTTTCGAATTTCGTTTCCTGCCGTTCCGCTCATACTAATGGCCATTAGTTTGAGAATGAGAGGGATGGTACGATACGAACTTCGAAAATTGAATTTCGGAGTAGCCCCCCTGGCCTTATTCTCCAGTATTCGATTTCGAGGTTCGCTTCGTGGTGTTCCGCTCATACTAATAGTCATTATCTTGAGAGTAAGAGAGAAGGTATGCATCGAACTTCGAAAATAGTTTCAGAGTTGCCCCCCTTGTACTTTGAAGATGTCAAAAATACAAAATTATGATCGCTTATTTTTTCTCGTGAAAAAAGCAGAGGCGTTTCACCTATCCTGTGGTAGTTTTGGTAAAATTAGGACATATTTTTAATTATTTTTTATAATAAGCAATATAAAAATTATATAAACATATTGCAGTGATTAGGAGGCAAAATGCTTTTGAACCATGTATACATTTTCAGGTGTTATAAAAATGAAATGTTGTCAATTCGGTTTTCTAACAGTATTATCTAGCATTTTCATCAAGCTATCTAAGCATATCTCCTTATTTATTTTCTAAAATATCAATGTTCATAAACATGACATCACTTTAATCTAAATCGATAATCATTTATTGGCTATAAAATATAAAGGTATAAAATTTTAATTCAATAATTACACTAACTATAACAGTCAAATATCCTAAACTTGTTTTGTATAATTTCACTTATTTAAATTAAGTAAAAAATTAGTGGTTGTAAAAATAATTTCATCTTAATTTATCTAAATTCATTTGCAATTTAATTAGAATGGTATAACATGGGTTAGATTCGATTTTGTAATGTTTTATCAAGCAATTTCATTATTCTGTTAATATCATTTATGTATTGAAGAATAAAGATATAAAAGGATAAAATGAATTTATAGCAAGTGTAAAATTATAGCAAGTGTTTTTTTTTATAATTTTGACCATTTGAAATGTTTTTAAATTTCATATCAAATAAAATAAGTTAGGCCTGCAGTCCAGGATTCGGCAGTTTAACATAATAAATATCCGTAACATTATCTACGTTTCGTCGTTGTGTCGTCATTTGGTAAAATAATAATAATTTTTTCACTAATAAAAATGACAAAAGATTGCCTGAGTTATCGTTTTTCTGCCTGTAGTTTTATGCGTAATGAGTTTTGGACAAGGAACGTTTATAGGGGGGAAGGGGTCAGCAAAATATCACAACAGGAAATCAAAAAATAATGTAAAAAACCAAGTTATTGCTGTTTTTTTTCAATTATGTGTGGTAGGGCCTTGTGCAAGGTCCGTCCGGATCGCTACCACCATCTTACTCGCTAATCCTGCCGCTAAGCAGCAGTGTTTGCACTGCTGTGTTCCGGTGTGGAGAGTAAGACAGCCGGGGAAATTACGGGCACAAGAGGCATTTCATCGAAGTCCTCTAGGTTGGCAACGGATCTGCAATACCTCCGGGGTTGCAGGTGTCTATGGACAGTGGTGATCGCTTACCATCAGGTGACCCACTTGCTCGTTTGCCTTCTATTCACATAAAAATTAAGTAACTTAATTCATATTAAAAATAAAAAAAATAAAAAAAAAATATAATAAAAAAATATATTATACTAAAAATTAATTCATACTAAGTCCGAAAAATACACGTGATCTTGAATGGGGGGGAGGGGGTAGCGTTATAATCACCAAATATCACCAAGAGGAAGGGGGGGGGGTCAAAAGTAGGTCAAATATGATCACATGATTTCTGGATGAGCCCTTATGACCAATGATAATTATGGGACAAAGAGGGACCTGTTACAACCCCCGGCACGTAAGTCTAACGATGACGAGTCACCAACTTATTTCTCTGACTTATTGGTTGTCTGGAAGAGATCGCTATTAAGCGATAAGACCGCCTATTGTATACTTTGTTCTTTGTTTCTGTATTGTTTTGTACTGTTTGTGGTGTTCAATAAATAGTATTTGTATTGTTGTATTGTATTGTGGAAGGGAGCTGCGACCCACGGATAACGTATTTTATACTTCTGCACATACAAGGTCAGATTAGACTTACGTGCCGGCACCTGTAGCCGTGACTTTAATTTGCCATTTTAACAGATGACAGATGACTATAGGTATTACCTGTTGCTATGATGATATTTATGATGTTATGATGCCATGACTAATCGGTCGTTATTGGCACAAGTGTTTCAATCTATATAAATAATTCGATTGCCATATTATGAATGCCAATTTGTTTTTTTTTCTTATTGATAATTGTGTCAGGATGTTGGTAGGAAATATTTTTTTGGGGAAAAGGTCTGCAGTTGAACTCAGTCGCGATCAAACACTAGTGACATATTGTATAGAACATAATAACGTAATTGCAATTTTGATTTTAGAAAAAAGCAGCCAGTGCCCTACTCATTAACGCAATAAAAATGATGTTATAATTAGATAACATTTCTATAAATATGCAGAATTAAATACACCCTAATGTGGCTTTGTAGTAGATCCAGTAATTACCCCCTTACAACCTGACATACTCACAAACTTTACCTCTTTATTATATTAGTAAGTGTAGATATACAATTCAAGACAATTCAAGCTTGCAAAACGCCTGTGCCAGATTTTGTTTTGACATTCCGTTTCGCTCTCATGTGACTCCTTTCCTTAACAGGGGTAAACTTCTTAAAATGGCACGTCGAACGCTCCATCTTACTACTCTTCTATTCGGAATAATCAAAACCGAGAAACCCTCCTATCTTTTTAATAAACTTAGTTTTTCAAACCGGACCGTGCGGCTGGCCCCCCGCCTTCTTTTTCCCCACCACAAGGGCGCCTCATTTCGTGGCAGCTTTAAACATGCTGCCACGAAATGCTGGAACAACATCCCGCCACCAATAAGAAATGTAAATTCAAAGAGGAGCTCCGTAATCAATTGCGAGACGCTGCGTGTCGCGCAGTCATGTATCGCATGCCATCTAGGATTCACGTAATATCAGCGTCGAGCCACTTTTAGTGACCCGACAAGTGCTGAGTGGACTCCTTTTTCGCATTTGCTTTTATTTCTATTTAAATTTTGCATTATTTTTAACATAAACATTACTGTATAAGGTGTAATTTTGCGAAATAAAGATTTGTTATTCTTATTCTTATATAATGTAAGTATATTAGCCCACTGCTGGGCAAAGGCCTAGGCCTCCCCTTTTTCCGCCATTTGACCCGGACTTGGGCATTCTCCTGCCACTCTATTTGATAGATAATACAAAACAGTTTTTAAATTAAATATAACATAAATATAAGTAAAAAACATACAGATTTTGTATCTTCAGGTGCACACAATAAAATTAAAAACATATTAAAATAAATTTATTCGCAATTATAAATTTACAAATAATATGGCTTTACAATTAGTAAACACTTAACTAATTAATGATATCATATTCATATACTTAGTTATATTTATAAATACATCATGTTGTACTACCCGTATAGTGAAATAAAGTTATATCGTAGTTTGGAACCTAAACTCGGTTTTTTTTTAACGAGTTTCCTTCAAATTTCTACATATATTTTTTTAAATAAAACATGTGTTAAGTACTTAATTAGGTTTATGCCGTTTGGTTTTACCATTCGCTAAACTCTCCCATTGTGATATTCAACTGAAGTTATTATATTAAAACTAGCTTCTGCCCGCGGCTTTGCTCTAGTCCTAGTTTTATCTTCAAACTTTCAATATTTAAACCATCCAGACTTGCACAAATACTTCAAAACCAAAATTAACCGAAGTGGTCCAAACATTTTCAAGTTTTAGCGAGACAAACGAAACGAATAGCAATTCATTTATATATGTACAGATGTAAGGTATGTTCATTCTTACCTGTCCTATTTGGTAAACAAAATTCTAACCTCAAAACGTCTCATTTTTGTTATTTTTTAACTATTTCATCGTAAATAAATTAACTGGAGATAAAATATCAGCAAAATTATGTACAAAATATTACCTCAGGTTTATTTGATAACATAATACACCTTATTCTTTACAAAAATTTGTATATTGAGGTTAGAATTTTGTTTACCAAATAGGACAGGTAAGAATGAAAATGGTATATATGTATAGATGTGTTAAAATTATCTTAATTTAAGGTAACTAAGTTAACGTAATTGACAAAAACATAGATGTGCAATACACTGACGTTAGATTAGATCCACGCTCAAATAACTGAGACGAGATTAAAAAAAAAGATACATGGCGCGTGTCAAAAACAAAGTTATTACTCTTCATTTAAAGAGTGTCACTGGAATCTCAGTCTCACGTGTAAAAGTGGCCTCGTCTATCCCGCTCTGACCTACGCGTATTATATCGCTCTCTTTCGTTGCCGATGTATCTATATCTATGGACACAAAACTCTAGTCTTAAATTAAGTTTTTACATCACAATAGGCATACTGTTAATTCATTTAGTTAAATTACAAGAATACTTCTAAAAACAAGATGCTGTTGGTAGGCCTCCAACAAGATGGAGCGACGACCAGTAGGCTTATTGTCTAACTCGCTCGCGATCGCCATCGTGTTCATTTTGACAGTTCATGTATAGGCTGACAATTGGCATCGGAATCAGCTAGCTGTCACATTCATACCAGAACTGTCAAACTGGACACGATGCCGATCGCGAGCGAGTTAGACAATTAGCCTACTGATCAGGATCGCGGGATCGCGGTGGATGCGGAAGGCACAGGACCGGTCCGAGTGGAGAGCCTTGGGGGAGGCCTATGTCCAGCAGTGGACGTCTTTCGGCTGATATGATGATGATCATGAGAGCTTTAAACAGTGAAATAGTTAACGAAAAAGTAACCTAATTTACAATTAAAACCATCGCCATCACAAATAATGCTCGTGTTTCGCCGTCTGAGTGTCAACATATGGATGGACGGAGAGTTTTTTTATTTGAAAAGCCGTAAATAATCACTACATAGTATAAAACAAAGTCGCTTTCAACTGTCGGTCTGTCAGTCCCTATGTATGCTTAGATCTTTAAAACTACGCAACGGATTTTGATGCGGTTTTTTATAATAGATAGATTGATTCGAGAGGGTTTAGGTTGCGACCAAACCGTCGCCTAAATGCAGTGACGTGTCGTAGGCGTCACGTTTTCTCACCGTTTCTTCATACATTTTGTTGCGATTCCGTAACGTCACCGTTTTTTAAGCGGCGGTGTGGTCGCACCCTTATATGTATAATACGCAGACGAAGTCGTGGGCTGAAGCTTTCTTATTAACCATCATTTTCCCGGCGTCTTAACTTAAACTCACACGTTTGTGTCCTGCAATGATATGTTGAAATTATATATTTAACGGCTTCACGGTTGCTATAAAGGCTTGGTAATAATAAAATTGCTTCATTCAGATAGTATAAAAAGGTTAACAATTTGTATGACAAATAAAAGTATTAGTACTTTCTATCACACTTAAAAATAAGACTACAGACATTATCAAAGGGGATATAGACCGCCATTAAACGAGCTTGAGTCGTGAAGATGGTTTTAAATTGTCAAATGTCTGGAATATTCATGTTTTTTTTTCATGGCTTTCATCAAAGGCTCATTTATGTAATAAACAATAAAAAATAACTATGAAAACAACCGAAATATGAGCTATCAAAACGTTCTGACAAATGACTTACTGCTCCTAAAAGGTTGTGGTAGTCCGCTAGATGAGGGCCTCGCAACACCGGTCTTTATGGCGCTCTATGGCGGAGGCCTGTGTTCAGCAGTGGACGTCTTTTGCTTCAGATGGTGATGAATTTCATAGCGACCTTGATAAGGCCCTTCCGTTACCTACTTAAACTTTATCTAATTTTAATTCCTAGTAGACGTGCTGTAGGGCAGTTCCCTTGACTCCTTCCGCCTCCTCACGCACCAGTAGATGAGGAATATGATGAGAGCTATGACGGCGATCGCTAGGAAAACGCCAAGCGTTATGGCTGCTATAGATGCTCCGTTCAGATAGCCTGGGAAGAAAGAGATGGAATTAGTAACGGGCCTCTAGCTTTACGCGAAGCCACTGGCTCTAGAACCTAGAACACAGAAGAACCCTTGATCTACTTCTTTATATTGAAGGATCCTCTCTTCATGAATTTACTGGCCCCAGACGTTATATACTCGTGAGCAAAAAACTGAGTCACTTCCCGTAGAAAGTTGAATGAAAAGTGACCCAGTTTTTTGCTCCCGAGAATAGTTACGCCTTTGTACTCACCGCTTATGTCAATCAAGTAGCTGTTGACATTGCCGTTGGCGTCCACAGCGGTGACAGAGAGTCGTGGTGCGCAACAAGTCGCTCTGTAAGTTGCCATGACTTCCTCTCTAGTCCCTGCTATGAAGTTGCTGTCATACATGAGACCAATCGGTGACGATGTCAATCGCAGAAGACCTGGAACGGATACAGGAAATTAGCAGAGGTCTATAATTGAAAGGGGATAGGCAATTAATTCAGTGCTGCTATAAAACTATAGGCCGTGAGCTCTTAGAATACCATTCGGGTTTGTCTTGCTGTCTTACTTACTCTCATGGGTTTTGGGTTCGATACTTGAATCGGTCCAGACTCCTAGTGACCTACGTGTAAGATAATGGTCAAAGAATACACATATAGAAGCATCCCCCTATTAAGATTGTAGCGACACTAGCGCCACCTAGTTGGCCGCTACATAACTACTACGACGCACGAGTAGCCAGCGCCAGTTCTAATCTAATGACAGCTCTAGTGACAGCTGTCACATCGTTCTACATCCCGCTAACGAAGTTTCTTAACACGGATGCATAAATACAACATCCAACTCTCTTCTTTCGGACTTCGGTCCCTAGGTATAACATCTGTCTGAAGAGAGATCTCTCTATTGTGCCACTCCCCACATTGGTGACCCCCAAAAGATCAAAGAATCTTAACACACCTGTGGAAGCATCCCGTGCAAATATGGTGGCGGACCAGGCGTGTTCAGCGCAGTCGTCTCCTAGCTTTCCGACGCACATGCCCTGGAAGTTGTGCCTGAGGGTAGGAGCCCACACGTCGGAGCTATCCACCGAGTTGACCACGTAGACGTACGCTGAGATGCTGACTTGGTCTAAGCCTGGAAAGAAAAGGATCATGAGGCAATTTAGATCAGATAACCAAGGTGTTTGCCAACAAAGGTGACTCGAGGATGTTTTATAACCGGGAAGTAACAGGGCTCGCGACGCGAGCCTCGTCAACACTAGGGTCTTTGGTTACTGTAACTGTGATAGTCATGGTTACAGCTCGCAGATGCGTAGCCTTATGATTGCTCTGAAAGTGTTCTCAATTTCCGCTTTTGTAAATATTATTTTTTGACTTTCTCTTCTCTAAATGCTTCTTGAGATCGGGTTACAATAATCTATTCCTAAACTAAACAAAGCTATCGTGTTTGACAAGTCGTGGTTTGATTTAAGTGGATTGAAATTCCTATAGAATATGTTTGATGTCCAATAGTTTCACCTTTGTTTAAATGTATTTTCTACTATTTTTTCTGATAACGAGTCGATATGCCACAATACATGCATTTCTCAACCATGTTTAGAAATAAATTTTATCGAATTCTGCACGTGGTAACTGTAATATCATTGCCTGAACTCAATATTATGAATGAAAAGTTGCAGTTAACACATGTTTTTGCTGTGAAAATTACAGATAACATTTAAAAGTTCAGTAAACTTACCATAGGCGGTGAAGGTGATGAGGTCTCTAGCTCCGGGTTGAGCTGATGTGGTGATGCCAGCACTGACAATCACATTTGCCGTCTGTCCGGATCCTATAGTTTGCCTGCAGTAGTTGAATTAACGTTATCATAAGGACAGAAAAAGCCTAACACAATAATTCTATACTAGCTGGTTTATTATTGGTTTTTATAGCAGTTCGCCTGATTAGCGAAAACTAAATTTTATCATAAATAAAAAAATGTGCGTAAGTTGGAACGTAGGAGTCGTTGACTTGCATAAAAGTTACGACAGATGGCACCACAGCACACGCCACTAATGGCGTATTTATAACAATCGATTGATGCTAAATGTGGCCTTTAAGTTTTGTTAACTCAGGCTGTATCTACCCCGTAAGGGATAATGATATATGTATGTATAGAAAAAGACAGATGATGAAAGAAGGTTTATGCAGTAGTACTTACGATGTAGGATTGATACCTCTCAGGAACCTGAGTTCGCCGATAGCTTCGAAGGTGAACCTCACTGATGTGTCGCGATAGTTGCTCACCTCGAAATGTAACTAGAAGCAACAAAGGAGCCACTTTAAAATAACCTAATCTAACCTAAAAAAAACATTTTTAATACAAGCTTTTTGCTGCCTGTACTTTTTATTGACTGTACTTCTTTGTCATCTATTCTATCTTGCATGTGTATACCAAATTTCAAGTCAATCCGACAAACCGTTGAAGAGTTCCCTTCTGCGGAGACGGTCCTGGTTGGGTCACGATAATTTCATTACAAGATTGTTGTATTGTCACCGGACTTACATAAGCGTGCCAAATTTCACGTTAATCCAAGTACTGGAAGGGGGTCAAATTTCAATGACTAGATTTGACCCGATGATGCTGGTAAATATTGACATAACAAAATATAGCTGTATATAATATTGAATTGAGGGCGGAAGATATACACACCTGTAAATTATCTCCAGGAGCGCCGTACAATCTTGTACTTAATCCTATCTGCACTGCTGTCAGAATTGTGCCTCTTTGGTTGACAACCTGTAATTGAGAAAAGCTATGTGTATTTCTAAATATTACTGGAAACCAGAAAACAAGGAAAAATCTGAAAAAGTAAAGCTATGGCCGGAAATCGAACTCGGATCCTCAAGCCATCAATCCGTGCGTGATGCTTGCTACCTCTACACTACAATACAATACAATAACTCTTTATTGGACACCACATATAACAATCAAAACAGAAAAAAGGTATACAGAAGTAATAACACTACACACAATTACAAACTCCCGTGGAGCATCTACGGAGTGGATCTATCGGGAGTTTGTAATTGTGTCGGAGACTGCGGCTGATTTTATGGATGAATGGAGATATTGGAGATATACACTCAAAAATTCTAGCAAGATATTGACCTGGCCTGTTCTTTAAAAAACTGCCGTTGCATACCTGTGACATGGCTCTATTAAAAGGCAGTACATTGCTGTCGTTGTACTGCAGTTTTGCATATGCTGCCGAATTGGCATCCTCGGCGCGCTCTAGATCGCTCGGATCCGGGATAGCGGACCTGCCCATGCGCACCTCCGCTTGGTTCAGCGGCCCCGAGAGCCGAACGAATGGCTCCCCTGGAAACGAACAAGAAAACATACTGAGAAAAGGCCGGGTGGTCTTCTAATGAAGTTATAAAGTGTATCTATGCTGTTTCCACTAATCTCAGTATTGTTGAAAGAAGAATTACTAAACATATTTATATGACGAGTGTAATTGGGAGCGTCGGGTGTTCTCTGCCCAAATTGGGGACGTTTTGGTCAGGTCAAGAGTACCTTAAACCGACGAGCATGTATAAAGAGATTGATGAATATGGATAAAGCGAAAGAGGTATGTCAGGATTATAGCAAGTGGAACAAAGTAGTCTCCTATCGCTATGGGAAAGAGGCGTGATGGTATGTTCAGTAGTGGAAAATCTAAGCGTGAATATTCTGTACCTCGTATGTCTCTTCCTAGGATCTTGGCGTAGACCCTGGCTGCTTTGACGTTGGGCATGGGCACCACTGCTTCTAGTTCTGCTATGGGACTGTCCATGGGTTCGTCTTGCCCGTCTCCCGCTATTGGTTGATAGCTGGAACATGAAATGTGGTCTGCTACAGTTGTAATATTTACCATATCTAACAGGCAGTGAACAATAAATTACCTTGCTACATAAATAAAATATGATAGACTAATGACCATACTGATAGATGATACATTGAATTGAGACGTTGCCATTTTGACTAATGATTATACTGATGGATGCTACATTGAGATGTTGCCATTTTAACCAATGACAACACTGATAGATTCAACAGTAGTCATGTTTAACCAACAATGATAGGTTCTGATTCTGATAGATGATAGGTATGAGACGATGATGATACCATTTTGACATAATGACAGATGATATACATTAACACGTAGAAGCTAATTTTATTACCATACTGATATTTAGATGAGAGAAACGTTGTTATTTTGACCAAAGAGCAATAGGACAATACAATACAAATACTCTTTATTGAACACCACAATGATTTGGACAAAACAATACAGAAACATAGAACAAAGTATACAATAGGCGGTCTTATCGCTTAATAGCGATCTCTACCAGACGACCTTTAAGACAGAGAAATAAGTTGGAGACAGTTTAAGTAGTTGGCGGAAACAAATAGACAGGAGAAACGCAGGACATGCTGCCTCATAGACGCGTCGACTGAGTTTTTACCTGAAGGGCAGTTTAGCGAGTTCGACGCCATACTCGTCGGTGAGAGCTGATTCCCTAACGCTGGACACGGGTCCCATCACACGGATCTTGAGCAGATCTGCAAATAAAAAGCAAAAAACCAATTAAGTACAAAACAGCCAGGCTCTCTATTTACGTTACACTATTTCACCAACGTAACAATTGACAACATTTCATTTTTATAACACCTGAAAATGTATATATGGTTCGAAAGCATTTTGCCTCCTGATCACTGCAATATGTTTACATAATTTTAATATCGCTTATAATAAAAAATAAAAATTAATTAAAAATATGTCCTAATTTTACCAAAACTACCACAGGATAGGTGAAACACCTTTGCCTTTTTCACGAGAAAAAATAAGCGACCATAATTTTGTATATGACAACTTCAAAGTACAAGGGGGGCAACTCTGAAATTCTATTTTCGAAGTTCGTTGCATACTTTCTCTCTCACTCTCAAGATAATGACTATTAGTATGAGCGGAACAGCACGAAGCGAACCTCGAAAATCGAATATTGGAGAATAGGGCCTGACATTGACAATTTGAATTTGACGTCAGTTTTTTTTCTATAGAGAAAAGACAAAAGGATAAGTGTCTATTCTGCGATAGTATCGGAGTTACGTCCTTTTAGAATAAGCAAAAATTAATAAATTAATAATAATTTAAATACAAACCCTAGCGAAAAAATTAAACCGTCAGCATGTTCATCTTTTCAAACAAAATATAGAGAACCATTAAAATTATAGGCTCAGAAATATGAAATGTTGTCAATTAAGTACAAAACAGCCAGGCTCTCTATTTACGTTACACTATTTCACCAACGTGACAATTGTCGGTGATATGTGACAATTCTGTTTACATTCCTATATCAATTTAGCCGTATATGTTCGTAAGATATCCACCTATACCATTTTCATTCTTACCTGTCTTATTTGGTAAACAAAATTCTAACCTCAAAACGTCTCATTTTTGTTATTTTTTAAATATTTCATCGTAAATAAATTAACTGAAGATAAAATATCAGCAAAATTATGTACAAAATATTACCTCAGGTTTATTTGATAACATAAAAACATAATACACCTTATTCTTTACAAAAATTTGCATATTGAGGTTAGAATTTTGTTTACCAAATAGGACAGGTAAGAATGAAAATGGTATAGTTTGAATGTTTTTTCATATTAATTATAAGTTATCTTTTAGTTAGATACGACAATCAATTGATTGTACCCTACGTAGTAGAAATAATTACCGATTAAGTAAGTAATATTAGAGCAACAGTGTGCATAAATGCTGTGTATAATTTTAATTGTGTTGTAGACATTGCCATGTCTGTATTTGTTAGTTCTGAGATTATGCTGTGGTTTACAATATGTAATTATACCTAATAAATAAATAAATAAATATATAAATAAATAAAAATTTACGCCGGTTGGCTTCATATTGACTACGCGTTGCATATTGAATTGTCGCCGGTCACCGACTGTTGTCGACATGGCGATATAGGGGCCAGATGCTCTTGAAATTGTTCCAGAATATTACAGCTTGGCCCTATTTTATAAAGCTACATGTTGCAATTTACAAGCGGAAGGTTCTGACTCTATGTCAGATAGAGACTTCCGCTTGTAAATTGTAACTTTGTAGCCTTTGATAAACAATAACTGTAGATACACAGTTGCGCGCCCGAATATGTCCGAGCCAAATGAGCGCCACTTTGATAAAAGTGGCCTTCTTTTTTCTCAGTACGTTGTTGTCAATGCCAGCGTAACGATGTCCACGTGCATCTTTAAAAAGTGCAAAAATCACTCGCAAAACGGAACAAATCTGATGGAATATCATACTTTCAGTGAATATCTGTTGTTTTTTCTATTAAATTCTAAGAATCAGAGAGAAATATTGATTTAAATTAATTTTAAAGCCATTTCTAAATTGCTAATTATTGCCAGAATTCGACAACATTGACATATGCCTTGTCTTTGTCACACGCACAGGAAAGCTTATCAGTAAAACGAAACAGATAAACAACAGAACATAGAACAAAAGTGTAGTGGAGTTGCCATCACCCTATTTTTTTTATTTCTAGAATTTTATGTGTTTTTGTATGAAGCTTTGATTTCCTGGATGTGTATACGTATGTCATGTCATGTATGTGTGTATGTGTTACTGGGAAACGTGTGCGATAGTTTGACTATTTGAGAACCACTCGGATCCTCAGATATCTGTTTTTAAGACAAAACTAAAGATTTAAAAATGGCGGTCACTTTTTCCATTTTTGATAACGGTTTCATGTTTGGGGACCACTCGGACCCTCAGATATCGATTTTGATAGCAATCGGTCCAAAAACTAAAGCTTGTAGCTTTATAAAATAGGGCTCTGATGGTTGTTAGTTTGACTAAATAGCCCTGTAAATGTTTGAATAGTTCTTTGACAAATATTTCCGTACATTGACCCATGTTCAAAGTGTACCGCGTCACAGGTGGGAATGAAAACTGATTCGAAGCGCCGCAAGCGGCAGATTGTCGACCCCTGATCTATGCAATCGGTATCTCAATGGCGTAGTGGATGTCGTATCGGGTGCGATAGCCTCTGCCCTCTTCGCGCTTCCGTACACTAACACAGCTCTGACGATATTGACGATGCTATGCAGTTTACGCTTCTAAAAGTTTGCTCAACTAAACGCTGCTTAATAAAACAAATACTTTTTCTCTAAAGGAAAAAAAGGAACCCTTAATCACTCTGTTGCCCGGTTGTCTGTCAATACGCTTTTTTTCAGGAACGTGTTGACGTTTAAAATTGTAATTAATACTAAATACTGAGGTCTGTGGTACCTTGAAGCTGTGGAAAAATCAAACGTCTACGTTACCTGAATCGAGAGATATAGTCATTTGAAAAGGTTTTCATACAAATTGCCGTGCTCCCAAAAAATACGGGGTCCTAGAAATTTTAAATTTGGTATGAAGGTAGCTCTTATAGTAAAATCATTTTTCTGTGTGCCTGTTTGTGTAATATAAACCAATTTAAAAACGTCTAAGTAGATTAGAGGATAATAAAATACAATGTTAACTAGTATATAGTCACTATCAGTGGCGTGGCGTCAAGTATATCAGAAGGCAAGCCGAAGGGAACTTAACTACTTAGCCTTTTCCTCTTAATTCTGCACAATAAATTGCCCAACTGCCTTAAAATAGGCAAGCCGGTGGGAATCGAGTTCTATAGACGCCACGCCACTGGTCACTATCCTATCCCTGTGTACTCTGTCAACGTATGTTCAGTCACAAGTTAAAAAAAAAAACAAAAAAATGAAAATGAATTATTTCATAAAAACAATTACAAACCATTTTATTGGCTGGAACCCCCTTTTAAGCTTAAGGAAGCCTGTGACAAAGTTATTAATAATCTAAATCTAAGCTCCAAGTTATTAATAATCTAAATCAATATGCATGCCCCAGTCATTATTAAACACGTGAATTAAAAATAACTCTATGAATTGACATCCCGATCTTTGCCCTTTGCAATGATACGCGATTTAGTCATAGCCTAAATAGATTAGATACAGATATGGCTTCTTATAATGCTTTACCAACCAGTGAATATAAAACTGGTTTTTGAGATTTATTGGACACTGATCTATTTTACATTGACACTATAAATTGGTTGTGTTGTGGTGTGTTCGCGACTTCATTTTAAATGCTTTTTGAAGTGGGTTTTAATTTATTCGCGGCGATGTTTTAATATGTATAAAACTTTTAGTTTGAGGACCGCTGTCAAATTAGATTACCAACAAAAGTTATTGACAATATTAACAATAGCAAAGAACACTATCGCATGTATCCTATTAGTTCCGTTTAGTATATTATTTATTTTCAATGAGTGACGACGTATAGATATTAGATAACCTTGTTTCGTAAATTAATTTTGTTTTTGCTACTGGACGGTTTGTGTTGCGTATTATTATAAAAAAGTTGTGTTGTCATATGTATTTGGCGCCAAAAGTGACGTTTGTTTTTTTTAATTAAGATTTCGTTTCGTTCTTGCAGTGGTTTTAGTATTATCTAAGTTTGTATGTTATTTGTATAGTTTTGTTATTTGTTAAACATGTGTTTGTTGGCATTAAAAAAAATAACATCCATTTTTTATTGAGGTTTTCGACTTTATTCTTATTCGTGATAAAGATTAGTTTAATTTTTTTTTGTTAAGTTTATCCGATATAGTGCAAAATGGGATCCGTACCACTTCTTTCAATGAACGTTTCCTCTATTACACATTACTATGTAACTTAAAATCAAGCGTTGTCGTAATACTTAATCAAAGTGTGAAAAAAAACCGGTCTACGTTGGCTGTTTACTAGAAAGCTTGAGCCTTACTAAATTAAATTTCGAACGTGCAACTCGTGTCCTTGACCCACAACGAGTGCGTCGCCATTTTGGGAAGATGGCCGACCTGTCAGCGTGACATTTGGAGGTTGTATTTTTCAATTTATTTTACTGCAAGCAAAGCTATTTTTACTATTGATCATGATTATTATAGATTATGAATTGGTATTTGATTAATTGGGAGCTATTATTCGCTTTTTTGTTTATTGTTTAAATGATTGCTTACTGGTTGTTTCGTTGGTAAATTTGCATGTTGTTAGGGAGTTTAGTAAACTTGTTTTAAAATATTAGTCTGATCAAAACCGGTTGGTGTTTCAATGAGATTTCCAGTAGTTTTTGAATTTTGATTATCATAACCACTGGTAGTTAAATGTTTGGTCATCTGTGTTCTGTGCTCGGGCTGATAGTACTATCGAACAAATAGATTCCTCACTCTCTGTGGAACCATCTCACAATAAATGTCATTGTGACGTTAAGCCGGCTACTCACACGCCTGCCGCAGGGGCAATACCGGTCGCACGGCGGTCGGGGCAATTTCGGCTGTTCTAAAAATTGCCCCTGCTTGCCTATACACATCACAATTAAGGAGGCAATACTGGGCTACTGGCCCTGCTTCCAATATTGCCCCTGCAGCTGGTGTGTGAGTTGAATAGACAAGGAGAATCATGTGACGTTTACTGTGAGAACGTTCTACGGTGGGTCAGGAAGAAAGGTTCGAATGTGTAATAAAATTATTACAAGGAGACTTTATACAAATTGAATCTGTAGGCTTATTGTCTAACTCGCTCGCAATCGCCATCGTGTTCATTTTGACAGTTCTTGTACGAATGTGACAGCTAGCTGATTCCGATGCCAATTGTCAGCCCATACATGAACTGTCAAAATGAACACGATGGCGATTGCGAGCGAGTTAGACAATAAGCCTGCTGGCGTTACTTTGCAGAAGTCCATTTCAATGAACAAAAAATATTTCCTTATTTAAAAGTATTGCTCTCGCGGATTCACATTATTGAGGATTTGTTTTAATAAATCTTGAATGGCAAATAATTTATCATCCTCAGTGTTGCGCAGTCCCGTTTATCTTCTGAATTAATTGCCCTTTTATGCCCTTATAACCTTTTCGGCGCCAACGCCACATATCAGCACCGCAGGTTCACCCCCAACGACCTTTTTTCATTCATAACCGTCCATTGGTAAACAAAATTCTAACCTCAATGTACAAAATTTAAGAATAAGGTGTATTATGTTATCAAATAAACCTGAGACAATATTTTGTAAGTACATAATTTTTCTCTCCAGTTCCTATATTTACGATGAAATAGTTAAAAAATGACAAAAATGTGACGTTTTGAGGTTAGAATTTTGTTTACCAAATAGGACAGTTAAGTAACAATAAAAAGACCTTAAATATACGTCCATTTCTTCTTTGCAAAAGCAACCTTCGTTCAATTAGGGTTTAGGTTCAACATAATGTATCGCAGATGGTAAAAAACCGTCGATAATGGGCGAAACTCTTAGGAATCATGTTATAGGCGACGCGGCTAGCAACACATCACTATACGCCCACAATCATGCTAAACGTGGCCTTTAGGTCTTGTTACCTTAGGCTCTGTCTCCGTAAGGGATAAAGACGTGATTTATGTATGTATGTATGTATGTAACAGTGGCGTTACGTGAAAGTTTCCGTTAGACAACCCGAGGCAAAAAACACCTGATTATGTACCTATCAGTGGCGTGGCGTCCATAGAACTCGATTCCCGCCGGCTTGCCTATTTTAAAGCAGTTGGACACTTTATTGTGCAGAATAGAGGAAAAGGCTAGTTAAATTTTCTTCGGCTTGCCTTCTGTAGGCCTATTGTCTAACTCGCTCGCAATCGCCATCGTGTTCATTTTGACAGTTCTGGTATGAATGTGACAGCTAGCAGATTCCGATGCCAATTGTCAGCCCATACATGAACTGTCAGAATGAAGACGATGGCGATTGCGAGCGAGTTAGACAATAAGCCTACTGATATACTTGACGCCCCGCCACTGGTACGTATCTTCTTCCTATCCAATCCTTCCATGAAGAAAGAATGAGGGAGCGAAGTTTGATAAAGAATCTCGGTGGGAATTGAGTTGTTAGGTCGACTCGCCCCTGGTATGTAAGATGTAAGGCAAGGGTGACGTGTCTTGTATTAGACGTGCGGGCGAAAAGGTAATTTCTCTTAGCTCCTTTTTGAATTTTTTAACAAAATCTGTCGTGTGTCTGCCATGATAGTTAGGAACAATCTTTAGAACACCAAAATCCGTGAAATGAGGCCGTAAAGTGCAACTTTTACTACTATACTCGGGAGCAAAAATGCCAGTAGGCTTATTGTCTAACTCGCTCGCAATCACCATCGTGTTCATTTTGACAGTTCATGTATGGGCTGACAATTGGCATCGGAATCAGCTAGCTGTCACACCCGTAGAAAGTTGTATGTAGGTAATAAGTGGCCCGATTTCTTAGCTCCCGATTGTTCGGTGCAATACCTTACACACCTGGGCACCGTTGCTCGAAGCTTATTAGACTAATAATATTAGTGTTTTGTTTCATTCTTTCGTTTAATTTACGAGACAAAACACTAATATTATTGGTCTAATAAGCTTCGAGAAACGGGGCCCTGCACGTCTAGCACGACAGCGCACCAGAGTCGCGTCGCCCGCGAGATAGATTGCCCGTCTTACTGTTCTGTCTAGAAAGAGACGGGTAATCTATCACGCGTGCGACGCGACTCTTGTGCGCTGTCGTGCTAGCCGGGCTGTAACAACGCGTGTGCACCCTGCACCGGCAGCTATCGGCTCACGGCGCATCGATCGCGCTGACCTAGTTTAATGTAGTGGATATTGATTAGTGCATTTTTGGAAACAGTCGCGACCGGGTGCATTCGAACAATTAGGTATAACATTTAACATTTTTTACCATTCGTAACTGTTAGTTGTTGTGAATATTATTATACTTAAAACATTTATATAATAAACTTCTCTTTACTCCTTCCGAAGTTTTAACTTTCTAACACCGCAATCCCGCATCGCACTCCGAGTATAATTCACGTTCCTATACAGGGTTACTATTACTCCAATTTTTTTTTAACATTTTTTTTTGCTTCTATAGCTATGGTTATATACCCCAGTGGATTATTGTTAGGGGGTATCTGATACACCCTGTATACATCAGCGAAGAATAGCCCTCATTAAAGAAAGAGTCTCAGACAAAAGAAAAAAAAAACTACTAATTTTTTTAAGGTAAAGATATCTTTGCGCCACGCTGCATGCTTTTTGCCAAATTCGTGCGAGATGTGTTATTGGTTTTATTTCCTAGATTAGATTAATATGTATTATGTTTTATGAATGTATATTTAATTACTTGTGCCTTTTGCATGATATAATACTTTTGATTTGTTATTGATGAGTTTTTTGTGTTATTTTTTGTGTAATACTCGTTAGGTGTCTACGATATGTCAGTCATTGTCACGCACGTACAGTTGACTCAAGTCTGTTTTGAATCTAACGAATTTTATAAATGCGAAAGTTTGGATGGATGGATGGATGTTTGTTTGTTACTCAATCACGCCAGAACGGCCCAACGAATCTGGATGAAATTCGACACATAGATAGAGAAAAGTCTGGAATAGTACAGAAGTACTCATACAGAAGAGATTGAATGTGGATGAAGCGAAAGAGGTATTTCAGGATCGTAGCAAGTGGAACAAAGTAGTCTCTGCCTACCCCTATGGGAAAGAGGCGTGACGATATGTACGTATGTAAAAACTGGTATATTCTGCAGTCTGCTCTGCCAATAAAAAAATTAACGATGCGAATGACCCTTACGAAGGTAACGTAAAAAAAACAAGTCAAAAGTACTAGTAGCGTATCGTAAACATAAAAAATGGCCGTGAGGAAATTCCGTCACTCGATCAATCTATCAATGGAATTAATAACGAAAAAAACTGGGCAATTATCGAAACTGTTAAAAGGCAAAAAATATATGAATCGGACGATAAATAGGACAGGCAATTACCATATTGGTGAAGTGTGTAGTGTGCGTGTGTCGCATTCGTTTTGAAGATGATTTTTGAATGTGTACATCACGGCCGGCCTTCGTTAATTATGTGTTGTGCTGTCACTGTCATATACATGTAAATATCCAATATAAAATGACCACACAATGCGTACATTTTGCTTAAGAGCAAGAGCTCTGCTAGCACTGGATTTTATATTGCCAAATTTGTACGGAACACTCGGTGCGCGAATACGGCTCGGACTTGGCCGGTTTTTTTATTAAAAAGCTGGGCGTCCCCAATACGCGTTGGTGAAACTTAAGTTTCCTTATCCTTTGTAATTTCAAAGGGAATTACCGGTGAATAAACAAATTGTAAACTGGTTTTTGCTGACTAGCTGCGATGGGTCTACCTACAGATATCAGATATACTATATCATACACACAAATCGCGTCTATATCCAATAAATGCAATAAACAATAAAGCATTTCTGCCCTCCTAATTAAAATGGACGTATATGTGTGTCACATGAAACGCATATACGTCCTTTTTCATTAGGACGGCAGATTTACTTACTTACTTATATGTATACCTTACGGGGTATGTAATAAGTAGGAAACAATAATAAAGGCCACGTCCAGCATGATTATAGGCGTATATGTGGAAAGGGGAATCAAAATAGTGATGGGTAGCTCGCCGCATCGCCTTTAAGAGGGTGCAACCAAATCTCGTCTCATTTTGCTACAAATCACAAGTTTAGGAAGCTGTCGTTGGGTCAGAAAGAACCGGGAAATTGTAGAGCTAGTATCAGAGTCCAATATTTTCGGGGAGACCAAAGCGTCCAGACTCCGGTGGCTTGGATATGTGGAGAGGTTGGGTGAGGAGCCGTGAAAAAAGTTTACTTGTGTCGGCCGAGCGCGCGTAGACCGGTTGGCCGTCCTAGGTATCATTGGAACACCTTGGTTCAGAGGGATCTCGCGGGCGATGGCTGGTGAGATCAGGCTTAGGATCGTAAGGCGTGGAGGAGTCTGGTGTCGGACACCAAGATCCACTTCAGGGGCCTTACTATGAGGTCTTAATGCGATTCAGTTTAGGTTCGCTCGCTGTCAGATCCATACTAAAAATGACAGCTAAAACCTGGACTGAGTCGGAATTAAGACGTCATGGTAAGGCCCCAGGTCACTGCGCCCAGCCATTAAGTAAGTAAATACCGTTGGGTTGTTGTGTGGCGTGGAAGCGGAGCTGTGCCCGCGCAGACACGCACAGCCGGTAGTCGCAGGTGTCGCAGCGCACGCTGAGGTGCCACATGCCCGCCATGGCGGACGGGGAGTCGGTCGGCTTCATTGGCAGCACTGACAACCTGAGAGGAAATACTGTATTATTGTAGCAACCCTAGCGTCATCTAGACATCGACTACATAAACTGCTAGCGAGTAGCTGGTGGTAGTGACGTGACAATGTTCTACATCGCGCCAACGAAGTTTCTCAACGCAGACGGATGAATACAATTTCGGTTCCAAGGACGGTAAATCCGGTTCGAAGAACCATTACATGTTTCGGGAACAAAAAAGAACACATATATATTAATCTCGCCTTTATATGTCTATGATATTGCTGTATCGTATTTATTGACGTGTTTATTGTAAGTTAAATATATGTATAACATTGCTATACCCTACTAGGGTCCATGTTTAGATCTAAGTATATTTTATAACACCTATGTAAATACCATGGATGCAATTTGAATAAATGAAGAATGAAGAATGATCTGTCTGTAGTCTATACGGTCTGCGATTTGTAGCACACAAACAAAATTATTGCCATTTTCGAAGTAAACCGTGTGGCAAATAAGGGGATAAAAATTATCATATGTGACGTACTACATGGACGGCTCCCAAACAAAAAAGTTGGTTTTCTACTTCAAATACTTCAATCTCTCGCTGAGGAGCAACAATGTCTCCAAGAACAAACTTACATGTCGCTGTCAGGGTCTGCTCCAGGAAAGACGAGGAACACGTCCCTCGGAGACAGGGCGTCTGTCTTGGATGCCGGGGAGAATGCCCTCACTGATGATGTGTTGTACAAGTCCACCTGGGCAGCTGGAAGAAAGTCATTATTAGCCAGGATGTATACTCTGTGTCTTAAAGTCATTCTGGAATGCGTCAGCGGTAGTTAGGAAAGTATGGCTGAACTTTTCATTTAAAGCTTCAAAATTTAGTCTCGCCCCACGCGGTTCACTTTGAACATTGATCAATATGTGGAATCATTTTTAGACTATGATACAAAAACCCTGAAAAACATACAGGGCTATTAAGTCAGACTAACCCAAGAACCTGCTGGAACGTCCCGGAACCTTTTAACGAGACATCGTGTATCTAAAGAAGAGATGGGGAAATGAGGGTTTCTACGGACGTGATCATTTGATTCTAATTGGTATAAGTGTGTAAAAGCTATTACTGAAGAAACACTTATGGTATTTGAACGAAGATATAACCTCATTGACGTTAAAGTAGAGGAAAAACAATAAGTATCAAAATAGACGAAGAGGAAGTTGAGGAGGAATAATAGGAGACGGTAACGTTGATCCAAAAAGTAAACAAGATTAAAATCTTAAAGATTTCAAATCCGAGCAAAAACCAACAGAACTGACTTCAATAACATCCGGTTGTGATCAAATAAATCCAACGAAGAAAAATGTTTGCTTAACTATAATGATGTAAATAAATCGCTATTTACTCGGAATTGTGATAATTTGCAGAGTATTGTTGTCGTAGTAAATGCAGAGTACGACTCACATTTGACGCGACGAGGCCGAATGGGTTGTTTGAAGCATTTATATTATCTGAATTACGCAATTTGAACGTTATGAGTTATGACGGTTCAGGGAAGCCATTTTCTTTAATTTGATCATTATACATAGATGACCGGTCATGGGTTGTGGGAAATATTTTATTAGGAAAATAATGATTCCGCGCAATTTGATGGTTTCTTGTGAAGCTTTGTTGAATCTTAATCATCATCATCATTGCACATAGGCCTTCCCCTAGGATCTAGGATCCCAAAGATGATCAGTTTGACTCTACCCGCAGCAAACGGCTTCCTGTGGTCTTTACTTTACCAGATCGGCCGTCCTTGCGATAGACCTACCAATATTTTGCCTTCCGGACTTTCGGTACGCCGTCACGTCACCATTTTTTGCATTGAAATTTGGTACACTTATGTGGGGTGGGATAGATGACAATGCAAGTACAGTGAGGGAAATGTATTCATGTACCACCGTAGAACCCTGTCGCATTTGACAGGCCGCTGTCGCTCAATCTAGAGTGATATGTCATCTTATTGCGGTAGGGGTCTACGGTAGTATGTGGATACATTTCCCTCTCTTTACAGTCAAAAAAGGAAAGTACAAAAGCAGCAAAAAAGCTTTTTTTTAAATTATGCAATGGCGCCAGACAAAATAGAGCAAAAGGTATTATTTATCGCTGATGATACGAAGTCTTAGATTGTTCTAAGAAAGTAGCTAGAGATTGATGGCATGTGGCAGATACTTACCATCGCTGGGAGGGTACAGCACAGCATGCTCGACTGCCCCTTCGATGAAGATCCTGAGCGCTGTTACTCCGTACTCCACTGGGATGCCCAGAGAAATGGCACCGCCGCCCCCTCTGCGCACCAGGAGTGTCTGACAACCAATGACAGTTATGACTAGACAGAGATGGGATGATGTAGACTAACCAAGATCCGAAGGATGTCACGTTCGAATCATACTAGATATGTCAGTTGAACAGTTTGTTTAATCCGTTGATGCCGTCTAGTGACGAGTTTGCAAATCCCAACTGAATTGTTTTTAGAGCATAGAAGGTATGCTATCGTTGACGCATAGATGGGTTTAATGTCATGTTGTACTATAAGCTTATGCATTTGCGATTCGCTCCCCGGAATCCAGACTGATGCATTCACTGCAGCCGTCTAGTAAGTTAGTAAAGTAAGTTAGTGCTGTTACTTCAGTAGGCTTATTGTCTAACTCGCTCGCAATCGCCATCGTGTTCATTTTAACCGTTCATGTATGGGCTGACAATTGACATCGGTATCAGGTAGCTGTCACATTCATACAAGAACTGTCAAAATGAATACGATGGCGATTGCGAGCGAGTTGGACAATGAGCCTCCGGGTGCATATGTGCGATCTAATGCATATATTGTGACAGTAGCACTGAACGAAAGTCATGAAGACGCATATGCGTGGTATGTGTAAGGGCTTGCGCTTGAACAAAAAGGCAGGGAAATAATTAATCGGATGTTTTTTCATTCTTACCTCAAACTTTTCGTCTTCTAACTCGGAATTGAGCCTAGCATGCCTGGGTTGGTTGGCTTCCGTTGTGTCCCATGGCTGCAAGTCTGATGCCAAGTTACTCGAGCCCTCAGATTCCTGTAATAAGTTCTGTCATCACCAGGACATCATCATTTTCAGGTTGTACAATGTCTTTTAATTGATTTGGAATATTTCAGCAAGTTTGGGCTGGTTTCATTTGAACACTCCTATCAAACTTTTTCATCTTAATTGTCGATTAATTTAGTCACTCAATTTTATTTTTTTGGAGTTAGGACAAGAGGTTGCCCTAAAACAACATGAACAGCACTCTGTTGAAAGGGAATTGAAATCCACGGGCTTGAGCTGGCAAGAGCCCTAAATCGGCTCAAGTGGAAAAACATGAGGAGAGCCCTACGTCCCTGATCAGGGATTACAGGATGAGATGATGATGAATTTTATTATAAACGGAAGATGATCGGACTTACCAAGCCCTGCAGAGTGTAAGGCAACACTTCCCCTTCCGTGTGCTTGGAGACATTCCTCAATCCTTGAAGAGCCACTTCCGACTCGGGTGACAGTGGGTTGGGGTTTGTCCAGACCGTGTATACCTGACGAAAACATGAAGAATTACCCCCTTATTTATAAACGCTCTATAGGCTTCAGCTAACTTAGCAATCGTTTGTCCTTATCTGTGAAAGGTAAATGTCAAAGTGACAGATAAAGACAAACGATTTCTAAGTTAGCAGAAGCCTACCTAATCAATTTAATATCCTGAAAAACAATGAACCTAGTGATATAAATAGACTAGCCTACGTTCCCATTTAGATAGGACCAAGTGCAAGGCCACTTCAGAACGCTGCCACCATTTTACTCGTTAATCCTGCTGTGTCTGGCGTTGAGAGTAAGACAGCTGATGAAATTACAGGCACATGAGGTATTCCATCTTAGACCTCTAAGCTACGTGACGTATATATAATCCTATAGTATTCAGCAGGCGAGCCACTTGCTCGTTTGCCTTACTTGTTGTATAAATAAAATACGAACCTTCAACCTCTTCTCCACCAAAGCCCTCAGTGCTAGGGGCAGCCTCTGGGGGTCACCAGCCCCCTTGTCAGTCAACAGGAACAAAGCGCTGTCGTATGGCACCAGCTTGGTGGCTGATGCGAGCGCCCTCATGGTTCCATCATTGGTCTCGGAATGTACACCCTAGGATACAGAAATTAGTCAGATCAAGTGCTGAGTATCTGAGATCCACTGTTGGATATAAACCTTTTGGATCTTCAGAACTGTTTTAACGTTTTGCGTTTGTAGCCAATGAGTTCCCGCGATTTATACTAGATCCTAATCTGGTCTAACTGTAACTCAGAGTTAATTGTTAATCCAGTGTTAAGAAGTGCCAATATGTAAGGGGCAGTCATCCTTACAGGTTTAATGACTCAATTTGGAACCCTAGATGGAAGCACATTCTATGTTTTTCCATTGCTAGTAGAGCAGCATGGAAGTAATTCCTAAGTAAAGCATTTTTAGCAAAAAAATAAGTATAAATCGAATCTGGAAAATACTCAAAAACACCGGCAATTGACCTTTTTGTTCGCGAAAACACATTTCGGATAATAACGGAACTGACAACCATACAAATTTAATAATCATAACAATGTAGCAGACAACACTTTATGGTAATGCGAATTCAGACAGCGCAGGAACTTACAATGTCATCCACGTATATTGTTACGTTTATTAGCGAAGAAATGTCTTTGAGTCAAAATATTAAAGTTAAATCCGGTACATCCATGGTCTGGGAGCAAAGAAAAAAACCTGAATCTACCTGTTGTTTCTCTTCCCGCGCACATAAAAGCCTATTGAGGGAATGGGTGAAAATTGGAGGAATCATGTTATAGGCTGCGGTGTGGCACTTTGCCGGTTTTTTCTGATACCTGATAGCAACCTAATTTTATTTATTGGGGCAAGGGGGCGCGGATTTGTTTTCTTTTCAAAAAGGGGGCGCGTAATAATTAAGTTAGCGAAACTGCTATATTTTACGTTAAAAGGCTTGAATTTAATTGGTTTTGGTTTTTAGTTTGAAATCAATTTTACCTGGTACTTCAGCAATAGTTTGGAAAGGGCGTCCGAGACGGCTTTGTTTCCGTTATTGGTGTTTGTGCTTTGCAAGTTGTGCCTCGATCTCCAGTTGATACCTGTAGAAAGATTAAATTTAAAATAAAAAAGAAAACGCACATTAATCGAATACCTAATCAAACTGTAATAAAAAAAAAATTACAAAAATGCCTTACATTGGAAAAGAGCTGATATTTTTCAAACGATATTATAAACCTTTTTTTTTGATGCCCGGGGGAAATCTGTTGTGGCCAGATACTCCATTACCACGGGGAGGTAATAGGGCAAGGGTCTTCAGCCTTTTTGAAGTCAAGGGCCTAGTATACTCTGATATTGGTTCGGTGGGCCGCAACATAAAAACATTCCATTCTAAAGTAAAAGTAGGTAAAGAAGGTAAAGTAGGTGAATGTGAATTTAATTTTATCAATACAATGTCGGGCCGCCATGGACGCAACCGCGGGCCGCAGGTGGCCCGCGGGCCGCCGGTTGAAGACCCTTGTAATAGGGTTATGTGGGGTTTTTACCCAACGTAACCCAACCAGCTTCAGAAGCATTCCGGATTACCTGTTTCCCCAGGTTCTGTCTATGGTAAATAACCGGATAAATCCGGATTTTTGTCGCCTTTTATAGATTCGGATTTTTAGCTTAAAAATCCGGTTTTTTCGGATTTCAATTACAGTTGACAAAGTTGACATTCAAACAGAATTTCCTATTGAATTTAGTTGCATTTCATTCATTCATGCGTTCGTTTCGTTCCCCGCCACGTAGCACTATCTATCCCTCTCCCCTCCGCGCTTTACTGGCTACCTCATACCTAGCTTTAGATCTAGCTAGTCGGCCGGTCCGGTAGTACAGTCACCAGCATAAATAAGTGATCATTTTTGTACCTTTTCGCTTTCAGTCGTTACATGATTTCGTATGGTTTTTCAAACATGACTTTAAAGTGACAAGGTACAAAAGTGATCACTTATTTATGCTGGTGACTGTACTGTACTGCAGACACAGCAGTACTGGACTGATTAAACGCGGATTATCAAGATTTTTGCAGTTTTATTTTATATATTCTTAGGGAAATTTTAAAAACAATAAAATTGAACACCAGGTTTCAAAAAACATGTAATTACATGAAAATTTCAAAATATTAATAAAAATCCGAAAAATCCGGATAATCCGGATTTGTACAAGTTGATAATTTATAATCCGGATTTGAGAAAAGAACCGGATTTTGCAATCCCTAGTTCTGTCTACACGTAAGGGATGAAATTGCACAGACGGGCGAGTGAGTGCGCGGACATACGGCTCGACGACATTACTCGCCTGTACTTTATTCTAATAGTACGCGTACTTAGACTGACACACGCGAGTAAACGTAGAGCCGTAAGTACGCGAACTTACTCGCCCGTCTGTCACCCACTGTACCGGTTCTATTTCCTGCTGTTGCCATGAGACATTAAGTTAAATAATGATTAAGTTGTTAGTTAAGTTTTTCTCAAACTTTTTGCCCCAAGAACCCAATACCTACTCCAATCAGAGCGTGACTGCTTACATAACCTCTTACATTCACTAGACAAGGTCGGTCAAATTTAGTTAGCATTAACATTCCTGTATTCTGTTAATTTTAATATGTGGTTCCGCTCGTTAAATTAGGGAAGTAGGCTTTTTGTCTTTTTTTAGCGAAAGAGGTATGTCAGGATCGTAGCAAGTGGAACAAAGTAGTCTCTGCCTACCCCTGTGGGAAAGAGGCGTGACGGTATATATGTATGTACGAGTATGTATGTAGGCTTTCAAATTGAATGTGGGTACCTACACCACCTTTAATGGAATCAAAATGTGTGATGGTTTGCTGGCTGCATCCCCTAATAACAGAATTCCTGTGATTTTTGGATATTCCCTCGATGGGCTTATACCATCTGCGCGGGAAGAGAAGCAACTGGTACATTCTAGGTTTTTCCTTTACTGCCAGATCAGTGTAGAAGGATATAATATAAATATAAAGATATATCCCATCACGAATACCAGGTATCTTTAAAAAAAAAAATCTAGTGCTAGACTGGTAGGCTTATTGTCTAACTCGCTCGCAATCGCCATCGTGTTTATTTTGACAGTTCTTGTATGAATGTGACAGCTAGCTGATTCCGATGCCAATTGTCAGCTCATACATGAACTGTCGAAATGAACACGATGGCGATTGTGAGCGAGTTAAACAATAATCCTACCAACAACAACAATAAGCCTACAATTGTCGGAGCATTCCTTCGGCTTTTATACGTGAGTTAAGGTGCGACCACACCGCCGCTTAAAAAACGGTGACGTTACGGAATCGCAACAAAATGTATGAATAAACGGTGAGAAAACGTGACGCCTACGACACGTCACTGCGTATACGCGGCGGTTTGGTCGCACCCTTATCCGGTTTGTTGTCATTATAATAAGTCTACCGATTTGAACCCGCGCTTCAAGAATATGCGCCAAGCGTCCTACCATTTACATTATGACATATGAAATTTGAGCAAATTAAAAGACAGTCCTGAGTGTACACTCCGCAAAATGAACTTATTTGACCTCTGCATCTTCTGACCAAAGTTTAAGCTTAATCTTCATTATCAGAACGCCAAATGACTTAATGTGGGAAGAATTGGCTCCGTCGTGAATTTCGCGTGCTCATTTTGTTTTTTTTTTGTTTGTTACAGGTAAGCAATCATCGCTAATGACACGAGGAGAAACGGGAAAATGGTAGGAGTTTAATATTACATTGCTAGCTGTTGGCCGCGGCTTCGTCCGTGCTGTAAGCTGCTGTGTGCTAAGTTAGGTATTAGGTAGGTATATTGTTAAGCTTATGGATTTCCGTTTTCTTTTGTTGTTTTATTTTTTATTTTTCTGTCTAGTTACAGGCTAGCAACGTCGAAGTTCCTAAAACGTCCCCATAGCGAGCCTGTGGGGACGGAAGTGATACATGCCCTCGGTACCTACCGCTCTGCTTTCAGAGCATGACATGAGCGCGTGTGAGCCAACATTGGGGGCGGCAGACGTAAGCTTGCCTTCGGAATCCAAAAGCTTATCAGTTACTTACTTGACATGAAATGCATATTTCATATTTTTTATTATATTATAATATATATTTTTTGCTCTTTTTCTCATCGACATTGGAGATATCTCCAATTAACTTATTTGACGGTGGAGGCGTTTTACACCTCCACTGAACTTAGATCGGATCTTATCATTATCGCATATTTTGTTTCGCTTTGACCAGTAGAGACTTTATACATCTCTACTATAGACCAATGTAATTTAAGGTACGGACTTAACTTAGGGACCTTTTACATCCCTTTTATAAAATGTATTAATTGTATTAGGTAAGTTAAGGAGAATTTAAGTACTATTGTAAATCTATTTTATTTTAAAAAAATGACTTTCTGCCAAGTTTCTTGCGGCGCATTCTTCTTGGCAATGATGGTCTTTCCGAATGCGCTGGTAGATTCAAAAAAAGACATGTAAAAGAGCCCTCGGCGGCCTATTTGCAAAATAAACTTTTGACTTTTGACTTTTGTAAAAAATCGTATCCCAGGCAGCTTGACTTTTCGCGATACTTGCATGCTTGCAGCTATTATCGTTATACATATTAATATTACAAACAAGTTACACTATTCTTCCATTCTGTAGGCTTATTGTCTAACTCGCTCGCGATCACCATCGTGTTCATTTTGACAGTGCATGTATGGGCTGACAATTGGCATCGGAATCAACTAGCTGTCACATTCATACATGAACTGTCAAAATGAAAACAATGGCGAATGCGAGCGAGTTAGACAATAAGCCTACTGGTCTGGGTGATTGAGAGTAAAGAAAAACCATAGAATGTACCAGTTGCTTCTGTTCCCGCGCAGGTAAAAGATCATCGAGGCAATGGGCGGAAATCTTAGGAATCATGTTTATAGGCGATGCGGCTAGCAACCCATCACTATTTTGATTCCCCTTTCCACCTATACGCCCTAACCATCCTAAACATGGCCTTTAAGGTCTTGTTACTTTAGGCTTTGTCTGCCCCGTAAGGGATAAATGCCTGATTTATGTATATATGTATGGATCTGATCCCGCTGGAACTATGCAATTTTCCGGGATAAAAACTATAGTATATGTCCTTCCCCGGGACTCAAAACTATATGTAGGTATACCAAATTTCAACTAAATCGATCCAGCGGTTTAAGCGTGTAAAAGGTGACAGACAGACAGACAAATGGATAGACAGATAGATAGAGACAAACAGACAGAGTTACTTTTGCGTTTATAATATTATTGGGATGTAGGCTAAATGATCATAACACAACAGCGAACACAGTTTTCTTCTATCAATGCAATCGATACATAAAATATAGGATGGCCATCTGCGCCTGCGCATCTAAAGGCCCATTAATAAGAACAATAGACTAAAGCGTGTGAGCCTGTTATTAGATGACGTAATAGTCTTCAGATTATGTCATGACTTCATTGGCTACCTGTCAAAAACTTCTCGCTCCCGTTTCTTGCGTGTTCCGGCCTATATACGTCCCACTCTCACAATGAGAGAGCTTGTGGTTCCCACGCGGGCCCAGTGCGGATTGGGAACTTTACACACACCATTGAACTGATTCGCAGATGTGTGCAGGTTTCCTCTCGATGTTTTCCTTCACCGGAAAGCTCATGGTAAATTTCGCACATAAATTTCGAAAAAGTTAGAGGTGCGAGCCCGGGATTCGAACCCACGACTGGAGAGGCCACTGGTCAAACCACTAGGCTACCACGGCTTTCCAATAAAATAACTACTTGGGTGTATACAAGGTCTTTAATTACAAAATCACCAGGCGACCAATTTGTTCGTTTGCCACACTATTTCCATAAAAAAAACACCGGGTAGCACTCCGGGAGTGCCGGCTGAAATGAAAACTACACACACGCACACTCGCGCAAAAAGAAAGAAAAAGAAAAAAACTTTTTCTACGCGAGATTCGGACTGCAGTCACTTGAGAGAGCGCACTGTTATTCCACAACTTATACCACTAGGCCATACGCATATACGTTACAGCGACGAAATTAACGTACACTTCTAAAACCATTGGTATTTCAAAATAAGCTCTTATATAAAGGATCCTGATATCCTGGTAATAAACTCTCCCTCCGTCTTACGTCTGACGCGAGTTTAACATTTTTTACCCATCCAAAAAAGTGCTCACGCCGCTAAAGAGTTTTCACTTAAAAAAAAAAGAATTACTACGGCAACTTACCATTGAAATCGTACCCCACCAGCACTATATCCTGCAAGTCAAGGTCGTCAGACATCAGGTCGTCCCAGATGGCCCTGGCTCTGGACAGGGCTGAGGACCTGAGCGGCACCAGGATGCCGGCTGGTGCGCGGAGCCAGCCGTCTTCCAGCCAGGCCTTGAGGGTGGCGTGAGCGCTGATGCTGGCCGGGGGCGGGGTTGGGTCGAAAGACGGACGGTCCGGGAGCTTCGGTTCGGCTGGAAAGAGTTTAAGAGTTAGGATCGTCTTCATTGTCTCCAGCCCTAGGGCTCGTCGAGGAGTCATGTGACTGTTTATGGAGGGGGAGGGTCAGCAAAATATCACGAATGATCACGACGGGGGAAGGGGAGTGTCCGAGAACCATTGACTTACGATAAACAACTAGACTCCCAATCGCAAACAAAAGTGCCTCAAGAAACGTCCAAGCGGCGTTGTCTATGTGTTGTGTGTGTCAACACGTCAACTCACACAGATAACATTAACATATTCGTTCAAAATGACACCTTATTTCGTGGCAGTAATGTTTAATGTCAATTGCATACGATCGTGAGAAGTAATAACACGACGCCACGCGCTGGAAACCTGTCTGTCTCTTGTTCTCAAGCGTTTGAGATTACGGTGCGAAAGAGACTGAACCAAAACTCTGCACAATAGACGCGTCGTGCAGACTTTTGCTTCCGACAGTTTTTGAGCGTGATTGGGAGTCTAGTTGTTTATCGTAAGTCAATGCCGAGAACACATACTAACTCCGAAAAATACTCGTGATCTTGGATGGGGAGGAGGGGGTAGCGTTATAATCACCAAATATCACCAGGGGGGGGGGGGGGGTTTCAAAGTTAGGCCAAATATGATCACATGATTTCTGGACGAGGCCCTAACGTCCCACTGCTGAGCGTAGGCCTCAGAGTGAGAGGGGCCCAGTTGGGGCTATAGTTTCCACGCAGGCCCTATGCTGAGTGGGAGCTTCATCTTTGCATTGTTTCGCAGGGGTGCGTATTAAAATCCATAAAGTTTAAAATATATAATGGGTTAAAATACATAATGGTTCAAAATATATAATGCGATTTACTCAGAAAATTGCAAATTAATAGAATTGTTATAAACTAAACCTAACCTAACCCAATTTATAGATTACGCTATCAAAAAAGTTCATATGGGTATATACAGTTCGCAACAACCCCCTTGCAAAAAAATCAGACACCCATGGTTTTGTATTTTATGTGCATAAAAGCTTACTTTCTAAGCTTAATGCCTAAAAATCTGAAAAACCATGGGTGTCCGATTTTTTTGCAAGGGGGTTGTTGCGAACTCTTTATCATTATTTATATTGTTTATGTTTTTATATACTTTTTTTATGGCTTGTCAGTTTTGTTTTGTCTTGCAGTAAAAGAAGGAGTTCAGTTTTGTTGGTGTTTGTCTCATTATAGTTAGACTAGCTGTTGCCAGCGACTTCGTCTGCAAAGAATTCGTTTATCGCTATCCCGCGGGAACTACGCAATTTTCCGGGATAAAAAGTAGCCTATGTGCTATTCCAGACTTTTCTCTATCTATGTGCCGAATTTCATCCAGATCCGTTAGGCCGGTCTGGCGTGATTGAGTAACAAACAAACAAACATCCATCCATCCATCCATCCATCCATCCATACTTTCGCATTTATAATATTAGTTAGATTCCCTGCTCATAAACCCATTAGGCATTAATTATCATACAGTCCACATTTCGTACGCTTCAGGGGTGTAGTTTCACAGAAATTGGCATTATATATTTTGAACTATTATGCATTTTAATTTTAACCCATTATACATTTGAAATTTTATATATTCTGATCCGCACCCGTTTCGCAGTTGTGTTCAGCTGGCTTAATACTTAACTCGCAATCGCCATCGTGTTCATTTTGACAGTTCTTGTATGAATGTTGACAGCTAGCTGAATCCGATGCCAATTGTCAGCCCATACGTGAACTGTCAAAATGAACACGATTGCGATTGCGAGCGAGTTACACATAAGCCTGCTGGTTTCACGTAAATCGACTTACTGTTCTCGGTCTTAGGGCTTCGCTGGCCACTGCTCTCGGGCTCCTCGTCGAACTCCGCTATCCTGGGCGCCATGCCCTCCATAGCGTCCATGGCTTTGGTGGTCGGTGGTGGCGTTGTGGTTTCAGTCTGGAATTATACATACATACATACACATACATAAGTTACGTCTTTATCCCTTACGGTGTAGACAGAGCCTAAGGTAACAAGAGTAAATGCCACGTTTAGCGTGATTGTGGGCGTACAGGAATCAAAATGGAATCAAAATAGTGATGAGTTGCTAGCCGCATCGCCTATAACTATAACATGATTCCTATGATTTCCGCCCGTTCCCTCGATGGGCTTTTAACATCTGCGCGGGAAATATTGCAAATTTCTTCCTTCTTGGCTGCTGGTTAGCCAATCTGGTTATCTGCGAGGAACAATAGTTATTTGTGTCACAAGGGAGCAAAATCATGTATTTACGACGAGGGCGCTACAGCATTGAATCCAGAATGTAGCGAAGGATTCTACAATAGAATTCTGAGCGTAGCGAGGGATTCTTAAGTAGAATCTAGAGCGTAACGAGGGATTCAAGTGCTAACGCCCAAGATGACAATAATTTTGCTCTCGAGTGGCTCATACAACTTTTCACACCGAACATTAAAAAACTTAAAAAATAATTCTAAATAGAATTAAAGAGCTACCAACATAGAAAATGGCGTGGTTTTACAATTATCAACTTTAAAAAATTTCATTTGCAAAAAAATACTTAGAAAAGCCTTGTACAGAAAAGTTGCACTTTGATCCCTCTCGACAGGGAGCAAAACTTACTTTTCTAAATGAGAGGTGGGAAAAGGCACTTTTTTATTTCCCTTGATTGATTGATTGCATGATTCCTATGATTATCGCCCATTCCCTCGATGGGCTTTGGCTTCGGGAAAAATAAAGTAATGAACTAATGAATTATTATGAATAAAATATGAAAGTTACTATTTATCAACTTCTGATGCTGTCTGTACGGTTACTTTTTATTAGTCTGCACTGCGACTACAATTTACTACGGCCGATATTCACATACAATAATATTATTAAACCCTACGTTTCTTAGAAGCTATGTTTACAATCTCACCTTGACAATGTTAGTAGCGTTACTATAAATATCCTCCTGCACGGTAGTTCTGAAAACATTATTGTCTATTCCATCTGTCGTCTCATCAGTCCCGTCCACCGTTGTTATAGACGTCTCTGTCTCTTCGTCTTCATTTCTATTATCATCTTCATCTATGCTTTTCACAGCATCGTCTATAGTTTGATAGGTTTCTTTAACGTCCGGTATATCTGTCGTGGTAATGACCTCTGTTGTTGTAGCTTCACCGGACTTGTCTATCTCTTGTTTATCGAGTTCTATGTCGTCGGTTATCTCTTTATCTTCTCCGCTGCCTCTTAAAAGGTCTGTTCTGTCTATAGAGAAGTTTTTCAATGCATCACTGTCACACAAGCTTTTTGTTATTAGAGAGCTTAGCACTAGGATCACGAGTTTTGTCCTTGTGTTTGTCATTTTGTTATTTTTGTGTTTAACACTTTTTACACATGTTTCACTGCTCCTTTGACTCTGGAAATAAAAAAAAAATATTGGTTAGGTAGGTATTATGTATGATTGATCGACGCGAATGTACGCCGGTTGGTTTCATATTGAAATTTGGTACCATTTTTGACACATAGTTATTACGTCACTTGCTTGTTTTTTGAAATACTCCTTATTCACGTAAGCGAAGCCGTGGGCTAAAGCTAGTAGTGTATATTTTATGTATCACCATAATTAAGTAATTATTACGAATGCATAATAAACTATTTATGTGTTTGTGGGTATGCTGATTATAATTAATACGTGATGTAATTGATTAGTTATTGTATAACCGGTTCTTGCATATGCGACGCACTTTAACTTAATGTTGGATTCAGAAACGTTAGTTAATATTTAAGTACTAGCGGTACTTTTGTGTTTTTTTATGTGGTGGAGGAAGACATTTAATTAAAAAAAGTGACTAAATTACAACAAGTAAACCGCATCAAAATCCGTTGCGTGGTTTTAAAGATAAATATAATCATACATAGGGACAGACAGACAGACAGCGGAAAGCGACTTTGTTTTATACTATGTAGTGATGATGATTGTTGGGAGGTAGGGGGCGGGGGCGGGAACGTGCAGAGAGTCACCTGGTGGAAGGAAAGCAATCACTGCCGCCCATAGACACTCATAACAACAATTTGTTAAAAGTGTGTTGCCGGCCCTCCGATGTTTGCAAAATTAGAAAATATTTAACTATTACAACATACCCGTTACGGGGAAAAGCAACAGACATACACACAAAAAACCACCATTCAATATGCTGAAACAATCTGCAATGTTAGCCGTCCTTATCTGACCGGTTGGGTGCGAGGGGGACGCAGCATGCGCGCGCGCAAGCATCAGCGTATGAGTCATCGGCCATTATGTCAGAATGTGGACCCAGTTTTTTGGGACCCTCAGTTATTTGGGGGCCAGTTGGATTGGAATGAATTAAAAAAAAAACACGACCCGCATTAATCGAGTTATACGCTTGTTATACGTAAATAAAATATAATAAGTAAACTAATTTTTTTTTTAACATTTGTGTATGATTCAAAAATCATGAAGAACATTTACATATTATATATTAAGTCAATGTAACATAACAACCAGAAGGCTTATTGTCTAACTCGCTCGCAATCGCCATAGTGTTCAGTTCATTTTGACAGTTCTTATGAATGTGACGCTTTGTGATCGAAAACCTACACTAAGCATACTGGATGAGGGGCTTGCCCACTTCGATGGGCAAGTTTAATGCAGATCCAGCTCACATCGCAATAAAGTCTGTATCGGTGAGAAAGGCATACATGCAAAAGGGTATGGCGGACTCAGCGATACAGCAAGGCACAGTGGATTGCCCTAGGGCCTAGGGCCTAGGCCTAGGGCGACGGTTGAGGGCATATAGCCAGACCATTGACATAAGATAAACAACTAGACTCACAATCACGCTCAAAAACTGTCGGAAGCAAAAGTCTGCACGACGCGTCTATTGTGCAGAGTTTTGGGTCAGTTGTGTTTCGACCGCGCTTCAATAACAATGTACATGTCTCTTTCGCAGCGTAATCTCAAACGCTTGAGAACAAGAGACATACAGGTTTCCAGCGCGTGGCGTCGTGTTATTACTTGGCACGATCGTATGCAATTGACATTAAACATTACTGCCACGAAATAAGGTGTTAATTTGAACGAATATGTTAATGTTATTTGTGTGAGTTGATGTGTTGATACACACAACACATAGACAACGCCGCTCGGACGTTTCTTGAAGCACTTTTTTTTGCGATTGAGAGTCTAGTTGTTTATCTTAAGTCAATGAGCCAGACACATCATCTGACATTTTCCACTGAACAAGGAAAGGGGAGGACGAGTGCGTGCATCTGCGTTTGCGCGTACGCTTGCACCTTTAATAATCTGCTGCGTATCTGACTGCTTCTGATTAAAATATTGGCTACGTCCACATGCGAGCACACGATCGTACCCAGCACGTCTAGCACGAGAGCGCACACAAGTCGCGTCGCGCGCGAGATATATTGCCCGTCTTTTTCTTAGAACTCTCGTTCTAGAAAGAGACAGGGTGGTCTGACACGTGACTCTTGCGCGCTCTCGTGCTAGCCTTGCTGGGAAGGAGTCGATCCAGTTTCTTGCGGCGTATTCTTCTTGGCAATGATGGTCTTTCCGAACGCGCTGGTAGATTAAAAAAAAGACATGTAAAAGAGCCCTTGACGGCCTATTTGCAGAATAAATTGACTTTTGCAGTCGCCATGGTCGAAAACGGCCGGGAGCACATCATACAGAACCCAAAGCAGAAAGCTACCGGCATCCAAAAAAGCTTAATTGAGCACGTGTCCAAGACCGGTGATGAGATGGCATTCTTTATTTGTTGCTTTTTTTACATATCTTCATATGGGGTGTAAACATTAGTTTTTTTTGCGTTCCGAGAATGTTTGCTTTGTTATTGGTAGTTGTTTTTATTGACTACTAGCTGTTGCCAGCGACTTCGTCTGCGAAGAATTCGTTTATCGCTATCCCGCGGGAACTACGCAATTTTCCGGGATAAAAAGTAGCCTATGTGCTATTCTAGACTTTTCTCTATGTGCCGAATTTCATCCAGATCCGTTGGGCCGTTCTGGCGTGATTGAGTAACAAACAAACATCCATCCATCCATCCATCCATACTTTCGCATTTATAATATTAGTTAGATTATATGCTGGTCTGGGAGCAAAGAAACATAGAATGTGCCAGTTGCGTCCGCGCAGGTAAAAGCTCATCGAGGGAATGGGTGAAAAACGTTCATAACCACCAATGATATTTCATAGTATAGATATGTTACGTTCCTAGTAAATTGCGTTTGAAAAACGTTCCCTCTGTCAACTGTCACATTGACTGTCACGGACTACTCATACTGTAGCTTGTTTGAGGTAAATGAGACAATTGGGTCATTTATGAATCTTCAACTCGGGCGCGGTAGTGACATATCTACTCCCAGTTTATATGTAATATCATTGGCCTCAGGTTTATTTGATAACATAATATACCTTATTCTTTACAAAAATTTGCACATTGAGGTTAGAATTTTGTTTACCAAATAGGACAGGTAAGAATGAAAATACCTTACAATGTATTCTATTGACCGAGCGCAAGCGTGTCCGTTTCAGCGTGGCAATAATGCTATCTACACTACTATTATAAAGAGGAAAGATTTGTATTTTTGTGTGTGTGTATGTTTGTAATGAATAAACTCAAAAACTACTGTGCCGATTTCAAAAATTCTTTTACCAGTGGTAAGCTACATTCACCCTGATTGACATAGGGTATATTTATTGCTTGCTGCACCCGTGCGAAGCCGGGACGGGCCGCTAGTATATTATAAAAAAATAGTCATCCCCGCGTCTGTCTCTTGCTGTCTGTTGTGTATGTTTTATCTAACTAATATTATAAATGCGAAAGTATGGATGGATGGATAGATGGATGTTTGTTTGTTACTCAATCACGCCAGAACGGCCCAACGAATCTGGATGAAATTCGGTACATAGATAGAGAAAAGTCTGGAATAGCACATAGGCTACTTTTTATCCCGGAAAATTCCCGCGGGATAGCGATAAACGAGTTATTTGCAGACGAAGTCTCTGGCAATAGCTAGTACTATATAACGCTTACTGTTCGTATTTAATAACAACAAAGCGCGACTAAAAAAGATTCTATTTAAATTTAACTAAAACTAAACATATAATAACAAAACGGAGGGCCAACATACTCATACATATTCAACGAGGTATCAACTATGCCTAATTGCATAATTACATTAAAGTAACAAACAGGGAACCTTGAGCCTTTTACTAAACGGAAGCGGATCGGTTCCGAACAAAGGATAGGCCGAATTATTGATAGGACCTTGTGCAGAGTCCCCGTCCGGATCGCTACCACCGTCTTACCCCCTTATTCGTAAACGCTCTAGGCTTCTGCTAACTTAGTAATCGTTTGTCCTTATCTGCGAAAGGTAAATGTCAAAGTGACAGATAAGGACAAATGATTGCTAAGTTAGCAGAGGCCTATAGAGCGTTTATGAATAAGGGAGTTACTCGCTAATCCTGCTAGCGCTGTGTCCCGGCGTGTGAGAAAAAGAAATCCGTTCAGTAGTATTTGAGTTTATCGCGAACAGACAAACAGACAGATAGACAGACGCGGCGGAGGACTTAGTTTTTATTACAAGGTTTATATAAACTTGCAACGTATGTATGTTTGTCCGTGTGGAATCTAGCGTCTCAATTTTGAAGCAGATATCTTCATCCGATTGAGCTGTTTTTTTTGCATACTTGTGGAAGTCGGATGAGAATACAATAATCTGTTAGTAGAATTCTGGTCCAGCCAAGACTGTCTCCGCAGGAGGGAACTCTTCGACGGTTGGCCCGATTGACTTTAAATTAGGTACACATATATGTAGGACGGATGACAATGCAAGTACAGTCAACAAGAGATACATATCTTCCCATAAGGCTACAGACAGACGCGCAGACAGATACGGACACATTACCGTGTTTAGTTAAGGCATCTTAGCGTTAAACGCCTATCGATGTAAGAAACTGGTTCGTAAAAAAAAAACGATTCAATAAAATGAGATCGCCGTCGAAATTCCGATTCTTTTTTTTTAACGGAAGGTCCCTGCCGATCCACTTGCGTCGGACTTAAGGTGTGGACAGGCGTGCTCTTACTTACAAGAAAGCATGCTTTTATTGAGCAAGTGCTCATGAGTAGCACGCGTATAAAAACATCAAAAACAGTTGGCTTATTGTCTAACTCGTTCGCAATCGCCATCGTGTTCATTTTGACAGTTCATGTATGGGCTGACAATTGGCATCGGAATCAGCTAGCTGTCACATTCATACAAGAACTGTCAAAATGAACACGATGGCGATTGCGAGCGAGTTAGACAATAAGCCTACTGTATATATTCAGGCGTTACTTTGCGGAGGCGGGAGGTCCATGTCAAAATCAAATCATGTCAAAAAGGATAAGTTTACTTTGCTACTCCGCGATATAGCGAGGTCAAATCATGCGAAAGAGTCACGTTGCCGTCAAATCCTATTCATGTAGTCAATGTTTAAGGAAACAACGAATACACGAAACAAAAAAACAACGGAAAAACAACCGAATTGACAATGAATGAAACACCACCAACACAGAATATTCCGAACACGTGTTTCACCTCGCCCCGAGACACAACAACAACGTTGCTAGTAATGAGCATGCTTATTTAGAGCATGCTAAAAAATCAACCGATGTTTGATTTTCGAGCATGCTACCTGAGGCGCGGGTGAACAGAAAGCTTATTACGGAACCTTGCTCGCGATCGTAATCGTGTTCATTTTGACAGTTCATGTATGGGCTGACAATTGGCATCGAAATCAGGTAGCTGTCACATTCACCTAAGAACTGTCAAAATGAACACGATGGCGATTGCGAGCGAGTTACGTAATAAGCTAGCTGGTTTGCGTATGCTTTAAGCATGCTTATTTGTGAGTGTGCTCAAAACGACTATGCTTATTGCCGGCATAGATATGTTACGTTCCTAGTAAATTGCGTTTGAAAAACGTTCCCTCTGTCAATTGTTACATTGACTGTCACGGACTACTCATACTGTGGCTTGTTTGAGGTAAACTGACTGCAACATGAGACAATTGGGTCATTTATGAATCTTCAACTCGGGCTCCGTAGTAACATATCTACTCCCTGTTTATATATAATATCATTGTTGCCGGCAAATGTGAACAGTTGCAGAGCATGCTAATTTAAAGCAAGCTTATGAGCATGCTTTTTTTTGAGCACGTCTGTCCGTACCTTTACTCGTTCCACCAGTCTCTGTTAACAGAGGATCGCTTAAAATTGTTCCGGAATGTTTCAATACTGGCACTCCACTTGGCGTTGAGTGTTCGCGTTGCGCTATTGGCATCCTCGTCGCATATGCTAGAAACGATATAGTGCATCCCCTTCACTCGCGCAAATTTGGATAAATACGCCAAGTGGAGTGCCAATATCAGCAGGTGGTGCGGATTACACGTTCAGGGGGGCTACTCCGAAATTCGTATCACGCCGTCCCTTTCACTCTCAAATTAATAACTATTAGTGAGAACGGAACGGCACGAAACGAACTTCGAAATGAAAATCGAATTTCGGAGTATAAGGCCAGTCTCTCCTACAAAGGTTTTGCATTAAATTTAAATTTTTGATTCAAAATTGAGTCCCGGCTTTGACGCGGTTCACTTTGAACGTTGATCAGTAAACAGTCTAGGGCATAATATCGATACAGCCATTGTTATTATAAGAAAAAGGGGACTTAATCACGTAAATAAAATGTATTTTTGTAAATACCTCGACGTTTCGGACGCGACTTTGCATCCATGGTCTCGAAAAGACTCTCTGGACATCCATTGCGTTAGATATATGTGTCACCGACTTTATTGTATGTGGCACAAAGAGGTTTAGATTTTTGACGTCTAGGTAAGGTACATTATATTTATGGCCTTGATTGTATTGTACCAACATTTAACACCTTGGTACCAATAATAAAATGAATAATGTAGGTAACATACAAACGACCATTGTACTAACAATAGCCACTATTGTATCATTAAAGTTGCAAACGTGTCGCAAAAGTTATTAAATAAATAGAGTTATCACAAGTTAGGCTTTCATCAAACGGGCGAGGGTTCCGTATGAATTACATATTTACATTTATTTTGTAACTAGCTGTTGCCAGCGACTTCGTCTGCAAAAAATTCGTAAATTCGCTATCCCGCGGGAACTACGCAATTTTCCGGGATAAAAAGTAGCCTACGTGCTATTCCAGACTTTTCTCTATCTATGTGCCGAATTTCATCCAGATCCGTTGGGCCGTTCTGGCGTGATTGAGTAACAAACAAACATCCATCCATCCATCCATCCATACTTTCGCATTTATAATATTAGTTAGATTAAAACATACGACACATGAAAGCTTCCAGTTATTCAAGTGCAAGTTACGTAGGGTTTTGTACGGTCAGCATCAAAAGTAGCTGGGCACTTTTGTACTTAGTCACATTAACACATCACATGTTGACATACACATGTTATATTGACAAGTTCTTATGTGTTAATGTGCCTTTGTTCCTCGCTGATAACCAAGGTAGCTAACCAGCAGCCAAGAAGGAAGAAATTTTCTTCCCACATAAGGCACTTGTCCCACCGTCGGCGAGTAGCGAGAAGCGAGTGGTTTTTAGTATAGAACTTTTGTCGCCCGGCGACAAAAGCGACAAAATTTCCATACTAAAAAACGCTCGCTTCTCGCTACTCGTCGGCGGTGGGACAATTACTAACTGTTTTGGTTGTTAGCTGCTTTTTTAACTGGAAAGATTTGTTCCCCGAACATAACTATAAGGTAAAATAAAGACTATCTCTAAATCAAAATAAACATGTTGGCGGCTTTAGGGGTGGCCCAAAGGCCACCCCGCCGCACCTAGACCTGAATTAATCCAAATTAATCACCCTACATTGGTTTTACCAGTGCCGGTTATGTAACTTGCTGGAAAAAATCTTTCCCGTTAAAAAACCAGTTATCTGGGAAGAAAATTTCTTGGTGCTTGGACGAAAGAAGGCGCTGGCTGTTTTTGACGTGACAACGTCTTATAAATTGGTTTGCCGGGTGACACTTCAAGAAACTGCGTTACGCTCCGCTCACGTTATGCGCTCACAATGAGAGCGAGTGAGAGGCACGCGGGCATGGTTAGCCCGCCTAAGAGCGAGAGAGACAGACATAAAAAGTGAAAGGCACGCGTCCCTTCCACTCGAGCACAGTTAGCCCGCCTAAGAGCGAGAGAGACAGAGCGAGAGAGAGAGAGTGAGAGAGATAGGCATACACACCGGTTCATGTCTTGCGCTTCTATTTCGCTTAGGCGCCTGCATACAAGTTTACACGTCCTTCTTCCTACTATACGAATGAATATTCACATTAAAATTATTTTACCACTCAAAGTCGTTGTCACGTAAAACTTTCGCCCGTATACCGACTTTACAGGCAACCAATTTTTTTTTTCAAATGATAAGTACTTATTATCAAATGAATCAAGAATGTTACTTCTTGATTTTTTTAGATTTATTTTTACGGTTTTGCCCGGTTAATTTAATTGTCTAACGGGTAAAACCGTAAAAATAAATATAAATAATCAATAAGATTTTTTTTATTCATTTGATATGATAGTACCTTAAATAGTGTAAATGTTTTGAAGCTTTTTGATCGTGTTCGACAAATGTTTCCTCACATTGCTTGATGGTCAAAGTGAACCGCATCAACCGGGACCGTTTCTGCCAACTGCGATACCCTAAAAGACTACGTTGTAATATTTGTAACGGAAAAAAAACCTTTGCCTACAAAACTATTTAAATATTCAATCTTTTATGTGCCAATGCGGTACCTTGACCCAGAAGCGTTATGTATTATGTTTCATTACATATTTAATTTAAATTTATTCGTCAAACGTGCATTCAATAAACAAACGTTATATTTCTTTGTATTTTTTTAATTGATTGCGTGACACTTGTATATTCGCAGCAAACACACAGCCCTTCTTTTGGTTTTCGCAGCAGTCGGGTGAAGGCCGTGGTAATAATAATAATTAAAAACCGGCCAAGTGCGAGTCGGACTCGCGCATGAAGGGTTCCGTACCAGAAAAAAGGCTGACAACTACTCTGTTAACGTTACTCTGTTAAAACGCCAACAACTACTCTGTTGTATGGGAGCCCCCTTAATTATTATTATTTTGATTTTAGTATTTTTTGTTGTAGCCACAATAAAAATACATAATCTGTGCAAATTTCAACTGTCTAGCTATTACGGTTCTTGAGATCTAGCTCGGCGAGTGGTAGCCATGAAAAAGGGCTAAAATATCACGTTTTTTGTATGGGAGCTCCCTTAATTATTATTAGATATTATTTTGTTTTTAGTATTTGTTGTTATAGCGGCAACAGAAATGCACAATCTGTGAAAATTTCAACTGTCTAGCTAATACGGTTCTTGAGATACAGCCTGGTGACAGACGGACGGACGGACAGCGAAGTCTTAGTAATAGGTTCCCGTATTTACCATTTGGGTACGGAACCCTAAAAATAAACACTAGATTAATATTCAAAATAATACAGGCCCTAGTAAGTGCGTTCTAGCTTTAAAGAAAAAACAGAACGTACCAGTTGCTTCTCTTCCTGCGCAGATGGTAAAAGCCCATCGAGTGAATAGGCGAAAATCTTAGGAATCATATTATTATGCGGCTAGCAACCCATCACTTTATTTTATTTATACATACATACATACAGTCACGCCTCTTTCCCACAGGGGTAGGCAGAGACTACTTTGTTCCACTTGCTACGATCCTGACATACCTCTGTCGCTTCGTCCACATTCATCAATCTCTTCATACATGCTCTTCGGTGTGTGCATGTATAAAAAAAATACATGTCTCTGAGTGTGACAGTATGGTACCATATAATATTTTAGAATTCCGCGATTTTCACTCACATTTAGAGTATTACTAGCTGTTGCCAGCGATGTGCTGTTGTGAAAGAAGATATAGTGACTAGGATAGAAAAAAGTATGCTTAGTTGGTTTGGTCACGTAGAGAGGATGGATGAAAGAAGATTAACTAAACAGATTTATATGGGGAGTGTGAATGGGTGCGTTGGGAGGGGAAGGCCTAGGCGGACGTTCCGTGATCAAATTGGGGACGTTTTGGAGAAAGGCCAGGTCAAGAGTACCCGAAACCGACGAGCATGTATGAAGAGATTGATGAATGTGGATGAAGCGAAAGAGGTATGTCAGGATCGTAGCAAGTGGAACAAAGTAGTCTCTGCCTACCCCTGTGGGAAAGAGGCGTGACGATATGTATGTATGTATGTATGTATGTATGCCAGCGACTTCGTCTGCAAAGAATCCGTTTATCGCTATCCCGCGGGAACTACGCAATTTTCCGGATAAAAAGTAGCTTATGTGCTATTCCAGACTTTTCTCTATCTATGTGCCAAATTTCATCCAGATCCGTTGGGCCGTTCTGGCGTGATTGAGTAACAAACAAACATCCATCCATCCATCCATCCATCCATACTTTCGCATTTATAATATTAGTTAGATTGTCGGGGGGGTTTACGCGGTTAAGTCCCGACAATAATACTTTAAGGCTCACTTGCACAGTCCAGAGTTAAAATTTAATCGCTAACTCGGGGTTAGGTTTGACAGTTGCATACATTTTGACGCTACTTAGCCCCGGGTTAGCATCTAACACAGGGTTAAGTCGTTAACGTCCGTGCAAGTGGCCCTTGTATGAGTATGGTACGTATTGATGTAAGTATGTATTGTTTTCGACATTTAAAACAGTAGTTAGGTGTTTTAGCGGTACTTTTGTTCCAACCTCACTCAATTTAACAATCAATTTGTATGACAGTCACGTCTATTTTTGAATGGTGTGGGAACGCTTTAAAGTGGACTTGTTTGTATGTAAGCTTGTGTCATACATACAAAATTAAGTTCAGTTTTACGAGGTTTTAATGTGGTACTAAAAATCTATACGTTTTTTTTGACAAAATCTTGTTTTTTACTAAGTAACTTTGATGTAGTGCAGTAAAAAGGTACCGTCAGCGATGTGCGCGCGCGTCACGCACGAAGATGCGCCCGCGCATACGAACGCCAAGGACGCCATTCCGTATTCCGGTAGCGCGTGTTCCGGGAGCGTTTATCTTACGCACGCTTATTTATTTACATCTATGCGTATGTTTAAGTATACGATTGATATACATAAATCATGATATCCCTTACGGGGTAGACAGAGCTGGTAACAAGACCCCAAAGGTCACCCTTTGTTCTTCGCAGATAACCAAGTTAGCTGGCCAGCAGCCTAGAAGGAAGAATTTTTCTTCCCAGATAACTGGTTATTTAACAGGAAAGATTTGTTCCCCGTACATAACTATAAGGTAAAATAAAGACTATTTCTAAATTATAACAAACATTTTCGCGGGTTTGGGGTAGCTTACGGGCCACCCTCGACGCACCTAAACTAAATTAATACAAATTAAACATCCTACATTGATTTTACCAGTGCCGGTAGGTACATATAACTTAGTTATCGTGCAGTAAAAAATCTTTCCCGTTACAAAACCAGTTATCTGGGAAGAACATTTCTTCCTCCTAGGCTGCCGGTTATCTAACACGGTTATCTGCGAGGAACAAAGCAAGGTGACGTTTAGCGTGATTGTTGGGCGTATAAGAAAGGGGGATTATAGTAGTGATGGGTTGCTAGCCGCATCGCTTATAACATGATTCCTAAGATTGTCGCGCATTCCCTCGATGGTCTTTTACCATCTGCGCGGGATGAGAAGCAACTGGTACAGTCGAGGGCATAAATATCGATCCATCCATCATCTGATTATGTCATGTATGTATGTGTCACCGACATTATTGTTTGTCGCATAAAAGTATATATATTTTTGACGTCTCGGTAACGTACATATATTTATGCCCTTGACTGTACATTCTATGTACCTCTTGGCTACCAGGCCCTTATTTGACCAACTCGACAATTGTCGGTGACAAGTGACAGTTCGAAATTCAATGTGCCGTCATTATATTCCCGTTTCATAAAACTTGACATTTTTAGTACTTATTGTAGACAGGTACACAGTGGTAATTATCGCTTTTTCTTAGGGCATTTCATAAAACCTTTTTGTGACAAATTATTGCACTAAATTCTTGTCGGTGACAGATAAATCTTTGTCACAGTGGTCGTATTACCGATAGGTGTATTATTGTCGGCGATAGGTCAATTGAAGGATTATTTTTAAATAACTACCCTCATATAACGTTTACTAACATTACACTGATATTCAGTCTGAGGTAAACATGGAGGAGGCCTATGCCATGAGGCACGCCGAATTACGCGACAATTTAATAAAAAAAAAAAAACGACAATAACAACAACAACACCATGTACTTACTGAAATTGTAGCGAATTCAGAATAAAAAGGCTTATAAATAAATAAGACATGGCGGATAAGAACAAGATTGTTATTTTAAATTTAATTTACAAATATCGTGAAATATTGATATTGCGAACCAGAATCCATCCAATGTAACGCACTTAACAGGTGCTGTCGTCAATTTGGTCAGATATACGATCGTGATTACCACTTCTAATAATATTTATCAGTATACAAACCAATTAAATCACTCCCAATCGAAATCTAATCAAATACCCATCAAATTGCTCTAGTTTAAAAAAAAACAAACACTATGATTGCAAAGTTGTCGAAACCCGTATTTGGATCTGTTACGGTTTATTTTGTTACGTAGCGGTTACGTGATACGATATAACGTGAACGTTAGCGTATTATAGTTTGCGTTGAGAGCTTTACTCGTGGCTTTGAGCTTAAGCCACCGGGTGAATTTACGCTGTTTTCAAGCCTGATCAAGTATGTTTAAATTTGGTAGCAGAAGGTGCTTTGCGTTGGCTTAGAAAGAAGACTTGATTTTTTCACAGTTCCAAGGGGCAGTAGACCTGAGTATTTGATATAAATTTCAGCTTGATACCTTCACGCGTTCCTGAGAAAAAGGGTCTTGACTCTTAACAGACGGACGGCCGGACGGACGGACAAAGTGATCCTATAAGGGTTCCGTTTTTTCCTTTTGACGTATGGAACCCCAAAAAATCATACTAATATTATAAAAGCGAAAGTTTGTGACGGTGTGAGCGAGTGTGTATGTTTGTTCCTTTCTTGCATATTTCCCGCGGGATAGCGATAGGCGAATTCTTCGCAGACGGATAATCGGGTAACAGCTTGCTTAGTATCTTTTATTAGAATTATTCGAATGTGTAAATGAATTTGGATGAAGCGAAAGAGCTATGTTAGGCACGTGGCAAGTGGAACAAAGTAGTCTCTGCCTACCCCTGTGGGAAAGAGGCGTGACGGTATGTATGTATGTAATGGAATATTAATCAGTTGCTAAACATTTTCGTAATCACTTACTTGACATTTTCGTAAATAAATAATCTTATGTTTAATATGTCATTAGGTTAGGTAGGTATTCTTTTTGTAAACACAGCTTTCCTGTTGTTATCACTACACGCCTATAACAAAGTCTTATAATATAATAGTTTTATAACAAAGTCTGAATGTATTTTCATGCGGTTTTCTTCAATAGCAGAGTGATATAGATGGAAGGTTTATGTTTTTTTTTTTTTTATGTGAATAAGAAGGCAAACGAGCAGGTGTGTCACCTGATGGTAAGCGATCACCACTGCCCATAGACACCCGCAACCCCGGAGGGATTGCAAATGCGTTGCCAACCTAGAGGACTTAGATGAAATGCCTCTTGAGCCCGTAATTTCCCCGGCTTTTTTGCTAGGTAATTGTTGTAAATGTCAAGAAAAGCCTAGCTGCCTGGGATATAATCAATTATGCGCGAATAACGTCGCGGGCAACAACTAGTTATATATATAACACTAGCTGTTGCCAGCGACTTCGTCTGCAAAGAATTCGTTTATCGCTATCCCGCGGGAACTACGCAATTTTCAGGGATAAAAGTAGCCTATGTGCTAATCCAGACTTTTCTCTATCTATGTGCCGAATTTCATCCAGATCCGTTGGGCCGTGCTGGCCGGATTGAGTAACAAACAAACATCCATCCATCCATCCATCCATACTTTCGCATTTATAATATTAGTTAGATACATACACAAATCACGTCTTTATGCCTTACAGGGTAGACAGAGCCTAAGGTAACAAGATCTAAAGGCCACTTTAGCATGATTGTATTGATAGTCATTATGTTGATATTTTATGCAACATTTTTCGTATCTATTTACCAATGGACAAGTTCATTCATTGACCTTTGCTTGACATTGCTTAGTTTCTATAAAAAAGACATCAACGCGTGCGATTAATATTTGATTACAAAATCTAATTTAGCTTTCAAGTCATCGTAATTGGTTGAAAAGAAAAAAACTCTGCTGGTTTTTCTAGAGTTCCATGAGGTAAAGGGGTTTTTTAAAAAAAAATGACGAGAAATTCGTCGAAAACGCTTTCCTACTACTATACAGTGCTTCTTGTTCAGTACCGATCCGTCCGGATCTCTACCACCATCTTACTCGCTAATCCTGTCGCTAAGCAGCAGTGCTTGCACTGCAGTGTTCCGGTGTGGAGAGTAAGACAGCCGGGGAAATTACGGGCACAAGAGGCATTTCATCTGAGCCCTCTAGGTTGGCAAAGCATCTGCAATCCCTTCGGGGTTGCGGGTGTCTATGGGCAGTGGTGATCACTTACCATCAGGTGACCCACTTGCTCGTTTGCCTTCCTATTCATATAAAAAAAAGTACGCGAGCGGAAATTTCCACTTCCTGGCCAGGGGAAGACAAAATTGTGTACACACCTGGGGCGGTGATAATGAAAGCCTCAGGTCGCATATTTATCGCCCTCACCTTTGGCTCGTGCGCAGACAAGTTTCTGCGATCTGAGACATCCATACACCTTCGGAGTGTTTTCCGATAAACATGAATGAAAATATACATTATTGAGGATGAGAGCGAATAGTTTGGACAGTGGTGCTCGATGCTGCTGTTGCACTTGCTCTAGATAAGTATTATTATTATTATTTACGATGAAGGAAAACATCGTGAGGAAACCGGAGCTTAGTTAACCCTTCTGGGATGGAAGGTCAGATGGCAGTCGCTTCTGTAAAAACTAGTGCCTACGCCAAATCTTGGGATTAGGTTGTCAAAGCGGACCCCAGGCTCACAGCCGTGGCAAATGCCGGGAAAGACGCTAGGAAGATGATGAGCTTGATGCAACTCACATTTTGACTGGAAAATGTTACGATTACTAATTACTAATTAAGATTATGCGAATAAACTTTACATAAGTACCTACAGCTGTTACTGAGGCTGTTACTTATTTACGAATGCTTAAAAATAAAAATCATCTGCATGACACAAACAGCCTTGCATCTGCAGTTATCGCAATTTTATTGTAATAACATACAGGTTAGTATTTATGAAAATGAAAAGTTTTGCATAGTTTTTTTCTTTTTGTACAGCAAAATAGTTTGTTTCTAGTTTCTGAGAAATAAATAACAAATGTAAATTTCGTAATAAGATACTTTTCGGTAGAAGATTGTATTTGGTGTGTTTTGTTTTTATTGAAACAGTAGCCTTTTTGTCGAAGATAAAGAAAAACTTATCAAACATACTGAACATAAAACCCAATTTGATATTTTAGAAAAAACCACTACTCACTTCAAAATAATCCACATATACCCACTAACACTGCACTGAACACCAACACAAACTTAAAAAAAAAACTAAAGTTTAAAACAAGTGACTGTCGATCGAAATATTAAACTGAATTCAATTTTCGAATAGTAACAAACGACGATCGAGGATTCACCCAGAATTGTGCGTAGCAAATAAAAAAAAAACAAAAGACGAAGATCGAAATTTAAAATCGTACTGTCGTGTTGAAACAAATGACGGTTGGTTTCTTTTTTTTTTTTACTGGTCGTCCGTGAGGTCGAGACGGCGGCTGCGCGGACACTGCGTGCGCGCAGGTTACTGTGGCGGGGATGGATCGTGGATGGCTTTATGTAGCGGCCAGCCAGGTTGTATTTTGTTATCAGTTTTGTTGGTTTTCGAGTGGGCCAGGATAAGGTGGGTCGAGGGTGACCGAAGAGCGATTTTTTGTGGGTTAATAGTTGCTTTTTGACCCAGTTTAATGGGATTGACTTGATAGTTGGTATGTGCGTGTAGAATGAATGATAATGCAATGTGTACGTACGTGGCATCGTTGCTCCCAAGTGGATGGACAGATTTGGATGAAGTATTTTCCTTTCGAAAGCCAGTTTCCTTTCGAAGGTTCTTAGCCATGTTTAGTTAAAATCGGTCCAGTAATTTAAAGAGTATCAGCTCTTTTCCGAAATGAGGCATTTTTTAGCACAATCTTTTTTTTTTTACGTATATTGACTATTATGCGTATAATCATCACAGGTGTGTTCGAAAACTGACCCATACAGGCATACACCTGTTAAAATAATCTGGATTAATAATAGGTAATGCACATTTTATATATTTATAGTCAGTAAAAAGTGTAATGCTTAAGGCGCTGTCAACAGCAAATGACCTTGAGCAGCGCCACTCTTCACACATACGGTTCGCATGCCTGTGAGTGAAAGAGAAGAAACTATTCCGGCAGCTTGGCGCGCGTCTAAAATCTTGCAAATAAGACACAAATAAGAAGAAATAAAAAAAAGTATGGATTATTTGTGAAATATGACTCGTTAGCCGTGTAGGTATGAATATGTTGACTTGATGTGTTTAATTGCAGACCCATACGTTGAAAAAATAAAGACATAGAACCGTTTAATGATGATTTTAAGACCAATCTTTGCAATTACTTTCTATCGAGCCGATTTTGTTCAATTATGTATCGAGTCCGTCAAGCGTGTTTGAAATATGATGAAAATTAACATTATATTTTTTTTGTATTTTTATTGTGTGTAATTTTTCTTAAAAAAGTGCTTAAATAACATCAATTTCAACAAAATTAGGTGTTGTCAGCCTCTTAAGGCAAAAAAAGGTTGTATTTATTAAAAATGTTTTTTTTTTCTTAACAATTACTTATTTTTGCGTTAAAGTAGCTGTAAAGCACTATTCTTTTCACTTGGACCGTATATTATGGAATAACTAGATAAAGCTCTGACTAACAAAAAATTAACTAGTAGGTATCTTTTGTCATCGGCTGTTAGCTTTTCTATGACTGGCTGTTTCCTCGTACGGCTGTCTTTGATTGTGTACAATTTTATGATTTCCCTTGACTTTCTATGAGACATAGTTTCCGGACTTGAAAATTTGGGTGATTAAAAGGAACAAGGTAACAAACACAACTAAAAAACAATTATCCAATTTGGTGCAGTCGATTGGAAGTTTCGGCGATTCATTTTTATTTAAGGCGAAGGGATAGGCAAAAGCTCATAAATTGGTTGTTTTTGTGCATGTTTTATGGCGATAATACACAATTTGGAGTTTTGAAAACTGCACATTCTATAAAACATGTCTTGAATTAGAATTCACCGGCGAAAACATATTCCTTAATGTCGTAGTTACTACATAAATTCGTTTGCTCTAAGAGTCTCGACAATATTTTGTACAACTTTTGCTCGGGTGAAACAAATCTGTTTGCTACCAATCTCGACGAGGTTACTCTAGTAACTCATAATTAAAATTCCACGGTGCGTTTGCTTCAATTAGCCAACAAATAAGGCTTTAGAGAGTAGTACTGCCCTGAGCTTGTGAAAAGGGCGAACGCAATATTTGCCCGCACATTCAATCAGGCGCTTTTCAATGTACAAAAAAATTCGTAAACCAAAAAAATGTTAAAAAGATAATACAGTGAAATAAATTATTAAGATAAAACCAAAAATGTTCATAAAAATAAATAAAAATAAATAAATAAATAAATAAAAAAATAATTTGGATAAGACGTATGAAAAAAATAAGGAAAAAGCAACGTTGCATGTTCGCTCGGTGGCGGCAGTGCGTAAGCGACGCGACGTTGCCAACATTCGCTTCGCGTTTTTTCATATTGGTTTGGCTAAGCATGTTGTTTGAGTCACAGAATAGGCGCGAAACAGTGCTTCAAAAAGTCGTACTCGTTCGCTTCGCACGTATAATACCTATATTAAGTTAAAAGTGATTATTTTCAATCCGTTTTTTGGGAACTTAGTGGCAGGTTGGTTTGATACTTGCTGTTTAGCGAACAAGCATGGGAAATAGGATTTTGGTTGGAATTACTGCATGAAAATTTTTGATATTTAGGCAAGTAGTACTCCAATGTATGTATATGTCTATCATTAGAAAGAAAAAAAAAGATATCTGAAGGTCCAAGTGGTCCCCGAACATGGATCCGTTATCAAAATAAAAAAGACCGCCATATTGAAATCTTTAGTTTTTCGACCGATTAATTTCAAAATCAATATCTGAGGATCTGAGTTGTCTCCAAACACGTGTCGTATCCGTTATCAAAAATGTCAAATTAAAGTGGCCGCCATTTTGAAATCTTTGTTTTTGGGCCGATTATTTTCAAAATCGATATCTGAGGGTCCGAGTGGTCGTCAAAAATAAATCTGCTACTGAAAATGAAAAACCTGGCCGCCATTTTGAATTCTTTACTTTTTGGACCAATTGTTTTCAAAATTGATATCTGAGAATCCGAGTTGTCTCCAAACACGTATCCGTTGTCAAAAATGACAAAAGTGGCCGCCATTTTGAAATCTTTAGTTTTTGGACCGATTATTTTCCAAAACCGATATCTGAGAGTCCGAGAGGTCCCCAAACATGACTCCGTTATCAAAAATGAAAAAAGTGGCCGCCATTTTGAAATCTTTAAGTTTTGGGCCGATTATTTTCAAAATCGATATCTGAGGGTCCGAGTGGTCCCCAAACATGAATCCGTTGTCAAAAATGACATAAGTGGCCGCCATCTTGAAATCTTTAGTTTTTGGACCGATTATTTTCAAAACCGATATCTGAGTCCGAGAGGTCCCCAAACATAAATCCGTTATCGAAAATGAAAAAATTGGCCGCCATTTTGAAATCTTTAGTTTTCCGACCGATTGATTTCAAAATTGATATCTGAGAATCCGAGTTGTCTCCAAACACGTATCCGTTGTCAAAAATGACAAAAGTGGCCGCCATTTTGAAATCTTTAGTTTTTGGACCGATTATTTTCAAAACCGATATCTGAGAGTCCGAGAGGTCCCCAAACATGAATCTGTTTTTAAAAATGAAAAAAGTGGCCGCCATTTTGAAATCTTTAAGTTTTGGACCGAGTATTTTCAAAATCGATATATGAGGGTCCGAGTGGTCGTGAAACACAAATTTGCTATAGAAAATGAAAAAACTGGCCGCCATTTTGAAATCTTTAGTTTTCCGACCGATTGATTTCAAAATCGATATCTGAGAATCCGAGTTGTCTCCAAACACGAATCCGTTGTCAAAAATGACAAAAGTGGCCGCCATTTTGAAATTTTTAGTTTTTGGACTGATTATTTTCAAAACCGATATCTGAGAGTCCGAGAGGTCCCCAAACATAAATCCGTTATCAAAAATGAAAAAAGTGGCCGCCATTTTGAAATCTTTAAGTTTTGGGCCGATTATTTTCAAAATCGATATCTGAGGGTCCGAGTGGTTGTCAATCACAAATCTGCTACCGAAAATGAAAAAACTGGCCGCCATTTTGAATTCTTTACTTTCTGGACCAATTGTTTTCAAAATCGATATCTGAGGATCCGAGTGGTCCCCAAACATGAATCCGTTGTCAAAAATGACAAAAGTGGCCGCCATCTTGAAATCTTTAGTTTTTGGACCGATTATTTTCAAAACCGATATCTGAGAGTCCGAGAGGTCCCCAAACATAAATCCGTTATCGAAAATGAAAAAAATGGCCGCCATTTTTAAATCTTTAGTTTTCCGACCGATTGATTTCAAAATTGATATCTGAGAATCTGAGTTGTCTCCAAACACGTATCCGTTGTCAAAAATGACAAAAGTGGCCGCCATTTTGAAATCTTTAGTTTTTGGACCGATTATTTTCAAAACCGATATCTGAGAGTCCGAGAGGTCCCCAAACATAAATCCGTTATCAAAAATGAAAAAAGTGGCCGCCATTTTGAAATTTTTAGTTTTCCGACCGATTGATTTCAAAATCGATATCTGAGAATCCGAGTTGTCTCCAAACACGAATCCGTTGTCAAAAATGACAAAAGTGGCCGCCATTTTGAAATCTTTAGTTTTTGGACTGATTACTTTCAAAACCGATATCTGAGAGTCCGAGAGGTCCCCAAACATAAATCCGTTATCAAAAATGAAAAAAGTGGCCGCCATTTTGAAATCTTTAAGTTTTGGGCCGATTATTTTCAAAATCGATATCTGAGGGTCCGAGTGGTTGTCAAACACTAATCTGCTGCCGAAAATGAAAAAAACTGGCCGCCATTTTGAATTCTTTACTTTCTGGATCAATTGTTTTTAAAATTGATATCTGAGGATCCGAGTGGTCCCCAAACATGAATCCGTTTTTAGAAATGAAAAAAGTGGCCGCCATTTTGAAATCATTAAGTTTTGGACCGATTATTTTTAAAATCGATATCTGAGGGTCCGAGTGGTCGTTAAACACAAATCTGCTATCGAAAATAAAAAAAACTGGCTGCCATTCTGAATTCTTTACTTTTTGGACCGATTGTTTTCAAAATCGATAGCTGAGCTGGCGGCCACTTTTTCCATTTTTGATAACGGGTTTATGTTTGGGGAACACTCGGATCTTCAGATATCGATTTTGAAAGCTATCAATCTAAAAACTAAAGATTTCAAAATGGCGGACACTTTTTTCATTTTTGATAACGGATTCATGTTTGGGGACCACTCGAACCCTCAGATATCGATTTTGAGAACAATCAGTTCAAAAACTAAGGATTTCAAAATGGCGGTCACTTTTTCCATTTTATATAACGGATACGTGTTTGGGAATCACTCGGATCGTCAGATATCGATTTTGAAAACAATCGTTCCAAAAACAAAAGTTTTCAAAATGGCGGCCACTTTTTTCATTTTTAAAAACGGATTCATGTTTGGGGACCACTCGGATCCTCAGATATCGAGTTTTAAAACAATCGGTTCAAAAAGTAAAGATTTCAAAATGGCGGTCACTTTTTCCATTTTATATAACGGATACGTGTTTGGGAACCACTCGGATCGTCAGATATCGATTTTGAAAACGATCGGTCCAAAAACAAAAGTTTTCAAAATGGCGGCCACTTTTTTCATTTTTAAAAACGGATTCATGTTTGGGGACCACTCGGATCCTCAGATATCGAATTTTAAAACAATCGGTTCAAAAAGTAAAGATTTCAAAATGGCGGTCACTTTTTCCATTTTATATAACGGATACGTGTTTGGGAACCACTCGGACCCTCAGATATCGATTTTGAAAACAATCGGTTCAAAAACTAGAGATTTCAAAATGGCGGTCACTTTTTCCATTTTATATTTTATCAATCGGTCCAAAAACAAAAGTTTTTAAAATGGCGGCCTCTTTTTTCATTTTTAAAAACGGATTCATGTTTGAAGACCACTCGGATCCTCAGATATCGAATTTGAAAATCGGTTCAAAAAGTAAAGAATTCAAAATGGCGGTCAGTATTTTTATTTTCGATAGCAGATTTGTGTTTGACGACCACTCGGACCCTCAGATATCGATTTTGAAAATAATCGTTTCAAAACTTAAAGAATTCAAAATGGCGGCCATCTTTTTCATTTTTGATAACGGATTTATGTTTGGGGACCTCTCGGACCCTCAGATATCGGTTTTGAAAATAATCATTGGAAAAACTACACCTTATTCCGTACCTTTCCCGCACACGTTCAAGTTTTACTTTATTCTGCAATAATAATTTACGTTGCGACTCCAGACAGACTCTGGACACCTTTGACGTCACGTTCATCACTATCCCGCAATTTTCTGTGATAAAAAGTAGCCTGTTTTAATCTAGGGTACCAACTGTCTTCGTTCCAAATTTCATGCAGAGGCATTTCATCTAAGTCCTCTAGGTTGGCATGGCAACGCATCTGCAATCCCTCCGGGGTTGCGGGTGTCTATGGGCAGTGGTGATCGCTTACCATCAGGTGACCCACTTGCTCGTTTACCTTCCTATTCACATAAAAAAAAAGAAGAAACAAACATTACACACTCACTCACATCGTCACAAACTTTCTCATGTATAATATCACATACATACATACATAAATAACGTCTCTATTGCTTGCGGAGCAGACAGAGCCCAAGGTAACAAGACTTTAAGGCCACGTTACGAATGCCGAAATGTTTCAATTTTTATTATTTTTGCGAAATCTGATTTGAACATTATGCTGTGTCTGTGTAAGGCAATCGGAAAACTGAAACAAGCGCCATCTACTAACATCACAGTGCAATATTTCAATCCATCAGCCCGCGCCCATTCGCATCGAGTTCACGCGTCGATTATTTAACAGATGTCGCGTTGATCGGACTGCTTGCCACGTCACAAACGGGCAAGGTCATTTGCCTATCCCTTCGCCTTAAATCCTACTAATACTATGCATACAGGTTAGCTGGAAGAGATCCCTTTTTAGGGATAAGTTCGCCTTAGTACTATTTTCTGTGTATTTCTGTATTTTTAAATTTTATGTGCAATAAAGAGTTTACATATATATATATACTACTAGCTGTTGCCCGCGACTTCGTCTGCAAAGAATTCGACTACGCAATTTCCCGGGATAAAAAGTAACCTATGTGCTATTCCAGACTTTTCTCTATCTATGTGCCGAATTTCATCCAGATCCGTTGGGCCGTTCTGGCGTGATTGAGTAACAAACAAACATCCATCCATCCATCCATACTTTCGCATTTATAATATTAGTTAGATGAATGTGATGATGTGAGTGTGTAGGTTTGTTCCTTCTTCGTCGTAGCTGCTTAATGTAAGTCTAAATCTACGCCTACGAAGTCGCGGGCAGAAGCTAGTAGATTATAAAAGTATCTATGTGAGTTTGGAGTTATTTCGTTTTTCGTTTATAATCTCAGCCTGATACTACCTATTTACCTACCACGCCTCGTTATATTTTGTTGGCCTTTACTGCAGACTTATTACGTAACTCGTTCGCGACCACCATCCTCTTCATTTTGACAGTTCATGTATGGGCTGACAATTGGTATCGGAATCAGCTAGCTGTCACACTCATACAAGAACTGTCAAAATTAACACGATGGCGATCGCGAGCGAGTTACGTAATTAGCCTGCTGGTCTAATGAATGGAAACGTTTCATAATTATCTTATTTTGATAAAAGATAGGTGTTAAAACATTGAATCGGGCACGTTTTGTTATGTAAGCCTAATCGATATCTCAAACTGTTTATTTGTCACGAATACAATGGACGGACGGACAAGTATTGCTTTATCAATTTGTAGTATTTGAGCTGTAAATTTCAAAATTATTATAAAACTAGCTGTTGCCAGCGACTTTGTCTGCAAAGAATTCGTTCATCGCTATCCCGCGGGAACTAAGCAATTTTCCGGGATAAAAAGTAGCCTATGTGCTATTCCAGACTTTTCTCTATCTATGTGCCAAATTTCATCCAGATCCGTTGGGCCGTTCTGGCGTGATTGAGTAACAAACAAACAAACATCCATCCATCCATCCATCCATACTTTCGCATTTATAATATTAGTTAGATTAGTTAGATTAATAATTATAATCCCTCCGCAGAAATAGAATTTTAAACGCACTAAAAATAATTCTATTCTATTGTATGCGTACACAATTTTATAGAAAATACTATAAATAGATCATCAGTGTAGAGTGTGTTTTCGTAAAAGTGAAACGGTCGCTGGCTCAGCATTACGCTGAGGTGTTAGACACATGCAGCACTGATTTTCAGCCAGAACCGTCTGTGACTCACGAAACGATACACAGATAAAATATACTACATAGATCATGAACCTATACGTAAATAGAACCCGACTTATGTGTAACTAAATGACCGATATATGTGTAATTGTAATTGTGTTGTAGATATTTCCATGTTTGTATTTGTTAGTTCTGAGCTTATGCAATACAATACAATACAATAACTCTATGCCTATCTTTATGCTGTGGTTTACAATATATAATTATACTAGCTGTTGCCAGCGACTTCGTCTGCAAAGAAGTCGTTTATCGCTATCCCGCGGGAATTTTCGGGGATAAAAAGTAGCCTATGTGCTATTCCAGACTTGACTCTATCTATGTGCCGAATTTCATCCAGATTCGTTGGTCCGTTCTGGCGTGATTGAGTAACAAACAAACATCCATCCATCCATCCATCCATCCATACTTTCGCATTTATAATATTAGTTAGATTATACCTAATAAATAAATAAATAAAAAATGGATTAATAAATTAAATACTTTACAATAAACAAATAATAAAAAGAATTGAAAACTAAATTGCTTAAAAATACCGGGATGGCATATCAAAGTGCAGCTGCTGGAGGACTATTGTAAGCTTTATTGTAAGGATTTTTGGAGCGTCAATAAGTGATCCTTCAGCTTGCGCTTGAAGGATAAAAACCATCCTATGCCCTTCTCCGGGACTGAAACCATCTTTAGATCAAATTCCAAGTAAATCGGTTCAACTGTTTTGGCGTGAAAAGGTAACAGACAGACAAAGTCAGACAGAGTAACCTTCGCATTTATAATATTAGTAGGTCAATATTCAAGGGTTTGGACCGCTCGGCTCATGCGTCATTGTCGCTCCACGATTATTATCCTAAAAGAAGGACAAGCCGCAACAACTTTGGACAAGCTAAATGCAGCATCGATACTGTGTTTCGATGTCATAAAAAGTTAAGTCTCAGCATCATCTCTTAATGGTGATGACGAAATAAAAACGCCGAAAAAATAATGAATATTCACCCATGTACAAGTGCCGGCACGTAAGTCTAGCGATGACCGTTGATGCGCAGTAGTCGAAAATAAGGTATCGCGGGGGAGTGCGGGTGTCGCGGGCGGGTGTACACCACGTTAGACTTACGTGCCGCCACCTGTAGTTATTTTGAGCGTATTTATGAGCGTATTTATTCAATCAATCAATCAATCATTTATTTATTGCAACCATGGTATTTTATTTATTCAATCTTGGCTACCTCTCGCGCGTCGCAGCCACCTGTGCGTACTACAGACTGTCGAACAGACTGCTGACATTCATCTCTCTCCGACAGCTGTCCTATTGTATCAATATAATATAACTGTTACGTATTCAACATAACTATTATAAGTATATGTTTAAGAAATTCGTGGAAGTATTAAGGTACAAAACTGAGGAACAAATACTGTTAATAACTCCTAGGCCCACTTGCACAGTCCAGAGTTAAAGAAATAAATCGCTTCTTCTTCTTCTTTTATTTACTTCGTACAAGTCGTTATAGCGACGACAACCAAAAAAAAAAAAAAAAAAACAAAATGTCTTTATTGCGGTTATGGGTAATAAGGTTGCCAACTTCGCCAATGTCAGGGTAAAATATTTATTAAGTATAAAATCTTGTGACAAAATGTCGGCAACGTTGTACGGTACGGGAATATGGTCAAAGAACCCCCCCTGTCGGGCTCTTAGCCAACGGTCAATGATATCCCTCAGATACTGCCAGGAAATTATTAGCCGTTGCCCAGGGTGCACCGGACCAAGCACTGCTCTTCCCCCCGGACGGATCCAGAAATGAACCGCAGCTCCTGGCCACACGTGGAGGTAACCCGACACGCACCCCAATTAAATCGCTAACTCGGAGTTAAGTTTGACAGTTGCATACATTTTGACACTACTTAGCCCCGGGTTAGCATCTAACTAGGATGACTAACTAGGACTAATCTAGGATGAAGTAGTGTGTCAACCTTTAACAGCAAACGACAACAATGCGGCAACGCAACGGCCGCCGTCACTTGGTCACGGGCGACCGGACCGGTCGGCTGACCCTGTCCGGTGACGGTCTGACGGTACGGTCGACGACAACGTGTCGTTACCGGGACATCTAACTAATCCTAATAATACAGGATGTATTAGATACCCCCTAACAATAATCCACTGGGATATATAACCATAGCTATAAAAGCTAAAAAAAATATTTAGAAAAAGATTGGAGTAATTTTTTTTATATTTTCTATAGGAATGATTACAGTTAATACTACCATTCCTATAGAAAAGATGAAAAAAAAAATACTCCAATTTATTTTAGCTTCTATAGCTATGGTTATATACCCCAGTGCATTATTGTTAGGGGGTATCTGATACACCCTGTATAAATGCGAAAGTTTGTGAGTATGGATGGATGTTTGTTTCTCTTTCACGCCATTTCGGCTCAACGGATGAATTTTAGAACAGAGATAGTTTATGGTATGGAATAACACGTAGGTTACTTTTTATCCCGGAAAATTGCGTAGTTCTCGCGTGATAGCGATAAAAAAATTCTTTGCAGACGAAATAAATGCGAAAGTTTGTATGGATGGATGTTTGTTTGTTATTCAATCACGTCAGAACGGCCCAACGAATCTGGATGAAATTCGGCACATAGAGAAAAGTCTGGAATAGCACATATGCAACTTTTTATCCCGGAAAATTCTCGCGGGCTAGCGATAAACGAATTATTTGCAGACGAAGTCGCTGGCAACAGCTAGTACGTTATAAATCGTTAGCTTTTGTGATTTGGCAGCTTTTAAACTATAAAAATACTGTCGTTTCTCATACAAGAAAAAAATCCCAATTTAATTTTTGCTATCGGTTTGGTTACTTCCATATCCATACATAGGTACATGTACTAGCTTCTGCCCGTGACTTCGTCTGCGTAGAATTATAAATAAATAATAAATAAAATAAATAAATATCAGGGAACAATTCACACAAATTGACCTAGTCCCAAAGTAAGCGCTAGTAAGGCTTGTGTTATGGGTACTAGACAACGATATACATACTTATATAGAGAAATACAAACTTATATAGATAGAAACATCCATAACTCAGGAACAAATATTCGTGCTCATCACACAAATATATGCCCTTACCAGGATTCGAACCCGGGACGCTTGCTTGCTTGATTATACATATTGTATAAATAAAACTTCCTCTTGAATCACTCTATCTATTAAAAAAACCGCATCAAAATCCGTTGCGTAGTTTTAAAGATCTAAGCATACATAGGGACGCAAAAACAGCGTAAAGCTACTTTGTTTAATACTATTTAGTGATAAATAATGATAAGAATTAGTATTGTTGATTCTGAGTAGAAAGAAACCAAAGTTTCCGAAGTGTCTAGTGTTTTTTTTTTTAATTCCACAAATAGTATGTTAGTCCTCATTTCGTCAGTTGTCTTACACGCAGGACTGGAACAGTGGCTGAAGTCAGTTTATTCATACTAGATACTAAAATGACATTATCTGTGTTGACTGTTTTTTGCAATTCAAAAATTGTGATGTGCCACCACTATCGAAAGTTAACGATAAATTGAATTCAGTAGGTATAGATTTTTGTATGTTTAAGCTAAATAGTAATGACACAATCGTATTTTTTTCTTAAAATATAACATGACCAAACCTCTTGTATTCAGACCACAAACATTGTCGATGGTTTCGAGTACACCACTAAACAATAAAAGCTGGTATCATCATTTCACAATTTGACATTTGCAATTGTCAATTTAGTATCTAGTGTGAATAAATAGACTATAGTGGTTGTAACGGGTTGTTGCTGACTGTACTGTCATAATGTCATCGTGCAAAATGTTGGCGCTGACCGTGCGGAAATATACCGAAGTTCAATGTCATTGTCGTCATAACTTAACTCAAAACAACTCAACGGTTCTCTATTGATTTGCCGAAAATTTTAATGCCGAATTTCACTTCCTAACCAACGTTTGACCGAATTTCATTTTGCCGAATCATCATATGGAAACTTGTTAAAATGATTAGTTTCATTTCCCAACCTCACGATTGCCAACTCAACGTTTGTTTTTTTTTACATGGACACTTATTAAAATGTTTTTTTTTTTATGTAGCCAAATGGTACTACATAACCATTAGTAAAAAATAAGACATTCGAAGGTAAAATAAAGACTGTTTATAAATTAAAACAAACATGTTCGCGGCTAAGGGGTGGCCCAAGGGCCACCCCGCCGCACCTAAACCTAAATTAATCCAAATTAATCATAAGACTTTTTCGGCCTGGTGTAACATTTGCCATGTGAAAGATATTCCAAAAGTTTAAAATCAAAATGATATTCGTCTTTATGAAAATTCGGCCAAATGAGAGGTTGGCATACAAAAATTTGCCAATTGTCAGTTGTCAATGTAAACATTCGGTGAAACGTTGGTTGCCAAATGAAATTCGATCAAAAAAAAATCGGCGAAAAGGCAGAACACCCAACTCAACTTATAACTTACTGCCTTTTCATTCAACCCCCGACGCAAAAAGAGTGGTGTTATAAGTTTACCGGCGATCTCTCTCTCTCTCTCTCTCTCTCTGTCTGTCTGTCTGTCTGTCTGTCTGTCTGTCTGTCTGTCTGTCTGTCTGTCTGTCTGTGTGTGTGCGTGCGTGCGTGCGTGTGTGTGTCTCTCTCTCTCTCTCTGTGTGTGTGTGTGTGTGTGTGTGTCTCTCTCTCTCTCTCTCTCTCTCTCTCTCTCTCTGTGTGTGTGTGTGTGTGTGTGTCTGTCTGTCTCTCTCTCTCTCTCTCTCTCTCTCTCTCTCTCTCTCTCTCTCTCTCTCTCTCTCTCTCTCTCTCGTGTGTGTATATATATCTGTGGGATCGTAGCTCTCAAGCGGATGGACCGATTTTGATGCGATTTTTTTATCGTTCGAAAGCTAGTTTCCTTGCGGGGTGGTTTTGGTAAAAATCGATTCAGCAGTTTCTGCGTGGGGGTTTTTTTTAAATTGTAAATTAACATTGTTAACTCTAGACCTAAATACAGTAGGTGGTAATTATCAAAACTTAGATCTTGTTACCTTAGGCTTTACCCCGTACCTAAGGGATAAAGATGTGATTTATGTCTGTCTGTCTCTAACCACTAGGCTATCATGTCGTCAGGGTAGTTTTACGATCTTAAGATAGTCTACTACGGCAGACGGCGTGGCGTGAAAGCAAAGGTCGTTCACCCTCGCATGCGCCCACGCATGTCTCGAGATGACAGGATTAGGCTGACGTTCAATTAGACCCAGTGCATTGTACCGTTTGTGCCCAAATAAACATTAAAACATTAAAACATTAAAAAATTTTTTTTTTTAATGTGAATAGGAAAGCAAACGAGCAAGTGGGTCACCTGATGGTGAGCGATCACCACTGCCCATAGACACCCGCAACCCCGGAGGGATTGCAGATGCGTTGCCAACCTAGAGGACTTAGATTAAATGCCTCTTGTGCCTGTAATTTCCCCGGCTGTCTTACTCTCCACACCAGGCAGCGGCAGGATTAGCGAGTAAGATGGTGGTGGTGGTGGATGGTGGATTTAGGTACTTAATCTCATAATTAACACTTACAAACACAGCCCGCTACCCGCCCGCACCTCTCTCGGTCCCCTTTGTCGTCCTACCCCGCGTCCCTGTGCCGCGCGAGGACTCAGTATGCTTAGTGTAAGTTTTCGGTCACAGAACACGTCTCGAACGCGTTTGCGTTAAAATCTAATCTAATCTAACTAATATTATAAATGCGAAAGTATGGATGGATGGATGGATGGATGGATGTTTGTTTGTTACTCAATCACGCCAGAACGGCCCAACGGATCTGGATGAAATTCGGCACATTTATTTATTTATTTATAAGCCTTTTTATTCCTAATTCGCTATAATTTCGGTAAGTACATGTTGTTGTTGTTGTTGTTGTTATTGTCGATTTTTTTTTCTTTTTTTATTTATTTATTAAATTTTCGCGAAATTCGGCCTCCTCCGTGTATTGGAGGGTTTGGGCTATAGTTCCCACGCGCGCCCAGTGCGGATTGGGAACTTAACACACACCATTGAATTTCTTCGCAGATGTGTGCAGGTTTCCTCACGATGTTTTCCTTCACCGAAAAGCTCATGTCAAATTACAAATGTAATTTTCGCACATAAATTCCGAAAAACACAGAGGTGCGAGCCCGGGATTTGAACCCACGACGCTCTGCTTGAGAGGCCACAGGTCAAACCACTAGGCTACCACGGCATGATGAAATTCGGCACATAGATAGAGAAAACTCTGGAATAGCACATAGGCTACTTTTTATCCCGGAAAACTCCCGCGGGATAGCGATTAACGAGTTCTTTACAAATAGTATCTAATGTAAGTAATAATTTACCTATGTTGGACAAATAAATCTTTGAATCTTTGAATATTTGCAGACGAAGTCGCTGGCAACAGCTAGTGTCAAATAATTTTAATACTATGGGAACAGTAGGCTTATTGTCTAACTCGCTCGCAATCGCCATCGTGTTCATTTTGACAGTTCTTGTATGAATATGACAGCTAGCTGATTCCGATGCCAATTGTCAGCCCATACGTGAACTGTCAAAATGAACACGATGGCGATTGCGAGCGAGTTAGACAATAAGCCTACTGTTTGTTGCCGTTTCGATCCGCAAGTGGCGCTGCCAATTATTCCATAGTAATAGAGACGTTTTTATATGCGAAAACTTACATTAGAGGCTCAGTTAAGGCGCTGTCAACAGCAAATGACCTGGAGCAGCGCCACTCTTCACACATACGGTTCACGTGCCTGTTAGTGAAAGAGAGAGAGAGAGAGAGAGAGAGAGAGAGAGAGAGAGAAACATTTATTTACACACATTCGATACACTGAGATATAAAACAAGGAGAAATACAATATACTAAGGAAGTACCGATATGGTGTAAAATGGATCCCACTCAGCATAATGAAAGAGAAGAAACTATTCCGGCAGCTTGGCGCGCGTCTAAAATCTTGCAAATAAGACACAAATCATAAGAAATAAACAAAAGTATGGATTATTTGTGAAATATGACTCGTTAGCCGTTTAGGTATGAATATGTTGACTTTATGTTTTTAATTGCAGACCCATACGTCGAAAAAATAAAGACATAGAACCGTTTAATGATGATTTTAAGACCAATCTTTGCAATTATTTTCTATCAAGCCGATTTTGTTCAATTATGTATCGAGCCCGTCTAGCGTGTTTGAAATATGATGAAAATTAACATTATATTTTTTTTGTATTTTTTTTGTGTGCAGTTTTTCTTAAAAAAGTGTTTAAATAACATCAATTTCAACAAAATTAGGTGTTGTCAGCCTCTTAAGCGGTGTCTAGATATAGATAAGGCCCTAGGGACACATGGCTATCCGGCCAACTATTGCATGTATACACTAGGTGCGACCGATAACTTAGTGAATCAACGTTTGTACAAAAGTAACACAGTTGCGTCGATATCGGGCCAGCCTTTGTTTCCGTAGCGTTGTGACATTTTTTCGAGTCCTAGTCAGATAGTACGCTCAATTAGCGATAAGGTGAAATATTTTTACTATACTTCATTTAATTTAGGATGAGAAACCACAATAATGTTATATTGCGGCTCGTGAACTGTAATCTCTTTACGATTTGTACTACAGTAACAATTGACGCCACGCAAATAAAGTGGCATTAAAACAATTTTATTTTGCGGCTGCCAAACTATTGCACTGTACTGTTTGATAGGTAAGAAATAGTTGACCAGCCGCAATATAATGTTATTGTGGTTTCTCATTCTAAATTAAATGAAGTATAGGGACTCCCATAAAGGGATAAGTCCGACTTTGTGCATGTATCTCAGTGTTTGTCAATTGTGCTTCTTTTATGTTTTTTTTTGCAGAATAAAGAGCTTACATCTTTGGTTTACATACATACATACATACAGCCTGGCAAAAAAGAGTAGAAATTAAAAAGTGGCAATACTGTAGTGTCGTCCCTTTCTAATCTATAAGCATAAGAAAACGGGACGGCACTACTGTATTGCCACTTTAATTTCTACTCTTTTTTTGCCAGGCTTGTACCTACTGGTCTGGGAGTAAAAAAAAACTTATAATATACAGCCGAGCATAAATATCGATACAGCCATCATGTCACATATATCTGTCACCGACCTTATTGTTTGTGGCATAAAGGTGTATAGATGTTTTTGAAGTCTTGTAATGTCTTTGAGGTCTGGTAATGTGCATATATTTATGCCCTTGACTGTACCATCAGCCAAATATGTGGTCTACCACCCTTAGGTTAAAAATCCTTTGCACGTCACAATATATAACGTCGATAAGGCAGGCTGTCAACTTGAAAGTTCGCCTTTAGCGGCATTTTCATTTGATAGGAAGTTGGATGAAAAGTGGTAGACTACTTATTTGGGCGACCGTACCACTTGTTTCTTTTCCCGCGCTGATGGTAAACGCCCGTCTAGGGAATGAATGGGCGATCTTAGGAAGCATGTTATGGGCGATGCGGCTAGCAACTCATCACTATTTTGATGGAAAGGGTCCATCTGTACTACCGCTACACGTCAGTCATCATGTCATATTGTGTCACTACCTTATTGTTTGTGCTATAAAGGTGTATAGATATTTTTGACGTGTTGGTAACGTTCATATATTTATGCCCTTGACTGTACAAGCGAACCAGTACTACCAACCTGTAATGATAATGTGAAACCAGCTGGCACGCATTTGGTACTTCATCATGGGGGCGACATGATTGACTGTACCACTTTCTCGCTAACTATCACTAATTTTATGTACAGTCGGCACAGTATAGGCTAAGCGGTCTTGTGTATAGTCGAGGGCATAAATATCTATACAATCGTCATGTCAAATATGCAGGGTGCTAGAAAATCAGTCGGATATTTTGAGGATCGATTATTTGCGTCGTTGTCAGTTTTTTAAAGTATGTATGTACTTACGTAAAATATGTGGTCATGATATTTTTAAGCAGCACTTTTTTCAAATGATCAGTGGTTATGAAAGTAAATAATAAAAATGCAATAATAATAAAATGTTAAGGCATCTGTGAGTTTTAGCTTCATATATTTTACTGTGCCTAAATGTCAAGTGTTTTGCTGGGACTGTACCTACCGCAGCTAGTTCGCCGCGCCCTGTGCGCGCGCGCAGCGGTTTTGATTAACGTAATTTCTACATCGCCTACCAATTAGGATCTTGGTATTCTTGGTAGCGTTAATACTATGTAATATGTATGTACTTGGATGACCAAACCTCGGTTTTTTTTTTGGTATGTTTACTAAAAATGAAACTTAGCTAGATCGATTTGTCGCCCCCGAAACCACTTGTATACTAAATGTCATGAAAATCGTTGGAGCCGTTTTCGAGATTCAGATTAATATAATTTGAATTTCGGAAACAGCATGCTTATTACGTAACTCGCTCGCGATCACCATCGTGTTCATTTTGACAGTTCATGTATGGGCTGACAATTGGCATCGGAATCAGCTAGCTGTCATATTCATACAAGAACTGTCAAAATGAACACGATGGCGATTGCGAGCGAGTTACGTAATAGGCCATCTGGTCTTTCCATGCTGGTCTGGAAGTAAAGAAAAGACGGAATATATCACTGGCTTCTCTTCCCGCGCAGATCGTAAAAGCTCATCGAGGGAATAGGCAAAAACTACCTATAGGAATCATGTTTTCGGCGATGCTAGCAACCCAACACTATTTTGATTCCCACAACCATGCTAAACATGGCCTAGGTCTTTTTTTAGGCTCTGTCTACCCCGTAAGGGATATTGACGTGACTTATGTATGAATTTATGTATTTTGACATAATGTATGTATGAACTATTGGTAGAAAACTTGCTTTCAAAAAAAAAACCGCATCCCAATTGGTTCATCCGTTATACGGTGCCACAGACAGACATATTTAGGAAATATCCAAACGTTTGTCTACCAACAGTGTCTAGTTGTCTACACATAGAAAAGAAAGAAAAAGAAAAAAACAATTTATTGCTACAAAAACAGATTTACAAAAACTATAAATTAAGTAAAAATACTCTAAACGGTTTGTGACAAAAGGTGTCGGCGTCAGCATAAGCTGCTGGTGCCGGTCCCGAGGGCGACGCCCGCAGCGCTGGTTTTCAGCCGACACCCTGACTTATTACTCCTACAGTCCTGCCAGGCCTAATCAATGTATGTCGGTTTGTCAGTAACGCAGTGTGTATCACTGATATAAGTTTACAAAATGGCCGCCGTGCCATCCTCAAGAGGTGTGGTCAATGGTCATGTGGGTTAAGTTTGAGTCATTAAGCTCACTAACCAATGTTTAAATGTTAACGTTTACTTGCGAAAGAGATTAGACAACTCGGTTAAGTACATATTAAGTAAACGCATGTACAGTCTACGGCATAAATATCTATACAGCCATCGTGTCAGATATATGTGTCACCGACCTTATTGTATGTGGCATAAAGGTGTATAGATGTTTTTGACGTCTTGGTAACGTACATATATTTATGCCCTTGACTGTACCACTGGTATAGTGGACGACATGGCACATTAATCTAAATAAATAAATATTTCTTGTTCTGTCCCATCCGCGAGGTACAACAGCAGTACAGTGAAAGAAACTGTATTGCGTACAAGTGCCGGCACGTAAGTCTAATCTGACCTTGTATGCGCAGAAGTATAAAATACGGTATCCGTGGGTGCGCAGATCCCCTCCACGTGACTCGTCATCGCTAGACTTACGTGCCGGCACGTATACGGTCCTTTTCACTGCAAATGTCTTACCATACATCTCTCTAAGATATTATTGCGAAAAGGTTCCACAGAGGTACGTGATTCAGTTTCTTCGACCGTATGTGTTTGAAGATATGTTGTGTCTCATAATACTCCATAACATGCTTAGTTAGACCAATTGAAGAAAAAGCTTAAAACAACCGCAAACATACTGATTTGGCTAATTTAAGCTAATAAAATTACCTTGAATTGATGTAATTTATAAATGTAACTACTATGTTTTATTTAAAAAAACTAACAGTTTAAAGATGTGTGGATCTTTAATGATGTTTGCTATAGCATAATATTGCTTCTATTGCCTTGATATAATAGTAAAATAATCCATCGAGGGAATTGGCGAAAACCTTAGGAATTGACAATATTTCAATTTTTTAAGAGCTACTTTTTATTGTCTGGCTGGAAAGAGCGCACAAATTTAAGACACCCATATTTTTTTATATTCATGAAAATCTTGTATTTTCGTGGAAAAATCCATTTAAATCGTTGCTCAAGCAGAAAGGACGTAAGTAACAAACGTCAAGTATTAGCGAAATGACGTCACTGCTTTGTTTCGTACACTTAAAAAAACGTTGAAATTATTACCTTAATTGACCGCCAAAACCTGTGCTTAAATACTTTGACAGTGAATGCAGTTGTCACTGTCGATGAACGTCAAAACGACCTGACAAACTCAAACAGAATACTTCACAAATAATATGATTTTAAATGAAAACTTGCAAAAATATTATCATTATTCCCCGGCAAACAGTTACCTAGTGTTCCCGATGGCAACAAAGCCGAGTCGCGTGCGAATGAATAAACCGTCAGCTGTCAGTAGTGTTGTGTTGTGAAAATTGTAAATGTCAAAGGGAAACCCGGAAGACAAGGTTTTTTATAATGGCAGTATTGGACCGGCCGCTGGACGTCATTTCCTGTTTTACATATTTTGCTCATTTTTCCAAAAAATAGTGTACGAAAAAATCCAAAAATATTTTTATTGTGTTCTACAAGTGTTTCTCTCGAAATGGTTTTTGATTTATGAATATAAAGAAATTTGAAATATTGTCAATTATGTTACAGGCGATGCGGCTAGCAATTTTATATTATATACCTATTTTGATTCCCCTTTCCGCCTATACGCCCACAATCATGCTAAACGTGGCCTTTAGGGCTTGTTACCTTAGGCTCTGTCTACCCTGTAAGGGATCAAGACGTGATTTATGTATGTATGTAGTAAATAATTTTGTCTAACGCCACCTATTTCTTTGTTACAGAACAAAGCGAGACCCAAAACTACACCCTGGCGCACTCCGACAACTTGACCCCGAACTTCCCGTCGGGCGACGCAAACTTCACCCCCATCCACCCCACACCACCCCCCGATACCAACCAAACACAATACGACAACCAGCAAAATGCTAAAAACAGCAAAACCTTAGAAAATACCCACGCGACAGTGTTGAACGCTCAACCCAAGTCCGGAGATGACTTCGATGTCAACGAATACTTTGCCAGGCTCCAAGGCACTAGATACGTGAGCGCGCCTATTAACAGTCATCTCAAAGAAGATGGCAATGCTGATTTGGAAGCGAAAGAACAGAATCTAGAAGAAATAAACCTCAATGAACCGGGTTTGCAGCCTGAAGAGCAGCAAAGTATTACCGCTGATATAGCGCAAAACTTTTCCCAGTTGCCAACGGTATTGCCGCAAGTGGCCAGCGCTGTTTTCAGCTCCTTCTCTAACATGCTGAGCATGAAGAGCAGAGAGCATACGCCTGACGAGGTGAAGGCGGACGTTGGCGGTTCTGAAATGAAATACCAGCCTGGTCAGGATGCTGGTGTTGGTGTACCATTGATGGGTGTGAGCGAAGTGAAAGAAGTTGCGCCGCCTCCGAAGGAGCCTCCTGTTTGTGGTAAGTTAGACTATTCTATACCTTACGATATTTTAAAGACTTACCCCGTTATTCATAAACGCTCTCTAGGCATCCGCTAACTTAACAATCGTTTGTCCTTATCTGTGAAAGGTAAATGTCAATGTGACAGATAAGGACAAACGATTGTTAGGTTAGTTTGTGAGTTTGTGAGGTGGCAGGGGTAATCTCTGGACCTACAGAACCGATTTTGCACTGGGGCCTTACCATGACGTCTTAATGCGATTCCTTTACGAATCAGTTCAGGTTTTAAAAAATAAAATAAAAATAAAATGAGTTTATTTCAGACATAGTCCATATTTTGTTAGTTACAAATTTTGACCTATATCTATGTTAGTACCTAATCCTAATAAATACAAAAGAAAAAATAAATAAAATTAAAATTTATTAGCGCAGATATCTGCCTCCATGAGAGACACCGGGAACTTGGACATGCATTCGTACCCAATGCCTCTGAATGGGGCAGTCTGGCTTTTCGGCAATGACCCTTAAGATGGTGTTGGCGCTTCCCTGCACCCTGCGCATGAGCGAGGCCGCGCGGCGCCGCACGGTCGCCCCGAACCCCTCCGTACGCGCGTGCGCAAACATCGCAGACGCACTGCAGTACCGCGGAAGCCCCAACATCACCCTAAAGGCATTGTTGTACTGCACTCGGAGCGCGCTGAAAGCCCGCTGCGTGTAGTTGACCCACAGATTGCACGTGTACAGATTTTGACAGAATGCTTTAAAAAGAATGCTTTAGCTGTCATTTTTAGTATGGATCTGACAGCGAGCTGGCCTAAACTAAAACGGAATTGAATCTCACTAAGACTTAAGTTTTTTCACCTATAATAGGGTCCCACCGTTACCCTTTAGGTACTTACGGTACCCTAAAAACATTTGCGTGCGGAACACCATAAAAAGAGAAGGCCACAAAATGACCCCGGTGTGACCCGAGTTACGAAACATAATCATCACAATTATGGTGCACGATTATTTGGGAATCATCGCAATCAACGGTACTGTTTGGATCGTTACAAGCGTCATGGCCGACAATGAATCAACGGGGTGAACGCGGACGTACAAATTAAAATACAGCTGATTGAAAACAATCAAAACCTTCCAAAACAGCCACGCAATCTATGATATACTATTATAAAACTGAGGTAGATACGTCATAGGCGATCTCCCCGTGGCAAGCGAAAAGTAAGGTAATTGCCTGACTTGTGTTAAGTCGCTGTCGGCGCGCGCAGAGGTCCTTATATGTCAAGCAACGGCAATAACGTTGCCATGTCCGAAAGGAGTTTTGTTCAGCTATAACGCGTCTATTAGTAATATGTCATTGCACGCAATAGCGTGGAACACCCCTACCTAAGACCGGCCACATACGGAATTTTCATACGGTTTCCACTCAAAGCTTGTGCCATCGTCCATGTAAACAAACTGGCACACGCTCTGAGTGGAGAAGAAAAGGCACTCTTCAGCATACCCGGCTAAAAAGAAGTGACATACCGAGCCTGTGGTCTTTTCATTCTTACCTGTCCTATTTGGTAAACAAAATTCTAACCTCAAAACGTCTCATTTTTGTTATTTTTTAACTATTTCATCGTAAATAAAGGAACTGGAGATAAAATATCAGCAAAATTATGTACAAAATATTGCCTCAGGTTTATTTGATAACATAATACACCTTATTCTTTACAAAAAAAATTACATTCAGGTTAGAATTTTGTTTACCAAATAGTACAGGTAAGAAGGAAAAGACCTTACATAAAAGATTTACCACTTGACATCAAGAGAGTCGTTTGAAAAGAATGTTCATACAAGTAGGACTCTTGAAGAAAACTCGCTTTCCGTTGTCTGTCTCTCTGTCCCTATGCATGCTTAGATCTTTAAAACTACGCAACGGACTTTGATGCGGTTTTTTTTAATAGATAGAGTGATTCAAGTAATGATATCAAAAGTCAAGATACGCCCGAACAATTCGCTTACGGGGCATTTTCTCTGACGCACTGACAGCTGAACGATACGGCGTCCTGTCACAGACTAAAGCACGGTGGTCTTTTGGGACCACCGCATTGGACAAATTGCTCGTGAGCGTTGGCCTATCTTTACGAAGTAATATATAATCTATGGATTCAAGAGGAAGGTTTGTATGTATAATTTTACGCAAAGTCGCGGGCAGAAGCTAGTATCCAATATAAAATGACCTCACACTGCCTACAGTTTGCTTAGGAGTGGGGCACTAACTCTCTGTAGGGACTGAATCTATTCACTTGCCAAATTTAGCCGGATTTTATTGTATTATTTATTATATTCCACCTCGCTCCACCTCGCTTGCCTCCTCTTTGGAGTATTAAAGTATAACCCCCTTATTCATAAACGCACTATAGGCCTCTGTTAACTTAGTAATCGTTTGTCCTTATCTGTCACTTTGACATTTACCTTTCACAGATAAGGACAAACGATTACTAACTTAGCAGAGGCCTATAGTGCGTTTATGAATAAGGGGGTAAATCTCCATCATATTTGTATGAGAAGTTGTCTTGGTCAGATGGGCACAGGGCACGTAGGGCTCGGCAGTGTAGTGTGCAGTTGTTAACACCTCGCCACGCCTCAGCTGCCTTCCGAGGCAGTTTTCGATACATGGCAACGAAATGTTGGAGCAACATTCCACCGCCAATCAGGAACCTGCAAAATGTTCATGGTTTCAGGAAAAAACTCAAAGCACATATGTTTGAGCATCAACGAGGGCAGGAAGCTTTGTCTCTCGACACGAGCTGCATTTAAAATCATGATTCATACATAGATAATAAAAACGCACCTGAGTTTGCGTCCCATTTCCTTTGCGATGAATCGATGAGTGTGTTTTTCTTGACTGTTTTTTGTTTTTATTTAGTGTAATACTGTGATTGTCCATCATATATCATTTCTGTTGTCAGTATATGTTTAATTATCCTAGCGCTAAAGCAACGCTGGGCATTGACATTTGTTGCCGTCACAATGTGCTTTGGCGGTTCGCGGTTAGCTTGCCATAATTAAAAATTATTTACTTTTTATAAAATTCATCCCTTGTGGGATAAGTAAAGGAATCACTGTCTATTCAGCCATATCAATGATGTAATGCCGGTTCACTATCTTTTGAATTTATATATATATTTTAATATGTGCTTTCAGTAGCACTTGATGGTCCCATCGGAAGACCAGCGCTGGCTGCAAGGCCAGCATTATCCTGAGATGGGACCATTTCATGATGCATGTTCTTATGTTTTTTTTTTTGCTTCTTTTCTTCTTTTGTCTGTAATGTTATCATGAATAAATGTTTTCTTTCTTTCTTTCTTTCTTTCTTTCTTTATATTCCAAATTAACCGACGTATTACAACAAAGTCTCACTTAGTGTGTGCAAATTGCTATTATTTAATAAAGTATACATTTTGTTATGTTAGATAATGACACTTGGCTGTAGTAAAATATTGTTTATTATAAGTATTAGACGTAAATAGCTTTGAGAGCAGTGGGTGCGTGTCCACTGTCATACCGCGTAACATCACAGTATAAACAATAGTACTAAGTAACGTAATATTTAAAGGGCCTGGTACACAATGTTCTATGTATTAGTATAATGGTCTTTAGTGGTCCACTGTAGACTCCGTAATAGTAGATTGATAAACTAGGGTTGAAATATACCCATTTCACCTGAGATATTTCTTCAATAGTTCGAGGGTGAAATGGGTAATTTCATCCGAGTTGAACACTACTTTTCATTTCGAATATGAGGAAATTAAAATTTCGGGGTCCCTTTTTGTCCCATAATTTTTTTACTCCGAATTTCGCAAGTCAGAATTTGATGGTCATATTATTTATGCACATAAGTATCAATAGTCATAAAAGTTGAAATTCATACCGCTCATTAATTCTAATAATTGTGGTGTATAATTTGGAATATCATACACGACAAAAGTCATAAAATTGACATCTATAATATTAAAATACATATCGATACATATTCAGAAATACTTTAGGGCATATATCTTAAAGTCATAACTGTTTTTAGTAATATTTATCCATTGAATAACGTTTAATGGGTACTTTAAATTAATATTCATAACATCTGAAGGCATATCGATACATATTCAGAAATATGTTTAGACATATATTGTGACGTAATAATCTTCGATGTTCATAATTTGTAACAGCATAACTAATTTCATTTTCTTAGTATTTTAGTGAGCGAGCGAAGCGAGCGAGCAAGATGGACCAGAAAAAAAGCGAGTCGGATAGGTTAGGTTTTTTTTTAAACATCCCTATGCATATTTTTTCACTAAATAAATAAAGACAACTACCCTCCTATTACTCCTTGAACTACCCACTCGGGTTTTTAACTCGGGTGGCACTTTTAGAAATGCAAAATGTTAAATATGTTAGTGTTACGATAGTATGTTATTACGAACTAATTTTATGACTAACAATAATTATGACGTTCAACAATTATAATATGCGATTTTATTACCAGTAATATTATGATATATAATACAATCATGTCATTGAATGTTATTACCAACAAATGTTGTGACTAACAATAATTGTACACTGCGATAAAAGCCTTACCAACAATTATTATAAGTGATAATATGACATTAATTATTATGAAAAGTGATACAAGTAATACATGGATTGTTATGTTAATAAATATTATGACTCAGAATAATTATGACCAATGACAATAGTAACTTCACTTTATGACGTAATATTTTATGACTATCAATATTATGACCAACAAAATTTATGACAAAAAACGTTATGGATTTCAAAATTATGACCAAAAATTTTATGGGACAAATTATGGACCCTAAAATTTCACTAACGTCGCATGGTCGCACTTAATATTTGTTACGTTTGTCATTCTCTTCCCGCTCTTTTTTCTATTACGCGATTTACGCACATTGCGCATTTCTTCTGCGCACCAATGGCTGCCGGCTAGTTTTTTTTTAAACTTGCAGACACGGAGGTCGCTATCAATTAATTTGTCGACTTAAATAATTCAAGCTAAAAAAATTACCGAACGTAATAATTTCTACTAATTCTCGTTGTATACGCTTGCATAAGCTTATACATATATAGCGGGAATGTTATTTTAAGATTATTTTGCCTTTTAAAATTAAAAATGAACTATTAGTATAGATTATCATTTTAAACATAGATTACATGGCTGTATACATATTTCCATTGCTATGTACCTCATTTGGATTAGCTAGAAAAAAAATTACTTTCAACCCAAGGGTCGCGATCAGTCACTTTCAACCCTACATCCAGATAAGCAATGACCTACTTTCAGAGTATGAGAGATGAAAACTCCATTCCATAGTCCATATAAAAATTAAATGTAATAATCATAGTATGATTGTTATAAAATGTCGTGAGATATCCAGTATGATTTGAGACGGGTGGTTCGATTAATTTACCGAAAATCGAATTTGACTAGAAGCGATTATTCCATTAGCAAAATTTCACACTTTATTTTTTCTCAGTACTTATGTTGTTTTCTTTTACGAGTTTTATACCACATGTGAATTTATAATATAGGGGGCAAACGAGCAGACGGATCGCCTGATGGTAAACGATCACCGTCGCCCATGGACACCTGCAACACCAGAAGAGTCACAAGTGCGTTGCCGGCCTTTTAGATAGGAGTACGCTCTTTTTTTGAAAGCTTGAAGGTCATTTCGGTCTGGGAACACCGTAGCAGGAACCTCGTTCGTGTTCGTGTGTGCGAGGCAGGAAATTTTTGGAAAAACGCACAGTAGAAGACAGCCAACCATCCAGATGGTGAGGATGGAAGTGTTGTTGCGTAGGGCGGTGGCGGAAGGATGCAAGTGAATATCCCACTCGCACAATTTCCCAATATCATTTCTAGTCATTCGATTTTCGGTAAATTAACCGAATCACCCGTTTGAAGAGCAAAACGCTCCTGTCGAAGGTTTATCACAGCCAGTAAACTATTATTTGTTAATTTTGCGAATGAGTAAATTTGCGTCTAGTAAAATAGCCGTTCAGGAAATTTACAGATTGTTAAGAGAATATTGGGAAATTTTGCGAATGGACAAAATCGCTTGCAGTGAAATTAGATATTCGGAAAATCATCGCCACACTCTTTGAGACTGGGTCGCCTGGTAGACGCAACTGGCGACCAAAGGGCCGGCAGCTATCTCTGCCAACGAATAAGTATAGCGATTTAGCGAGGGAATGTATGTATGTATTTATAACTCTTTATTGTACATAAAACACGTGAAAAAAAACCAATGCTGCCAGCTTTTTGGGCACCATGCCATGGGGTTTGTCCTTTTTAGATATGACCCAGCTTTAAGAAACTAGTTATATTTTAGATTTTAATTTTATTATAAATAGAAAAAAAAACGTTTATCACCACACTTAAGAGAAATTTGATTTAAAAAAAACATAAGTATTTAGGTATTTCCTTTCTTTTGTTTTGTTATGAATAAACGTATTTAATTCAATGGTGGTAGGGCCTTGTGCAAGGTCCGTCAGGATCGCTACCACCATCTTACTCGCTAATCCTGCCGCTAAGCAGCAGTGCTTGCACTGCTGTGTTCCGGTGTGGAGAGTAAGACAGCCGGGGAAATTGCGGGCACGAGAGGAATTTCATCTTAGTCCTCTTGGTTGGCGTCGCATTTGCAATCCCTCCGAGGTTGCGGGTGTCTATGGGCAGTGGTGATCACTTACCATCAGGTGACCCACTTGCTCGTTTTCCTTCCTATTCATATTAAAAAAAAATGTGATCCTTCAACATTTTGTGGATGTGATGCTAATTGCATACAGTGAGTGATTGTGCGGAAATTTATATGAAATTGGTTTGTTTACAAAGGCTTTACAATGGATTGGAATGGAGAATAGTCACTAGGTTATTCGATTGAAAAAAAACCGGCCAAGTGCGTGTCGGACCCGCGCACCGTGGGTTCCGTACCATTATCTAGAAATATCTAAAAACCAGTGTAAGCAGAGCCCTGCTCCAAAGCAAAATGTACGCAGTGAGTGTGGGGTCACTTTATATTGGTCACTGATATATATATATACAGACATACATACATATTTACAGTTTTCGCAATAATTCCTTAATCTGTGTTATAAGACCTACCTTCATACCAAAATTTCAAGATTCTGCGTTCACGGGAAGTACTCTGTAGGTTTTGATTCCCTTGAGAGTCGAACATTTGTGGAAATTTGCGGCATAAGCGGCTGTATCTTTTGATTGCGTTGGCTTAGAAGTTTCATTTTTCACAGCTTCAAGGGACAGTAAAATACTCAGGGTATTTGATATAAATTTCAGCTTGATACCTCAACGCGTTCCTGAGAAAAAGGGTCTTGACAGACGGACGGACGGACGGACAACAAAGTGATCCTATAAGGGTTCCGTTTTTTCCTTTTGAGGTACGGAACCCTAAAAAACACTGAGTAGCACTCCGGGAGTGCCGGCAGAAGTGAAAACTACACACACGCACACTCGCGTAAAAGGAAAAGAAAAAGAAAAACGCGACTAGCCTCATTCGTATTTCATAATAAACTCTTAGAGGATCCTGATATCCTGGTACTTAAACTCTCCCTCCGTCTTACGCCTGACGCGAGTTTAACATTTTTTACCCACCCCAAAAGCTCAACGCCGCTAAGGAGGTTTTCACTTCAGAAAACTTGTTTTAAAATTAATTTTTCTTTACTCAAGTCACGTCATGTCGTGCCCGTGTTCTGTTATAATGGAGACGTGGGAAACTAACCGGTCTATAGCATTGACAACTAGACCCTGTATTAATGATAGTAATGGCTGTTTATTGCCGCTAAGAAACAGCTACATACCGTCACGCCTCATTCCCACAGGGGTAGGCAGAGACTACTTTGTTCCACTTGCTACGATCCTGACATACCTTTCGCTTCATCCACATTCATCAATCTCTTGATGTGACCTTTTTCCTAAACGTCCCCAATTTGATCACGGAACGCCCGTCTAGGCCTTCTGTCCTAGTCACTATATCTTCTTTCACACCAGGACGTTCCCTTATAACACTTCCTTATTCTATCTTTCAGTGATACACCTTCCATACTTCTTAAAGCTCTCTCCCTCTTTCAACATGAAACTAACGTGAGACACACATAATTACAACACACCGATAAAAATGACGATAAAAATGAGGGTAGTTGTGCGCCGATGTCAGCTGCGCCGAGTAGCCGCGCGAGCAGAGCGTTGGCGCGCAGTGTTCGTTTCGCTGCCGCCAGGGCGAGCGCTCCCTGATGAAGGGCTACGAAATAGTCCGAAACAATTGTCGGAGCAATCCTTCGGTTATTTTACGTGAGTTATCCGGTGTGTTGTAATTATCTCTCTCGCTCTCTTTAAAGATATCTGTGTATACTAATATTGTTTTGGTTAGCAAATAAATGAATAAATAAAATAACGCTCGTTGTCATTAAGGAGATACAACTTTTATTCAATAGATGGCGCGACATTTGAAAAAATAACGTTGATCCGGTTCAAGATTTTTCTGAAGCGACAATTCTGAAATGATTTTTGAGTATGCTTTTACTCGAGACGAGATAATGTGACGAAAATTGAGTACGTAGCGTAGGATTCTAGATTTAAGTTTTTGTTGAAAAAATGATTTTGAATGCAAGTTTTATAGTGAAATGTTTGTTTGTTTCAGGTCCTGGAAATTTCCGGATGACGTCAAAGAAGAAAGCTTACGCGCAAATACCCGGTCTTAGTACAGGAGAGACGGTCCAAATGCCAAATTACGCACCACCGGCTAACCAACAATATTTCGCGCCAAACACCCAAACTAGTGTTAATTTTCCAAACTTGGAAACTGATGCACCAAAATCAGAAGCACCTAAAGTTAATGCAGATTCAAATGTTTTTAATACTGCACAAAACATTCCAGATCTAAAAGCTAATGTGTTCGAAGTTCCAAAAGCAGAAGTGAATGTTACGAATGCGCAATACAATGCTCCGGAGTTAAACCCTCAAGCGCCAATAATACCACCACCTCCAATGTTCTCCAATTTAGCTAAACGTGATATTTTGCCGGGAACAGGGAAGTCTGTGTTACCGCCGTCTGTTGCACGAAGGATAGCATCAAACAAACCAACGATTAATACTCAATCGCCGACGTTTACAAATTTCGGTAATATATTCGTGCCAGCGCCAGTTCCGTCCGAACAAGATAGCCAAACATTGGCGCCAACATTTCCACCGAATGTATCACAAGTACCAACATTGGCACAATCGAACCAAGCTATGCCATCAAGTACTTCAATCTTCACATCACAAGTGCCTCCATCACAACCTTTTGTAGCAGCATCGCCGATGCCATCAAACAATTTATCTTCTACTGGAACTTTACCTCCACCACCAACTAACGCCTCAGTACCACCGTCTAGTATTCTATCATCTGCGGGCATTTCTTCATTTGCGACAGGAAGTTTACCTCCACCAACTAATGCATCAATGCAACCACCTATGGGTGTTCCTTCTTCTGCGGGAATTCCTCCATTGCCAACTGGAAGTTTGCCACCGCCACCTTCGAATGCAGCGTTTAAACAAGCACCTATGGCAGGCATTTCTTCATTATCAGCAGGAAATGTACCACCATTGACACAAACTGCTTTTACGTCGCCTAATGCCTTGTCAAGACATTCGTCTATACTATCCCACCCATCGAATTTTGCTGAAGCGCAATCGGTGCCACCTTCGATTTTCACCCCTGGTAACTTCACCCCTGGTAACGATTCAGGATCAAATAAAAACTTATCGACGCCTGACTCTGCCAACGTACCATTATTCGCTTCAGAGAGTATACCAATGCTTCCAACAATACCATCTACTCCATGGCAAATGCTTAACCCGTATTCGCCAGGATTAACACCAGGACCAGCGCAATTATCGAGCAATGAAATAACATCACAACCTTCTAGTCATGTCTCATTATTAGATCCTAAATATTCGTCTACAAATTTAAATACGCCCGCACCTGAAACGAAATTACCAGAACCGCCAAAAGTATCAGGTAATACAAACTACCGAATGACAAAAAAACGGCCACAATACTACTCAGGCCCTATAGGAGGCATAGGTGCTATAAGTAACAATGTTGTACCTACAATAGCTCCAGTAACTACAAATACTTTTCAAGGTGCTTTATTTACACCAGACACGGGAGCCCAAGGTTCCATGTTCAGACCTGAGCCTGTAATAAATGATTCCAGTAAAGCTGCAAGTCCTCATGGTGCTGAAATAAATCCAGAAACTGTAACTGAAAGTGCCAATATAGCTACAGCTTGCACTAGTTATATTAATAAGCAAGTTGAAGTTGTGACACTCAGTCCTTTTGGTATGGTCAAAAACCGAGAAACTTTTAACGTTCCTTATGACACAGCCTTTGATGTAAGTCGTCAAGTAACAGATAGTTTTGAGCCTCCCAAAGAAGCAGCCTACGGTATAATAAGCAACATAAAATCAAAGCTGAGCTCAATAGACGTTAATAAAATACAAAACAGTGTGACTACATTTTTTGATCCTGCCTATAATAACCAAACTGAGGCATTTCAAGAAAATGAAGCGAGTACATATGCGCCGCAAAACAGTAATGATACATTTGTACCTAACGTAGAGTCTCATGCGCAGCCATATAACTACGACGCTTATCATGCTAACTTTACGTACGGACAGAGCGGAGTACCAAATCCGACTCATTATTACCAACAACAAGCACACAACATGTATTCTCCAGTAAGCTATTATAGTCAACCTGTTTATGGAACGCAAAACTACAATCAAGAGCCAGCACAACAAGGCTATCAACCTCCTAACGTGCCATTTGACACTACAGCTGTTACTTTCTTGACTAACAATGAAATTATTGAAAATATTATGCCAGGTTATACTTCACCTTGCTGGCAACAAGAAACTAGTGAAGTTAAAGAAAAGTGGTATTTTGTTGATTATAGTTGTTTTGCGCCAAATGAATACCAAAAATATGAAGCTGCTAATAGTAACAGAGATATTTTTAATGCAGCTCAACCTCAGAATCATGAAAATATAGAGCAAGTCATGGAGAATCTGAAAATGAACGCTGATCCAGAGGCTACTGGTGAACAAGTGGATTTAGCTGCTCACGAGAACGTGGAGATAAATGAAGACAAACAGATCGACGTAAATTACGATATGGAATCGCTTTCCGTAGATAAAAATGATGATTACGATTTGGAAGAGCCTTTTGAAGGCTCACCAGAACATACGAGGTTGGTTGAATATTATGACTCGTTCGGTAAAGATGACGATGACAAAGAATACAGCCGTAGAAAGGTAGTAGAAATAACTAGTTTATTTTCAACGCCCTCGCGCGACCTAACTTCAAATATTGCTTCTGAATCGCAAGAAATATATGATAGAGTTAGCGAGGACGGTGAACAAGTATCTTTTGATGCTGATGATGGTGAGAATATTATTCAACAATCAACACAATTGGAATTGGCTGAGTCTGGTGACGATGACTCATTCAAAGATGATAAAGTCCATACAAGCGACCTAAACATCTGTGAAACCTGTAGAGAAGTAAGTAAACCTGAGGATAAGGAAGCTGATTTAACCAGCCAGTTAATAGAAAATATTACTTCTCCTATTCAGTTATTAAATCCTGTGGAAGCGCCACTAACTGAAAGTGTTTCAAATATTCCAGTTGATTTTGATACGATAAACCAATGCGCAGAAATATCATTAATCGCTGATGAAACCGTTGAAACATTGCAAGTACAGTCGGCAACAGAACTCTTAGATGAAGAGGGTACTAATATTGAAAGAAACTACGGTTGGCGTAATGATGTCTTCACTCCTGGACATCCTGGACAAAAGAAACCTGGACGAGATCATTTGTTTGATGAATTTACTTTCAAACCGGATCCTGAAGCATTTGGTTACCTTCCTGATAATAGTCTTTTCTTCGACGAAATCCCTAAAAATGCTAGTGATGAAATAAAAGCTGAATTCATAGTTTCTCAAGATGAAGTCCCAATTATACTACAGAGGCAAATGAGCATACCAACTGCTCCTCCGCTTGAAGACTCCGAGGATGCTAAATCAGATGAAACGAGCATATTAGACGTTCAGTCGATAGAGCAAGATGCAAACAAAGATTTCCCGGTCTTTGAAGAGTATGTTATTGAACCATCTGAGACCGACGATGATAAAATGGAAACTAAAGATAAAACTGACCAAGTGAATGACACTTTCACTAACAGGGTAGATAGATTTAAAAAGCTTGAAAGCAGTGATGATTTGAAACAACATAAAGATTTTAACACTGGTAACTGTACTACGCTAATGCCTTCGTATTTTGACACTGGAAATTATGCTGCTGAAACGCATTACAAAAACTCTTTGACATCTCCAACTCTTACCATTAGTAGCGCTGAATTAAACGCACCATTCCGTGCACCACCTGGTTTTGAAAGTCAATATGGACGAAAGTCACCAGAGAATAATAAAACTATTGAACCGAAAGTACCTGAAACTTTTACACAGACACCAACGACCACGACTTCAACATTTAGTGTTGTGCGAACAAATGTGACAACAACGGTTCAAGCTGGTTCACCTCCCAGTCAAAAGATACCTGACTTAGCTAGTGTTTTTGGTAAAATAGATACTGATGATTTAAGTATTAGTGCTCAAGTTACTGAAGCTGCACAAGTAACAGTAGATACTAAAAAGGATATAGCTGAAAACAAAATTGAAGAGAAGAAAATAGAATCACTTCCAGATCCTATTAATTTCTTTGCATCAGCAACGCAAGAGACAAACGCGCCTGAAACCGCCAACAGACTTGCTAGCTATTTTGCTTCTCCTCCGAAAACAGACGACACGAAGTCTTTTTTTGAGTTAAGCCAAGGACAAGACCACTACAGGCAAAAAGAGAAAGATGGTGATGATAAAACAGACAACCGTAAGGCTTTTTTAAAGCTTAGCCAAAGTGACGGTCATTATAAAGAAGTTGCAAACATCTCACATGACCAATACATGGCCAACCTAAATTTAATGAAAGATTTGACGTCCATTCAAAACATGGAACCTAATAAAGACCACGTAGTTAAAACCATTAACTATTTCACTGTAGAATACGACAATAACACTTTAAACTTTAACAAAGGCGAACCTAGCGCTAAAGATTTTAAGAAACCAGTTTTTAGTAATAACAAAGAAAAAGCAAAAGAGGAAACGTTGATTGATGATGTTAATAAATTGAAAGAGATTGTTAATAATTGTAAATATTGTAGCGAATTAAATACTGGTCCCATTTTGACGGTTAGTGATGCGTTCGATAGTTTAACTAAACCAATTTATAGACAGGCTATGGACAGTAGTAGTGGCAAGCCCAAGGAAGAAGTGAATATAATGCCAGGGAAAGAAGGAGAAAGATCGGTTAACGTGAAGATGGAAGACGTATCGCCTGACGGCGACAATAACGAAGGGGTTGCCATGATGAATGAGGTACTTTGAATTATTAATTTTAGGGCCTGTTTCACCACTATTAAGATCCTGATGCCTTAAGTGTCAAATATCTATTTCGCCATCTCTGTTTATCACTAACACAGACAGAGATGGCAACATTAATATCTGACACTATATAAACGTGATTAAACAGACCCTTAGCGTTGATAACCTTGGACACTAGCCCCCTTATTCATAAACGCTCTGTAGGCTTCTGCTAACTTAGCAATCGTTTGTCCTTATCTGTGACATACAGCCTTATTCATAAAAAAATCCTTAATTGAGGTTTGATCAGTTCATTAGTTAACAGACTGATTAAGCTTATTTGACAGTTGTTAAAAAGTATGATTCATAAACGCTTGCTAGCAGTCTGTTAACTAATGAGCTGTTGATGAATGGATTAGACGCGTTATGTTGTCACCTTGACAAATCATAGACCATAAATGGCTTTTTAGTGAATTAAAAAAAAAATTGACAGCAGTGGCAGCGAATTAGCGGGAAACCAGCGAATTAACACGGTTTTGCTCTTGCCAAAATCAGCTGTTCATATTTGTGGTGGCCATTTTGTGAGTTAGCAGAGAGATAAAGGAGGGTCTACGGTCCACTAACTTTCGGAAGACTTAACAGACCCTTGAAGGACTGATTAGCGCTAATAGACGTTTATGAATCATGTTTTTTTGCATCGGTCCTATAGCGAGCTTATAGCGAGCCTCTAACTTTTTATGAATAAGGCTGTTAGACATTTACCTTTCACAGATAAGGACAAACCATTGTTAAGTAAGCAAAAGCCTATAGAGCGTTTATGAATAAGGGGGTAGGTTGTTACATTATCGAATTATTAGGCCGGTTATAGGTATGTATAGCGCTATAACCTGCAACCTTTTTCATGTGAGGCAACAACATTTTAAGAATATATTCTTTTTTTTACCCCCGACGCAAGAGGGGTGTTATAACTTTGATGTCAATGTCTGTGTGTGTGTCTGTCTGTCTGTGGCATTGTAGCTCTCAAACTGTAGACCGGTTTCCTTGCGGTGGTTCTTAGCCATGTTTGATTAAATTGGTCTTGTAGTTTATGCGTCACGGGTTTTTTTTAGATTGTAATTTTTAATTATTTGCACTTCGTGTTTTAACTTTGCACTGTCGTTGTTATACGTCAAATAAATGTATTCTCTTGCTTTCTCTAATATCATTTTCTTCTGGCTTTTATTTTTAACTAGAGCCAGTGTTCTTGGTTATGGATCGTAGCGACTCTAGCGGCCTATAGTTGTCGATCACATGTTCTTGTGTCACGTGTCATGTGTCACACACGTTCTACATCGCGCCAACGAAGTTTCATACAACTTCCAACTCTTCCTTCGGACTTCGGTTCTCAGGCATATCATCTGCATCTGCCTGGAGAGAAATTTCTCTATCGTGGCCTTTCCCCCACATGAACTTCAAAAGTAACACCGCATTAAAGCAATAATGCACTAATTACGTCACTTGCGATTACTAAATTGGGTACCTAATTTACTCCAATTTACTACCGTTCTATTAGCTAATTCCTTTTCACGCAATAATTGCCGCATAATTAAGTTAGATTATGAATTTGTTTTATTATCAGCAAATAGTTTAGTTAATCATGGCGTCTCGGCGTAGGAAGGTGATTTTTTTATTTGTTTTTCTATTTTTTTAATTTTAATCTCCGAAATCTATGTTTTCTTGTTAATTTTGGAATCTGTGTAATTTTTTAAGCCACCGTTTTCGGAGTTTTATTAAATCATGAGCTCTCGTGGTATAATCGTTTCTCTGTTCTTTATTTATTGCTCTTGGTTACAATTTGGAATGTCTCCTAAGTGTTCATTTATTTCCTCTCTCATTCTTGTGCACTCATATTGATTAATAACTGCGGATTGTCACTTGATAACACAGAACCCAACGGTTGTAGGTTTTGTTCTTTTCTCGTTCTCCCATGCTTACGTGATCATTGGCTAATCGTTTGCATTTTTCTTTTAATGTATTCTGTTTTTTATAAATTTGTGGGTTGCCATTTGTGTAAAAAAGTAAATATCGACCGTCAAAAATAAGCAAAGCAAAGAGCAAGCAAAGCTTACGTAATACTTGAGCATCCCCCTGCTGAAATATTCCTGAAATCTGAAAGACTGTATAAAATGGTTTGTGTTATTCCAGAACCGTCCGTCGACGGAGTACGAGGCTGTGAAGCACCACTGGTTCTACCGCGTGGACTGGGAGGGGAAGTCGACGTGGCGCGGCTTCTCCACCAGCGATTCCAAGGCCATAGAGAGCGCCTTCCAAAGTCGTGAGTATCTCTTTCAGTCAGGGACCGGAAACCGGTTAATTCTTGAAACCGGTATTGTGCACTCGCCCGAGAACGAAAAGGATTTCGTTTCCGTTCGCTGTTACCGGTTAAAGAACTGTTCAATTGAGATACCGGTTTGTGCGCTTTTCGTTCGTCATACGTTTTTGGGGAACGAAATTAACCGGTTAAATTGAAAATTACGAAACAAGAGCAAGATAGAACTTCTATTGCTGTCTCTTTTACACTACTACTGAGCGTCTGGCGTATGTCGGCGGCGGCTGAGTTTAACAGGTATAATATCGTTAACGCGAACGTTCAAATTTCGTTCTCTGTACTTAACGGTAAGCAAGACTGTAGTGTAAGACTACGTCACACTTCCTTATATGTTTAGCATAAGATCATTATATATGTAACGTGTAGTAGGTAATTAGATTCAGTATTAAACGAGTGTATTCGAAACAACTTGTCTTTTCTGTTACCACCCAAATTCCCACATCGCATGGCGACCCTGCCAGTGGTTGTGACAGAGTTGGGACGAGTTGGGTTGGGTGGTTGGGAGTTTCGATTTTTTTTGTTCGTTCCATCAATTAACCGGTATATTATCGAACACAATAAACTAGCGATATTGGAACAATATTAACAGGTATATCAATGATGGGCGACAGCCCAGGGCGCCAATTTTTAGGTGATCGTATTTTAATCTAACTAATATTATAAATGCGAAAGTATTGATGGATGGATGGATGTTTGTTTGTTACTCAATCACGCCAGAACGGCCAAACGGATCTGGATGAAATTCGACGCATAGATAGAGAAAAGTCTGGAATAGGCTACTTTTTATCCCGGAAAATTGCGTAGTTCCCGCGGGATAGCGATAAACGAATTCTTTGCAGACGATGTCGCTGGCAAAACAGCTAGTACGAAAATAAAAGTCCATCCCTTTAGGGATAAAATAATATATCTCGTTTAATAAGAAAATAAAAGTCCATCACGATCGATTATTGCGTTAGACACTAACAACGACGTGCACTACATATGCACATTTGAAACTTTCATTCGATTTCCGTGAAATAATCGTAAAAAAACACTATATATGCGATGTTGCTAGCTCAGTAGGGATAAACGCTATTAATAGGATAAAATGTCAAATAAACTTGGTGTTATTTTTGTATTGTATGTGTATTAGTATGTATGTATTTTCACTACTTATGTATATTAATATGTATTCTAAATGGCACCACCTGCTCAGATCTGTTCTTTTCTCCAGTCCGTTATGGTTGCCTGGTAGAGATCGCTCTGTAGCGATAAGGCCGCCTATCGTTACCTTATTACTTCTGTATACCTTTTTCTGTTTTGATTGTTAGAAGTGGTGTTCAATAAAGAGTTATTGTATTGTATTGTATTGTATTGTATTGTATCTGTTTCAGCGGATCTGCAGGAAGATACGCTGGTGCCGACAGATGGCGGTCGGTACGATGTCAACGTCATGGGGCGCCTGCGCATTGCGGTGTACTGGCAGGACAAGCCGACCAACGTGAGACGGTGAGTTGACACTTCCCCCCCGCCGTGATAAGAGGGGTGTTGTGAGTTTGACGTCGATGTGTGTGTGTGTGTGTGTCGGCATGCTTATTACGTAACTCGCTCGCGATCGCCATCGTGTTCATTTTGACAGTTCATGTATGGGCTGACAATTGGCATCGGAATCAGCTAGCTTTCACATTCATACAAGAACTGTCAAAATGAACACGATGGCGATTGCGAGCGAGTTAGACAATAAGCATGCTGTTTGTAGCATCATAGCTCTCCAGCGGACCGACAATGCCAGTAGGCTTATTGTCTAACTCGCTCGCAATCGCCATCGTGTTCATTTTGACAGTTCATGTATGGGCTGACAATTAGCATCGGTATCATCTAGCTGTCACTAAAACACCTACTGTTTTAATAAATCTTAAATTGATACCATGGTTCCTAAGAACAGATTGCCCTATCTCTTATAATCCAAATGGGGCCAATTTAGATTGATAATCTATAATGATAATATTATAAAGAGGAAAGATGTGTATTTTTGTATTTTTGTTTGTGTGTGTATGTTTGTAATGAATAAACTCAAAAAGTACTGTGGCGATTTCAAAAAATGTTTCACCATTGGAAAGCTACATTCACCCTGAGTGATATAGTCCTGTATAAAATTTATTACATTGAAAGCCTATTGCTGTACAACTCTCTGTCAAGTTCCTGATATCCTAATTGTCATATAGCTATGATGCCGTCTCTATCTGTTTTGTAGTAAAATATAGAGACGGCGCAGCATAGATATCAGACACTTTAGATATCTTAACAGATAGTGAGGAAACAGGCTCCTACCCCCTTATTCATAAATGCTCTGTAGGCTTCTGCTAACTTAGTAATCGTTTGTCCTTATCTGTCACATTGACATTTACCTTTCACAGATAAGGAGAAACGATCGCTAAGTTAGTAGAAGCCTATAGAGCGTTTATGAATAAGGGGGTTAGACTAATGTATCGTTATCTCTTTTTCAGGTGTAGTTGGTTCTATAAGGGAACCACCGATGCCCGCTACGTGCCCTATACAGAGCCCGTGGCTGAAAAGTTGGAGGTAATACTATTGCTTTTATAGGTCTGGCTTTAAATAAGTTTTTGTCGAAAATTAAGACAAGACAAGACAAGACAAACATTTTATTAGCTTTGATACAAGAGGATACAAGATCAAACCCTGTAAGGGCACTGCTAATTATATTTAAATAATTATTATAATTATTAACAATATTAGTAACAATATTAACTATAAACTTATATTAGGTAATTAAACTATTATTAATTGTAATTTATAATAAAACCTATACATATAACTTGAATTTGAATTCAACAAGAATCTTCAAAAAATTCCCAAAGGGTGTAGTAAGATTTCTCCAACAAGTATTTATGTAGTGTATTTTTAAAATGTTTAATGTCTTTTATATTTTGGATGAAGTTCGGAATTTTATTATAAATTTTTATGCACATTGCGTGTGGTCCGGAATGGAATATTTTTAGGCTGGAGGTTGGCAGTGCTAATCTGTTTTGGTATCTTAAGTTATGCGGCCGGGTAAAGTGATCTTTTGCTTGAGCGAAAAAAGTGATGTTGGATTTAACAAAATTGCAAATTTCTAGGATGTATAGGCTGGTTAAGGTAAGTATTCCAAGTTTTTCGAAAAATGGTCGACAGCTGATTCTAGGTTTTATGTTCGCGAGGATCCTAATGCACTTTTTCTGTAGGACGAACAGATTGCTAGCGTTGGTGCTGTTTCCCCACAGCGCTATTCCGTACCGCAGCCACGCGTGTACATATGCGTAGTATGCGGAGGTGGCAGTTTTTGTGTCAGTAGTTCTTTTTAATTCATACAACGCATATGTAAATCTACTTAGTTTGCTAGCTACTTTTTGCACATGGTTTTTCCAGTTTAAATGTGAGTCTATAGTTAGGCCTAATAATGAAAAAATATCTACATTCTCTAATTCTGCATTTTTATAACAAAAGTCTATTTTCAATGGTGGTTTTTGGTAAGGTCGAAATTGCATTATTTTAGTTTTATTTAGATTTAATTCCAAATTATGATCACTTAACCAAGATACAACTTTATTGAGAATATTCTCTAAATTTAAATTTACGTTGGTATTGGATGGGCATGGGAAAACTATGGATATGTCGTCTGCAAAGAGAACGCTTGATGGATCTATCACTTTAGGCAGGTCATTAATATAGATTAAAAATAATATACATCCTAAGACGCTACCCTGTGGTATTGATTTATTGACTACTGCTTTAAGTCATCTAGTTTGTGAAATATTACCTGTGTGAAAGTTATGATGCTCAACCTCAACGTATTGAATACGATTTTTAAGATACGATGCAAACCAATCGTGTGCCATTCCTCTCACACCAATGTTGAAGAGTTTATTCAATAAAATATCATATGAAACCCTATCATATGCTTTACTCAAATCCAGCAATAAACCTACTGCATACTGTTTTTCATTTATTATATTCAATATTTGATTTATATATTTATAAAGTGCTAATGTTGTTGATCGTTTTTTCCTAAAACCATTTTGGCTTTCGGAAAAGATGTTATATTTTTCACAGAAGTAGTAAAGGCGCGAAGACATTGCGGTTTTAAATTTTTAACACGAGCTTTTTTGCTGACTGTTCTTACTTTTTTTGTTAACTATAATTGGGTGTACCAAATTTAAAGTCAATCGGAGCAACCGTTGAGGTGTTATCTGCAGAGACCGTCTGGCCGGGCCAAAAGAAATTCACTACCAGATTGTTGTATTGTCATCTGGCTTACAGTAACAGTTACAGTGGTTGTCCGTCGTTAAGATGTTTTAAAATTAAACTCAGGAATTGGCTTCTCGAACACACATTTTACACATTCTACGAACTCTTTTCCTGGCAGTCAAAGCCTACTTACTGATTGCAGAATATTTGTTTTATTATAGTGCTGCAGTTTTGTTAAAAAATTTAATTGAAATGTTTTTCTTTTTAATTTCATGAGTTGTTCTGACATGGAATATAATAAAATAATGATAAAAATGACATGTAATAACAATAATTATTACGAATAAATGAGTATGAGTATGAGTATGCAAAATTTTAGCTCCAATCGGTATCGGCTCAATATCTGCTTCAAATTTGGGAATGTTTAATTATCTATTTTAAAAGTGCTTGTTGGTTTTTCTATTGATATAAATAACCGTCCTTAGCAACAGAAAAAAGTTACAGATTTTTCCGTTGAGCCATATATTTTATAAAAATAAAAACATATTACTCAGTCTCTTGTCGGCCCCATAACGGCTAATAAGAGGCACGTCCATAAAATCACAAATTAAAAATAATGGCTGCTTGAATTTGTGGTACACAATGATTTTTGTCACTTACATAGCACAGCTCTCCCGGAAGCTAAAAGAAATGGTATAGAAAATTTCAATAAAAACCTTTGTAGGGGGTTCACAGTTGAAATCGAAATAACCGAACCACGAGTTGAATATTTGAATGGTGTGGACGTTGATTCGAGCTTTACAAAGCATTGACTTATCGTTTTTAAATGCTCGGTTATGAATGCTTTCAGTGAGGATGCTCCTATAGAAAAGACTAGGTATGATTGCTACTTTCGTTCTGTCTTCAGGAAGAGTATCGTCACGGTATGACGACAGGGGAGTGGCACCGCCGGCTGGTGTTACCCAACAGCGAGCTGGTCGTGATGCACGGCCCCGCGGTCATGGTGCACTTCTTGCACAGCGGCGGCGCTGACGCCTTCAGTGCGCCCAATGTGAGCTACATCGTCATTTTCTGCATCATCAGCATGGCTTACTTTATTAACATCATTGTTTTCCTCTTGTGCATCGTTATGATAATTTTCAGCAACTTTTATGTTGTTTGTTCATCATTACCCTTTTCAGCCTAAAGCGAACGAAGCGCTTTAGGCTTAAAACCACAAAATTTCATAATACCTTATTCACTAATACCCCGAATTTTCAAATTACCATGGGCATAATACCTAAAAATACCTAATGTCTCTTGTAAAAATTTGATATTTTAGGTATTTTTAGGTATTATGAGCCCATGGTAATTTTAAAATTAGGGGTATTAGTGAATAAGGTATTATGAAATTTTGTGGTTTTAAACCTAAAGCGGTACCTTACTTTCCCCACTAAACGGATCTTTTCGGCATCTCTATCGTAATAAAATAAATTGACGTAAACTTCATTATGTATAGTGTTGACTTCATCATTGTTTATTTCTCGTATATCGCCACTATCACCAAGTATCTTCATGATCGTTGTCATTATAATCTTCTTTTATACAGCCGTTATTCTAATTGTCTTTTTCATCACTATCATCAATATCGTCATTTTATGGCCCATAATGCTTACCGATACCTAACCTAACCTATCAATCCATATCCTAACCCATCCTCTTTCCCGTCTCACCCAGCTGTTCACGTTTGGCAAGCGTGTATACCGGAACCCTCCCAAATTCAAGATTACGGACGACATCCCCGACAAGGTGGACCATCTGTTGCTACTCGTCCATGGGGCCGGCGAGTGGCGCAACCAGAAAGAGAAGATTGTTTGTGTTTTTGTTATCATCATATTTTGTGTTTTCTTTAGTGTTAAAGATTTTGAATTTGACTTCTTTCTCATCGTCTTGTGTGTTTTCTTCATTAGCATTAGTTTCTTTGTTTGTTACTTCTTTTTTTATCATCTGGTTTCATGTTTCAATTCCTATGATTGTTTCTATAATTTTGTAGTGTCATTAGGTTATTCGTTTATTTTTTATATAAAGCGCGCTATGAAGTAGTTTATGTGTAGCTTATACGTATTTATGTCTGTTCGTTTGTTCTTATTCTTACATTATTTACTTAGGTACTTGATCATGTTCTTTTTTTAAACAGTTCGCTCACTAATTATTCTGTCATTCTCAGTTTAGATCAGTTCAAATTGTCATTTCATAAACATTGAAAAATTATCATACGTTCCGAACAGCTTGAAATTTCTGTCTTTATGTATTTGCTTTTTAATGTTTAGTTTACTATTGTACCTATTGTGTTTTGATTCCTTTTCTATCTATACGACCATAATCTCTAAATGTTGCCTTTAGGTCTTGTTACCTTAGGCTCTCTACCCCGTAAGGTATAAAGACGTGATTTATGTATTTATGTGTATGTTTGTATGTATTGTCTTCAGCAATCGACTATGCGCCCGCGCGTCGTCCGTCGCGGCTTCGACGAGTCCGAGATCGAGGACATGGAGCCGTCCAACATTGACCACCTGTTGCTGCTCTGCCACGGCGTCGGTTCCGCTTGCGACATGCGCTTCCGGTCCGTCGAGGAAGTCGGTGAGTACATCTGTTTCTCTTTCTTCTTCTGTAACATCATCTTCTTCTTCTTCATCATCATCATCATGATCATTATTTATTTATTTATTTATAAAACTTACCCCGCATTATGTGTGTTGATTATAAAATTTACACTAAAAGACTGAATAAAGGCAAAAAAACAGAACAAATGCTCACAATTAAAAAATACATAACAAACACAAAATCAAGTTTTAAGATAAAAATAAATAACGTCACTATATATTTTTTGGGATTTTCAAAAGTTCATCATCATAATCATCACCATCACCACCATCATCATCATTATTATCAAAGAGTGTTCGAACCTTGGCCTCTTGCTGTTACTTTTAAATGATAGCAGTTCCGTTTATCGAAGAAGTCGTTGAATGACCATCATTTCCACGTTATGACCATCATCATCATCATCATCTTTGAACTTATGATTTGACGAGTGTTTTACTTTTTTGTTTCTAGTGGATGATTTCCGCGCTACGAGCTTGCAGTTGCTGCAGTCGCATTATCGGAATTCGTATGACGCAGGCGTCGTCGGCAGAGTTGAGGTAACATTATGATTTATGAGTTTATCTTTATAATGTTATGCCTGGCAATGTTATATTCGAATTAAATATCGTCACTACTTTAAAAAAATCTCGTATCTTAAATGAACTGAACCTTAAAAGTTCAGTAAATAAAGTTCACTTCGTAAGATTAGGGATTTGGGGATACGAGATTTTTTCGAAGTAGTGACGACATATAAATCTACATTATATGTATAAGTAGGTTTATCCGTTGCCTGGTACCCATAGTACAAGCTTTGCTTAGTTTGGGACTGGGTCAATTGGTGTAATTTGTCCCATGATATTTATTTATTTTTTTATTTAAATAAATGTTGTCTCACCGTTATGTTGAAATATTCTTAAAATGATAATGACAATAAACAGGACAAAGGTCAGGTCAAGAGTACCCGAAACCGACGAGCATGTATGAAGAGATTGATGAATGTGGATGAAGCGAAAGAGGTATGTCAGGATCGTAGCAAGTGGAACAAAGTAGTCTCTGCCTACCCCTGTGGGAAAGAGGCGTGACGGTATGTATGTATGTTATTTATTTTATTGTGCCCGCAGGTGCTGCCGATCTCGTGGCACGCGAGCCTGCACGCGGGCCCGTGCGGCGTGGACCGGCGGCTGGCGCGCGTGACGCTGGCCAGCATCCCGCGCCTGCGCTCCTTCACCAACGACACCGTGCTCGACGTGCTCTTCTACACCAGCCCGCACTACTGCCAGGTGAGGTGCTTGCTGTGCCGGACGAGTAGGAGCTGGGGGTAGAGTGCAAGCGAGGCCGTCTAATATCATGAGAGTGGGGTGATAAAGGTGATGTGATTGTGAGTCGAAGGTAGAGCGCGCGCGAGGCCATATAAAATGATGAGTCGCACAATCGCTACTAGCTCGCAGTTGGATTTTGGAAGAGTATGAGCTAAAGGTCGAGTGCGCGCGTGGCCATATAAAACGATGAGTCTCGCAATCGCTACAGGCTCGCAGTTGGATATCGGACGACGAGTATGAGCTGAAGGTCGAGCGCGCGCGAGGCCATTAAAATTATGAGATTCGGACAATCGCCATACTGGCTGAAATCGTAAGTGTTGTAGAAGTAACTTGCCAGCATCCCGTTCTCTGCTTAATCTTTCCTTGCGGTGCTTCTTAGCCAGCATGTTTGGTGAAAATCGATTCAGCCGTTTGAAAGTATCAGCTCATTTTTTGCATAAAATTGATTAACTTTATTGCTTCGCCGTGGGTTTTTTCAAAATTTTCAATTATGCGTTTTTCAACATGAAACTACCGTGAGACTCAATCATAATTGCACAAACGGATAACTCACGTATAAAAGTCGAGTGATGCCCGACATGTTTCGGGCTAGTTCGTGGTCCTTCCTCTTCAAGTCCTTTCGCTCCAAGGACTACTAACTAGTCCAAACATGTCGAGCATCACTCGACTTTTATACGTGAGTTATCCGTTTGTGTAACTGTAATTTTGCTTTTTATCAAGTTTTTTTTTTTTATTTTTTTTATATGAATAGGAAGGCAGACGAGCAAGTGGGTCACCTGTTGGTTTGGTTGGTTGTAGCCTCATTAAAAAAAAAAACTTAGGAATCATGTTATAGACGATGCTAGCAACCCATCACTATTTTGATTCCCCTTTCTATACGCCCACAATCATGCTAAACGTGGCCTTCGTCTTGCTACCTTAGGCTCTGTCTACCCCGTAAGAGCTACAGACGTGATTTGTGTTGTGTTAAACAAGGACCGGAAAACCCTTTCATTTGCTTTTTCCTTTTCACAGGGTAACCCTATTAAACTGTCACCCTATGATATGGTAAGCTTATCGTTGTGCTAAGCCTATCATTACGGAAACCGGTTTGAATAAGGTTAACCGCTGGTTACCCGTTTTCTATTATGGTTATAACCGTGTTCTAATACGGTAACCCTATACGGTAACCGGGTGTTTAGTTTCGGTAATCGCTTATGTAATTAAGGCGCTGTAAACAGCAAATGACCTGGAGCAGCGCCACTCTTCACACATACGGTTCGCATGCCTGTTAGTGAAAGAGAAGAAACTATTCCGGCAGCTTGGCGCGCGTCTAAAATCTTGCAAATAAGACACAAATCATAAGAAATAAACAAAAGTATGGATTATTTGTGAAATATGACTCGTTAGCCGTTTAGGTATGAATATGTTGACTTCATGTTTTTAATTGCAGACCCATACGTCGAAAAAATAAAGACATAGAACCGTTTAATGGTGATTTTAAGACCAATCTTTGCAATTATTTTCTATCGAGCCGATTTTGTTCAATTATGTATCGAGCCCGTCTAGCGTGTTTGAAATATGATGAAAATTAACATTATATTTTTTTTGTATTTTTTTTGTGTGCAGTTTTTCTTAAAAAAGTGTTTAAATAACATCAATTTCAACAAAATTAGGTGTCAGCCTCTTAACTACGTTATTACGGTCAGACTTTCTTTCGGGCAACCCGATGATATGCTTACCAAATTGATAGGGTTTGTGATGACAATTCTATGATATACCCTATCCAATACCCCTTTAATGGTAACCGGTTTCTGTCCTTGGTGTTAGAGTCATTTTGGAATGTATACTTGCAGACGATCCTGAACACGGTCTGTGGGGAGCTGAACCGCGTGTATAACCTGTTCTTGGCACGGAACCCTAATTTCAAGGGTGGGGTCTCCCTCGGCGGCCACTCGCTAGGCAGCGTCATACTGTACGACCTGCTGTGCCACCAGGAGCCGCCGGTAAGCACTATACACTACACTAATGCTATTCATATACGCTGTGTAGGCTTCTGCTAACTCAGCAATCGTTTGTTCTTATCTGTGACAGATATATGGACAAACGATTGCTAAGTTAGCAGAAGCCTTCAGAGCGTTTATGAATAAGGAAGTAAGTAAATGTTTTAATGTACAAATATTTTAACAGAAACAATTCATACAAAAGGTGGACTTGTCCTTACTAGGGATTTCTACCAGTTACCCTTTACTCTATGATCCTCGAAAAATATGTCTGTTTGATTCCCCTTCCACCTATACGCCAATAGTCCCCAGCCGTTATGAAGTCAATCCTGACACATTGCACAACTATGAAATTTCTGATTATTATTAATGTCAACCCTCTGTCAACCACAGAAGAAAAATGCTAGACTTGCTTGTTGCGTGTGATAGAATAGTGAGTGGCAATAATACCACACAACATATCGATTCAGGTTAAAAAGTCCGCATATCAAAAATATTGTCTATGATATTGTGCATTAATAAAAATAAAATTTTATTGATCGTAAAATATATAAGTAATATTAAATTTCATATTCACGAGGAAGGATTCGAATAAATGCGTAAGTATGTTTCTTTATTGGTAACCTCTAAGAACATAACGTTTTTGAGGGTAGAGAAAACTTTTTGAATGAGAATGTAAATTTCTTCCTTTGTTTACCATAGGTATTTCCTGTCAATCAATTCCATAAAACGTCAAAATGATACAACAATTTATTATATATTAATAGTTTCATTTTTTATCTAATGAAGTAATTAAATGAATATGAATTCTCTCTTTTATCTCTAGATGTACTTTCCTTCATATACGTCTGATAAATATATTTTTTATTATAGCTGCAGAGAACTGCATTCAACTCGACTCAGGCTTGACTAAAATTTTATCGATACAATAGAACGTGTATCAGACAACCCTAGAGGATGTGTCAGGATTTACTTCATAGCGGCCGGGCACTATAGTAGAAGTGGTATGTGAACGAGTGACGCGTGCCACCTTTATGCGGGAAATTGCACGTATGAACGTCAAATTGAAGTTGACGGTTCGAGTAGCAGAATTATTCAGCCAGAATCAGATTTTCTCGAATGTTCCGCTGTCATCAGTTAGATTTTCAATCACGTAAACCTAAATCCCATTCAGCAGAGTTCATTTTGCAACGCAGTTATTTTTAGCGACATCTGTTGCGCAATGGCAAAAGTATTATTTAGACAACTGACATTATCAGACTGTTACCATTTGGCTTTTTCACGCTAGATGGTGTTTATATATATATATATTTTATGTGAATAGGAAGGTAAACGAGCAAGTGGGTCACCTGATGGTAAGCGATCACCACTGCCCATAGACACCCGCAACCCCGGAGGGATTGCAGATGCGTTGCCAACCTACTGGACTTAGATGAAATGCCTCTTGTGCCCGTAATTTCCCCGGCTGTCTTACTCTCCACACCGGAACACAACAGTGCAAGCACTGCTGCTTAGCGGCAGGATTAGCGAGTAAGATGGTGGTAGCGATCCGGACGGACCTTGCACAAGGCCCTACCACCCGCAAATATACCTGTGCAATAGACTAACCAATATTCTGTGGGTGGAAAGTTCAAATTATAATACCGATTCAGAACTTATTACATTTTTGTAATAGAAAAGCTACGACCAATAATTGCCAAGATTTCGTGGTGTGAGTGAACTGTCGATGTCAAATTTTGGCGACACCGGTTTCCCTAGCGAAAGCGACTTATCGCAATTGGGAATGGATGATTATTTTAAAAGTGCTTGGTGATTTTTCTATTGATAGGAATAACCATCTTTAGCTACGGAAAAAAGTTTCAGATTTTTCCGTCAAGCCATTATATTTTATAAAAATTAAAACATTTTACTCAGTCACTCGGCGGCCCTTATACGGCAGATAAGCAGTACGCCAATGACATATCAAATTAAAAAAAAAATGCCGCTTGAATCTGTGGTACACGATGGCATTTGTAGCTAAAAGAAGCAACGGCTAAGTGGCGCCGTCTGTAGATTGTTCGTGTTACTAAACCGTACATGGGGAATTTCAGTAAAAATTACCATAATATATATTTTTTTCTTAGATTTTAGAATTATTGGGTTATTTCTACTCCGAATCAACAACACTACTGAATGTTATATGAGAAATTAATGGTAATTTTAATGAAATCCCAAATAGGTGGTTTGGTACCACCAACAATCTACAGACGGCGCCACTTAGCCGTTGCTTGTTTTAGCTTCCGAGAGTGCGGTGCTATCAACGTCAGTGACAAATGTCGTTGTGTATCACAGATTCAAGCAGCAATTTTTTTTTTAAATTTGATATGCCGTATAGGGACCGCTGAGTGACTGAGTAAAATGTTTTTATTTTTATAAAATATATGGCTCGACGGAAAAATCTGAAACTTGTTTCCGTAGCTAAGGATGGTTATACCTATCAATAGAAAAATCACCAAGCACTTTTAAAATAATCATCCATTCCCAATTCTACTATATCTCTTTCTTCTGTGGTGTGTGCAATGTCAGAACGTTCGTTTTGCAGACGCTGACGGACCCTCCGTTGCGGCGCGCCGAGAAGCAGTTCCTGGCGGGCAAGACCGACATCACTCCCGACATCAAGTACCCGAAGCTGGGCTTCGAGCCGCTGTCTCTCTACGCCCTCGGCAGCCCCATAGGTCGGTGCACTGTCTACTTAAGGGTGAATCGACAATTTCTTGTTGTTATTCTGTCCCATCAGCCAGGGGACAAAAGTAGTACAGTTTGTTAGAGGAAATGTTGTGTCTCTTTACACTAACGTGCTTAGTAGATGACCAATTATAGAAGAGGCCTAGAATTACCGCAAAAACACATGTTTTACAAAATGTAAACCCATAAACTTAGGGTTCAGAGAGTGACCAAGGAGAATGTAACCATAGCAACGAGTGACAAGAATAAGTCGATCCACCCACACACTCAATTTAGTAACTAACCTCCCCCCCCCCACCCTTATTCATAAATTTAATTTAATTGCTGTATTTGACTATTTTATTGAATCAGGCGTTACTTTGCGGAGGTCCATTTCAATGACAAGTTTGTTTGAAGTTTGAAGTTTGGGTGGTTGAGATTTTAAATTTGTGGGATTTAATAATAATAATAATAATAATCATTTATTGCAGATAAAAAATCCATAGTTTGTTAGTTACAATGTCTTATTATTATGTTAGTAAGCACATACACATTAAAAAAGGAACAAATTAACACTAGCTATAGCCAATTTGTGTGCGTTTTGTGTGGCAGTAGTGGTGGGAGGGCTTGCATGCAAAACGTATATATTTCGCACAGGCTTGGTTATCTCGCACGTAAGTAGCGGAGTAGCAAGTTAAATATTTTGTGTAATCATTTTCATTCGCTGTATTTGACATTTAGATTTAATTTTTTATTTTCATAATTTTCGTGAGCGTTTAGAATGCCAGTCGGGTTTTTGCTGTCTCGCTCACTCTTATGGGTTTGATATTGAATCGGCTGGATTCTTAATGAGAGCTGCTTCTCAAAAGCTCTACTTGTTAAAAAAAAAGCGACGGGTAGCACTTCGGGAGTGCCTGCAGAAGTGAAAGCAGCAGCTTAGATTAGATTTTAATGCTGTAACCTCCATGACGCTCAAGACGCGTACCGTACTGGCCGCTTACAAACAAAACATACGTATTATCTATAGATAGATAGATGACAGACGTCCAACAATGTGCTGATGCCCTAGTACTTTTGCTATACGACTCAACAAAAACACACTTCAAAAATCAAACGCGATTCATTCGTATTTCAAAACTCTATCTAATCTATTTTACTCTATTTATATTTACGAGGCTTGTCTATTTGTAAAGGTGCACACTGATATGTTTAAAAAGATAAGTGACACAGTTTCTTTTAACACAAGGTATCCTAACAGATTGGCTTTACCAAAAGTGCATACGTTAATGAAAAAGAAAAATAGCTACGCGATGTGCATAAAGCTGTACAATAATTTACCAGGATCTAAGATAAAATTACTCTCATTGACATCCTCCAAAACCCAATTGTTCCGTTGGCTTGTCAGTAAATGCTTCTACTCTATAAAATAATACCTGAACAACATGTAAAAATATAATATAACAAATTAAAGTCATGACATTTTATTGTTAATATAATCATTAAAATCACGCATGTATCTAATTATTTTAAATTTTCTCTTAAACATAAATATTTGCATGACTTTTTAAGTCTAAATGTATGAGACTGGAATAATTTTCACTGTTGTAACACCATACTTTGTACAACATTTAAGGCAAATAAATATATTTCATTTCATTTCAAAATAAGCTCACAGAGGATCCTAATATCCTGGTACTTAAACTCTCCCTCCGTCTTACGCCTGACGCGAGCTCAACATTTTCTACCCATCCCAAAAAGTGTTTAACGCCGCCAAAGAAGTTTCCACTTCAAAGAAAGGTGGTGTTTCTCAATTCGGTTGTATATTTTGTGCAGCTATATTCGAGTGCATCCGCGGCGTGGAGTCGCTCGGCGGCGATTTCTTCCTGCCCACCTGCCGGAACTTCTTCAACATCTTCCACCCCTACGACCCCATTGCCTACAGGTAAACGCTGTCGCCAACTACAATGTCCCAATTTCCAATGCAAAAAAAAAAAAAACAAGTGCGAGTCGGACTCGCGCACGAAGGGTTCCGTACCGGAAATTAACCTCCTTGCTTTTACGGTTCATGAGATACAGCAAATAACGCCAACAACTACTCTGTTGTATGGGAGCCCCCCTTAATTATTCTTATTATTTTGATTTTAGTATTTGTTGTTGTAGCCACAATAAAAATACTTAATCTGTGCAAATTTCAACTGTCTAGCTATTACGGTTCTTGAGATCTAGCTCGGCGAGTGGTAGCCATGAAAAAGGGCTAAAATATCACGTTTTTTGTATGGGGGCCCTCCTTAATTATTATTATTATTTTGTTTTTAGTATTTGTTGTTATAGCGGCAACAGAAATACACAATTTGTGAAAATTTCAACTGTGATTACGGTTCTTGAGATACAGCCTGGTGACAGACGGACGGACGGACGGACAGCGAAGTCTTAGTAATAGGGTCCCGTTTTTACCCTAATAAAATAGTTATTTTACATTTGTATTTTTTGTGTTATTTACATTGAGTATTGTTTTTAATTAATTTAGTTCGAATAAGAATTTCCATAGAACTCCTTAGGACGACCTTAGTTTAATTCAAATAAAAATTTCCGCCCCTTTGTGATCATTTTTTTTCTGTTTCTTTGAAGTAAGTTCCTAGTTGTTATGCATTTTTTTAGAGCTAAGAAAACAGTTATGTTTTTAAAATAATCTGCCAGCCAAGTTCCATAACGTTTTTTTTTGTTTTTAGGCATTTTAGTGGAAAAAATCTCAATTTATTTTTGATCGTTTCTTACCTCGCATTTTTTAATTTAGCCCGATAGTTGTGGTTTTAATATTGATAAATAACCAGTGTTTAATCGTTTATATAAATCAGAAGAAAAAATGAGATTTAAATTGATACTTTTTTTTAAATATTTTTTTTTAAATTTACTTATTTTGAAAAAAACTAAAAAACATGATAACTCAAAAATGGTTAACTTTTGCATAATACATATGGGGGTTAAAATTATCGCAAATAGTCACCCCTATCACCTCCTAAAGAATACACGTCGAATTACCAATAACCCTGTATAGGCTAGATGATGATGATGTTTGTTTGTAGGATCGAGCCCCTTGTCAACCCGCAGCTACAGAACGTGAAGCCCTCCCTCATACCACACCACAAGGGACGGAAAAGAATGCACTTGGGTAAGTCCACTATTTTATTTATCACTAGCTTCTGCCCGCGACTTCCTCCGCGTATAATTAGATTGAAGAACTGCAGGCTTATTGTCTAACTCGCTCGCAATCGCCATCGAGTCTATTTTGACAGTTGTTGTATGAATGTGACAGCTAGCTGATTCCGATGCCAATTGTCAGCCCATACATGAACTGTCAAAATGAAAACGATGGTGATCGCGAGCGAGTTACGTAATAAGCTTGCTGATGTTGTCACACTTGATTGTAAAGGGTGTTATTACACGCAGGCGTATAAAGCTGTAGTAGCTGATTTACCTTCCGTGGGAAATTTCGATATTTTACCTCCAAGGGAATTATTTCTGTATGGATTTTCAGATTTCCCTCGGGAGGAAGTTTAAGAAATTAAGAACTCTTCAAAAAATAACTACGAACCAATTTGATTAAATTTTCAATTAGACATAAACCCCCTTATTTATAAACGCTCTATAGGCCTCTCTCTGCTAACTTAGCAATCGTTTGTCCTTATCTGTCACTTTGACATTTACCTTTCACAGATAAGGACAAACGATTGCTAAGTTAGCAGAAGCCTAGAGCGTTTATGAATAAGGGGGTAACTGTTTAGGATCCAAGAATAGAATTTTGTAACTTCAGATCAATCTTCAGATAGGTCAATCCTAAGGCCTCGGGCCACAGGTTATGTTAGCTTATCTAGAAGTACCTTTTAATTATCTTATTGATTGTTTCAAAATCAATACGTGTTTGCGTGACTTCAGAGTTGAAAGAGACGATGGCTCGCGTAGGGGCGGACCTGAAGCAGAAGCTGATGGAGTCCATCAAGAGCACCTGGTCCAGCATGTGGGCCTCCGCCGCGCCGCCCGACCACCAGCTCGAGAAGGCAAGCCCCGACACCAAGAGCACCAACACATCTATCATTATTACCAGCCCCGCTTTCAGCAGTATCACTATCACTAACGCCAGTCTAATAATTATCATCTTTACCATCTTTTATATCATCATTATCAGCTCCAATTTCACTAGTATCACTATCGCCACGGCCAGTCTTAAATTGTCGTCTTTATCGTCACTGCTATCATCTCTATCAGCCCTACCTTCTTCAAAATTACTATCATCATCGCCACTTCGCCAGTCTTATAATTATGATCTTTTAGATCATCATTACTAGCTCCTCTTTCACTAGCATTACTATCACCATCGCCAGTCTTATAATTATTGTCTTCATCGTCACTTCTATCATCTCTATCAGCCCTACCTTCTCCAAAATTACTATTATTATCGCCAGTCTAATTATTATTATCTTTATCATCTCTTGTCATTATTACCAGCTCCTCTTCCACCAGCATTAGTATCACCATCGCCAGTTTTATAATTATCGTCTTCATCGTCACTTCTATCATCTTTATTAGCCCTACCTTCTCCATAATTATTATCATTTTCTCTAGTCTAATAATTATCATCCTTGTCATCTATAATATCATTATTACCAGCTCCTCTTCCACCAGCATTAGTATCACCATCGCCAGTTTTATAATTATCGTCTTCATCGTCACTTCTATCATCTTTATTAGCCCTACCTTCTCCATAATTATTATCATTTTCTCTAGTCTAATAATTATCATCCTTGTCATCTATAATATCATTATTTCCAGCTCCTCTTCCACCAGCATTAGTATCACCATCGTCAGTCTTATAATTATCATCGCCTGCCTGTTATCACCATTACCATGATCACTTCTATAATTATTTATTACCATCGATACTCTCACCAGCATTTCTATTACTAATTGTAAACCTTATCATCATCCCAACTCTTAATACTTTCATCATCATCAGTATCATCATCGTCTTCACTAATTTGGCAATGTACACTATTACATTGTACAAGTTCTAAGAATACCTTTTTGTATTTTTTTTAACACAGGGTTTGTTGGACTAATGAGGCTTGAACCGTGTTTTTTTTTTAATTTTGTCAAATTAAGGGTTACTCATTCTTTATTTGTTTTTCTGTACCTACGTGTACGTCGGTCAGCAAAATTGCATTCAGCAAACTTTTTACAATTTTTTTTTTATTTTATTTTTTTATTTTAGGTGGTCGAAGAGGAAATCGAAAAAGAGCAGATGGAGGAGGACAGTCCCAACAAAGAAGATGCCATGCAAGCCGATGTGGTAAGAATTGTTTTGATTATATAACCCCCAACGCAAAATAGTGCGTGCGTCTGTCTGTATATGGCACCGCAGCTCCCGAACGTTGGGACCAATTTTGATGCAGTTTTTTTTTGATTGAAAATTAGTTTACAAACGCGATTTTTCGTAGCTACATACATACATAAATAAATCGCGTCTTTATCCCTTACGGGGTAGACAGAGCCTTAGGTAACAAGACCTACAGGCCACGTTTAGCATGATTGTGGGCGTATAGGTGGAGACGGGAATCAAAATAGTGATGGGGGTTTCTTAGTTAAGTTTTATCAAAAAAGCTGTTCAAAATCCAAATCAGAAGTTTATTTTGCAAATTGACCACCAACGGCTCTTTACATGTATTTTTTGAAATTATTAGCGCATTCGGAAATACTACCATCATTGCCAAGAATACGCCGCAAGAAACTTGGCAGGAAGTCATGTTTTCAAAATAAACACGTTTACAATAATTAAATAAATATCATGGGACAAATTACACCAACTGACCCAGTCCCAAACTAAGCATAGCTTGTGCTATGGGTACCAGGCAACGGATAAATATACTTATATAATGTAGATAAATACATAATTAAACATATACAACATCCATGACTCGGGCACAGACATTCGTATTCATCATACAAATGTCTGCCTCTACCGGGATTCGAACCCGGGACCTCTAGCTTCATAGTCAGGGGCACTAACCACTGGGCTATCCGGTCGTCAAAATAATTAAAATAATAATTAAATTCTAAAAAAGCCGTGGTAGCCTAGTGGTTTGACCTGTGGCCATCGAGGGCGAAAATCATAGGAAACATGTTACAGGCGATGCTAGCAACCCATCACTATTTTGATTCCCCTTTCCACCTATACCTATCATGCTAAACGTGGCCTAAAGGTCTCGTTACCTCACTCTGTCTACCCCGCAAAAGATAAAGACGTGATTTATGTATGTAAAGCTATGATATCTAACTAATTGTGTGTACATGCTCTTATATTTGTGTGTCTTGCAAAATGAATAAATGTCTTCTTTCTTTCTTTCTTTCTTAATATTATAAATGCGAAAGTATGGATGGATGTTTGTTTGTTACTCAATCACGCCAGAACGGCCCAACGGATCTGGATGAAATTCGGCACATAGATAGAGAAAAGTCTGCAATAGCACATAGGCTACTTTTTATCCCGAAAAATTGCGTAGTTCCCGCGGGGTAGCGATAAACGAATTCTTTGCAGACGAAGTCGCTGGCAACAGCTAGTACTATTATAAAACTGAGGTAGATACGTCATAGGCGATCTCCCCATGGCAAGCGAAAAGTAAGGTAATTGCCTGACTTGTGTTTAGCCGCTGTCGGCGCGCGCAGAGGTCCTTATATGTCAGGTAACGGCAATAACGTTGCCATGTCCGAAAGGAGTTTTGTTCAGCTATAACGCGTCTATTATGGTCTGTTTCAATAAGGAAGGGTTGTGTGACAGATCCATAGAATGTATCTGTTAGCGTTCACGAAAGTTTTGACAGAAAAATAAATACTAAATTGAATTACTTAGAAATAAATACATACTTGGTACTGTACATAAATAACGTTCAGAAAAGAATCACGTACAAATTTTCAATATGTCACTATTGACGAGACGTTGCTAGGTTACGTTCTATGATCATTAAAACTAGAGAGGTGACTATGTATAATTGGGCAATCGGTTAAAATCGCGTATAATCGAAAATCCAAAGACAACTTAAAAAATATGAAGTGAGTATTTTACATTCTTATAATTATCTTATTAATTCTTATTTTATTTGTCTCATTATCTGTAAAATTAATGTGTTTTATGTACAATAAAGAGTTATACTTACATACATACATACATTATTACATCTTAGGAGATTGACTTGAGTATTGTTATATTGAAATAGCATTTATTTCTAAATTAATATGCAGTCGTTATTTTTATGGAATCGATTGTTACTAGTACAGTCGCCATCAGATATATCGTAGCGGGCAAGGCCCTCAAATATTTCGGAGCAGCATTAAATTTCAATAAATTAGATACACTAGATATGGTTAATAACATCGGAACACGCAATCCGTCATAAATATAAGAGCAGCGACTCTTCAATAAATTCGGGACGTTCAATGAGCTAAAAATATCAGGAAGCACATATCGTCAAAGGTATCGACACAGTCAGGCTGATCATAAATATCGGAACATATGTGGAAAATAAACCTTACGTATATTATAATAGATTCGAATTCCAAACAAAATACAAATAAGGCTCAAACGTCATGCCAAAATGAAAGATTAAGTCACCTATATAGTGTACGCGTCTGCATGCACAATTCACTGTGTTAGTAACATAAAACCTTCTTTGTTGTATAAAGTGTAAATTGTTACTGGCCACTAAATTGCCATATACTTTTTACGAATAAATTTTTTCTTCTTCTGCTGTTATAAGTCAAAGCATGTATTAGTTCAATTTTATAAAACTAATTTCATTATAAACACACTGTAATTTAAACTGTTTGTCACAAAGTTAAGGTATAATTTCCAAAAAGGTTCCGATCTTTATGGTCAGCCTGTCTGCATCGATACCTTTGACGATCTGTGACGTCCCGATTTTATTGAAAAGTCGGTGCTATTATATTTATGACTAACTGCGTGTTCTGGTGTTATTAACCTTACAGTGTAACGAATTTATTGAAATTTTAGGATGCTCCGAATTATTTGAGAACCTCGCCCGCTACGATATATCTGATGGCGACTGTACTAAGATATAATCGATAATCGTTTCATGTGAAAGGTGTCACAAGGAAGCCTCACCTCTAGGTTTGTCAATGTTAATGTCACATACAACCCTTCCTTATTAAAACAGACCGTAGTAATATGTCATTGATGTATAGTGTATTATTGTTTAGGCTGTAGGCGACATGCTGGGCAAACTGAACAACGGAAGGCGCGTGGACTACGTGCTACAGGAGGCGCCTTTCGAGATGATAAACGAATACCTCTTCGCAATGAGCAGCCATGTCTGCTACTGGTCTGTATACTTTTAATATACAAATACATCTCAAAAGTAACTCAAAAAATTAAAAATATTAATTTCAAATATATGTATGTGTGTTCGTGTGTTAGTTAAATGTATCTCAGTGTTTGTCAATTGTATTTGTCTTGTTTATTCTGCACAATAAAGAGTTTACATACATACATACATACATAATTACAACAAAACGGATAATTCACGTATAAAAAGCCGAAGGAATGCTCCGACAATTGTTTCGGACTAATCCGTAGTCCGTCATCAGAGAGCGCTCGCCCCGGCGGCAGCGAAACGAACACTGCGCGCCAACGCTCTGCTTGCGCGGCTCGGCGCAGCTGACATCGGCGCACAACTACCCTAATTTTTATCTTCATTTTTATTATAGCTTTTTATACGCGAGTTATCCGGTTTGTTGTAATTATGTTTGAGTCTCACGGTAGTTTCATACATACATACGAATATCTTTATTTTGCTTAAAAAATGGTCTCGTACATGTTGTTAAAATATTTAAAAGTAAATATCACACATTTCACCAGCAACTGGCATTCAAAAATATACGATTTTTTTTTCCAAACTAGACACAAGTACAGTTCATTAGGAAGCTTTGGGCTTACAACCACTAAATTTCATAATACCTTATTCACTAAGTAATACCCCTTATTTTCAATTTACCATGGGCTCATAATACCTAAAAAATACCTGAAAAGTCAAAATGTCCGTTGTAAAAATTTGTCATTTTAGTTATATTTAGGTATTATGAGCATGGGCTAATTAGAAAATTAGAGGTATTAGTGAATAAGGTATTATGAAATTTAGTGGTTGTAAGCCCAAAGCATTAGGAAATGCCAATATATAATTATTCTAAATGATAGTTTAAATCAAAGAAAATGTATGTATGTATGTATAACTCTTTATTCTACATAAAACACATAAAAGAAATAAATGATAAAAGAACAATAATCTACATCATATTAAATCATATTAAATTAGTCAAGGTCAATATTGAAAATAAATAAATAAATTACTATATTTCAATTTTACATACCATAAGTTTCTAATGTCCCTATTACAGCCCGTCTCCTGTCTCCCTCACTCGGCCGATTCAATTATAAAATCCATAAGAGTGAGTGAGTTAGCAAGACAAATAAGGAACCTCAAGCGTCACTAGTCAGGTCATCTATCATCTTAGGACGATTTTGATGTTGACAGTGATGATGATGTTGATGATGATCCGCAGGGAGTCTGAGGACACGATGCTGCTGATCCTGCGCGAGATCTACGACTCTCTGGGCGTGCAGGCCGACGTGACCGTGCCGCAGCAGAGCATGAGCGTGCCGCGCGCCGCCAGCGTGAGTATGTAGACCGCGTAGCTACCTCGCAGCTTGTAGCTTGCAGCATGTAGCTTGCAGCTTGTACCTTACAGCTTGTAGCTTAGGGGTTATTCAATTATTACGTAAGCAGATTTTTTACAATTATTTACCCCCCTCCCCCTTGTCAGCAAAAGCACAGTACATATATAAGCTAAAGTAGTAGGGAATCTACGAACAAAACGGTCGAAACGAACGCACACATAGACGCGCGCTTCTACACGGCCTCTAAGCGGATCTCGCGGTGCTGTCAGTCGCGCGTGGCGCATTGAGACGAGCGGCCATTTTTTCGTTTTAAATATGCCAAGAGCGTATTGCGCTGTGTACGGCTGCTTGAACTCGGCTTATTCAAAACCGGAGCTTCACAATAGTTTATTTTAAGAAAGCTATTCATTCGGATGAGAATTTTTTATACAATAAAATTTAATAACAGAGCTTTCCGAACGTGTCGTAGTAGGCGAAAGTATTTTTTAGTAATATGTAAAACTTACCTACTGACAAATAAAAAATCTTAAACTGTTGAAGTTTTTTTAAATACCTACCCTGTTTTACATAAAAATAGTTAATTCGTTCGATTATTTAATTAATATAGAATCCAAATAAACGTTTATTTCTCTTTTACACAAATTATGGGTGCCAACCCTAATACTCATAATTAAGTGTAGCTAGTTACTCTAAAACAGGCCTTACCAGCTGAGATTATAGCGCTAACTTGACAAAAAACTTTTCAATTGAACAAAAATTAAATCGACAACCCTAACGCTTTATCGGAGCGTAGGTACTGATTTCAAAAAGTAGGCCTAGCTTCCCTACTGCTTTAGCTTATATATATACTGTGGCAAAAGTAAGCAAACCTCTCCCCCCTTTTCTTTTAATGTATTCTGTTTTTTATAAATTTGTGGGTTGCCATTTGTGTAAATAAGTAAGTAATCACTGCTGACGTAATCACCTTATTTATATGTTTATTTTGGACACTAACAGAGTACATACATAATATTTTACATTAATTATCAATTAATCTTTAACTTACCTTATGTTTTCCTCGTATCTTATACCTTGTATTTGGTACATTTTTATTGTGCCTCGTACCCTACATCTTGTACCTTGTATCTTGTACCTTATATCTTGTGTTAAACATCAGAATGTTTTGTTTGTTTCCGTTACTTGTCGTTTAAAAAAATACTTTCTATTGTTACAGGATGAGAAATTGACGTGTTCAGGTATTTTTTCATAAGATTCTGGTAAGAATAATTGTATATGTTATATATTTATTTCTGATAAATACACTTTATAGTGTTCTCATTATTATTGTACAGGTTGTTGTAAAAATACCCCTAAAGCCGAAATGAGTTTTTAAAGAAAAGAAAAGAAAGAAAGAAGACATTTATTCATTTTGCAAGACACACAAATATAAAAAAGGGAAATTTATAAAAAAAAAAAATTTTTTTTACTAACAAATGAATCAAGAATTTTACTTCTCAATTTTTTATATTTATTTTTAATTGACAACATTTCATTTTTATAACACCTGAAAATGTATATATGGTTCGAAAGCATTTTGCCTCCTGATCACTGCAATATGTTTATATAATTTTAATATCGCTTATTATAAAAAATAAAAATTAATTAAAAATATGTCCTAATTTTACCAAAACTACCACAGGATAGGTGAAACACCTTTGCCTTTTTCACGAGAAAAAATAAGTGACCACAATTTTGAATATGACAACTTCAAAGTACAAGGGGGGCAACTCTGAAATTCTATTTTTGAAGTTCGTTGCATACCTTCTCTCTCACTCTCAAGTTAATGACTATATTAGTATGAGCGGAACAGCACGAAGCGAACCTCGAAAATCGAATATCGGAGAATAAGGCCTGACATTGTCAGATTTTTTTCTATACAGAAAAGACAAAAGGATAAGTGTCTATTCTGTGATAGTATCGGAGTTACGCCCGTTTAGAATAAGCAAAAATTAAAAAAAATATTATAAATTAAATACAAACCCTAGCGAAAAAATTAAACTGTCAGCATGTTCATCTTTTCAATCAGAATACAGAGAACCATTAAAATTATAGGCTCAGAAATATGAAATGTTGTCAATTACGGTTTTACCCGTTAGAAATTTGAATATTTTTCTCAGATTTTCGAAATTTAGCGTTATTTCTGCTCAGGATTAAAAATACTATCATTTTGTGATACAAAAAAAAAATACTCCCAATTTTACATACGTAGTAATTTTTGCTGTCGGTTTTGTTACCTCCTTACGAAGTATGCAAAGTAACCGACCGACCTGGGGACACATTTTGTCTCTTATCAGAAGATATTTCTTCTGATAAGAGTCTCAGTAGAAATAAGTATGTTAAGTAATTTCCAAAATTTGAGAAGTAAAAATGTATACTTAGTATTTTTTTTATTCCCCTTAAATAGATCCTTGAAAAGAGGGCTTCATAAGCAAATTATAATATTAGCATAGCACTTTCAATTACGTAAAAAAATAAAAAAATGAATAAAACAGCATAGAGTGCCTATAATTTCGGTCAACTCCCGTAGCCAAGTGTCCTGGGGTCACTTGACCACAAAGGGCAGTGGCGTAACTATAGGATGGCAGGGCTGGCAAAATGCCACGGGCCCCCAGCCCTACGGGGCCCCGAACTGGCTTGGCCTTGAGCACAGAAGGGAAGATTAACAGTAGCGTAACTATAGGGTGGCAGGGCTGGCAAAATGCCACGGGCCCCCAGCTCTACGGGGCCCCGAACTGGCTTGGCCTTGAGCACAGAAGGGAAGATGATGCACTTGTTTATAGCGAGGAAGGGCCCCATCTGATGAATTTGCCGCCGCCCCTGACGTTGTAGTTACGCCACTGACAGAAGGCATAGTTTTTTTTTGACAGTTAAGTAACACGTTTTAATATCACTTGCTCGGTTAGGGTATGGGGCTCAATGTCGTGCCATGCACCTAGGTATGTAATTGTTGGATGGTTTTTTTTTTTGACGTGACAACGTCTTATAAATTGGTTTGCCGGGTGACACTTCAAGAAACTGCGTTACGCTCCGCTCACGTTATGCGCTCACAATGAGAGCGAGTGAGAGGCACGCGGGCATGGTTAGCCCGCCTAAGAGCGAGAGAGACAGACATAAAAAGTGAAAGGCACGCGTCCCTTCCACTCGAGCACAGTTAGCCCGCCTAAGAGCGAGAGAGACAGAGCGAGAGAGAGAGAGTGAGAGAGATAGGCATACACACCGGTTCATGTCTTGCGCTTCTATTTCGCTTAGGCGCCTGCATACAAGTTTACACGTCCTTCTTCCTACTATACGAATGAATATTCACATTAAAATTATTTTACCACTCAAAGTCGTTGTCACGTAAAACTTTCGCCCGTATACCGACTTTACAGGCAACCAATTTTTTTTTTTTGGCTTTAATCCGATGCATTTCGTTAGTGTGTAAATTCTTCCATATTTTCTTCTTTTTTAATTTTTCTTTTATTTTTTGTTTGTTCAAACTTACCCGCGTAACAAAAAAAATTTACAGAGGATAAATAGGGTTGGGCTGAAAATCAGCGCTGTGTGCGTGCGCGCCCCGCGGTGCGCACGCGCAGCACACGCTGAGCCCGATCCAATTGCCACACTTAGTTTAAGTTTGTTTACATATTAAGCTACTTATATTAATGTATGCATGTTCTATTTGTGGTAATAAAAGTTTATTCTATTCTATATATTGTTTCAGAAGTCCCTTCGACGAGCCGCAATGATTCGTAAGCCAAAATTGATATACACAATAGTTAATATATAGATAATTTACATATAGTCACAATGGGTGTTATTATTAATGTTGTTACGCACTATTTCTATATCAGTACTCTGACAATATCATATTAAGTCTCTGTTACTGGTAATTCTTACACGAATAAAACACTTCTAGAGTTTTCTTTACGTGTTAGAATAGAAATAGAATAGAATAGTTTATTCCAAGTCGCATTAACATTACATGTCGTTTACGGTCGTTTAGGGTTGTAAGGACCAAGTTTTAGAATGACCGTGTCTACATAATGCCGTAACAGGAAATATACGTTTTTATTGCTTTAACAAAGGCTCATTTATGTAAAAAATAATATCCCTTTATGTTGCAGTGTTGTTTATATTTATAATCAACATACTTTAAGATTGTCTTTTTGTATTTTTTTAATTTAATTTTTTAAGTTTAAAAAAAACTAATGAGGCTTGAATTCAGTATACTTGCGAAGTAAAGGGATATAAAAAATATACTATGAAATATTTGTCTCTATCATTTTCTAGAAAAGCATAATTTAACATGGAGTTTATATAAACTGCTAATTTAACTTTCTAATTTTCTAATCTCTTAAGTTTATTAAGCTAACAGAGCTCAATTTATTAATAAATACTGTATTACAATACTAAATTTTTGCATGCCTATGAGGCAGAACACAGTGAGGTTGTAATGTACTTGTGAACTGTATTCTTGCAAATAAAAATATTTCATTTCAGTTCATTTCATAATCGCTGTCTAATTCTTAGTTAAATTGGACTATTTTCTTACTTACTCGTTCTGTAAGCTCCTTACGGCCCTAACTCGTCTTTACTTTAAGTATAAGTACCTTGGTGACCAAGCAAATGTGTCTTTCTGACAAACTCCTTTCTTAGAGATATACCTATCTTGACCGATTGTTCGCCCCCCCAAAAACCCCCACATAGCCAATTCCATCGAAACCGGTGAAGCCGTTTCCTAGATACTAGAAATAAATAAGGTGTACAAGAATTCTTTTTTGAAGTTGTTAGAATTGCACAACAAATTTAAATGTTATAAAGTTTGAAATACATATGGATCAATACTTGATGGTTAAAAAATGAAAAAAATGAAAAAAAAGTAAAAATGGTTTATTCAAAAGAAAAAATATCTACAAAAATATACCCATCTTACTGATGGCTCCACACTAGACTGAGCCTATCATAGCGTGTGGCGAAATATATATATGTATATGTAATAATGCGATTGTTTCAGAAAATGGCTTAACGGGATTATTATAAAGCGAACTTAACATAACCTAAACTGAACTGTAGATTATGCGATCAAAAATGTCTATCTACGTAATAGTTTCCCCGAAAATTGCATTATACATTTTGAACCTATATGTATTCGTCTCATTATGCGTTACACACTATATATTTTCATCCGGACCCCAAAATACCACACAGATACGAAACCCATATCATTATATCAAAAGTCAAGTTACGCCTGTCCGAACAATTCGCTTACGGCGCAATTGGGCATTTTCTCTGACGCACTGACAGCTGAACGATACGGCGTCCTGTCACAGACTAAGGCACGGTGGTCTTTTGGGACCACCGCATTGGACAAATTGCTCGTGAGCGTTGGGCCTACCTTTATGAATTAATACGTACGAAACACGCACAGTAGTTGTCGCCATACGCAAGGAAACCCGCAAATCGTTGTACAGGATTGCCGTTTGGTACATAGATAGTTTAGGTCAAAAGTAATTTAGACCGGAAGTTCCCAAAAATATCCCTCAAGGGGGAGTTATAGTGAGATCAATTTTTTATATGGGTTTTGTTTATTTTTCAGAGACTTATCGTGCGTGGGTATCAATTGAAAGAACGTCTTTGAGCCAATTCTAAAAAATTTACACGCTATCACCTTTCGGCCACGTATTTTCGAAAAATTACAAATAATTTTCGAAAGAACCAAGCTTGGACTTAGACACGTCTAGGTAGGGTAGGTTCGTTTTTTTTTTAAATAAACTTGAGTCATAGGTTGCTTAATATACTCATTTTTGTATTAAAAAACCGTTTTTCAAAATTCAAATATTTACTATTTTTTTTATTTGTTGACTTTTGACTGAAAAATGAAAATCGATTTGCAATATTACCGTTTGGCGCGCATATACTTCATATGGCAAAACAGTCATTTTGACTGGCAGTTTTCAAAAATCCCTCTTCGGAGTTATGATGTTATCAATTTTTTGTATGAGATTAGATTTTTTTTCTGAAACTTATCGTGTGTGGTATCAAATGAAAGAACGCCATGGGCCGATTCTAAAAATATACCACACCCAATACCTTTCCGTTACTTGTTTTTTTTAGAGTTTCAAATATGTACAAAAATAAAATCCATACTTTTTGGTTTTCTAAAAAAAAAACAGGTAAGTATAGGAAAGGTAAAGTACGTTTTTAGAATAACGCTTTTTCGTGTGACACCACACACGACAGGGTACTGAAAAAAAAAATCAAATCCCATACAAAAAAATTGATGACCCTATAAGAGAGGGATTTTCGAGAACTGGCAGTCGACATGAACATGAGGGTTTGCTCTTAAATACCTGAACGCCAAACTGTAATACTGCAGACCGATTTTAATTTTTCGTTCGTAATGGACTTTTTTCAAAAAAATAAAAATTAGTGAACGATTTTTTTTTATTTATAAATGAGTACAATATTAAGCTACGTTTGACGTCAATTCGTCAAAAAAAATAATAATCAATTTCTTATCTGGACGAGTCCAATCATGGTATGTTTGGAGAATACATTTCGGATTTTTCGAAAACGTGTGACCGAACGGTGATATAGTGTGTTATATTTTTAGAACCAGCTCATGACGCTCTTTCATTTGATACCACACACGATAAGTTTCAGCAAAGAAAAAAACAAAATATGACACCATAATTCCCCTTGAGACAGGATTTTTGAGAACTGCCGTTCTAAATTACTCTTGACCTAAACTATCATGGTAATACTAAATAAATAAAATAAATAAAAATAAATAAATACTGTACAACGATTTACGTGATTTCTTGCGTAGAGTGACGACTAGTGTGCGTGTTTTGTATCTGTGTGGGATTTTGGGGTCCGGGTGGAAATATATGAAGTGTGTAACATAATGAGATATACATAACGGTTCGAAATGTATAGTGCAATTCTCGGTGAAACTATTAAGTAGTTAGACTGACTTTTTTCGTGTAATCACTTCTTAAGCTTTTATTTAGCTTGCCCTGTTCATTTGTTTGGGACAAATCTAGTATTAAAACTTGATCCCCTTACTGTGGTCGGATTAACGTGATATTTGGCACGCTTATGTAAGACCAGTGACAATACAATAATCTTATAATGAAATTCTGGTGACCCAGCCAGGACCGTCTCCGCAGGAGGGAACTCTTCAACTGTTGGTCCGATAGACTTGAAATTTGGTATACACATGCAAGATAGATGACAATGAAGTACAGTCAATAAAAAGTACAGTTAGCAAAAAAGCTTGATTTTTTTTTAATTTTTCTTATTATAACAGTCCCGTTAAGTTGCCATTTCCTGAGACAATCGCGATATATTTTGAACCATTATCCTGTATATCGACTGCTGGTGAAAAACTTAAGTAAATGACCTTTTTATTTTTATTTTTTTCGGTGGGAAAACTGTTGTATTTGTGAGTAATGTGCGAATAGACAAATTGACGTTCCTAATTAGAAAAATGTCTTTGCCCCATACCAGTTCTGTACACTACTACATACAACAGCAGGCTTATTACGTAACTCGCTCGCGATCGCCATCGTGATCATTTTGACAGTTCGTGTATGGGCTGACAAATGGCATCGGAATCAGCTAGCTGTCACATACATACAAGAACTCTCAAAATGACGTAATAAGCCTGCCGGCCCCTATTTCAATTCGAATTGCAATGCGTGGTCAATATGAAGTCAACCGGCGTAGGTACTCTTCGAGTTTGTAATGTAAACACAATTGTCACATGTCGCCGACAATTGTCGCTTTGCTGAAATAGGGGCCAGTAGGCTTATTGTCTAACTCGCTCGCAATCGCCATCGTGCTCATTTTGACAGTTCTTGTAGGAATGTGACAGCGAGCTGATTCCGATGCCAATTGTCAGCCCATACAGGAACTGTCAACATGAACACGATGGCGATTGCGAGCGAGTTAGACAATAAGCCTGCAGGTCATTTACTTGAGTTTTTCACCTATAACGCCTTCGTACGCAAACCAATTTCATCTAAATTAGAACATAATCATATTGTGTGCAATTGACATCATATCTACAGGATGTTGAAAGATCATATTTGATATTTCACGACACTATAACAATTATACTATGATTATTTATTATAATTAAATTTCTTATGAACTTTAGGGTTTATTTGGAAAGGGCTTAAATGTATTGGAATGAACTATTTAAGTACTTGAAAGGTTTAGGTAATTAATTTGGATACTCATTATAATATTACAGTATTATTAATAAACTACTACGTAATAAGTTCCTAAATTAACGTATAATTTGTTGAATATGATTTAAATCAAAACAGCACACCTTTATTTTGCCACGATAAATAATGTGAAATTACTGGTATTCCTTTTTTAGGTACTATACGTTGTATTCTTTTCATATTAGAAAGAAGATAAACAATGTTGACCTATATTTTTAATGAAAAATACTTTTTAAAATCGGTAACTGGGTCATAGGAAACCATAACAAAACAAATCACTATATTCCAGGGGTTTTATATGTAACTCAGTGTTATATACCCTTTATTTTGCGGTGTTGTATAAGTATAATCAACATATTTTGAGATCGTATTTTTGTATTTTTTTTTGTTATTTTAAAAATAATCTAATGAGGCTTGAATTGAGTACACTCGGTCCAACTTGCGAAATAAGGGGTTAATTATTAGGAAACCGTTTTTTTTTTTTTCAATAAAATACATGTCAAGATGATTTACCTTTTTTCTTAAGTAAAAAAAAAACTTTTTTCAAATCGCTCCACAGCTGACGGAGTTCTGAGGTAACAAACATAAAAAATAAAACCAAATTGAAAACCTCAATTTTTTAAGTCGGCTTAAAAATCGGAGTACTGATGATAACATGCGACTAAATAGAAGAGTACAATTGCAATAAGATGTTTGGAACTCTACAGTCCGTGAACTATTAGAATGAATTTCGGATTTATATTGCCGTTTCACTCACTCTTATGGCTATGATGTTTGAATCGGCCGTGTCAGAGAGACAGGAAGACAAACTCGAATGGGATTCTATTTTTTACTTTTATATCTATATTTGTTCGGTCTGTAACATGGTCGGTAAGCCTGAATGTGTCAAATCTGACAGCTGACGTTTGTTTACTATTAGTTAATTACCTAAACGTTTCAAGTTTATGATAATGATGATGATGATGATGACATCGTGTTGTATGTATACAATGTGTGCTAAAATTAATTCAGTACACTTGAGCAGATGGTTGGACCGGTTCTCTCTATTTGCCATAATTTTATATGACATAATGATGATTCTTTTTTTCTTTTAAACTTGATTGTTCTGGATTTTTATAAGACTCACCTAACCTAACTTATAGAGTGAACAGGATGGCCATTTCAAAGCTCCAGAAAAAAATAGAGTTTTCAAGAAACCGTTATGACAGATTATCATTATGGCAAACATTAGATTATGGCTTATAAAAGGGAGGCTTAATCAAACCAAACCGCTTGCTGAGATGTGCTGAGAGAGATCTTGTTGAGATATGGCCTTTAAAATTGGTTGTAGATTCTTTAGGTTTAATTTTACTGTTGTGCATAATAAATATATAATTTTTTTTTATGGTTCACTGTTAGACATATTTTCTGCGGGATGTAATATAAAACCGCAATGAGAATAGTATTGAAAGATTTGTCATTTCATACACAATATGACTTAAGAATATGAGATAAATAACTGTTGACCTCAGTGAAAACAGCACATAGTGTTGGCTATCGAATATCGGCTATTGTCGTCCGATATCGGATGGGATACCGTGAAAACGCTCTAAATATTGAGAGCTCGTTAAATAGGTATAGTCCTGGTCTATGTTCTGTGGAAAATATGTCTATTTAATTTAATCTACTTACTTAAATGACAAGTTGGTATAATTGTATCATTTGATATTATTCCAAATGCTGTTTTTGGAGGTCGTGAATGTTGAAAAATTTATTGTAAAAAAAATATGCATAATCTTTAAAATGTTATGCAAATTGTGATTGAAGCTAAAGTTATTTTTTTATTTTATTGATTTTTGAAAAATGTATTGACACGTAAGACGTAGGCTGGCTAAATTTGGAGGCTTGGACATATAAGGACGTTATATTATTTTCATAGTTTTAAATATATTTATGTTTTAGTTCACTTTAACCTTTCTGCCGCTAGACCTTATTTTTGGACATGCAATATTATGTCAAAATCGTACCATAGATTACACACATATCACGATTTGTATTGAAACTAAGCGTGACTTTACCACCTGTAAATAAATAAATAAATAATAAATAAATATCTTGGGACAAATTACACCAATTGACCCAGTCCCAAACTAAGCAGAGCTTGTGCTATGGGTACCAGGCAACGGATAAACATACTTATATAATGTAGGTAAATACATACTTAAATACATACAACATCCATGACTCGAGCACAAACATTCGTATTCATCATACAAATGTCTGCCTCTACCGGGATTCGAACCCGGGACCTCTAGCTTCATAGTCAGGGGCACTAACCACTGTGACATTACAGCGTAAGTTTAGTGACGGGAAATTAACCGGTTCAAAACACCGATGTCACTCCTCTACGATTCAAACGATCCAACTGGAGCCGCCTTCAAAATGGCTTCGTATTTTCAATATGTACGGAACCCTCGAACCTTGGTGGTTCTCACGCGCGAAGTAAATTCATATGCTTAATCTATGGTATATGTAATATTTGTGTTGTCAAAGATATGGCAAGATTGCAATGAGTTATAATAATTACCACAGGTACTCATGTGCAAGAGAATAAGTTTTGTGCGACATGTATTTAGATGGTATTCCATCAGCGCGATATAAATTTCATCCTTTTTGGTGTCTTACGCTCGAAAGGCAAACAACCAGAGTGCTCCGTGCGGAACAGTTTGGTCCATCACGTCTAATTCTCCGAATGTCTAGTTCTAGTCACCATACGTCCATTCCCGGAACGTCTAGTCAACATATAAAAATATCGACACCTTAAAGTTGACGGAACCCCGCTTGGCGGGGATCCTATTTACATTCAGTTTGCCCTTCGGGCATATGAAGTTACGTAACGAAGCTCACCTAAATTCGCGAAATTAGACATTAGGGGAGGTAGACATTCCCGGAAATAGACATTCGGAGAATTAGACGTTACGTTATTAGGCCAATTAAAAATTACACATTCGGGAAATTTAAACAAACACAGTGTTGAGATATTATAAAGCGGAAATTGTAAAAGAAACACCTGTGCTGGTTTGATTGCGGTAAAAAAGTTAAAGTTTGTATTTGACCAGCCCCCAATGTTAAGTATAGCCATATAATTCGATTTGCTTCATAATACTTTCTACAGATTGTGAAGTATATGTTAAAATTATACTAGATATAAGAGAAAAAATAAAAATAAAAAAAAGGTTACTTGTTGCTACTTTCGTCATCCGTCTATTCATGACTTTGGTATAAGAGAATGTTCATAGTAAACTCTATTAAGTTTAAATAGACAACACTCTTGGCCTTTCTCTTATCCCAAGTAAACATACTTATATATATTTTTTATACTTTACAAATTGAGATATTGTAAAATCGATATGTTTAAAATTCAATCCATAGCAAAATTGTTTTATGTAATTGTAAAACGGAGATATTTTGACATCCACTTATTTTATTGTCGATTAAAAACGATTCGATTATGTTACTAACAGATATTCCAATAAAGTTTTTATTTTTCTTAAGTTATTGGTTGTTTTTTTTTTTTAAGTATATGTGAAGCTTCCAATCCGCACTGGGCTCGCGTGGGAACTACAGCCCAAGCCCTCTCATACTGAGAGGCCTGTGCCCAGCAGTGGGTCGTTTAAAATCTAGATGATACATAAGATAGATGACAATCCAAGTAGGTATACTTTTAAGTACTTACTGTGGTAAATATATTTTATTTTGAAAAAATAACTTTCTGCCAAGTTTCTTCTTATTCTTAGCAATTATGGTCTTTCCGAATGCGCTGCTTTCAAGAAGACATGTAAAAGAGCCCTTGGCGGCCTATGTGCCTCTGTTGTCCGTGGCTCTACTACAGTTTGTCCTACTGGTTGTCGAAGGGGCTCCGCCCGGCGGAGCTCCTTTTTCTGTATATTTAGCCCTTCGGGCAACTGAATTCCTAACTAACCTATCCCACCTATTAAGCATTAAAATATAATAGAATGTACATACCTACATTAGGCAGCTACGACCTTTGACATGTTTGTCGATATCCCGCGGGAACTATACAATTTCCCGGGATAAAAAGTAGCCTATGTTTTAATCTAGGATACCAGCTATCTTCTTTCCAAATTTTATCCAAATCCGTCCAGTCGTTTTGGCGTGAAGAAGGAACAAACATACTCACTCACATCGTCACAAACTTTCGCATTTATACTCGTACTCGTACTCATACTCATACATACTCATTTATTCGTAATAATTATAGTTATTACATGTCATTTTTATCATTATGATCGGTATTAGTCTGGTTCAAAATAACGGCAGCATTTTTTCCGAGTAGGACAAATTATATGGACCACGGGCAATACATTCCTATTTGCATAATAAAGTTTTGAATTTTGAATTTTCAGAAAAAACTTGTACTTAGGTATAAAAACACGACATTTTTAACAAAAACTAAAGTTTAGACAGTTCAGACTGCTAATAAATTAACAATATCACGATTTCCGCTTACGCCCGTAACTTTTAAACTTGGCAGGCGAGAACCAGATCACGCTGATCCCGTAATATGATATCAGTAAGAACAGTAAGATGAAGATTGAGTAAACTCCGACCTCCAAAACAACTGCGTGGGGCAGCGCCAGAGAATTTTCTATCATCTCTTCTAGTTTCATTTCTTTCACGTTTTCTTTGGTTTTTCCCTGTCTCTGTTTGTTTGTTGGCTCGTTCTTGTATTTGGTGATGAATTCGCCATCGACGTCCACTTTGTACCAGGATTTGTATTTCTCGAGTCTTGCTTCGCGCAAATGTGCGGGCTCTTTCGATGCCCGACTTGTATCCATATTGATTTTGCTAACGATTTGGGTAAACTACATTTTTAATTTTTGAGGTTACACCGAGAACGACGGGTACGATGACAAATTTCCTGTCATCTATAACCATTACAGTATATAAAAAGTACTCTCTCTGTGATCTATACTAATAGGTATAAAGAGGTTGTGGGATAATCTTTGAATCTGTTGAAATTTTTAAATACTTTTACCAATATAAAGTGACATTATTTGTGAGTGTCATACATATTCTGCGCAGACGAAGTCACGGGCAAGGATTAGTAATTTTATAAATTTTATGCACCGATTTGATCTATGAAGTTCAAGAAGTTGTAATTGAAAACAGCGCCATCTATGAAAAATTGCGAGAACTACTTCGCAGCGAAGCGAGCTTCGCAAAGGGCAACACAACTCTGCGCTACTGTTTTAGTTTCATAATTAACACACTAGAGGTCTCTAGTGGCTTCACTTCATTCTTGCTCGAGTCGCTTATCGCTATCCCGCGGAAACTGCTATTTTCCGGGATAAGAAGTAGCCTGCCATGTCCATTCCATATTTGATCCAAATCAATGCAATCGTTTCAGCGTGATGAAGGCACAAACACACTCACATCCTCACATACTTTCGCATTTATAATATTCACCAGCTGTTTGCCCGCAACTTCGTCTGCAAAAATTCGTTTATCGCTATCCCGCGGGAATTTTCCGGGATAAAAAGTAGCCTAATATGTGCTATTCCAGACTTTTCTCTGTCTATGTATCTATTTCATATATACATATATATTTATTTCATCCAGATTCGTTGGGCCGTTCTGGCGTGATTGAGTAACAAACAAACATCCATCCATCCAAACTTTCGCATTTACAATATTAGTTAGATCATCAGCCAGAAGACGTCCACTGTTGAACAAAGACCTCCCTTAGCACACCATAATGAACGACAACTCGTCACCTGCATCCACCGGTTTCCCGCAAGCACGATGTCGTCAGTCCACCTAGTGGGAGGCCTGCCAACACCACGTTTTCCGGTTCGTGGTCGCCAGTCACCACTCGAGAACTTAATAATATAGGATAAAATTAATAATCAAAAAGTAAGAAAGTAAACTTTATTATACAAAATAAACATTAAGACGAATACAATTATTGACAAACACTGAGATACATGCATAAAGGCGGGCTTATCCCTTTAAGGGATCTTTCGTGTCAACCTTTGAGTGGATGATTTGACGGATGGTTTAATAGTTAATCTGTATTTTCCTACGTTTACGGTGTATATTATGATTTTTTGTTCTCTTTTTTTTAAGCGGCAGACTAGCTTGAATAAATTCCGCATACATTACAATAACTTGACACACTTGATGCAGTTGAATAAATTACTGAGATCTCTATTTTAAGTTTATCCTCAATCTATACCAAAGACTGTGTCTCTTTACCTGTTTATTACATACATACCGTCACGCCTCTTTCCCACAGGGGTAGGCAGAGACTACTTTGTTCCACTGGCTACGATTCTGACATATACTTTGGCTTCATCCACATTCATCAATCTCTTCATACATGCTCGTCGGTTTCGGGTACTCCTGACCTGACCTTTGTCCTGTTTATTATCATTATCATTTTAAGAATATTTTAACATAACGGTGAGACAACATTTATTTAAATAAATAAATATCATGGGACAAATTACACCAATTGACCCAGTCCCAAACTAAGCACAAGGCTTGTACTATGGGTAGTACCCATTGGGTACCAGGCAACGGATAAACATACTTATATAATGCAGGTAAATACATACAACATCCATGACTCGGGCACACACATTCGTATTCATCATACAAATGTCTGCCCCTACCGGGATTCGAACCCGGGACCTCTAGCTTCATAGTCAGGGTCACTAACCACTAGGCTATCCGGTCGGTCAATTTATTCGTTTATTCGAGACACCAACAGAGCTCATAAATAAGTAACATTAATACAAAACTTAGGGTAGCGAGACTCAAAGCCACGTTTAGCGATATTGTGGGCGTATAGATGGAAAGGGTATAGAAATAGTGATGTGTTGCTAGCCGCATCGCCTATAACATGATTCCTAAGATGTTCACCTATTTACGTCGGATTTTTACGATGTGCGCGGGAAGAGAAGCAACTGGTGCATTCTGTTTGTGAATTGAAAACTTGTTTAGCGGCGTTGAGTGCTTTTTGGAATGGTTAAAAAATGTTAAACTCGCGTCAGACGTAAGATGGAGGGAGAGTTTAAGTAGGTACCAGGATATCAAGATCATCTAAGTGCTTATTTTGAAATACGAATGAAGCTAGATCGCGTTGATTTCGTCGCATTAACGCGTGCGTTTGGCCTGGTGGTATAAGGTGTGGAATAACAGTATACTCTGAGGTGACCGTAGTTCAAATCTCGTGTCTTTTTTCTTTTTGCGCGAGTGTGCGTGTGTGTAGTTTTCACTTCTGCCGGCACTCCCGGAGTGCTACCCGGTGTTTTTTTCTTACCACATTAATGTGATGACATTTACCTCAATCTTCACATTCCCTAGCTGATATTACCTCATCAATAATGCATGTACCTACGGCATTATAATGACAGGTGTTAACAATTCCATATCTGTTATAATGTTAGCTAATTTTCCTCGAGGTAAACTAAAAAAACTTGCAGCTACATTGTGGTTTTCCCGTTATTTAAGTTTCCTTATGCGTGTTTAGATTTAAAAATCAAGACCGAGTCGGACTCTTGCAACGAGGGTTCGCTATTAAATTTGGCAAGTGAATATAAATACATCACGTCTTTATCTCTTACGGGGTTGACAGAGTCTAAGGCAACAAGACCCAGGCCTTGTTTAGCATGATTGTGGGCATATAGGGAATCAAAATAGTGATGGGTTGCTAGCATCGCCTATAACATGATTCCTAAGACTTACGCTCATTATCGACGGGTTTTTACGATCTGAGCCGGTAGAGAAGCAGCTGGTCCATTCTATGTTTTTACTTTGCTCCCAGACTATAATTCATGCATGGATACATACAACATACATACCGTCACGCCTCTTTCCCACAGGGGTAAGAAGACACTATTTTGTTCCACTTGCTACGACTCTGACATACCTCTTTCGCTTCACCACATTCATCAATCTCTTCATACATGCTCGTCGGTTTCGGGTACTCTTGACTTGACCTTTTTCCAAAACGTCCCCAATTTAATCACGGAACGCTCGTCTAGGCCTTCCCCTCCCAACGCACGCATTCACACTCCCCATATAAATCGGTTTAGTTAATCTTCTTTCATCCATCCTCTACGTGACCAAACCAACTAAGCATACTCTTCATGCATGGATTCTTCTAATAAACCGTGCTATTGGCCTTGACTAATGGCACATAATAACAAGATTGATCCAATCATTTAATTGATGCTCAGGTTATTGTTGTAACCGGTATATTTACTTAATAAATCATCTACTAATTGTTGCATCTATTAACCAGGTATTTCCATTTCTTCATCTATAAGTATAAGCCATTATAATAATATGTTGTTAATTCTAACCTGTTTTTAGTTTAGCTGGCACACGATCATTATTAAAACTAGTTGTTGATGGTATCGCGATTTGGATGAGGAAAACGGAGGATTACCTCAAGGCTCAATGTTGGTCACTCAATTATTCCTCACCCAGTCTTTGGTTTCGGTTAGATAGATAGATAGATGCAAACTTTATTCACAACAGACACATGCAAAGCTCAAATTACAAGGAAAGAAAAATCACAACGAAAAAAATAACTTAAAACATTTTATTTATTTATTTATTTATTTATTTATAAAATGACTTAAATCTATCATTACAGGTACCTTAACCTAATGCGATAGACAAGACAGTAAATTGAACAATGGGCGTTACAATAATCACATTAATAAGTCATTATGGAAATAATAATTATAAAATTAATAACAAATCAATGTCAGCAATAGAAAAATAAAATAATAATAAAAAATAAAACTTGTATAATAAATATTGTCATTTCATTACTATTAAAACACCATTAAAAAGGAGAAAATAAATTACCAATAAAATCATGCGTCCCTAACACAATAAAAACATAATGGCCTTTGCGAAATCATTCGAAGAGCATGTAAAAATATCCAACTGCAACTCCAGCCCAACCCTATTAATAGCCCGAATAGCCCTCGATAGTGGCGCCTCTCGCAGCAGCTTTGTTCGGGCCCAGGGCACTGCCAGGAGCGGGGGCCGGCGGCGGCGCTCCACGTACCGGTCCGGCACATATAGGGCCACGGCGCACAGGACCCCCGGGTTGCATAACTCGCCTCTCAGTACCCTGACTACATATGAAGCGAGGGCTAGTTCCCGCCTCACCTCTAGCTTGCTGTACCCGACCATCCCCAACACAAAGAGAGTGGGATACAGCAAAGGATACCCAGGATAGACACCGTATAGTTTTAAGTAAAGTAGCCTAAGGTACTTATTCTGAATACGTTCCAACATGAGTTTGTATTTAACTTCATGTGGACTCCAGATTACAGCGCTGCATTCGAGGTGACTCTTTACGAGAGCCTCGTACATAGCCCGCACCGCCGATACATTCGTGAAGTCCTTCGCTAGGCGCATCACAAAACCGAGATTACGGAATGCTTTCCTACAGATGCCACTGATGTGATCACGGAATGACAAATCGGCAGTCAGGCGGACTCCAAGATCACGTACCTCCGACACTCGCTGCATTAGTTTCCCCCCTACCTCGTACTGAAAGTGCACTGGGCTGTGTGCACGGCTAAACGAAATTACGGTACACTTGGATTCGTTGAAGTACAGCTTATTGCGCACACTCCACTGCACCACTCTGACTATGTCCTCCTGCAGCTTTTGGCAATCCGAGACTTCCTGGATTACTCGGACCAGTTTTAGGTCGTCGGCAAATAAAAGGCACGTAGAATCTACGACCACATCAGGAAGATCGTTTATCATGAGGATAAATCCCAACGGCCCCAAATTACTGCCTTGACTCACTCCCGACCTGACATAGTATGGCTGAGATTTACTGCCCGCACAATCCACATATTGCTGCCTATTGCGCATGTAGCTAGCAAAAAATTCTAGGGTATGCGGCGTGCACCCAGCCCTAGCAAACTTCATCAGCAAAATGTCGTTGTCCACCGTGTCGAACGCCTTACGAAAGTCAAAGTATGCTACGTCCACCTGATAACCCGCATCCAGGGCCGGCACCAATAGGGTCATAAGATGCAAGAGGTTTCCCGTAGTGCTGCGCTCCGCTCGGAATCCGTATTGCGCCTCAGAGAGTTGAGCACTCACCTGCGACTGTAGGTTCTTATGTAAAGCAGACTCAAAGACCTTGGCGGGTGCATCCAGTACAGCTACCGGCCTGTAATCACTGGTGCTAGGCCCACCGCCGCCCTTGGGGACAGGTACCACCCTAGTCATTTTCCACCTCTCGGGAAATAACTTAGACTTAAGGCAAACATTAAATATGTGACATAAAGGTTCAGCCAGTGTAGAACGACAGTCCTTCAAGAGGAATGGTGGTATTCCATCCGGGCCCGTCGAGCGCTTTGCCGGCGTTTACATATTATATAATTTTGTTTCCCAAAGCAAGAGCCATGCGATGGTGTCGAGAATAGGCGCTACTCATCATATACTGCAGGAAACCTACAGTGCTGGTATTCTGCCAGAACCCTAGGGTATTCGTTATACAAGCCAAAAAAACGGTGCCACATTTGTTCATATTTTTCTTTTAACATAGAATATCATATATCATGCAGGAGAATAAGATAATCGTTTATTACAAGACTAGGCAATAAAAATGTAAAAATTGACGCAGCGGCGGCAGCGGCACTCATATAAAGACCATGATGACAATTTACAGACAGATGCGGGTTTGGGGCAGATACAGGCTCAGGACATTTGTAACTGGATGGATAATAAGTGGGCTTTGTATTTTTTGCGAAAATTGGTTTTCGATTCTAAATTCCGAATCGGTGGTGGTATATGGTTCGGTGTTGGTCGAGTTTTTTTTATGAAATACGGTGGACACGAGTAAGTTAAGTAGGTACCTGGTGGAAAGTGAGCACCACCACCCATGGACGCAAGCAACTCCGTAGTACTGCAGATGCGTTGTCAGCCTTGAGGAAGAATACCTTATTTATTTTATTGAATTAGGCGTTACTTTGTGGAGGTCCATTTCAATGAACACAAAATATTTAAGTACCTTGCTACTCCGCTACTTAAGTAAGTAAGTAAGTAGCGTCAGAACACAGCAGCGCAAACTGCTGCTTGGCGGCAGGATTAGGGGAACTTAAAAGCTATGCTCTTGACTTGTCGGTGGAGTTATTTCCATGTGGTCATGTCCAGGGCCTTTTCTTTGACTTCCTGATACGACACGACATTATACCCACAGGTAACTAAAAAAAGGCCAATAAGTAAGTAGATATATTAATATTAACTATGTTGCATGCCGCGACGCCTCCACTCGCAATTCGTTCCGTAAATATCAAGAAGCCTGCTCGCTATGCAAATCAGACTTTTATTTTCCCGGTCGGCCATCTTGTTTTGAAACTGGCTCCAAACCGGCCATGAAAGAGTCGATGGACTTGCACAGGAATGTTAAACAGTGCGATTGTAAAACCTCAAAAAAAATGTTTCTTGTGTGAGTACCTGTCCCGTTTATCATTAACTTAAGTACGAACATACTCACATACAGTCACGCCTCTTTCCCATAGGGGTAGGCAGAGACTACTTTGTACCCGGAGCATTTCATCTAATCTAACTAATATTATAAATGCGAAAGTATGGATGGATGGATAGATGGATGGATGGATGTTTGTTTGTTTGTTACTCAATCACGCCAAGACGGCCCAACGGATCTGGATGAAATTCGGCACATAGATAGAGAAAAGCCTGGAATAGCACATAGGCTACTTCTTATCCCGGAAAATTGCGTAGTTCCCGCGGGATAGCCATAAACGAATTCTTTGCAGACGAAGTCGCTGGCAACAGCTAGTATGCCATAATGTAATGTTTGCCACACCTAATGATCTTTTTTTTTTTGATCATTTGCCATTTATAACTCTTTTTTTCTCTGAAACCGTAATTTTTTCAGTAGCATTGAAATAGCAATCCTGAACAATTAACAGTTAAAGAAAAAAAAGAGTTATGGCAAATGATCATTATGGCAAACAATACATTTATGGCATATGAAATTCGGGCAAACGATAGAGAACCCTTTGTTCCACTTGCTACGTTCCTGACATACCTCTTTCGCTTCATCCACATTCATCAATCTCTTCATACATGCTCGTCGGTTTCGGGTACTCCTGTCCTTTAGCAGATACAGTACATATAGGTACTATAGCTTTTGCTGGCTTCAGTATTTTCTCTTTTTAACCGACTTCAAAAAAAGGAGGTTCGACTTTACCGTTAAGGGGTCTTTGATTTACGGGGTGACCTTAAAAAGTTGTAATGATCAAATTAACGTTTACTGCTTCCAATCGATGTCTTCATTGATCGCCTTTGCGTCTATATGCCAAATATCCACCGCATACGGACAGTTGATTTTAGCAATTTTAAAACTATCAAAGTAGCCCCCAATATTATTATTTTCTCTGAGCATTTATCTATCTATAATATAAAAATGAATCGCGAAATGTGTTGGTAAGCGCATAACTCAACAACGCCTGGACCAATTTGGTTCCATGGGGAGTATAGAGAAGCTATAAGAGATAATTTCCCAAAATTCCCACGGGAACGGGAAAAAGGGGCTTTTCGTTTTACTGATTGTAGAAAGCTGAAATTTGGTATGTAGGTTGCTTGAAGAGTGTAGAGGAACATTAAGAGAGTATTTCCCGAAATTCTTACGCTAACGGGGATAAACGGGATTGAAATACTCCTGGTACACGCGAGCAAAGCCACGGGCAAAAGCTATAATAATTTGTCAATAAATGAGTCTACGCGGACGAAGTCGCGGGCAAAAGCTAGTTAGTGATAAAACAATGGTGGTTATTAAAAACAATGTATAGGTAGGGGGAAGTGGTCACCATTCGTACGCATACCTTATCGTTGAAAAATGGCTATAATTCTTTAACATTTTGACATAATAGTTTCGGACTTTTTTTGTAACAAACTACAATATATTTGTTACACTTCGCACCAAGGTACATAAACTATAGCTAGTTGACAATTAAATAATAAATAAAAAATGAAATCTAAAAAGTCACGGGCTTCTTTATGGACACATTTAACGGGTAACGGGCTAGCAATGACGTTCTTGGCGAGCGATTTAATCAATATTATCATAGTCTCCCCTGTTTACGGTATGTATTTTTTACAAAGTACTCTTTCAGAATTTCCTCGCGACAATAACGAACTGCAAATATGATTTATTGATTCAGGCGTTACTTATTGCGGAGGTGGCCTTGGGTAGATTGTTTACTTAGAATGTTTTCGAATTATTACGACGTTCGTTTTTTCTTAATACCACTTGTGCTCATATTTACACATTTAAAGCATTACTTTCGGGATTTAACCGCTTAAAAAATATGTTTTTCATCTCTCATACTCTGAAAGTAGGTCATTGATTATCTGGATAACGGGTTGAAAGTAACTCATCGCGACCCTTGGGTTGAAAGTTTTTTTTTTTCTAGCTAATCCAAATGAGGTACATAGCAATGGAAATACGTATACAGCCATGTAATCTATGTTTTATATAATCATTTATACTAATAGTTCCTCTTTAATTGTAAAAGGCAAAATAATCTTAAAATACCATTCCCGCTATAGCTTATGCAAGCGTATACAACGAGAATTAGTAGAAATTATTACGTTCGGTAAATTTTTTAGCTTGAAATATTTAAGTCGACAATTAATTGACAGCGACCTCTGTGTCTGCAAGTTTAAAAAAAACTAGCCGGCAGCCATTAGTGCGCAGAAGAAATGCGCAATGCGTGTAAATCGCGTAATAGAAAAAAGAGCGGGAAGAGAATAACAAACGTAACAAAATATAAGTGCGACCGTGCGACGTTAGTGAAATTTGACATAATACCTGTACTACTACTTGTATACCTACTTTGTTCTTTGTTTCTGTATTGTTTTGTACTGATTTATGGTGTTCAATAAAGAGTATTGTATTGTATTTTGTACCTTCTTTTAATTCACATTCGAAATGAAAATTAGAGTGTTCAACTCGGATGAAATTACCCATTTCACCCTCGAACTATTGGCGCCCTCACTTCGTTCAGGCGCCAGAAATATCTCAGGTGAAATAGGTATATTCCTACCCTTGTTTATCAATCTACTATTTTGTGTTTGTTTACAACGTGGCCGAAACGTCGAGATAATAAAAAACAATTTTTTACTGAAGAAAAATTAACAAAAAAAAAGTATGCGGTTAAGTCCCGAAAGTAATACTTTAAATAAATATGAGTGAACATCGCGGAAGTTTAAAACATTACACTTGTGCTTACTTTGAGAATGATCCCGTAGAGGGATCGAAACGCGTCCGTGTTTTGTGTGGTGTAGGGGATAGGATAGTTAAATTAGTGGGATTTATAAAATGCTCTCCTGTAAAGTTCCAAAAATGTCGCTTGACCTCATTAGCCTTTCAAACCTTATAAGTATTTTATGTGGCAGTAGTGGAGGGGGAGAGAGGATTGAAATTAATAAAATCTAATCTACCATATGTTTTCTTGAATAAAAGTTTCATTAATTAATTAATTCATTCATTCATTCATTCATTGGTGGAAATAATGAAATAATGCTTAATATGGTTAGACCGCCTATTGTCTACTTTGTTTTGTATCGATTTGTGGTGTTTGTTCAATAAAGAATATTTGTATTGTATTGTACGCACTGATTCTGCGAGTGTGAGTGTCTAAGTATTACCATGACAGACGGACAAACAGATAGATATATAGATAGATAGATAGATGCAAACTTTATTCACAACAGACACATGCAAAGCTCAAATTAGAAAGAAAGAAAGAAAGAAAAAGTTTATTTATGACAATCACAGTAGGTAATTAAAAACAAAAACATATTAAAAACTACATAAAAATTGACATAAAAAATTACAAGGAAAGAAAAATCATAACGAAAAAATTAACTTGAAACATGCGTTTAAATATTATATAATTTTGTTTCCTAAAGCAAGAGCCATGCGATGGTGTGAGGCGCTGACTCAGCATATACTAGAGGAAACCTACAGTGCTGGTATTCTGCCAGAACCCTAGGGTATCCGTTATACAAGCCAAAAAAACGGTGCCACTTTGCTCATATTTTTCTTTTAACATACAATATCATGCAGGAAACTCGTTAAGATAATCGTTTATTACAAGACTGGGCAATAAAAATGTAAAAATGGACGCAATCATGAACAGCGGAGCCTTAAGCGCCTTAAGGGTCTTGCCACCCATTGGGCTCGGACACAAATAAAATATTTATAATATCGTGTTTACCATCTTGCCTGGAAAAACTGGCTTTGCAACACACACACACATACACACCCATACACCCACTTGTGTTGTGTGATCTTCAACATTTTGCATTTTGATTTCAGATAAACAGTGTAATTTTAGCAGTAGTTTTTAAACCTGTTTTTTGTAAATTTCCGTTTTGATTTCATTTGCAAAAATTATTTTACTGAATTAGGTATGAAAGTGGTAAAGAAGGATGAACAAATGAATACACATATGCCGTATTTACCTGCATGCGGAATATAGGACTTGAGGCCATATTTTTGAAAGCACATTTGTGCAAATACCATTCGAATGTGGTGAAAAATCGAGTTGGATTTGAAATACAAGTATCTTAGAAGACAATTACAGCTCTCATTAGTATTGTGAATTAGTTGAATAATTGATTCGAGCTCTAGTTTTGAAGATATAAACGGATTTATACCCCAAGTGATGTGCTTTCAAGAATCGGGCCCTAGTTATAACACAGTGAAGAGAAACTCAAGAGACTAAAAACAGAACTGTTTATTTGTTAAACTAACATTGAAACAATAAAATTAGAAACAGTTGCTACTTGCCAATTAGTTGATTAAATATCATCAAGTCATTACAATTTATAACACAATAGATAAGTATTTTAATTTATGATAAGTTTTGACAAAATTAAATACAAACTGTGAAAATGTCGTATAAAACAGATACATATAGCCCCCGTTGTTATGAGCCCAGCAGTGGGACATATATAGGCTGGATTATATGTTACGAGCGAAACTCAGCGGCAAAACATTCGTCCACTCGCACAGCTATAATATCCGTCATAACCATAGTGACGGCAGCAAGCGTCCTTCTCTGTGGCCACTATAGAGCACTGCTGGTCACACTCTGGCACCCTGGTCGCAGCCAACGCTTCTCCGGCCAGCAAGACCAGCACGAACATCACCAGCATCGATTTCAAAGCCGCCATACTGGATCAATTAACCTGATGAGTGGAGTTGAAGCAATAGTGTTTAATATTGGTGCTGCGTGTTTATATATACTGTTTGAGTTAAGCTGCGTAAACACACATACTAAATAAACAAAGATAGAGAGCACAAACGTTCGTTCATTTTTAGGGTTCTGTAGCTCTAAAGGAAAATAGGAAACCCTTATAAGATCACTTCTTTGTCCGTCTGTCTGTCTGTGTGTCCGTTAAGACCCTTTTATTTATTTGTTGTGTTGTGATTGTTATAAATAAACTTTTTTTCTTTCTTTCTTTCTTTTTCTCAGGAACGCGTAGAGATAATATTGAAATTGATACGTACCAAATACTTACTAAAGTTAGCGGTCCCTTGGGGCTATGAAAAAATTCAAAAGATACAGTCATTAGAAAAGGTGTTTCCATACAAATTGACGAACTCGAAAAACCTGGGGTATATACATACTTCCAGTTGTCCTAGAAATTTCAAATTTGGTAATAAAATTAATTATTATAGCACAATTAATGAAACTACTGCACAGGATATCATTATTAGACTTGGACTTATTATGCCTTATTCTAACAAATGTATCTGTTATAACTACCTACCTGAATTCCACCCACAATAAAGATTTATGATTTACGATTTATGATTTAAAATCCTTATTTTATTGAATCAGGCGTTACTTTGCGGAGGTCCATTTTAAGGAACACAAAAAAAAAGTAAGTAGCGGAGTAGCGAGGTAAATATTTTGTGTTCATTTAAAATCCTGTTAAAATAACATTAACAAGAAGTTTAAAACAAAATCCCATTGGAAACTTTCGTTAAGCTAGCTCACCATAAATATATTCTCGTGAAAGTTTCTGAAAATTTCAGAGAATATTCTTGCTATTTTGAGAATGTTTCTGCAACTTACACATAACCGTGCTAGTCTGAATGCATCTTTAGGTTTCGTTACCTAATGAGTCAGTAAAGGTAGGAGGTCAGGTAAGGTAGGAAAATCCAATTTTTCATTTGGTAGTAACTAGTGAGGATTAGTAATAATAATACTAATAAATCTCACTCCATAGCCCATTAATCCTGCCCACAGCATCCCAACCCCATAGCCCATTCCATGTCGCTTCCTACCTGGCAATAGTTTGGCAACTGTGGAGGACTATCCGCTAGCACATCTTCATGGTGTATTAGGGGATAGACCTCCATGGTTGCGCCCATCTCATTTATATTAAATGGTACCAAAGGCCTCTTCATGTTGGCGTCGACCCAAATGGCTTTCAAATGACCGGGTCCCCTATGGGCCCGTGATCGGAAACCCGTACCAACAATAATAATAATAATAACATCTTTATTTTTATTATAATATCTTTATTTGCGGTAAATGTAGTAAAGGGAACACACACATACACACAGACATTGACTAATCCGCTTACTAATAAATACAATAAATAAAAAACATGGGACGATTGTGCTTCATTCCAAACCATTTGGAACGTCTTTGTCAACAAAACAATTTCATCTAAATTCCCATACAGTCATTCATTATAGGTACTTACCTACTTATGCAATATCTCATGACATAGGTATAACAATAACATACCTACATACATAAATAAATGTATTAATGTATTTTTGACCTTTATTGTTTTGCAATTTAATGCTATATTCCATTTGTGTGAGGTAGCATGCGAATCTGCGAACTGGCTGGTATGTCGGACTGGCTGGTTCGTCAGTGCGATTGAAATCCATACATCGAACGCTCGTTCGATGATTTTAAATATTTGTTTTTCGGATTTCGAGAGCACGGTCAGATCGCTTTGAACGGGGCTTGCCGATGCAACCCATTTTGTATATTGTACGATTAATTATTCGAAGCGAGAAATATAAAATATTCAAACGTATTGTGTTGTTTTAACTAAAATCATAGGCCTTCAGCACCCAGAGTTCTTATAGGCCGAATTCTATTTGAATCCCCGTACTAGTTTAAAGTGCCTCCTCAAGGCAGCTCTACAGTACATACCTATCTGACCTAATTGAGGACCTTTGTTGTTCGTGAATAAATGAAATATTATTATTATTATTATTGATTTGCCGAAAATGTTATTGCCGAATTTCACTTCCCAACCAACGTTTGGCCGAAATTCATTTTGCCGAATCATCATATGGCAACTTGTTAAAATGATTAGTTTCCTTTCCCAACCTCACGATTGCCAACTCAACGTTTGTTATTATTTTATATTGACACTTTTTAAAATGACATTTTTATATAGCCAAATGGTACTACATAACCATTAATAAAAAATAAGACATTCAAGGTAAAATAAAGACTTTATAAATTAAAACAAACATGTTCGCGGCTAAGCCTAAACCTAAATTAACCATAAGAGTTTTTCAGTCTAGTGTAACATTTGCCATGTGAAAGATATTCCAAAAGTTTAAAATCAAAATGATATTCGTCTTCATAAAAATTCGGCCAAATGCGAGGTTGGCATACAAAATGTCAAAGTGAACATTCGGCGAAATGTTGGTTGCCAAATGAAATTCGATCAAAAAAAAATCGACGAAAAGGCAGAACACCGTAAATCACGTCTTTATCCCTTACGGGGAAGACAGAGCCTAAAGTAACAAGAAATAAAGGCCGAGTTTAGCACGATTGTGGGCGTACAGGTGGAAAGGGGAATCAAAATAGTGATGGGTTGCTAGCATCGCCTTTAACATGACTCCTAAGATATTCGCCCATTATCGATGGGCTTTTATGGAAGTAGCTGATATATTCTATGTTTTTTGTTTGCTCCCAGACCAGTATGGAAGCAACAATAATAATATATACTTACCTACAATGATTTAGCAAGAAAACAAAACGGGTTGGTTGGAAACATGTTTTTATTATAAAACATACTTTAATTAAATCGAAATGATTTTAACATGCACTCGATAGTTTTTAAAACAACTCATCACATCATTCGAGTCATCATAATTGATAGCTTATCTAAAATACACTAAGGGTGCGACCACACCGCCGCTTAAAAAACGGTGACGTTACGGAATCGCAACAAAATTTATGAAGAAACGGTCAGAAAACGCGACGCATACGACACGTCATTGCGTATACGCGGCGGTTTGTCGCACCCTAAGTACATATTTATTGGTCAGTACCAAAATACAAAAAACTACGCGACTACTCATGCAACGTGTTACAATGACTTATTGCTTAATAAGTAAGTATACACGAAGCCCTCTCATTCTGAGAGGAGGCCTGGGGCTTACCGTGACGGCTTAATGCGAATCAATTGCGAGCCAGTTGGATCGCTCGAGTCGGACTCGCACACGAAGGGTTCCCTACCATTATCTATAAATATCTATAAACCAGTGTAAGCAGAGCCCTGCTCCAACGCAAAATGTACGCAGTGTGGGGTCACTTTATATTGGTCATTGATATATACAGACATACATGCATATTTACGGTTTTCGCAATTTTTCCTTTATCTGTGCTATGAGATGTTTCTTCGTAGCAAATTTCAAGATTCTGAGTTCACGGGAAGTACCCTGTAGGTTTTGATTCCCTTGCGAGTTTCGAAAATTTGCGGAAAACGGCTGTATCTTTTGATTGCGTTGGCTTAGAAGTTTGATTTTTTCACAGCTTCAAGGGACAGTAGACTTGAGTATTTGATATAAATTTCAGCTTGATACCTCCACGCGTTCTTGTGAAAAAGGGGCTTGACAGACGGACGGACGGACGGACGGACGGACAACAAAGTGATCCTATAAGGTTTTCCGTTTTCCTTTTGAGGTACGGAACCCTAAAAATGACAGCTAAAGAATCAGAACTGAATTGCATTAGACGTCACTGTAAGGCCTTTGTGCCCAGTAAAATTTTCCGGGATAAAAAGTAGCCTATGTTTTAATCTAGGGTACCAGCTATCTTTGTTCCAAATTTTGTGCAAATCCGTCCAGTCGTTTAAGCGTGAAGAAGGAATAAACATACACACTAGACTGGCTACGCATCTGCGATCCTTCGGTGTTGCTATCTTGTTCAAATGTAAGGCATTCCCACATCCACTCTTCATGTGATAACTTTAATAGAAAACACCACTCCACTGGCTAATACCGAAGATCAAATGCAATGATCTTCAGCTAGTAGCAATACATCTTCTCCGCCGGGCAGCCGGAGTGACCGAGATAGCCATGGTCCCGGCAGCATTCGTCTCTCTCGCTCAGGTCTTTGGTACACAAAATGTCACAGACCGGCACGTTCACACGCACTGCTGAACACACCAGGAAACAAGCCACGATGAACACCACGAGAACCAGCATCGATTTCAAAACCGCCATCTTTGATTTTTAACCGTGTGTGGTTGGTTTAAGAACGTTTGGCGTCAAGGTAAAGATATTCTGTGAGCATGAATGTTGTGGCAACAGTTTATATATGTGCCGTAACAGGTTTTGGTTTAAAAATAAATAGTTGTACGGGAGTTGTAGACGGATTTTGGTGAATTACTGGATTCGTTTACTATAATAATAGCTGCATTTCCTTATTTCTTCTGTGTTTTATCTAAATGATAATAGGTATTGCTTTTAAGCCTTAAGACCGTCTGTCGTTTATGATTTATTCTATTTTTGTAATTTTACTAGTACTTTGTGATACTCGGGTATTAAATAAGGAGTGCGTGCAAATGCGTATGTGAATTACGCTTTTATGCGTAAACCACTCTACTGTTTGTGCTAAAATTTGGTTTGCACATAGTTTAAGACCCCGGGAAGGAACAAGGATAGTTTTCATCCCGGAAAATCATAAAGTTCCCGCGGGCGTTCGATAAATGAATTCTCCGCAAATGAAGTCGCGGGCAACAGCAAATTATTTATTTGAATAAGAATTATTCGCAAATTATTCGCACATCCGGTGGACCCATAGGAAAATACACGATTATACTTACATAAAGCACACCTGACTAAACACGATCGTGGCAAAATTTGATTAGGGAAAAAATAGGGAATATTCATGTTTTTTGTTTATTACCTATAATAATTATTTGCATCCCTATAACACAAAAAAAAATATAAACAGTCTTGAAAATAGTCAAATTATTTTTTAAAGTGAAATTTAAAACATCGAATAAATTTGCGCCGTTCAAAACGCCGCCATTGAGCGCACGCTTTTGATGACGTCATTTGTCATATCCCGTGTTTGTCTACGCTAATATTATTAAGGAAAAATAAGTATTTTTTGTATTTTTTATTTTTGTTATTGATTTACTCAAAAACTACTAGACCTATTTTAATAATTCTTTCATCATTAGAATGCTACATTATCCCCGAGTAACATAGGCTATAGAATATTTTCAAAAAGTTAGGGATCCGTATGAAACTTCGATAATGTCACCCAAGGTGTGAAAAAAATCCAAAATAATCCTTATATTGCGTACGGCTGCGGAAACTGTTGACAATATAGCAAAGTGATGTACTACACTTTTATAGGAGACCTCAATATCTACAAAAAAGTCCGCAATACTATATGTTTAACTATTAATTATGTCACAATAACTACTTTTTCAAAATCTAAATGTAAATAACCAGTATAAACTAACCTCACGTTGCGTACATTTTGCTTAGAACCAGGACTACTAAAAATGGATTTTATACTAGCTAGCCGTTTTTGTACGGAACCCTAGGTGTGCGCGAGTCAGACTTGCACTTGGCCAGTTTTTTTATTAAGCCCCGACACAAAAATATAGTTTTTGATAATACTTATAATTTTTGTTAAATACCTATATCTACACGTGCGAAGCCAGGCCGGGAGGCTAGTTTACTCCTCCATTTCCAGTTTTAATTGCTATACAGATCACAGGTTTTAAACAGTAGAAAACTCAGTTTAAAACTAACCTAAGCTAGTTTATAAAAGTTCTGTAAAACTTTCTTTAAAACCTTTCATATTCATATTGAGGTTTTACGAAATTTTGATGATTGATGATGATGATTAATCATCTGAAATAAATGTCAGGTTAAGGAAGATACATCAAATATAGATTCACTAGAAATCACCACAGGAATACAGTTTTAAACAATTTTTTCTGACAAAAACTACACGACGCACTACGAATTTCGACGGCGATAAATCCAATTTATGACATGTGACGTCACACTCCGTTTCGACCAATGGTGACGCGTTTTGTAAATTTGAATTTCCCCACCTTATTTTTCACTTTTTAAATAATATTTTATGGGTTTAAATAACAACAAAATAAAAAATAACCTTTTCATGATAATGTGACGATAATAAAGATTCGAGAAAAAAATATTTAACACAGATTAAAATTTTATGAATATTCCCTATTGTAGAGATGAAAATGCATTCAGGGCAAGGCAGCCATCGAGCAAATCCTATCTGCCCGTCCATTTCTTTTATACTGTCAAATGACAATCGTACTTTGTTTCTGTATTGTTTTGTACTGATTTGTGGTGTTCAATAAAGAGTATTTGTATTGTATTGTATTGTAATCGTTTTCCCGCGCAACAACCTCAGATACTTTAGTAACTATTACTTATTCTGTGCCTCAGACCCGTTTAGCGTGTTGCCTGACGTTTCAAGTGTACTATTGTCAATTCGTTCACTTTCACAACCAAGCTACTGTATAACCAATGTTCATTATTCCACATACTCGTAGTATATTATTGTAAGAGTATTATTACTCGTAAAAATTGCCCCCATCTCCTGTACTAAAACAGGTTTAGGATTTCAATGTCAAGTTGAACGAACTGTCCGGCAAAGTTGTAAAAATATTTTGTAATATAATCTAATTAATTATCATCACGATCAGAAAAATACACAGTTTCAAAACAATTTTTTTTAAATATATAACAGAACCTCCTACGTGATTGGAGCCTAGTTTTACTGTCCTTCACTTTCATACCAGTTCTCGCTTATATTATGCTTCTCGCACTTCCATTCTTCGTACTATTCTTTCTTTCATTCTTATTCTTTCTTATTTTTCAAGGTCGGGACGAGACCTTCCACTTAAAATTTGTTCGGTATTTACGGTCAACAAGTTTAATTGTTGAGCCACTATGGAACGCTGTCATATTGACATTTGACTGCTAAACAGGGTATTGGGACACGGGGTAGACAGAGCTTAAGGTAACAAGACCTAAAGGCCACGTTTAGCATGATTGTGGACGTGCAGGTGGAAATCAAAATAGTGATGGGATGGGTTAATTGCCCTAGCCGCATCGCTTATAACATGATTCCTAAGTTTTTCACCCGTTCCCTTGATGGATTTTTACCACCTGCGCGGGAAGAGAAGCAACTGGTACATTCTATTTTTAGGGTTCCGTACTTCAAAAGGAAAAAACGGAACCCTTATAGGATCACTTTGTTGTCCGTCCGTCGGTCCGTCCGTCTGTCAAGCAAGATCATTTTTCTCAGGAACGCGTGGAGGAATCAAGCTGAAATTTATATCAAATACTCAAGTCTACTGTCCCTTGGAGCTGTGAAAAAATCAAACTTCTAAGCCAACGCAATCAAAAGATACAGCCGTTTATGCCACAAATTTCTGCAAATTTTCGAAACTCGCAAGGGAATCAAAACCTACAGGGTACTTCCCGTGAACTCAGAATCTTGAAATTTGGCATGAAGGTAGGTCTTATAGCACAGATATAGGAATAATTGCGAAAACCGTAAAATTGTATGTATGTCTGTATATCAGAGACCAATATAAAGTGACCCCACACTGCGTACATTTTACTTTGGAGCAGGGCTTTGCCTACTCTGGTTTTTCGATATTTATAGATAATGGTACGGAACCCTCGGTGCTCGAGTCCGACTCGCACTTGGAAGGAAAGTATATAAAACAGTCAGTAATATTGTACAATATTTAATTGAAAATGTTTGTTAGCAGAACTCATATATAGCTTTTAGGTCTTCAGGTCGCGGATATATGCATCTCTTTCTAGCCAATAGACAGCAAGGAATTGATGCCATGTCCGCTACTAGCATGCCGACTTCAGATCAGGTTAACGACAGTTCATCCTGCCGCCATTGCAGCTGGCATATCCTCTGTGGCCATGGGCGCGGCAGCACTCGTTCCTCTCAGGGTAGCTTCGGGAGCAGACCTAGAAAAAAAAGGCTGTTATGTTAGACTCTGTTTAAAAAGCCGTGGTAGCCTAGTGGTTTGACCTGTGGCCTCTCAAGGGTCGTGGGTTCGAATCCTGGCATCGCACCTTTGAGTTTTTCGGAATTTATGTGCGACATTACATTTGAAAGTTACCATGAGCTTTTTAGTGAAGGAAAACATCACACCTGCACTCGTCTGCGAAGCAATGGTGTGTGTGAAGTTCCCAATCCGCACTGGGCCCGCGTGGGAACTACAGCCCACGCCCTCTCACTGTGAGAGGAGGCCTGTGCCCAGTAGTGGGACGAATATAAGCTGGAGATGAAACTATGGCAGAGGGGCACATACAGATCAAGATGGCGGTATGATTAGGAGCTTTTTGATCTAGGCTTTGAAAATAATAGAAATGGAAAGAGGCTTTTGTCCGAGAGACACCAAAAATAGGTCACATGAATGAAAATTGTAAACTAGCCACTTTTAATTAATTTCAACGTAAACTGAAGAGGGGCTTGACAGACAGACGGACAACATAATATCTAATCTAACTAATATCATAAATGGGTGAATTTTCAAAACGTGTTTTTTGGATGTCCTACGCTAGAAAAAAAAAACTATGCCATATATGTACCAAAAAAAAAATATGATCGTATTCTTTGCCATTATCTAGGACGAGGCAAAGCCATTAATTAATGATGATGAGCTACAAATCCCAAAAAAAAAATATTGAAAGTTCGAAAATTCACGATTCACATAGCTGTGAGGTATGTCACACGCGAAGTTTAGCTCAGACAATTGAGTACAACTTTGTCTATGATGGTCGTAATTTATTTCTGTAAAAAGCATTTTAAAGAGCTCTTCCTGGTCTATATTTATAAATAAAAAAACATGTAAAAAAACTTGTAATTTAAAAATGCAGGGATGGGAATGTGTTTGTCCCGCGCGCTAGCGTTTTTAAATGACTCGCAAATACCTGCTGGTTACTGACTGGTTGAGCTATGTAACGATATTTTCAAGTTACTACGTCGAAGACATGCTAGTTCGCGTTCGTTTACCAAGCAAAGTGGATGCGTATACTGCGCTGTGATTTTTAAAAATAGGTAAGTTTGTGACACGATACTTTTGGTCAGCCTATAAGGTAATTTGTGTGGCTAGTAAATATTGCATGTTCAACTACTTTATAGATATGTCTATTTAAGTGTTCTATAGTTTAGAACATCGAGAATGAACAGGCCTATTGTCATTTACCTAAAGCTTATACTTTCGACAGAAAATATTAAGTGCACTTTGGCGTAATTTGTGTGGCACTTTAGTCCACGCAAATTACAAACGCGCGACACAAATTACATTTTATGTCTTATTTCAATAGTATGAGCATTTTATGATGTTAAAAACACTTGTTATCTTTAAATTCCTACCCGTGTTAGTTTATATAATTGTGTTAAAATATTTGTACGCTTGCTTGCTTGCTGAATGCAGGAGCTGCTTATGCCATTCAAGACAGTGGTCTTAAATGGTATAAGTAGTTCTTGTATTCAGCAGTGGCATTGTACATAATATACTGTATATAAATTAATTTGAATTTGAATTTAAAAAACGTAAATACCACTACATGTTT